>CAWUFW010004422.1:0-1200000 GCA_963921515.1 Calotriton arnoldi
GCCTCTTCATAGGCCCCAAGGACTCTGGCCATTTGAGGCAGGGCATGGCTCCCAGGGGAGGCTGGCGTTTCCCTGACCCTGCTCCTCCTACCAGTCCTGCTGCCACCGGCCTGCCCACTAGCCACATTGCACACCACGGTCCTCGCTGTGGCTCCCAGGGTGGATCCAGTCGGCCGGGCCACCACCTGCGCTGGGGCTGGTGCCAGCGAAGACGTGGTGGTGGTGGAGGTGGTGGTGGTCGGTGCGGCGATGGTGGCGGTTGCGGCAGTGGTAGTGGCCGCAATGACCGTGGGTGTGGCCGCAACGACAGTGGCAGCAGGGGACTGGGACTGTTCAGCATCCCTGGATGATGGGTTGGTGGGTAGGAGGGGTCCTGGGGAGCGGCTGGGCCCTGCCACGCCAGATGGGCCAGCTTGGTGGTCCGTGTCCGAAGAGGAGGACAGATCCTCCAGATCCGTGTGTCCTCGTTGGGGGCTTGTAGGCTGGCTGTGCTGGCTGCTGTCTCCATCCCCAGCATCCAGCAGTTCGTCACCTGTGGAGAGAATGAGATTTGTTATTGTGTTGCACCTGGCGAAGTATGTATTAGTCGTCTGACATTGGCAGTTCGTGCAATCTCGTACATGGGTTTCCCGGAGGCGAGTGTGTGGCTGTGGCATCTGTAGTTGTGTGTGCTAGGCAATGGGACTGTGTGCTGTGCACATGTGGCATGGGACGGATTGGCCATGCCGATGGGTGTGTTGCTGTGCCCCTACTCATTGTGACTCTGGTGTATGCGGGCTCCTGGCCCATCCTGGGTCTGGTTTGTACTTTGCTTTTGGAGTTCATATGGAACGCTTAGGAACGCATATGGCAACATGGGGGCCATGCCCCAGATTCGCATTTGGGAGGGGATATGCTTTTGGGGTTCAAATGGAACGCTTAGGAACGCATATGGCAACATGGGGGCCATGCCCCAGATTCGCATTTGGGAGGGGATATGCTTTTGGGGTTCAAATGGAACGCTTAGGAACGCATATGGCAACATGGGGGCCATGCCCCAGATTCGCATTTGGGAGGGGATATGCTTTTGGGGTTCAAATGGAACGCTTAGGAACGCATATGGCAACATGGGGGCCATGCCCCAGATTCGCATTTGGGAGGGGATATGCTTTTGGGGTTCAAATGGAACGCTTAGGAACGCATATGGCAACATGGGGGCCATGCCCCAGATTCGCATTTGGGAGGGGATATGCTTTTGGGGTTCAAATGGAACGCTTAGGAACGCATATGGCAACATGGGGGCCATGCCCCAGATTCGCATTTGGGAGGGGATATGCTTTTGGGGTTCAAATGGAACGCTTAGGAACGCATATGGCAACATGGGGCCATGCCCCAGATTCGCATTTGGGAGGGGATATGCTTTGGGGTTCAAATGGAACGCTTAGGAACGCATATGGCAACATGGGGGCCATGCCCCAGATTCGCATTTGGGAGGGGATATGCTTTTGGGGTACATGCTGTGAGCCATGGGTGCCGAACGTGACATGTGTTGTGGCAGCATGACAGTGCATGGTCTGAGGTGTGTGCATGCCTGACATGCCCTGCATATTTGCTGTCTGTTGTGGTTACTGGACATGGCATTGGACGCATCGTTATGAGTGAGTGATAGTTGTGTGCCAGCCAACGTATTGCAGTTGTCCCATCTCCTTGGTGTGCGTGCTGCCCTGTGCCATGTGCATCACTGCAGTGCTCGGGGGGTGTGGCCCATGTTGTGTGTTGTTGCTCACAGTGTGTCGTGGCGCTTAATTGACTTCTGGCACATGGTTGGTCATGGGCATGTGTCTTAGCGTGACTGCTGTATGTGTGGCAGCTGTGCGGATGACATGCCTTTCATGAGACTGGGGCTGACGGATGGGATGGATGGTATGTTGTATGTGCATGGTGTGTCTGTGAGTTTGATGGGTTCAGTGGTGTTCGTGTGCATTTCTGTTGTTCCGCTCTGTTGCGTCTAGTGTTGTTTGTCTTACATAGGCGTAGTTGTGGGGTGTGGGGTTGACAGGCAGTGGGGGCTACATGGACAGGACTTCAATGGTGTTTCGGTTGTGTGTGATGAGTTGCACAGTGGCTGCCGTGTGGGACTATGTTCAGTGTGGATTGTGCATGCAGACGTGGCTCCTTGGGTGTTGCTATGTCTGTGATGGGTCATGTGGGGTGTGAGTCTGTTGTTCATGTCCGTGTGCACATTGTTCACTTGTTCGTGACGGTGGGCGGTACTGCGTGTTCGTCTGCTACGTGACATGTCCCATGTGTTGGTGGTGTTATGGTCCTCATGCCTCCAGTAATCCAGCCCTGTCCAGTTTCCCACCTGTAAGTTGTTCGTGCGTGCACTGTACTGGATGCCACATGGCTCTAAGCGGGGGTGCTCCATGTTGCAGGTCTGTGGGGGTGGGGGGTGTAGTGGGTCGTGGGGGTGGCTGTACACCCACTGACACCGATTGCTGTGGACCGTGATGTCTGCCTTTCGGCTGTCGTTGTGCACTGCGGTGGCTGACACGTGGCTGTGGGGTGTGGGGGATGCTCCTCCTTGCTGTGCTGTGGGACTGGGGCCTGGTGTGTGTTGTACTTGGGCTGTCCACCGTCCCACCCACTGCATTTTGTGTTCCTGCCACTTACCTGTTACTTGTCGGTTAGTGCAGCTGTGGCGGACACATGGGTGTGGTGGGTGCTCGTTGTGGCGCTTCTGGCATATTTGGGGACCTGTTGGTGGTTACGTGGCTGGCTTAGTGTACACATGTCCCCACGCATCTTACAGTTGTTCTGTTTGGGCTGTGTGTGGTAGTGTCTGTTGCATGTGTGTGTGATGTGTTGTGTATTGTGTGCTGGACATGGGGGTGTTTGTCCCTGGGAGCTGTGGCATGGTAGTTGCGCATGTGAGTACATAGCGGTGTGCTGGTATACATTAGTTTGTACTTACCAGCCTCCACTCCCCCTGCTAATCCGGCGAGGATCTCCGGATGGATTACGACTCGCACCTTCTCCTCCCACGCTTTGAAGGTCTTAAAGAGCGCGGGATTCCCTCCGCCAGTGACGGCAGCCAGCTCTCTGTTTTTGCCCTCCTTCTTCTTGACCAGGCTCTTTACGTCATTCCAACGTTTGTTTATCTCGACTCTGTTCCTGGGCAGGGTCCCGACTGCATTGACCTGGTCTACGATCCGGTTCCACATTCTGTTTCTGGTGGCTAGTGGTGTGTGCTGGACCATGTTCCCATAGATTTGTGGGTACACCTTGATGATCTCGTCGACCATGACCGTCAGCTCCATGGGCGTGAACTTGGGCATCCTTTGTGGTGCCATGGTGTTTGTGGTGCTGGTGCGGTGTGTGTTGTGTAATGTGCAGGGGGTTTGTGGTGCCGGTGTTTGGTGGTGGTGGTGGTGGTTGTGATGTGTGTGTTTCTGTGGTGTGCTGCTGTCCTTGCTGTGTCACTGTGTCCTCTCCTCTCCTCTCTGGTTTGCAATGTAGCAAGGGGTTGTGGTCTGTGGGAGTGCTGCTTTTGTACTCACCTATGTGGGTGTGTCCTCATGGTCTGTTGTTTTCAGGTGTGTTGTGTCTGGGGTTCTGGCCTTTGTATTTTTTGTTTGTCCGGGGGTGTTTTCGGGATGTGTACTGTGCTTGTGTATTTGTGTGTGCCTTGCTGTGTGGACTTGTTGGCCATGTTGTGTGCTATTGGTTTTGTGTGCGGATGGTTTCTGTGCAGGTACGTTGGCGCCATGGCTTCTGCCGTGTCGATTCTCATCGGCGTTGTTTGCGCTGGCGGGCGGTATATTTGTTGTTTTTCCGCGCTCATGGCGGTGCGATCGTAATTTCACGTGCGGTGTGTCGGCCGTGGTGGGCGGGCGGTTTTGTGTTGTCGTGCGTGTTTCCGTCCGTGGCGGGCGGTTTGACTTCGACTCGGACGATGGCGGGCGGTATTTTGTGTGATTTTTCCGCCGATGGCGGTTTTCGGTTTGTGTACTCATAATGGCGTGGTCGGTGTTCAGGCGGTGTGTGCGGGCGGATTTTTGCCGCTTCCATGCCTGGCGGATTTATTTACGCCGGGTATCGTAATGGGCCCCTTAGTTCCTTTGGGCTCCCCATATTATCTCAATAGGATGAGAATGGTCTTATTGAGGAAATATCTCTGCCCGAGATTGGGACAGCCTTAAAAAAAATTGTAAATGCTAAAGCATGCGGGAGCGACGGCATCCCAATAGAATTGTATAAGGAATCTGTCCCGCAAGTTCTACCTTTCTCGACAGGTTTATTTAATCAAATTTTGAAGGGGATTGATGTTCCCAACTTGTTAACTGAAGCATTGGTAGTCAGCTTCCCCAAAAAAGATACCCCTTAATAGCAACTCATATAGGCCAATAAGTCTAGTAAATTTGTACTATAAGTTCTTTGATAAATTGATTGTGCCATGATTAATTCCTGTCATGCAAAAAGTCATTCAGAAAAATCAAAATGGGTTTATATCCGGTAGATTAATGTTGGCAAATATGAATTATCTTGTTCAGGCAATTTATTACTTTTCAACTAATAATTTAAAAGTAGCAATAATTTTAATTGATGCTATAAAGTTTTCGATCTAGTCAACTGGGATGCATTGTTTGCTCTCTTAGCAAAATTGAATTTCCCTAAGCAATTTTTAACAATAGTTTATAATATCTATTAGGGTGCGGAAGCTAAAATATTGATGAACGCCAAGCAGATCGGCATGGTGGCAGTTAAGAGAGGTACCCGTCAGGGTTTTCTGATGTCTCCGCTTTTGTTTAATTTTATTATTGAGCCCCTGGCAGTCAAAGTATGTAACGTGCCTCGGGTTACTACCCCAGTAGAGGGGATGTCAAAAATCAAGCTTTTTGCCAATTACAATATTTTATGCATCAAAGCCAATAAAAATAATATTCAAGAAGCGCTCAATATAATCCAGGAATTTACTGCAGTGGGTTGGTATAAGATCAACCATTCAAAATCAGAAGTGTTGCTGTTTAGGACAGAAGTGAGCAATATTCCTCAATGTTGGCATCAGCATCTGGCATTTAATTGTCCAGTTTGGTACTTGGAAATCATTGTCACCTCAGGTTTTGCAGACCTGTTTCATCTCAATTCCTTGACTACGCTGAGGAAAGTTAAATATCTATTAAATTAATGGACATTATTTCCATTAAAGATAATAGAATGATTTTCATTGATAAAAAATGTCAATCTTACCTTTATTTTTAATAATGTCCCAGTTAAAGTGAATAACGCATATTTTCAGTTAGTGGACCCCTTCCTTAGTAAGTTTCTATGGAGGAGCAAATGTCCCAGAGTTCGATCAGGAGCGCACTTTGCGAAAGACCTACCCCATCCTCTGCCACCACAGAGGTAACTGGGGGTGGAGCGGGCGGTGTTTAGTAGCAAACGTGTGAGTGCTAATTCGGAACAGGTTTTGGGATGCCGGAAATGCTGAGACATCACAGACGCGGATCTAGGGGAAAGTGAAAAATAATAATGTAAATAAAGAAACTCCACACCAGTGTAAAATATAGAGAATATTTATCTGAGCAAAATCCAATAAGTAGAACCCGAGATATGATTTTTTAAAGAACAAATCTAAAAACAATGCTTAGAAGTAAATAGCGTTGAAAGGTTACTTGAGGTCGCGCTTGACTGGGTTAAATCCAAAGTTCAGACAAGCCGTGATGGAGGGCAGGCCGACTACCGGACCCACACAGGGCCCGCTGTAAAAGAGTACCTTGTACGGAGCAAGCGTCGGTGTCAAGGACTCCCTGCATTGGTTCCAATTCACACCGTCAGGTCGATGCGTCTGAGTCGAGCCTTGCAGCCGGTGTCGAAGGATGTGTGCTGCATCAAAGTCGAGCCGCACAGTGGCATCTTCAGAATGGCGCTGAATCCTCGTCGAACTTCACAGTCAGGACCCCCGTTGTCGTCGAATTGGCACTGCGTTGGCTTCGGAGGGCATTGCGTTGGTTACGATCAGCACAAAGGGTCACTGCTTCGATTTGTGCAGAAAACAGCTTCAGAATCCACTTCTGAGGCCCAGGACTGGAGGGGCACCTCAAGCAGTAGAAATTACAGATGGCAGAGTCCAACTACATCAGCAGAGTTGCATGAAGTATTTTGTGACCCTGAGACTCCAGAGTTCAGGAGGCAAGCCAACAAGCCTTTGGAGAAACTTGGTTCAAGGATGTAGAGAGCAGGATTAGTCCCTCTCACTCCCAGGCAAGAAGCAGCAAGCAGCAGGCCAACACAGCAGAGCAGGTAGCAAAGTGGTAGGCTCTCCTACAGCACAGCAATTAGCAGGCATCAGGCCAACACAGCAATGCAAATAGCAAAGTGGCAGTCACTTCCTACATCACTGCAGCTCTTCTTCCATGCAGAATGTCCTTGGTTCCGGCAAAGTTCTGATTTGGTGGTGTCAGGGGTCCAGTACTTATTCCCAAATGTGCTTTTGAAGTGTGGGAGACTTCAAAGAGGCCTTTGAAGATCACAAGGTCCCTGCCTTTCCTGCCCTGGCTCCAGACTCACCGCAGGGGGGGTTGCAGCTCTTTGTGTGCTGATAGGCACAGCCCTATTCAGGTGCAAGTATTAGCTCCTCCCTCCCAATCTACCTCAAGAAGGTCCATCAGCCTGGTGATAGGCCATCAAGATGCATATGTCACCCCCAGCTCCCTTTGCGTGACTGTCTACAGCGAATAGACAAAGAACAGCTTTCACCCAACCCAGACGTGTATATAGAGACAGGCAGAGGCACAGAATGGTTAAAGTAAGAAAATGCCAACGATCTAACAATGACATTTTTAGAGTTACAATTTAAAATCCAACTTCACCATAAGTTATGATTTTAAATTGTGATTCCAGAGACACCAAACTGCAAATATCTATCTTTTCCCAATTGGAATTCATGCTTAAAAGATGTTTTAAGGCAATCCCAAAGTTAACCTATGAGAGAGATAGGCCATGCAGTAGTGAAAAAAGAATTTAGCAGTTTTTCAATACCAGGACACGTTAAACTCAAAAGTACATGTCCTACCTTTTATTGCACCCTGCCCATAGGGCTGCCTAGGGCCTACCTTAGGGGTGACGTATATGTAATGAAAGGGAAGGTTTGGGCCTGGCAAGTAGGTTAATTACCAGGCCGAAATGGCAGCTTAAACTGCACACAAAGGGTCTGCAGTGACAGGCCTGAGCCATGTTTAAAGGGAAACTGAAGCGGATGGCACAAGCACTGCTGCAAGCCCACTAGTAGCATTCAATTAAAAAACCCTGGGCACCTATAGTGCACTTTACTAGGGACTTGTAAGTAAATTAAATATGCCAATTATGGATAAGCCAATGTTACCACATTTTAGGGAGAGAGCACATGCACTTTAGCACTGGTTAGCAGTAGTAAAGTGCCCAGAGTCCTAAAGCCAACAAAAATGAGGTCAGAAAAAGGGGAGAGTGAAGTCAAAAAGTTTGGGGGGGATGCTGAAATAAGGGGTGAAGGAAAGGACATAAGTGAACTGGAGAGCCGCTGCCTTGGAAGCAAGTGTGACTACAAGGATGGATCATCCTCATCCCCTATGGGGCATTAAGAAGCCCGCACAAGGGCAATAACCTGTTTACCAAAGTGTTGCATGTATGTATGAATGCATGACTATGTTCATGCTGATCCTATATCACTATATATCATAAATTATGATCAAACACATTTACTAAAAATTGATGGGAATCTCTTTGCCCTGATGAAGGCCGACTGACCCAGGAGGCAATGAACCACTGTAACATGTAGACCCTGTGACACTGAAGTGCTAATCAGCTCCCTTCATTCCTTTGGTACATTCAGTACTCCTCTTTTTAATCTTATGATGGTAACGCATGAATAAAAATATAATACGGGATTTGTCCCTTGGTAATTTTAATGTGTTTACATCGGATCCCTAGCAATATCAAGAGATCCCTCAGGGAGGTTGAGTCCATCATGATGCATGCTCAGCCTGTATAAGGGACTCAATGATAAAGCATGCCACAGACAACCTGTAGATGAGAGCCCTTTTATAAACCACATACAATTTTCTTTGCAGGGTAGTAATGACTGTGTAGGGTTTCTACCCCCGTGTCTGTGCAGACAATAGGCCTTATTTTGTTTGCATTATCTAGTGTATTGCACATGTAATCAAATATAGTCAAAAAGACCCAATCCTGGCAAGGGTCTATTGGACCTTTATTCCTGGCATTTTCTGTCCCAATCAGAGGCGCGAAAACAAAGCAGGAGGATGCTGGGTAAACCAAGCATTGTATGGTGCCCAGAAAGGAATAGGTGGGGCTTGGCTTACTGCATTTCCTGTTTTGTTTTTCCTGTCTGGAGGAGGTAACAACTTCATGAGTACTGACTGAGGCAAGGATGCAGAGGTCCACTCTTTCACTGGGCAGACTATTACACCAGCCATCAGCTCCTCCCAGATTCTTCAGTCAGTGGTTAACGAGACTGTAGAATAAATATCTTCATACCCCTGCCATACCACCATGACCGCCGTCGAGAGGCTATACTAGAAAGAATGGTAATAGAATATCAGATGCACAGTGGGTATTTAAAAGCAATCACAGACATGGTGCTTTGCTGATCCCAACATGCCACCATGCCTGTCACTCTAGCCAATCGTGGTGGTTCTCAATTTGCGATCTAGGTCATGTATATTAATGAGGTACTATGAGTTAGTATTTTGTGAACAGATCCAGTAATACATACGTTGGTTCACAAAACACCAATGCATTCTGTAGAAGTCAGTGTGCAAATTGCACCCACTTCTACCAAAACCATGTTAATACATTCCAAATAGCAAATTGCGATTCATTATTGATTGCAACTTACGATTGCTTATTTGGAATTTTAGTACATGAGGGCCTTAGTTTCTGCAGAGATTGCTTGTCTTCTCTATCTCTCTTTTACCTATTTTCAGACAATGTTTTATGTAACTTCAACCATTTGTTCTTTTTATACTAGGATACTAGAGTACAGTTAAAGGATCTTTTAAAAATTATTAAAATTTGATAAGCAAAAGACCATCAAGTGTTTTTGTGGCACTTTATCTTGCTATGCTACTAACGAACCCATTTCACAAATATACTTTATTGCATGATTGTTAACCAGTTGGATGTAAATTAAATTTAAAATTTATATTACTTACGTTTTTTCCAAGCTGATACTAGTCAATACTAGGTATCATCTTGAAATGGCTAGGAGAAAAATCAATGCAGCAGTAAACAGAGACAGAGGCAAGTTAACTAACAAATGAGGCAGGTAGAGATAAATGTGGACAGTGAGCAGTGAATCTGGCAGGATGGCCAGTGAAATAGATAGGTTGAGCAGTGAATGAGGTTGGGTGTCCAGTAAATATGGCAGATTAATCAGAGAATAAGTCATTGACTGGTGATTGAGGCAGAGTGCGTAGTCAGTGAACAGACAATGTGATCTCTATAATGTCCATCCTCACTCAATGTGAGAGACAACTCAGATTTGTATAGTGTATTTAGGTGAGAGACAAGATAGTGCATTAGTACCACTGAATTTCATAAACAAGTTCGGTGGATACTGATATGTTCATATTTGAGAGGTTGGGCCATTGTATTAGTATTCAGGAATAATTAGCTGAAATGAAGTGGACCACAGACAACAATTAGAATATCCATCTAGATAAAGTTATAAAAGGCCAGTAGAAATGACAGCATGAACAGTTTGGCATGAGGCTGGGCTCATTCCAGCTATACCATCCCATTAGAACACCCAGTTGATCTTAAATCACTTAATGTTTGTCATAGTCTAGTCTGACTGAGCTTGTAAAAGATGATTATTTTCATATCCCTAATTCTGTATTACCTAATGTGTAAAGTAATACTGCACTCAGTATCTTTGTTGGTGCTGACTTCTAAAAGATGCCACTCAGAGTCTTAGAGAAAGGTTGGAAGAAGTAAAACAGGATCTAGGTATGATACCTGTTGATTAGCAACAATCTATCATCAGCTTCCAGATAGGACATTTCAACTGCCTAAAAAGAAGCTTTTTAAAATACAATATTGGTTTCCTTGCAAGGACAAAGAATATGGATATGAAGCGACCCATAGGCATCTGCAGTATGCTATCACGACTGTTCTCATTCTCCTTGAAGTGCATCGTTTTACTTGTTAAATGATATTGTGTCCAATTATTCTATGTGTTAGCCATAGCAATGTGCAGCATTTGTTAAAAGATATTTATGTGTGATAAGCCATAATAACATCATACTTAGTATCATGACATGGGCCAATGGCTAGAATGAAATTAGACTCTCATTTCAGAAGATTGGATTTATCAAGGACTGAATGACTGATCTGTATCACATTATGGGCCTGATGTACAAAAATTACCTTTAGAAAAAGTGGCGATGCAGCGAGAGCAAGGTAAATAGTTTTATTTATTTATTTACTTACCTTACTCCTGCCCGTCGTATGTCCGACTCCACTACCCCCCACCCAGCCCCTCCCCTGCCCCGCCCCACCGCCCTGCAGCAGTCCCTCTGTGAGCCGCCACTGGTTGTTAGTACACCCGAGGAGTAGCATGAAGGGGAGCTGGAGGTCTCCAAATGTGTAAGGTCAGACCTGCTCAGCCTAAGTGATTAAAAAACTTATTATTATGCTCTTTTTAAAAAAAATTGTGTTTAACCTATTGTTTTATATTGTTTTTAGTTATCTTAAATATCGTTTTTAGCATAAAACTCTTAAATCTCTTTTATCTATTGTGCTGCTTGACAATCTGCACTATGCACTTTAATTTTTGGGTGATAACTAACGTATATGAGTCACCTCCTATTAATGTTATTCTTGTTTGTCGGATAGCATAGTGAACCCATCTGGAGCTACTTAGGACTTTTTGAGGTTTTTGATTTCTGGCAATCTATTTTATTATGCAGATATATTAATGAGGGAATTTTGTTAGATTCATCAACCATTTGTGCTAAACGATGTAATCTGGCTTGGAACTTACACCAGTCCACTTAACTGTATTGTGGCAAATTGAGCTTGCAATTTTATTGTGCATTTCTGTAATTATTGTATTTGTTCTTACCTGCTTTTATGGTTCTTAGAACCAAAGTAAAGATAAAGATGAGACTAGTGTTTGAAGGTGGTGCTCAAAAGCACTCATTTTTGGGACCAAGGCATCATTTTTATCATTAGACTGTGACCAAGAGCAAGAAAGAAAGAATGAAAAAGGAGTAAAAGAGAAATATAGGAAACTATAGGAAAATTTAACAAAGAGAGAAAAAAAAATCAGTGGTTCCGTGATTTGACTGAAATTTGGCTTTCCCAATCCATTTAATTGTGACCGACTGAAAAACAACATGCAAGGGTTTCATCGACTGACACACCATCGCCCGCCCGACACGAACCACAGACTGACCACCTGAAACCAGCATTCTACCGAGCACACCACATCCATCATGAAAGCCATCCACTCGGGAGCTCCTGCAAACCCATCTTCAACCTCGGAAGCCAAATAGGACAGGAACTCACCACCTTGCCTAACACCTCAATCACCACAGCAACCTTTCTGAATGCCTAGCAACACGCCAAAGTCAGAAAACTACTCAAAAAACCCTCCGACAACCCCAGCGAACTCAAAAACTACAGGCTGATCTCCTTGCTCAGATTCCCAGTCAATATACTGGAAAAAGCCATCAACAGGCAACTTGCAACAAACCTGGAGCAGAACCAGTTACTCGACTCCTCTGAATCCGGATTCCGAAACAATCGCAGCACCAAGACCGCCCTGCTCACAGCCATTGACGACATCTGGACCCTCCTTGAATGAGGAGAATCAGTGGCCCTGATCCTCCTTGACCTCTCGGCAACCTTCTACACAGTATACCACAACACGCTGATTGAAAGACTCCACCACATGGACATACAAGGGGGCACACTCAAATGGATCCCCTCCTTCCTCACCAGAAGAACACAGAGGGTTTGCCTACCACCTTTCACCTCTGAACGCAAGGACATTGTTGCGGTGTCCCCTAGGGCTCTTTCTTCAGCCAAATGCTCTTTAACGTATACATGACCCCACTGGCCAACATCGTCAGATCCCATGGTCTCAAAATAATATCCTACGTAGAGGACACCCAGCTCATCCTCTCCCTCACCATTGACCTTGCCATCACCAGGACCAACTTCCACAGATGCATGACAAGCATCATCCACTGGATGAAGAACAACTGCCTGAAGCTGCACACAGACAAGATGGATGTACTAATCTTTGGAAACAACAGCAACGCCTGGTGCGACTCCTGGTGGTCCTCAGTCCTGGAACCCTCCCCCATACCCTCAGACCACATCAGAAACCTCAGAATCGTCAGTGACAACAAGCTTGCCATGAAATCAAAGATCAACGCCATCTCCTCCTCCTGCTTCCTCACTCTGTGCATGGTACATAGGATCTTC
This sequence comes from Calotriton arnoldi, assembly GCA_963921515.1. Taxonomy (NCBI): domain Eukaryota; kingdom Metazoa; phylum Chordata; class Amphibia; order Caudata; family Salamandridae; genus Calotriton; species Calotriton arnoldi. The sequence goes on from CAWUFW010004422.1 coordinate 12,475, forward strand.
CAGTGGCGTCCCCTGCATACGAGATGCACCATGAAACAGGCTCTCATCATCAGCCGACTGGTCTAGGCAACACTCTCTACTTACGAATCACTGTACACCTCCTACAGAGACTGCAAACCATAGAGAACACCGCAGCCAGACTCATCCTCGACCTCTCCCGATGAACTAACATCACACCCCACTTTAGGCATCTCCACTGGCTCCCCGTACAGAAGAGATGCCAATTCAAGCTGCTGACCCATGCAAACAACGCTCTATACAACCAAAGGCCCGCCTACATCAACCTCTAGCTGAGCTTCTACCAACCATCGAGAAGACTACACTCCACCTCCCTATCACTGGCCCACATTCCACACATCCCCTGAAGCAGAAATGGAGGACCCTCCTTCTCCTACATTGCTGCAAAGATCTGAAAGGGCCTCCCCATGCAGCTCTGAGCCACCACCTCACTTCCGGAATTTTGAAGGGCCCTCAAGACCTGGCTGTTCGAATGAGCCACCCGGGACCGGCAAGTGCCTGGATACAATCAGGAGATTTGCAGCGCTTTATAAATCCTGATTGATTGATTGAAGAATAAAAGATGGGGAGTGCGTGGGGGTGAAAGAAAGGCATGGGGTGGAATCCCATGTCTTTGGTATTCAGCAATCCCTCATTCTAAATCATCGTTCCCGGTTCCTAGGAAAAACTTTGGACACACAGTGAAATTAACACATTTCTTTGCATTGCTTTCATTACCATGAACTATTTCAACCATTATGATGGAGGGATTTATACATATAATTGTCAGAATAACAATGTTTTCATCCTTGATGGAGCCCTGACAAATAAAAGGTTTAATACAGGCATCTTCTTCTTACGTAAATGAATGATTAATGCAAATAATTTAGAAAAGTTAATGCCAATTTAGACAGATCTCTGTCTAATTCTAATCCTAGACGACACTTTCACATAGAATACAACGCTCTCTTTTACAGTGTTCACTTCATGCAGCCTTTAATAACTAATCTAGGCAATTAGCGGGGCCATAAGAAGATATTTATAATTAAAATATAGTTGTAATGCCGCAGGCAATTAGCTTGCATGAAATCAGAAAAAGCAAAGAAAGGGAACTACATACTGATGCTTACACAACGACTCTCTGAAACTCATCTTTGTTTAACATGCTGCTGTCTTCTATAGTTATACCCCAAGCACAACACCATTTAATGAACGCCCAGTTACCTTTATTGCTTGAGTTGAAGTTCGAGCTGCACACAGAAGAATTATTCTCTACAAATACATTATTTAGATGATCGTGTTGTGAGCTATTTTCAGAAACACAAGGCATGATCATTGGAGTACGACCTGTTTCCTTAATAGAACAGACCTGTCCTCCATAAAGGAAAGAAAATTATGTTGGGCTGGATTCACTAAAAACAAACAAAAAAAGGTCCATGTCAGGAACCCGAGTCAGAGGGTGCCAGAGTAGGCAGGGGGTACTAGGCTCCAATTGAAGCATGAGTGTTTTGCCACTAGTGTCCTTGGGGCCACAATACTGCAGAACACCTAACTGAGCATCACGCACTTGACTCTCAGGGTGGCAAGGCAGAGCAGTCCAAGATTAACCAGGGGAGATGCTGTGGACTAGAGACTCAGCAACCAGCAATGCAACAAACAATACTTACAAAATTGATGTCCAGTCAGCACAAAGATATGTTATTATACACACTAATATATACTATACACACATTCACAAATATATACAGAGTAGCAGGTGGAAATAGCTATGGTGGCACAGGTTAAAGGGCCTCAAACCAACGGAGAGGGCACACTAAAGAAAGGCTCCACCAGTGAGGTAACCTCACAGATGAGCCCAGGGCCCCCTATGCTGGCATTACCTTTAACGGTTTGCATACAATTCAGCCTGTAAAATCTACAAACACAATACTCCCCTGTATGCCTAATGCAACAAGCAGGGTGCCTAAAATTCAGGCCTACTTTCTTTGTCAGGGTTTCACCGCATTAAGTCAAAATCCAACACATGATGCAATCAAGATTGAAAACCATAGTGGTAGTACCTTTCAGTAACATTCAAAAATATGCATAATGGTTCACTGTTAATACTGTCACTGTCAATATAATTTGGATTGTTCAAAATTATGCAGTGTATAACTTTCTTTCTTCTAAATTCACCGTAGCTGAAAAAACCAATACAAGCTCTCGTAACAAAGGCCCATGTTTCCTAGAGCTCAATACTAAAGTCCTAGCTCAAGAAGTGCTTGCAGCCAAAGGAAAAATCTCCGCAGGTCAATCTTCCTTTTATAGGGGAGATTTAGAGTATCATTTAAAACAAGCATTTGCAATGCAATAGGTCTTGCATTGACGATGGTTTAAGCTATTGGCAATGCAATAGCTTAAACTGTCGCAAATGCGAGACCTATTGCATCACTAGCGCCCATGCGGTGCTTTCACATTCATGAAGGCTACGCCCGTTTCTTTAGACAATCCACGTCTAAAGAAAGGGTCCTGCGTGGCCGACAATAAAGTGAAACCGTGGCATGGGGGCTTTGACCAAATTTTTGGGGTAAAAGTTCCCATGCTGCGCTTTTACTTTAATGTTGGCCGCGTACCTTTCTTTAGATGCAGTTTGTCTAAAGAAAGGTGCGCAGCTTCATGAATGTGAACGCACCGCATGGGCGCTTCTAAACAAAAAAAATTAAGTAAGTAAATAAATAAATAAATAGGCGCGGCCACTATACTGAAAGCAGACCGCATTGCGAGTTAGTGGGTGGACTAGGGCCAAATCATTTAATAAAAAAGTGCTCACAGCCAAGATAAAGCAGACCGTGAAACAAGACAAGTAAAGGTCCAGTCGTTATGGGAGCTAACAAATGCAGACAAGGCAGTACCAAGGAGGGACTAACAAGCCTAAGAATTAATCGCAAGGCAGCGTTTACGAAGGACAATGACACAAGCCAGTTAAAAATATGGGTGGAGCGTCAACTCCATACTGTAGTGTAGTTCCTATTTCCCTAATAGGCTCTGCGCATTGGAATAATATAACCTATAGGCTTGACATAGGACTGAGGTCTGTATGTCCCTATCGAGTATATTAAACTTAATTACTTGTGCCAGCTAGCTCAGAGGCCACTAGAAACTCCTTGAGAACAAGAAGGGAGTTTCTGGCAACCGCATAAACATGACCACTTTGTTTCCCTTTAGAATCGGAACACGTCTCAGAATCGTGGAAACAATAGATAACAGTTTCACTCAGTCAATCGTGCATGCTTAGTTTCTACAGAGTTACACAGAAAGGAAAGACGGGCGTTTCAATAAAAAGGTTTTATTGAACAGTCTTGTTTCTCGTGTAAGAGATATGTGCTGTTATGATCACAAGACAGTATGCAAGATAAATAATGTACAGCGTAAGCAGTAGAAATAAATAATACTGCGCTAGCATTATCTTTTAGCATATATTCACGTACATAAATAACATGAGCTAAAAATGCGAGTACTCATACGATGCGTCTCTAAGCTAGCTCTACCCCAATGTACCTAACCTAGTCTAGGTGTAGGGCAAGGTAAGAAGTAGGTGGAGTATTCTCTAGTATGGTATACTAAGAGTATGTTAAGTCTAGTATGCCAAGAGTCCCTCTAGGTTCTAGTCAGCTCCATACCTTGAGAATGAGAGAGGTGGGAATCTCTTGCCGGATCTGGAATTCTAACACCTTGCGAAGGGAGTCAGAACACTGGAAGCTGGATTCTTCTGAGTGCAGGAATGACAGCGTCTTCTCAGTGCGTCAGGCCGGGATACGGGCTCCTCTGAAGTCGAGGTCTCCTCTAACTTGCTTGGGCAAGGGAAGGTATATTTATACCTGATAGGTGCCTTGGAATGTTAGCATTGACGTGAAGTCGGACAGAGGAAGACGTCAGGAATGAACCCTTAAGGTATAACAGTTCATACATAATAGATGAGTTCTTGGAGAAATCAATAGTCCTGTGCTAGGGGAACTTCCGAGAGCTTAAGGGTCTGGTTTCTAAGAACTCGATGTGACGTTAGGGTGGACGGATGTCGGTGACCATGCCTGTATTTGGAGTGCACGGTTAATGCCTAAATAAGGACTGGGATTCTATGCCTATATAAGGGCAATGCGAATTGTGCCTATTTAAGGACATGTTTCAGGAAAACCTATATACGGACACCTAAAGCGGAATACAACAATACTCCACTATTGCATGCCTCGCAGCAACGCATGCGTGACCTAAAAAGGAAGAAGTGGTGCATGACGTATGATTAACAGTTTAGTTGAAGGGAAATCGACTCCTGGTGGTGTCCCTGCACCAAACATAAGAGCAGTGGCGGCTCGCCGAGGGAGTGCTGCGGGGCGGTGGGGCAGGGTAGGGTGGGGGGTAGTGTACTCCAACATATGACGGACAGGAGTAAGGTAGGTAATTAAATAAATAAAAAATTTACCTTGCGCGCGCTGCATCACCAACTCGGCGATGCAGCGCGCGCAAGGTAAATTGTTTTATTTATTTGATTACTTACCTTACTCCTGTCCGTCGTATGTCGGACTCTACTACCAACCCTACCCTGACCCTCCCCTGCCCCTCCCCACCGCCCCGCAGCACTCCCTCGGCGAGCCGCAACTGCATAAGAGGAGTATTCATTATACTCTCCAGAATAAGGATAACATGCTGATCTGGTATGTGTTTTTACCTATTCCAGGGGAAATAATGAGGCCAAATCCACATCCTTTTCCCACCTGAACAAAGCAGGTGGCATGTGAAGATAGTGGCTCTGTTTTGGCATGTAGTGTGGGTTGCATAAGAGGGTGCGGCAGGTGGGAGGAGAGCTCGGGGAGCATTTGCAGCTCTCCCTGATGTATATGAGCAGGTTGGCGGGGACGAAAGACGCAGCAGCTGCCCACTGTCCCTACACCACTGCACACAGAGCTCAGTCTGGTGTCGTCGGGCCCACAATTACTGGGTCTGGAGTTTGTAAGCCCAGTACGCAGGGCCGAGGACACGCCAGGCAAGCTGAATAGCTTCAGAACGGTATTTCCCCCAGGGATACCACTGTGGTAAATAGGATGAGGACCTTAGTTGAGACAAACAACTGGTCATGAGTTTTTCATAAACCCTAACACTACTTTCAGACATGAAATCAATGTGCACTTATCTGTGTGCTGTATCTAACCACTATAGATTTAATGAGTGCACTCCAAAATAGAAATGACAGTTATATATATCAATATGTTTTATTAACAGCTTCATAAAAACAATTTTTACATTAGCATAATAAAATTGTACAAGTGAAATGCATACACTAAGAAAAATACGATACATTGAATGCAATTTAAATATACATAATTTATAATTTGCCTAAACTAGCTATATTCGAACAGCCAACAGGCATTTATTTACATTGCCAATTTAATGAGTGGCAAAGTAACACAGTGATGTTTCACTTAAACAACATCACTATATAGAATCAATTTTAGCAGCAGATGCTTCATTGCGTCCAGGAAGTGGTAGTACTGCAGACCTGTTACCTGCTTACTCAAGGTTACTAAAAGGGAAACACATAGCCAAAATAAGAAACCCATGCCATTGATCAGACCTTCTATAAAATGTGTCAGAGGCCCAGGAGAAAAGACACTGAACCAGATAGTTGTCAGAGAGCAGTTAGGGTTTCTGTCACAGCAGCAAACTCAAGGTGCAGCAGGGCAATAGATTTTTTTTTATCACAGACTCCTCCTTCTTTTAGTTAGGGGTGAAATACAAAAAACATGAATGCAGAGCGGGTGAACAATACAGGCCTCCCACTGGGCATTCTGGTCAGATATTTAAATATTTCTCCTTTGATGTATGTCACTCCATTGCCTGTACCAAGACTGTGACACCCACAAATACCAGTTGCTGCTTGGACGTCTGTTTTGCTGTCAGAACAGAAATAAAACAAGCATTTGCAATGCAATCGGTCTCACATTTGTGAATTTTTAGTTTTTGGCATTGTAAATTACTGTGTTTCTTAGTTATGTTTATTTTTTTGCAGTGGAGTGGATGTATGTTGTTTGTTGTGGAATTATGTCCTTTGAATTCGAATCATATATGGAATTGTGTGGTGTATAGTGTATGTGTATTGTAAATATGCGGTATAGTGATTAGATAGGGGTGGGGAGGTGTATAAATTAGAAAGTAAGAATGAGAGGGAAAGGTAGTTTGTGTATGAAGTGGTAAATTAACTGAAGACAGCACATTATAAATAGTGTGTGAGAAAGAGAGATAGAAGGGGAAATAATGTTATAGATGCATAAAGAGGCTGTGGTTGTGTATGTAGAAGATAGTGAAAGAAGAGGAGGAGAGTGTGTGTTTGGTTAATATTTGAAAGTTATATTATTGAAAGTGTGTGGAAAGATATGAAGGGAACTAATAGTATAAATGCTGGATTCGTATGTGAGAGAACGAGATAGTGGTGTGAGTGAGTATGAGAGAGAGAGTTGTGTGCAATATATGAGTTACATGAATTTGTTTTTTTAAGCAAAGAAACAAAGAAAATGAAAGATGAAAGGCTAACGATATGAAGATATGTGGATCAAAATAAAATAGAAGTTGTAAAAAATTATAAAGCATTCCAGGAGATGAGCGAAAATTTGAAACAACCATTAAATACTTTTTTTTTATTTAAACCACAATGGGCGTCACTGGGCATTCACAGTTCAGAGGTACAGATGTAGGAAGCATTTTGCAGGTTTCAATGTATTGTATAAGTGTTGAAATTCAGTCCACTTTGATATCCGCAATGGGAACTCCAGTCCATACCTTTTATATTTTCTGTGCCACAAATATCTACTGGATTTGTTTTGGATTTTTATTATTTACAAAGGCACATAGGCGGAAAGCAGTAAAACTGCACTGACTTAACGCTGCAGAGGACACACATGGCATGACTGTGCGAAAACACTATAGGAAGGCCTGCCAGCAAAAGGAGCTCTAGCTGACACATTTAAGTAGCAGTGAATGGCGCCCTGCCACTGAAGTTAATTGCTCTTCTGGGGCAGGTGGAGACGGTGGGCGTGAAGGGTCTCTCTTATACCTAACGAAAGGGGCAATGAAGCAAAACATTCTCCGGACAAAGGTTGGTGTTGTCACCATTAACAAGATACACGAGAGCAACGTTAGTTTTCGTGCTCTTCTCACCCCTTCTTGTTTGAAGCACAAGTTTTCCAATAGCCCCTGACCCAGTTGTTGCTATTAATTAACAACTGATACTGATCTATTTTGATTTACATATCTATTTACAGACCAAACGCTCACTGGTCATTACACTACAAAACGTTTATAAGATTGTCAATGTCTGCCTTTTTTATATATTTATATTTTTATATTTCCATGTTTTTTCCCCCTTCTATTCTTGTCTTCACCCCTACTCTTCCGCCCCTATTTTCTTTCTTCCCTTCATTCTATTTTGTCTTTCTATATTTTTTCCCACTTGAAGTCACATACTGTCGACCATGAATTTCCACTTTTGTCTTGTATTTTTCCCACCCCCATCACGTTTCCTTTCTTGTGTTTAGAGTCACCTTCTATTGAAATAACCTTTGCCTTTGTATATAGTTTCTCTCTCGTTTTTAAAGTAAAAGCATATTGTGTGAATACATCATATGTATATATTTTTATACTTATGTTTTCTTTTATGTATTATAACTTTCAGCCCTGAAGAAGTTCATTTTATGTATGAACGAAACGCATTGGCTGGAATCTGTATATTTTGATATTGAAAATAAAGGATTGATTACCACTATACAAAATGAACATTTGGATTTATTGAAGAAAACTCTTTGGTAGTGCACCGCTCCACCATTTTCAAAGTTTTCCTGCAGTTTTATACAGAGCTAACTCGATCAGAATGGATTGCAGCACTTTACATGAGCACCACTTACATTACTCAAGAACAATTATTTTATTTTTTTACTTGAATCTCCCTCATTATTTCCTTCCCAGATGCTCTCTGCGATGATGCAAAGAATGTGGATGCTTAGTAAATAAAATTAAAAGTTGAATACTCTGCTGTAAATTCCACATCACCAGCTACCAGTTGTAGAGAGCCATCCGGGCTCTCCACTACAATGTATCCTTTGCATGCACTCCCCGGGGCGGGCTCGACCCGAGGAGATAAATAAACGGCGCAAGACTGCTCGGGGTCTTCCCGCCAGCACGTAACATACTGTGTGTTTGTGCCTTTCAGTTAAGCGCTGCGTAGGCCTTGACACCCTGGGCCCCGCCGCGCTACATTGGCGACGAGGCCGGTCGAACTCTGGTGCTCAGCAACACCTCCGGCGAAGCTCGTGGCGTGAGCCCGTGACGCTCTAGTGCCCGAGGGTCGGTGCCTCCGCCCTCGCAATCCCCACCATCGGCTGCCCCAGGCTGGGGCCTATCAACTCGTACTGACGTCCGCACCTCCGTGCGACCTCGCTGACACAGCCTGCCTGTGGCCGACGCGGGCGTGCTGCAGCCCGCGGGGAGCCCACTCCCGCTAGGATGCCTCACCCTGCCCGGCTGTGAGTTGTAGCCTGAGGGTCTTCCAGCGCTTGCCGGCACGCTCCTGAAGCCCCGCAAGGAGCGTGCTCAAGACGGCAACTGGCGCCTGTGAGAAGTTGGCCTGGCATATGCTGTCCACTAATTATAGTGGGCACCTTGCACCAGTCCAAACAACCCCTTATTGGAGATAGGTTAAAGACAACCTTTATTGAAAGCTATCCTAGTGGTAGCTATGGAGAGCAGCCTTCAGGCTAAGTCTTGAAGGAATGTAAAGCAGCTTGTTTTACCAGTCTATAATCTCTTGAGTGACCAAATGAAAGAGGACCACACCAGGTATATATTCAAAATATATGTATTTATTACTAAACACACCCCTCTAGTCTCTTTATGAGGCTAGAGTTCGAAGTACATAAATTATAAGTTAGTTATCTACAGTAATAGCACAAATACACGTTTGAGCCCCAGGTGCGTACTCAAACCATATACCAATAAAGTGGTATAAGAACCACGACTGAGCTAGACACAAGGCCTAGAGCCTGTAGAAGTGCTTGGACCACAAGGAACCACCCAAGGCAGTGACACAGGGGACCCACGGGGACGCGTGCAGTGTATGAACACAGCCGCGAACCACCATTAACTTCTATGGGGAAAGTCGCGATTAGAATTTAAAAGAAAAGGGACACTTAGAGGAGGACTTGGAGCAAACCCTTTGAGAACTAGGCTGTTCTAGTGTCAATACCCACGGGAGCACCGGAGTACTCGAGTTACCTCACCCAGGGGAGCCGGGTGCATAGGTGTCTTTCGGGTCGGGTTTCGTCGTCGCTTTCAATGGCGATCTGCTGCAAAGTGCTGCTGGCGGCCAAGTCGAAAGTGTTCGGGTGGATCCAAAGGTGGATCGAAGATCTGAAGAACCTGAAAGCAGAGGGGACAGAGTCTGGGTCACTAGCCAGTGACCAGGAAGGCGATGAGCAGATGCCCACCGATGTCGAGTCCTTCAGGTAGGTTGACGGTCGTCTTGACTCTTCATCCACGAGGTCCAGGAGGCGTCGACGACAACCAGGAGCTGGATTCGAGCTGTCCCACAACGTCTGTCGATTGCAGGGGTGTCGGCGACCGGATTGGACCCAACAATCCTTGGCAACGGCAAGTCTCGTGGAAATGGAAGAAGGACGATGTTGCAGACCAGCAAGGTCTGGGGGACTCACCCAGCGAGGATAAGTCAGGGCACGCCTGGAGCAACCAGAGAGCCCAAGCAGAAAAAGATTGGCCTTCGGGAGGGCCTACTAGCCAATGGACTAGCGACCGCGAAGGAGCCTCGAGACGATGCACGTGGAGCTGGCTCACAGGACACTTGTGGAGTGGAGGCCAGTGATCTTCGATGCAGTTGGTGCTGGAGACTGGGGCTACTCGGAGCCCAAAGCACGACTTCGTGGGAGACCCAGAAGAGGATGCACTTGCAAATGCAATCGGTGTCCAGGGGTCACGGTTCCACGTTACCCACGACAGCTACGGGCCTCAGCTTTGCTGGGGACTAAGGGCAGCCTCGGGAAGTCTGGAAATCCCCTCTGGTGATGCAAAGACTTCGGCGTCCGACGGGAGCTTCAGCGATGCAGACCGGACAATTGCTTCTTTGGTGCCTGCCAAGCAGGGGAGTCACTCCTTGACCCCAAGGGAGATTCTTCAGTCCTCTAATCTTGAAGTAGAGCGTCGAAGGTCCAGGATTCTGTGTCAGAGTTTCGTCCAGGTTAATCTAAAGTCCTAAGGACTGGGGTCCCCTACTTATACTAAGGTAGGGGGTTGGACATACTCTGTGGCCCCACCTATGGGAGGGTCAGGGCAGAGGGGTGGCTACACCCCTTTCCCTTTGTCCAGTTTCGCACCAGAGCAGGGGCTGGAAGCCCCTGAGCCGGTTTGAACTGGGGTATGCACAGGGACACCAAATGTGCCCCCAGTGCAGGACTTCAAAGCACCAGAGAGTGCTCCCGCCCAGCCCCAATACACACTATCCTGTCACCAAACACGACATGTTTCCGTGCAGCCATCCCAAAGTTAGCATTTAACGCGAGGTTATAATGCGCTTAAGAGTATATGGTCGGGCTGCACTACAAACAGCATCAGAGAATCAGAGAAGGGTCTCCGAACGCTGCAGAGGGGCCCAGCTCATGCAGGGGCACCCTCTCACATAGGAACCACGCACTCTGCCTTCAGGATTGATAAGGCCTGCCATAGGAGTGACTTATAGGTTTATATGTGTGTATGTATGTAGTGATATAGGTAGCCTATATCACAGTAAGGGGTGCATGCACCACCTTACCCAGGCTGCAGTAGCAGACCTGTGGTGTCCTTTTGGATGGCCTTCCAGGGGTGGCACAATACATGCTGCAACCCCTGTTAGCCCTCTGAGGTACCTATGCCCTGGGTACCTAGTATACCATATACTAGGGACTTATAAGGGCACTCCAGATTCCAATCAGAGATGTGCCTAAGGCACATGGAAACCATTTTATAGAGGAAGCAGATAGACTGGGGCCCTGAATAGCAGGATCCCAGTCCAACTAAGTCATAAACCAGCAAAACACCAGGAAAAAAGTGGGGGCAACCATATAGTCAGATTCCACCTTCCTACAGCGCCCACGTGCTCCCTGACGGCGGACTGCTGGTGAGTTATTGGAGCCCCCTGGGGAGCACTGAAAAGGCGCGCTGCCATGCGCGAAGTCCCACAAACACAGCTTAACTGCAGAGAGCCCCAAGGGGGAGTGAGAGGCACCATTCAAAGACTACCACAAGAGACAGTATAATATAATATACGCCACGCCTACAGAGGCCCAGCCAGTCTGGAACACCACAGGCCCCACCACACATGCAAGGTCCCAGCAAGCAAAGACAGCCCAAGCCAGCCAGCCACGTGCCCACACGCTAACCCACATGGGAGCACCAGGCCTTATGGAGAGGGGACTGCGACACAGTGCCTGCGCACACACATGCTGAAGACATGAGCACACCGCCCACAGCAGGCCCAGCGGGCCAGCAGGCCGATGCGGCCGCACCAACCAGAGATGATAATGCCCCACCCCCGGGTCACAGCCACACGGTCGTCTCCCCACTGCTGCCCTTCAGCGAGATCGCTGACCCTGCCACGGTGGCCCCACGATGGAAAGCGTGGATCGGACGTTTGAACCACTACTTCAGGGGTACCAGGGAGACAGACGGCGCCGTAAAAAGGTCGCTGCTCATATACTACGGCGGCGCTGAGATCTACGATCTTTTTGAAACATTGCCCAACACAGGGAATGATGACGACTATGAAGCTGCGATCGCCGCGCTCAACAGGCACTTTCACCCTCAGCTGAACCCTGACTTCGAGCGTTTCAAGTTCAGACAGGCGTCACAGTCGGACACAGAGTCTGTAGACATGTTTTATGCGCGGCTGCGCAGGCTAGCAGGCACGTGCGCCTTCACGGAGCAAAGGGAAGAAATACGCGGCCAGGTCATCCAAGGGTGCCGCTCAGCGCTGCTACAGAGACTGATCCTTCGACAACCCGGGATCTCTCTGGACGAGATCCTCATCCTGGCCAGGTCCCACGAACTCTCGGATGCCCGAGCAGGCGAAATGGAACCCGCTTTGCACAGGACCGCCGTGGCACCACATGCACTGAAATATGCGGCCATCAAAGAAGAAAGGGTCGAGGCCATACAGCGGTGCCCAAGCACAGCTCGCCCAGCCCCGCGGCCGTCAACGAGTGGGGCGTGCGGCAACTGCGGCGCGGAACACCTGCCAAAGGCAGTGTGCGGAGCCAAGGGGAAGACGTGCTCCCGCTTCGGAAAGGTGAATCACTTCGCCAAGGTGTGTAGAAGCAGCCGGTCTCGACAGACCTACACAAGGCCTCGGGGAATGACGCAACATTTGTGCCAGGTATCACTTGACGATGCACAATCTCAAGACGACGACCCGACACGTGGGCGCAGCCTCGCACTCGAAGAAGATGACGATGAGGTGTTTGTCATATCCTTTTGCAGCAGGTCGGACAAACACCGAAGACCGCCGCCGATGTGTTCTGTCCTGGTGGGAGGTTCGGTTGTCCAGGCGCTCATCGTTACGGGCGCATCCGTCAACGTCATGGATTCGGAGCAGTATGAATGTTTGTCACCACGACCCCCTCTCGCACCCACCAAGGCCCGGATCTACACCTATGGAGGCATGCACCCACTGCCTCTCAGAGGAGTCATCGAGGTAGAAGTCACCAGCGACAAACAGGTTACGAAGGCCCGATTCCACATCACTGAAGGGAGAAAAGGCACCCTTCTCAGTTGCCACACGGCAGAAGACCTCGGTCTGGTCTTTCTCGCTCATCAGATCCACGACTCCCACGCCGACGCCATCTTACATGAATTCCCTGCACTGTTCACCGGGCTAGGCAAGCTGAAAGGGAAGCAGTTCAAGCTCCACATTGACCCCACCGTGAGGCCTATTGCCCTGAGACACCGGAGGGTGCCGTTCAACCTCCGCCCGCAGGTGGAGGAAGAGTTGAAGAAACTCGAAGACCTCGACATCATCGAAAAGGTGTCAGGCCACACTCCATGGGTGTCCCCGCTGGTCGTGGCCCCGAAGCCGAAACAACCGGGAGCCATAAGGCTTTGTGTGGACATGAGGCTCCCAAATCTGGCGGTCAAAAGGGAACGTCATCTTACCCCCACCATGGACGACATAGTGGCGGACCTGAATGGAGCCAAATGGTTCTCCAAGTTGGACTTGAACGCTGGGTACCACCAGCTAGAGCTCGAGCCGGAGAGCAGGTACATCACCACGTTCTCTACCCAGGTCGGCCTCAGGAGGTACAAGAGACTGAGCTTCGGGGTGTTGTCTGCAGCCAAAGTCTTCCAGAATGCCATCAAGGAAGCACTGTCCGGCCTGCAGGGCGTCATCAATTTGAGCGATGACATCTTGGTGTTCTCGAACACCTTAGAGGAGCACCACACCCACCTCCGGGCCACCCTCCAGCGGCTGGAAGACTGCGGTCTGACCCTTCATAAGGCAAAGTGTTCCTTCTACCAGGAATCAGTCGACTTCTTCGGGTACATCTTCACCAGAGAAGGGCTAAGGGTGGATCCCAAGAAGGCCATGGCCATCCGGGCGGCGAGTACCCCAAAGACTCCCACCGAAGTTCTCAGTTTTCTCGGCATGGCCACATACTGTGGCAGGTTCATACCGAACCTGGCCTCCCTGGTGGAGCCACTCCGTGCCCTCACCCGCAGTGACCACCAGTGGGAATCTACTGTAGCCGCCAACACAGTATTCAATATCATCAAAACAGCGCTCATGGACAAGACAGTGATGGCCTACTTTCACCCGGGGTGACGTACAGAGTTGGTCGTAGATGCCAGCCCAGTAGGCCTAGGAGCAGTCCTCCTTCAGGAACATGACCAGGAGACCTGGAAGCCAGTCGCCTATGCCAGCCGGGCGCTGTCGGACACAGAGACTAGATATGCCCAAATCGAGAGGGAAGCCCTGGCAATAAAATGGGCTTGTCAACACTTCCATCTCTATCTGTATGGGCAGGAGTTCCAGGTGGTGACGGACCACAAGCCACTGCTCCCACTCTTTGCAGGGTCGTCAAGACTAGCTCCTCCCAGAATTGAAAGGTGGGCCGTACAGCTGCACGCGTACAACTTCAAGGTCGTGTTCCGTCCGGGAGCACACAACCCAGCGAACTACCTCTCACAGCACGCCGAGTCTCTGGCCGTTCGAAATCCACCTCCGGATGTAGCATACTCGGAGGCATTCGTGAAGATGGTCTCATACGAGGCATGCCCCAAAGCCATGACACTGGAGGAGATTGGCCAAGCGACGGCCGAAGACGAGACACTGGCTAGAGTCAAGAGCGCCCTGCTGAACAACGGGTGGACCCACTTCCTGGATGGGGCCCAGTCGCTCCGGGCGGAAGACAGCCATGCTCGGCAACAGCTCTGGCAGATCCGCCACGAGCTGAGCGAAGGAGAGCAGGGAGTTGTCTTGAGAGGGCATGTCATTGTAATCCCAAAGGCACTGCAAGACAGAATATTCCAGCTGGCGCATATGGGGCATCAAGGGATGGCGAAAACCAAAGCTCGGCTACGAAACAAGGTCTGGTTCCCGGCTATGGATACCAGGGTGGAAGACATGGTGCGGCAATGTCACTCATGCACCATCACTAGGGGCGACCCAGCACCGGTGCCAATCATCACCGAAGAGCAGAGCGAGCTCCCATGGTCCAAGATTAGCATTGACTTCGGGAGTTTCCCCGATGGCCGCCACACGCGGGTGCTCGTCGACTCATTCTCAAAGTTCCCCATCGTAGAGGTGCTGGCATCAATGGCGTTCACGCACGTCAGGAAAGTCCTGGACAAGATCTTCGCTCTTCTAGGCCTGCCGGATGAAATCCACTCAGATAACGGACCCCCGTTCCAAGGCCACAAATTCCACGACTATCTGGATAGCAGAGCGATTCGCCACAGGAAGATCACCCCCCTGTGGCCTCATGCCAATGGGGAGGTGGAACGCTTCATGCGAACCCTCAACCAGGTTCTGCGCATCGCGGTGAATCAAGGGGAAGATGTCGAGTCGGCACTCAACCAATTTCTAAATGCATACCGGCAGACGCCTCACAGCACCACTCGGTGTGCTCTGTCCCATCTACTCTTCAAAAGAGCCCTACGAGACAGCATTCCAGCAGATCCAGCATGGAAACCCCCAGAGAGAGACAAGATAGCTACCCAAGCTAGGAGGACTATGACCAACCAGAAGGCTAGTTCAACCAGAGGAGCAAAAGAACCACAGCTGAAAGTGGGAGACCGCGTGGTGGTTAAAGACAGGCACCCCGGCTGGAAGTTTAGGACACCTTACGAACCGGAATAATGGACCATCGTCAAGGTGCAAGGAACCATGGTCACAGCTCAAAGAGGACAGCAAGTGGTTACCCGGAATGTATCTTGCTTCAAGAGGGTCCGTGGCTCGAGCACCGACTCGGAAGAGCCGGGGGAACTGGGTGAGACTCCGTGTCATACTCCCGTCAGCTCGCCGGGGCCAGTGGCCTTCCCACCAAGCTGCTCGCAGGCAGGTAGCGGAGAAACTGCGCCTGCCGCTCGAAGGCCCAGCCAAGACATTGTGACTGTAACACCCCCAAACACCCAGGTGGATGCAGTGGCCAGCTCCAACTCCCAGAGCCAGAGGTATGGTCTCCGGCCGAACCCTGCACCCAGCCAGAAGCTGAAGGACTTCATGTGTACTGTACATCCCCATAAGCATGCTAACTCTGATGGATGGACACTAAAGGAAAGGAGGGGTGTAGAGAGCCATCCGGGCTCTCCACTACAATGTATCCTTTGCATACATTCCTCGGGGCGGGCTCGACCCGAGAAGAAAAATAAACGGCACAAGACCGCTCGGGGTCTTCCCACCAGCACGTAACATACTGTGTGTTTGTGCCTTTCAGTTAAGCGCTGCGTAGGCCTTGACACCCTGGGCCCCACCGCGCTACACCAGTAGTATCTCCAAAAAGAAGGTGCTCAGCATAATAGGCGAAGAAGCAGCGCGGCTGCAAACGCAAACAAATACAATTAAAAATAAACACAATGGAGGATGCATGCAAGAAATAAACAATATAGGCCTATAGGATTAGGGATGTCAAACATGATATATTGCACAAAAGAATATATCTGCTTCCTTATGGTAACCAATGTTGCGGGCTATTTTACTGCCCCGCATTTGGGAGCTTCGATCTAACTATAACTATCCAGTCCATAACACACATCCCAAGATGGCGCGTCCACAGACACAGGACATCCGATTCTCGGATTTGTACATGAACACGAAGGGGATGAACGTCAGTCCCAGAACATAATTAAGAAGGGCCTCTCTTTTCCTTCGGCTACTCGCGGCGACAGAAAACTCATCCAGAGAAAGACTGCAGGTAAGGCCTCTCTTGAGCACCCATAGTACTCGTGATGTCTCGCTTTATACGGGATCCCCTCTACCATGTACGCAACCTAGATTCAGAAATCTTATTCTTTCCATTCTCTGACTATAAAATGTTTCTCTTCAGAAATCTCTACTATTTGAACACGAATAGAACGTTTTCTTTGGGACACGTATTGAACCTCATAAGGTATGGATTATACGTGCCTCCCTAATGACAACATAACTAAGATAAGTTGTTTACGCACCCAATAAATGTTTGGGTCTTTCTTTCCCTCCTACTCATTATATACAGAAACAACGATTCATTATTAACCTACGGTAAGCATACCAACCCAGTGGATTGGGTGACGTGTTGTACACTAAACCATATAGTCAAAATTTACCTCCACGCATGTGTGGCTCCCCTAAATCAGCTTCACTATGGCATTCACATACTATTTAACTATGCCTGCCTTGAGACCATATTTTTGCACGGGCATTTTTCTGTATAAAGGACCTCATACCAAGATCTCACAGCTCTGAAATCATTTTCCTTTGCACCTATAGAAGTATCTGACCAAGTTAATATCTCCTATTCACCGGACAGAATGTTTCTTTCCGCACCACGGAGGAGATTTTGCTTCCTATATCTTCACTAAAACACATGGAATTCTTATAAGAGATATGTGCTAATTTTTTTGGCATTCTTGGTATGTTTTCTATTTCTGTTTATGGATTTATGTCTACCGTTCTAAACAAAACCATAACATAACCGTATGTATATATTTAATGTACGAACTACTCTATCTGCATGTGACTGTATTTGATTATGACGGCTCAATGCACTTGATACATATATACTTTTCTACTCTCATCTTCTTCCTTCCCCCTTCTTCCCGGATGGAATTCTTTATAATGATACATATCTTATCCTTTTCCTTCTTCTTTAACCTACCCGTTTTCTTTGATTTTTTTTTTATTTGATCCAACTTTTGTGTTCAAATTTGCCCTTGGTGGCCAAATGCTGTTGATTTGTAAAAAATGACTTTTGCTTTTCGTGTATATTGTTTATGCATGTTAACCTTGTTGATGACAATTGATGTAACAGCCCTGAGGAAGCCCCAGGGTGAAAAGCCAATTTTGGGGGGCGAAACATGTGTTGGCGGATGTGTTATAAATCTCTTACCCATTGTTTGTACTTTACTCTAAATGACTCAGAAGATGAAAGAGTCTCAATTTCAAAATAAACTGGATTCAATAAAAGGATTCAAAAAGATTATAGATATTTCGACTTGCTCTGGCACTTCTTTCACTCACGTTGGAGAGTGTATTGTCACAGTTGTGTCGATGGGAGCATACCTCCAGCAGTGAGGAGCTGAATAGAGCCTAGAACCTGCACTTCTGTCTGGGCTTCTTGTAATCTCTGTGGGCTAGGTCTTCCTTCAGCAGCACACCAGGGCTCTCAAGGAGGATGACACTCCCTTCCTGCATTCTTCAGGCCCCAGGGCCACCAGGACACCTCCAGCAGGATTCAGAGGGACCCTCTTCAAGGCCAGACAACAGAGGTTCCAGGGGAACCCTCTCCTTCAGCGTCCACAGCAAGTGCACCCTCTACTGTTCCCCAGAATGTGAGTGAGGAGGCCAGTTCCACCTCCCCTGCAGACACAACTCCATCGGAGCCCTAATCAGTTCATGTCCAGAGTGTCCCTTCACTCACTCCAGCCAGGGGTTTATCCACAAGGGGTTCAGCCATCCTTGTCTTCTGCAGGTTCTAATGCATCTCAGAATTTTCTCTTTGAGCAGGAATTTAAATGTGGAATCGGGACGTTCCAGAAAATAGGCATCTCTACCTATTCCAAAGATGGCACATTATCAATCCACACCTGAGCTATCCCTTCTGCAGTGCATGATGAGATTTTGTAATATGGAAGAATCACCTCAGTCACAACTCCTCTAGAGATTTTAACTCCTCCCCTAAATGACACCCCTTAAATGACGAAGAAAGCTGGACCCTCCCTCCTAAACCTCAAAGGAGATCCCGTCCTTTGTGTGGTGCCATAGCTATGGCAGCCTCCTTTTATTTTCCGGAGCGAGTCATGCCTAGACTTATCAGTGTGTGTTAGCCCATGCAGCTCTCTCCCGCCTGTTCCTCTCCCAGGAACATACTTAATTTCCAGCAAATGGGCATGTTGTCTGTGGGGCAGCCATGATCTAGCTGCTGGTCAGCAGAAAATGTAACTTAGCCCAGCTGAGTAGTTCCAAGCCCAAATCTAACTAGGGCTGGTTCAAGAAAATGCTGCTACCCTCAAAGTACATGAAGAGGTTCAAATATGACAGTAATGAGGCGTAACTGTTCCTGTGGTGCTGTATCTCAGGTTGGGTTTGTGATAAGGGGGGTCATACATACTAGGAAGTGGTGCCCTCGCACACCCATGAAGGTATCATGCTTCATCATCAGGCTTAGTTCCCCATGGGGTCGGCGCTGCAATACCCACCGGGACCCGCGAGAGGGCTTTTTAGTGGAGATCTTTTAAATAAGCCATGATGGTGAGTGTCGGTGTGTGGGAAAAATGGTGAAATGTGTTTTTAAATTACCTGCGGGGTACCACGATGTTATATTTAATCTGGGGTCCCCAAGGTATAGATAAAAAGTGTATGTAAAATTCAAGCTTCTCGTAATGGAGAAAGGCAATCTACCAATGTCTATAGGTAAATATGTTTCACCGGGGTTCAAATATGTCCAAATTACTAATATATTTT
Organism: Calotriton arnoldi; assembly: GCA_963921515.1. Taxonomy (NCBI): domain Eukaryota; kingdom Metazoa; phylum Chordata; class Amphibia; order Caudata; family Salamandridae; genus Calotriton; species Calotriton arnoldi. Next base: position 31,691 of record CAWUFW010004422.1, read on the forward strand.
TACTCTGGACCTTTGTATCAATAGAATGAGATGTGAAACATTTCTTTAGGATGAGCTAATGAAAAATTGTTAGCTTGGTTCAGCTTTTACCTGCAGCGTGTCACTGAAGACTAACAGTAAAGCACTGCAGACTCACACTATAATCAAACAGAAATGGGGATATTTCTTTATGAATTGCCAGTTGAATTATGAGGCCCGAACAGGCCATAATCAATTTTTTAAAGGTCCCTTCCATGACAGGCTGCCTGTGCGCAGATACCGATACATGACTGAATTAGGTAGCAGTCCCAATTCCTCAGCCTACACATAGATGCTCACATGTGTGATCACATTTAACAACCCCAGAACCTCTTATACCAGATCTCATTTTAAATGGCAGGTGCTGGTGGTTATCTTTCACATCTATTTTACCTCAGTTTATAGTGAATGAGGCACATTTAGTGAGACTCACAGCAGAGATCTAAAAACCTGGTGGTTCAAAAGAAAAGCATCTAAGGTGAGTAAACCGACTCAGAACCCAACTCATCACAGTCCACATCCATGAACTGTGTCACATTGCAAAGAAAATGTACATATTTTAGTTTATCAAAGAATGGTAAAATTTCTCAGAGTGACTATTTGGTTACTGCTAGGGATGTGTGAATTTTTGTAATTTGCTTTTGCGTATTTGAGCAAACTTTCTGCAAAATTAAGTCAAATCACACAAAGTGCAAATGCATAGGTTAGCACTCTATTTTAGCACGAAATGCGTCCTTCTATCAATTTTTGAAGCAAGAATGTATTTTTTACTAAAAATAGTGCAAAATACAAAAGCACCACAAACAACAGCTGCTCGCATTCTGCTGTTCACATGCATTTGTGGTAAATTGTTACCAAGCATTCTCAGTAGTTTCTTACTACAAATGGCACATAATTACACAATGTGGGATAATGGTGAAATGTAGTGAATTTCACGTAAAAAGCATATAGCAAAATTCTCAAAATTATGCAAATTATGCTGGTGTAATTAAAATTTCACCCAGGCCTAGTTACTGCTTAATAAAACTTAAGGCCTCTTGCACATAAGAAGTTTATAGTTGCAGAACAAATCAGTGTGTGACCATAACATTTTGAAATTTATAAACTAGGCAAGGGTGAAATTTAAATTACGTCATCGCAATTTGCATGATTGGGTGAAAAATGCATTAGGCTTCTTATGCAAAATGATGTCATTGCACTGTGTCGCATAATTACCTCCTACCAAGCCCAAAAATCGTGGAAATGCCCTACCCCAAAACATCAGGGCCTCCCCATCACTTCCAGAATTCCGTAAAAAGCTGAAGACCCAGCTTTTCAATTAGTCTTGGGCCTTAATATGACTTTGGAGATCGTACAGCGGACGGTGCAAGGCGCCGTCCACTGGAGGACCGCTAAAGCCATGGTGCTGCCGCCCCCCAGATTAGGAATTCAATCCTGGCCTGGCGGGTGGTGCTGCGGTGGCCTGGCAGCGGCGGTCTGTTAGGCTCATAGAAGAGCTGCTGTCAGAGCACCGACTGCACCCTCCTCCACGGTGTGACATGCATGCCACATCGTGCAGGAAATGGGAGTGAAAATCCAAGGGGGCACAACATGTTCGACCCCCCGCATGCACCCACAGGCCTAGGAGTGGCAGGCGGCCCTCACTGCCACCCTTTTCATGGCATGCTCACCGCCATGGAAAGGGTGGTGGTTTGGCAAGTCACAATATGCTTGGCAGTGCAGCAGCGACATCGCCAGCATATTACTATGCCTGACCGCCACGCTGCGAAGTTCTGGATCCTGGCGGAGGCGGTGGTCCTGTGGCGGTCTGACAGCCTCACTCTTAAAGCTGCACAATGTGTCGCAGTGTGCTGGTAGTCGGATGGACCGCCGTACCTGTAATAAGGCCCTTATTGTGAGACCACTGAGACTGCCTGTACTCAGGCCCAGCCTCACCACATGCCTACTTTCACCTACTCAGTGCCTAGATATTCTCACAGATGACAGGTAGCGCTCCTGAAATCCACCTTACATTACATTACATTACACCAGAGTTCAGGAACAACACAAACCAGAACACAAGTGGCTCACAGCAACTGTGTTTTTTGAGCTATTTTTTAGCAAGCAAAGAGTCCTTGTGACAAAAATGTATGAAGGACGTATTTCAAGTTAAATTATAGCGGGAAATGATGGATTTGCATCATTCACAGGCCTGATTTCAGATATTTTGCCCAATGTTTCACTTAATTAACTGAGAGCAAAGTACGAAAAATTCCCGAATACCCTACTACAAACCCCCATTGCAAGACAAAAATGCCTTTCCTATTTGCAAGAAAGGGTCTGTGATTCATTCTATGATATGGTATGTTATGTTGTTGATATTTATAAAGTGGTTGACTATTATAAGGCTTCTTGGCAATATAGTGTGCATAGCCTGCACCTGATTTTGCTAAAGGGTAGAGTGACAGTACCAATCCCTGTGGCGCTACACAGGAAACTTGCTTTGGAGCTGAGTTTAAATATGAAAGATGTACAATGAGGAATGGCTGTATCCATTTCAAGGCAAGAGTGTCCATGCAAAATCTTTTATTCTGGCCAACAGCAACGAATGACTGATTGTATCAAAGGATGAGGAGAAATCAAGTAGTATCAGGGCTACGCTGCCCTGCTCAGCAAGTCCTCGTAGATCGTCCAGCATTGAGGTGGAAACCTGCTCTGTGCTGTTGTGGGATGTAAAATCTGCTTGCATGTGATGCATTGTTTTATTTGTTTCAAGAAATATTTGCAACTGTACATATACACGCTTTACCGGCAGTTTCTTTAAAAAGGGTAGCTTCGATATTCGGCAGCGTTAGACCTGACATCCTTATTGTGGTATCAATCAATCAATCCCTCAATCAATGGCTCAATCAATGGCTCTTCCCCTAGATGTCCCTTTCATCTTTATGAACCGCTTAGCGCTGGGATGCCTTCGGGTAGCTACGCGCTTTATAAGTGTTATTTCATTCATTCATTCAATCCGGATTTGTGGAGCGCATCTAATCACCCATGAGGGTATCCAGGCCCTAGGATTCTGTTGCGATTAGTAAAGAGCCAAGTCTTGAGTTGCTTTCTGAATTCTGTGAGAGAGGATGCTGTTCAGAGGTGGAGGGGAAGGTCGTTACAGGCCTTGGCAGCGAGGTAGGAGTAGGAGAGTCCTCCGCTGTGGCTTTGACAGATGTAGGGAGTGTGAGCTGGGGTTCAGGAGGCGGAGCGCAGGTGTCTGGATGGTTGGTGGTAGTTCAGGTTGTGGTTGATACATGCTGGTTCTTGGTTGTGGAGGGCTTTCTAGGTGTGTATCAGCATCTTGAATTGGCATCTTTTCTGGATGGGGAGCCAGTGGATGTTCCTTATGTGGGGAGTGATGTGGGTCTATTTGGGAGGTTGAGAATGAGTCTGGCAGCTGAGTTCTGTATCATCTGGAGTCTCTTTAGGAGTTGCGTGGTGATTCCTGCATAGAGCACGTTGCTGTGGTCGAGTCGGCTGGCCACTAGGCCTTGGGTTACAGTTTTCGTAGTGTAAACGGGGAGCCACCTGAAGATCTTTCGGAGCATGCAAAGGGTGTGGAAGCAAGCGGAGGTGACTGCATTGATCTGGTGTTTCATGGTGAGTTTGCTGTCCAGGATGATGCCAAGTTTGCAGGCGTGGTCTGAGTTCAGGACACCAGGTGTCATTCCACGGGAAGGTATTGTTTCCAAAGATCAGCACTTCAGTTGTGTCCTTATTGAGCTTCAGGCAGTTGGTCTTCACCCATTTGGCGACGCTCGTCATGCAGTTGTGTAAGGTGGTCCTGATGGTGGAGGGTCTTCTGAGATCAAGAGGATGAGCTGGGTCAAGCCTGCGTCAGAAATGATGTTGAGGCCATGGGATCTGCCGATGTTGGCCAGAGGTGTCATGTAGGTGTTGAGCAAACATTTTGCCTTCACCCTTCCTGTTTAGTTGAATTTGATTTTGTTGGCTTCAGAACTCTGTGCACTTTACCATTCCTAAGTAGTGCTAAAGTGCTCGTGCTCCCTCCCTTAAACATGGAAACATTGGGCTACACCTAAATGGCACATTTAATTTACATGTACCCAGAACCTGTAAATTAAATGCTACTAGTGAGTAGGTCTGTGTTGTTAAACAGCTTCTGAGTGCGTACATCTAGTAATTATGAAGTTTTACCTGACATTTGATATCTGCAAGGTGAGGTTCCTCCAGTACACGCTTCCAAGGAGAATCCGAAGGGACAAAAGAGGCAGGAGAGGCCTAAGATTACCTACCATGAAAGCAGAGAAAGACTGAAATTGTGGTATGTAAATTGTGTCGAGATGATAGTGTTGAGATAAATGTCTTTATCTGCTGTGATTCGGGGAGTGAATAAAACAGCAACATCTTCTTGTTTCAGCGGGCACCAGAGTCAACTAACTCTAATACCAGGCAAGGCAGGGATTGTAGTTTTAGAAAGAAGAGTGAGCATAGAGGTGAAATCTATAGCAGCTAACATCTGCGATGCTCGACCTGCTCTTCACGCTACAACAACGACCACCCGTGTTGCCCAACTTCCTCTTTCTGCTACATGATGACCGTCTGTGACGCTATGCCTCCCCCTCGCGGCCTCCTCCACCACGAACAAAACTCTTAGCGCCAGACTTCGAAGGTAACTTTTTCAGCAGGACTAACCTGGTCTCTGTATCTGACCCAAGCTACATCGCGGTCGGCCTGAACTTGCAACTTACTCCCAATCTAGCATGACTAGATGACCGCAAGTGGCACTTTGTGCTTTTAGGCACTATTTTCAGTAAGCACTTTAAAATTGCACAGCTCCAGTTCTACTGATTACATTTTTTCTGGTATTTTATTTATTAAAATGTACTCTATTTTTGTACATTGGTTTGTGTGCTGCATTAATACTTTACACATTGCCTTTAAGTTTAGCCTGACTGCTTTGTGCCAAGCTACCAGAGGGTTAAGCACAGATTAATTTAGTGATTTTTATGGTTCCTCCTGACAAGGATTGTGGCTGCTGCCTGAGTAGGGCTTCCACCCACCTCTCCAATAACCCAGGGGTATATTCACAAGAACATGCGATAACTACCGCAAGAGTAGCGTAACGCAACTTTCAATATCGCAGCCTATCGCGGGAAAATAACCCCGTGTCAACGTGGAATTCACAACAAGGCGGTAGCAAGCGATAGTCTGCCTAAACTGCGGACAATGTCCGCGATACAACCACCACGATGGAGATAAAAACACAAACCACAACACCAAAAAACACGCAATGGGCCAAAGCGTGATGAGGAAACCAGCGACAAGCAGCACCATGCCTGCAACACACACCTTGCAGGCGTCAAAAATCACCATAAAAGTAGAAAAAACAGCCACACACAAACTGACCAACACCCAAGCACCATGGAGGCAGCCGGAGCAGGCGCAGAGGACGAGCGCAACCCCACAATCACCACGGACGACCAGCCTGGGACCTCGGGACAGGGAAGGGCAAGGACAAGAAGACGAGGAAGACCAAGTTCAGTTCGCAGGCGAACAGGATCATAGTCACTGAGTTGATGGAACACCATCAACAACTCTTCGTCACCTCCAACATGTCATTGGGCACCAAAAATGGAATATTGCGGGACATCGTCGACAAGGTGAATGCCGTCGGAGAGCACAAGCGGACAATGGACGAGGTCAGGAGGCGATGGAATGACATCAAGTGGAAGACCAAGGAGAAACTCACCGCCAACCAGAAGGCAGCAACGCAGACCGGAGGTGGGGGCACAGCGCCACAGCTGGAGCTGGATGACATGGAGGAGCTGGTGTTGACAGTCATCAGTGTGGAGACTGTGGCTGGAGTTGGGGTACCGGACACTGCTCGACAGGACACAACACAACCGCCACAGGGTGAGTGACCACCAGGTACTGGGGGACGGGGGGAGATGGCCACAATGGCACACATGCACAAGCAAGCAGGGCACAGTGCACACCCACAATGACCCTGGGTCCTCGCCCAGACCCACAGACTGTCACAATGTACAATGCCATGCTGTCTGAATGTCAACCTGTACCATGCGGCTACATACATGTGGACACATTGTAATACACCATCTCCCCTTCACATCGCAGGGGCATCGTCAACACCTCCTGCAGAGCAGTCCCAGCCACTCTTCACTGATGACGAGGAGGACAACACCAGCATCGACACCCAAACCATCCAAGACATCATTGACCTCATCCGCCACTCACCTCCAGGAGCAGGGCAGCCCAGCTACATTGAGGAGATCCCACCCACCACCCAAACCACCCAGCAGGAGGCACCCAAAGCCCAAGCACCCTCCCAAGTCCCCCAGGAACAACAAATGGCCTTCCAACATTGTGTGCTGGAGGGCCAGAGGGAGATGGCTGAGCAGGTGCGGGTGGGGTTCGACCTCATGGCTATCAAACTGGAAGCCATCCTTGGGTGTCTATGTCCGCCCCATGGTCTCCAACGAGCCCTGATTGACATCACTGGAGTCATGACACGGAGGGAAGAATACCTGTCCGCTCAGAGTGGCTCCAGCGATCCCAGCCGTGAGCTGGCACACATGCGGAGGCTCATGGAGGACATGGTGCGGATGGAGGCAGAGAGGATGGCAGCCACTGCTGCACATCAGCGAAATGTAGCTGGCATCTACCAGGCCATGCATGTCCTCATCATGGCATTGCTGCCACAAGGCGTGGCGATGATGAATGCTGCTGCCCCCCCAACATCCACATCTCCACCCCCTGGTGTGTCAGTGCCTCCCAGTGCGGCAGGCGTATCCACTCCGGCACCTGATGTGTCACTGCCACACAGTGCCGCAGCCGGTACTGCAACACCCACAAGTGGGGCAGAGCACACATCCGAGGACGAGGACGTGGATGGGCTTGAGTTCAGAAGGAGGCACTAGCATTCATTTCCGCCACCTTGCCTGTTTCTGCTTGGTGCCGCACATGGCCGCAAGACCTACCACTGACCCCCGATACACTCCGATGCACTCACCTTGGACAGCGACATGGACTGCCACATCCTGTTTGACGACCAATGACACGGCGGACAGACTGTGGACTGTACCCTTCCTCTTCCGCAGTACAGGTCATCCCCGGATGGACACTGGCTGGCCCTCCACGGGCCCATATTGTGTAGTGTGCTTGGCATTGCCCTGTACCGCACCAGCTGCATGACTGCACTGGATGTGCAAATAAACATCCAGTGACGCACTGCTGTGTAATGTCTTACGTCATTCATGTATGGATGTGTGGATGAATGTGGGGACAGTGCCTTCCCTTGCGTCAATGATGTTCATCCTGTGGGATGCCAGTCAGAGGGTGCGACATTGCATTTTGTGTATCGGGTCTCGTGAACACTACAACAGGGAGACACGCATCAGTCACTTCCTTGTCTGGGCATGGACTGGACCACGCCCAAAGCCCACGAGTCATTGTTGCAAGCCCTGCACTGGTCTGGCGTACGGCAGGCCAGACCACTCCGCTAACGCCCCGAGGGGGGGCCCTCATTGCTACCCGTCGCAGCCGTACTCGCTGGTGGTGTGCAGGTCACTGGTCTAGTTGTCAGCATGTCAGCATGTCACAGCCACTCCCTGAGGGCAGGTTTTCACACACACCACACCCATCCGGCACAGGCGTCACAGGCCATGTGACTCCGCCAACATAAGGGGCCGACGACGTCACATTCCCCTCTTCCGGTGGTGACTGTATGACGGACGCTTCACGGTTTTCACTCATATAGGGCCCATGAGTTGTTGCGCACAGGTTTAGTGGCATCCGAGGACTTGAGTACGGCATGGGCCTACCACCACGTGGCGCAGACTGGGGTTGCAAAGGGTTAGTGGCATCCGAGGCCTTGCAGACGGCACAGGCCTACCACCACGTGGAGCAGACTGGGGTTGCACAGGGTTAGTGGCATCCGAGGCCTTGCGGACGGCACAGGCACCCCGCCACAGGACGGTGACTTTGGGTGCACTGTGTCAGTGGCACCTTGAGCTGCCGAGCGGGTGTGCAGCCTGCGATGATGCCCGTCCCGACGGGCCAGACAGCTCAGGTTTTGTGTGCCCTGCTGGACCGCAGTGTAGGCCAGAGCCAACAGGCAGCGCAGGCCTACTGCCACGTTGCGTCGCTTCCGGGATCCCAGAGTTGGTGGCACCCATTGGGCTGAGCGGGTGTGCAGCCTGCGATGGTGCCGGGTGCACTGGTATGTCCTATGCCATGGAGTAATCAAGACCCAGCACCAAACGTGAGACCTGGTGGCCTGCGGAGCGGGGCTGAATGATGTGGAGGGTGCCATGTCCGCGGGCCCCGGGGTTGTGGCTTGCAGGGGCAATTGGTGGGATCTCCTGTCTACGCGCCGGTGGCCGAAGGTGAGCATTGAGGCCTGGGTGTGCATGGGCGGGCATGCTCCGATGGGCAGCGGGAGGGGTTGGGGTGCCTCTGCCTGGGTGTGCATGGGTGTGCAGGCGATGTTGTCTTGTGCAAATGTGTGTACGGTGCCAGTCATGTATCTGGACTCTGTTTCAGCTGATGGCTCTGACTCAGATGTGTGACCTGGTGTCCTGCTATACATACCGGCACGTGGTTGGAGACACACCAGTGGCAGCAGGTGAGCAGTGTGACCTGGGTGCGCAGGGGCGGCACTCTCTCTCTCTCTCCTCTTCTCTCTCTCTCTCTCCCTCCCTCTCTCTTCTTCTCTCTCACTCTCCCTCTCTTCCTCTCTCTCTCTCTCCCTCGCTTCCTCTCTCTCCTCTTCTCTCTCTCTCTCTCTCTCTCTCTCTCTCCTTCTCTTCCTCTCTCTCTCCCTCCCTCTCTTCCTCTCTCTCTCCTTCGCTCTCTCTCTGTCCTCTGATGTGCGCAGGACACACCTTCTCATCATGTTTTTTGTCTTACAGGCTGTGACCTACGTATTGTCCCGAGGGGAGCAGCCATGTGTCTTCATTTCATTTCGGTGTTCATTTTAATAAAGTTTAATTTGTTGCTTCGGAAGTGAAGGTGTGCTGCTCATTTCTGTGACGACACATGCATGTCACCAGTTGTGATTGTGCAGCATCAAGCGGAATATTTTGTACATGTTTAGGTGTGGCTGATGTGACATGTCTTTGGTCGGGGGGTGCCAGGGAGGGGTGGTCCTAGGGGTGGTGGCGGTGGATGTTGTGGCCCTCTTGGGTTGCCGGGCCGCATGATGGGTGGCTCCATGGCATCTGTTGTCCTTCCGATGTTGCCCTGGGCTGTGCTCCCTTTTGGTTTGCAGGCTGCCGTCCGACTTAACACCAGGTCAGAGCAGGTGTAGATTTCCTGGTGCTAACGCACCTTATCGCCTGTTTTGTGTTTTTATCGCCGATGTGGCTGGTCGTTGAGAATGTTGAGGTGTGATGTTGTTGCGTCCTTTGGCACGGGAACGCCCACTCTGCATCTCATTAGCGATAGTTGCGGGGGTCCTCTGTGGCGATGTTTTTGCGGCTGCTATCGCGGGTAAACTGGTGCTGTGGGCTGTTAACACCGGCTTGTGAATGCTGAGGTAAATTTATCACGACTTTGGCTGCGATAAAGTGCCGTTAATTAGGCGATAGCTCCTTGTGAATATGCCCCCCAGTTTCTTACAGGCATCAGTCATAAGAGAAACCTTTTTGAGTAACAGTCTGACCTTTTCTATCTTCTGAACATATACCTTGACTGGCTAAACAGAGTAAATATAGCAGCAACAAGGAGCAGACCTTTTTGTTCCATAATGTGGGCTGGTAAGACATCAGTGGTAGAACCTGTCAGTCTGGTGTTATTTTTTAAGTTCTGGTGCTTCTTCTGAGGCGATCTCCTTAAAGTGTTAAGACTACTGTGTTTTAAAGTAGGTGGCGATAAGGTGACAGGCAAATATGCAGGGTTTCTTGCTTGAGCTCCGATAGAATCTTGTGCATCACAGTTGTGAAAAACTTAGATTATCACAGAGAGCCTGTGTATACTCTATCAAATGCCCTTGAGTTGAGTGAGTGGTCAGTTTGTTAATAGTTTTAAAGAACTCTGTTTATTTTCTGTTTACCAGAAGAATTTGCTGTATATATGTCACAATTGCTATGGAGTATTGTTGTTTAACTTCTTCATCATATGTTAGCTGCCACTTTTTTCTACTCTTTTTGCTTTGAGTTTCCAGAAATGGAGATCTGGGGCAATATCATGATGCCTTTTTCTGGGCTGCGCCAGCTCTGAAGGGGTTGTGTACTTATTTTTGGTGTCTTCAGTGCTTACATTACCTATAATGCATGTTTTCTTCACAGCAGAGCTCTGACCCGCCGTGCAGAAATTGTCTCTTTGTGTTTCTGAGCTCAGTCAGAAAAAAATGCATTAACTCTTATACTTTTGTAAGTTAATATAAGCGCTGAAGTTGCCAAAAAGAAGTGCACACGCCCCTTGTGTGCTGGGGTAGCTCAGATAACAATATCATGATATAGCCCCTAGAGTAAGTCATGTGTTACTAAAATGGGTGGGTGCAATTACATGTTTGCAGAGGTTCATGAGTAGAGTTTTCTCTACAAGGAATGTTAGGTTTGATTGAACATGATTAGTGGGATTCCTAGTTGTTTGCCCTGAGCTGCACCCTCAAGGCAGCACTTTCTGCCATTCAAAATTACTACTTTTCAAGCATTCCTAAAAATACTTGGGTAATTTATAACGATCCTCCAAAATATTCCAGGACTGGAGTTGGAATACTAGATAAGCCTCCTGGAATATTTGGGAGAAAAGTTGCTCTTTCCCCAAATATTCTAGGACTTGAGTCAGAGTAGTAATTTCACTTGCCAGTATCCGCCATGTCCACTGCTGCCCTGAGGGTGTAGTTCAGGACAAGAAACACGAATGAGCGAATGAGCGTAGGGCAAGAAACACGAATGAGCACTTTGTGAAAGTTTCTCTTTCCCCAAATATTCTAGGACTGGAGTAAGAATAGTAATGTTGACCTTTCAGTGTCCACCACACCCACTGCTGCCTTGAGGGTGCAGTTCAGGGCACAAAAGTTGCCTATATCTTCGATGATGGCTGATAGGTCCGACAATGAGGATTGAGGTGGGGCAATGTGAAAGCAAAAACTTTAACAGAATGTTTATTATCTGGATGTAAATAGACAGCAAAGCCCCTGTGGGCTGCATTTGGGAACGGCATTTGGGAAGGGCTTGCCTTTGGTGCACCTTTGACATGCTGTCAGCGTGCCCACAGTGTATATCAATTGCACATCCTTGACTTAATTGTAGCTGGTGAGTTGGCACATTTGTGGCTAGGCCTTCATGCAGAAAATGTGAGCGTAAGTGTCTACATATAATATGGCCATAGAATAAAAGACAAAAAGATTCTGCTTGCTCACGAAAACAAACCTTTGGCTGGCTGGCCAGCACAGGGGGGAAAGTGACTTACCAGTGGTGCAAGGGGTTTGTAGATAAGCTCCACCGTATCTAACAACTATCAGACCAACAGAGTGAACCTTATATTGATCTTACCTATATCTCCCCAAACTCGTGATATATATGTTTCCCTGTGAAGTCTGAAAGATCTGCAGAAAAAGAGTTCCAATATAATAAAATTACCACCTCCAAGGTAAAAAGTTGAGCACTTTCCTAAAGTTCGTAGAGGTTGTCAAAGTTAATATTATGAGGGCCTCATTGCTAATTGCAGCCCCGCGTTTGCTGCTGCCCTGAGGGCAGCGCATTGAATGTAATCTGGCACATTGTTCATGTTTGCGCCCGACGCATCTGTTTTAAAGTGCGCCATGGTACAAACATGAACAGTGCTTCTGATTCATAATACGGGCCCTGGAGCCTTCCATCAGCACAGGTTACATCCTTAAGAAATCACACTCAATTATAAGGCAAAAGGGATAAACCTCTGGACACCTTTAAATCAGAGACCGGTGAGACCTACGATGAATGGTGTACTGTGCAAAAGTGACAGAAGTAACCCTTGAGAAGCAACCACTGCAATCATATGTTGTAGAAAGTCATAGGAGTCATACAGCAAACATTTACATTTTTACTAATCTGAAATAACATTGATCCAAGGCCCTACTGGGTATGGCTCTGTGGTACATAAACTGCAACTGCAGCACGACTAATTATCAATTCAAACAAAGTCAAGAACTGATTTTGATCAAGCACGGCGAGGATACCAATTTCACTTTGAAAATGGAGTCTCTACTAGCTAATCTTCCTTACAATTTGGAGTGGGTAGAATTTTGCAAACATTACGTGATAAAACAGGAAGTATTGTTAGCCGGTATGGTGCATAACGTTAGGCCCTCATACAGTCACAAGAGACGCATTCAAGCAGAAAAATGTTTCAATGTCCTTGTTTTACTGTTACCGTCAGACATTTTCTGCTTGAACAAGTCTCAGTTGGTAAAAATAGTGTAAAATCATGTAATGTGAAGTTTCAAGAAATTTAATGAGATTTCGTACCTGAAATTAATTTGAAATGTCACCCATGTGAAATTGAGAAGATGCCTATTACTACTGGCTTCCAGTAAAAAACGAACCTGGAGAGTAAGAGCCATGGAATGAAAGAACCAAAGGTTTCCTTGTCCCCAGACGAAATAATGCTGTTTTTGAATGAAATCATGAGTGTTTTATTATGACTGAAAAATTCCTTAAAACGAGCCATGGGGAGAAGCAGAACAAAGACATCAAATCAGACCTAAAGAAAGACTCCCCAGAAGATAATAAACTTGACTCAGTTACTGTAGTGCAATAAAAGTTAGAGACAAGCCCCTACAAATCTTACGATCATTATTGAAAACAAGGACTGCAAACCTACAGTAAAATATTGGACGAACACTGTTGCAAAATAGGTTCCGCTCATTAAGTAAGCCTGGATTGTTGCTTTTTTTGATCTCCCGATTTTGGATTTTTTACTGTGGGTGAGTCTCACTACTTGTGTCTCACCCACAGTAATCACATGGTAAACGTTTTGTCCTTGTTTACTGCCAGTGTCCGCCTTTAAAAATGAGGCTGCTGCAACGCAACTAGGGTAAGAGGCACTAGGTTGGTAACACGTGAACATGTGTGCACACATGGGTGAGACTACTGTTGTGCGGTAACTGACAGGTAGCCTAGCGCAGAAGGACTCTGCAGGGTTAGATATTGACCTGGGGTAGGCCTTACAGTATTAGTGGGTGCTCAAAGATAAAGTCAATATAGCTTACTGTTTTGTCTGCAGTGACATTTTAGTATGCATATAGGGGGAAATCTGCCTTAGAGAGCAGTTTCGCTTTCCTTTGGCCAACAAAGACCAGCAAGATATCTAGGGGGAGATTTACTAAGATTTTGCACCCTGTTTGCGTCACAAAAGTGACGCAAAACAGAGCAAAATCTTTTTTTCCTAATTAACTTTCCAGCGCTAAACTTATTTAGCGCTGGAAATAACGTAAAAGTAATGCAAAGCAGCGCATTGCGCTGCTTCGCATTACTTTGCGCCGTGGGGGCGTGCCAAGGGTGGTGCATGGGCGTTCCCATGCAACCACCCAAGCTTTCTCAAGCTAAACCCAATTTACTAAAAACAGTAGATTGAGTTTAGCGTGAGTAAGCTGCGCCCTTTCAACTAGGCGCAAGGAAGGAGAAATGCTTTCACTTCTCCTTCCTTTTCCGACTTTGCATGCGTGCTGCACTGTGCAGCACTCATACAAAGTGGGAAAAGCTTTCCCTCGTGCCCAGCATAGTATTTTGTACAGGAAGGATACCCTTCCTGTACAAAACCTATGCTACACTCATGCACACACCCCAACCCTACAGTGCTACGGGGTGTGCATGGCGCACAGCTGCTGAAATCAGCGCCGGCGCAAGGGAAAGGGGAGGAGAGAGCCATATCTTTGAAGATATGGCACTCCCCTGCTCCTTCCCTGTCGCGCAATGCAGCGCAGCCTCGCGGGGGGCTGCGCTGCATTGCACAACTTTTTTGTAAATCTCCCCCCTAGTGCGGTGAAAAGTGTGCTACTAGGACAAATGTGCAATTCCGAAGAAGATATATGTACATCTTATGGTTTGTCGTGTCGCCACACAGGAACCACGCGGCGATAGGTAAGTCAACGTTAATACTTTATTGCTCTTCTTGGCTTCCGTGCCCACACGCATGTCTGTTCCCTTGCCCTCTTTGTCCCAGAGTGTCCTCCCCACTCCCTGACCGGAAGTGGTGTCCTTCTGCTGTCCCCTTCCCATATTTGGGTGCAGGGTCCTAGTGCCCTCTGCCCAGGTCACTACATCTCCCCCTTTGTGGAAAGAAAAAGAAAACGACCGAAGAGATATTGAGAGAGAGAGAGAGAGAGAGAGAGAGAGAGAGATATGGTGTTGTGGATCTCCACCATTACATTTCCTCAATCAGTCTCTTTGGCCTTCTGCTCATTCTCCTTGGACATGACCCTTCCGTTTCTTTGTTTGGTACCTCTTCTTGTCTCTCGCTGTTGTGTGCCATGCTCCCCATGCTGTCCATAGCTTCCTCTTCTTCAAAGTTGTTCTTTGATGCTGTATCTCCTCTGTCCTCATCTAATGTCTTTAGTCCCTCGAAGTGAGAGCTATTTCTAGTGATCCGGCAGGGGCCCGATGCAGCTGTGATCATTGGCCCCTTGACATTTATTATTGTCAGCGGTTCATCTAAGGACGGACTGTCTGATTTTCTTGATTGCCGTTGGCGCACCAAAACTGAGTCCCCTTGCCTCAGGTGTGACGATGTGGCACGTCTCCTGGCGTCCACATATACTTTCATCTTGTTTTTCGCTTCCTGATCTCTTGCTGCAATGCTGTTGTGTTCTGGTGGCGCTTTTGCCTCTAGTTGGGGCAATCTTTTCCTGCTTGTCCTTCCTAGCACCAGTTCTGCTGGACATCGTCCCGTGGAGCTGTGAGGGGTGTTTTGGTAGTCTCGTAATATTTGACAGAGTGGCTGGCCTATGGAGATCTGCTCCAGTTTTGCTCTTTGGACTGCTTTCTTTATGTTTCCCATAAACCTTTCCACCATGCCATTTGCTTTTGGCCATTGGGGCATTATTTTCCGGTGGTGAATGCCTAGGTAGACCATGAACTTGTGAAACTCCTCTCCTGAGAAAGGAGGCCCATTGTCTGTCTTCAGTGTTTGTGGGGGACCCCAGGCTGCAAAAATGTCATCAAGTATCGGCAACGTTGCGGTCGCTGATGTTGACGAGACGTGTCGTACTATGGGAAATCTGGAGTACTCATCAATGACCACTAGCAAATAGTTGCCCATGTCCAATGGCCCATAGAAGTCAGCTGCCAATGTTGCCCACACTGCCCCTGGAAGCTCCGACATCTGTAGCTGTTCTTGCTTTGCTGGTCGCCCCGTTATTTGGCATAAGTGAGAGTTTAGGCCTGGGAACCATACTCTTTCCCGTAGCATCTTTTTTGTTGCTACTATGCCTCTGTGGGACTCATGTGCCAGGTTTACAGTCTGCCGCCGTAATGCTTTTGGCATTACTATCCTTGTTCCTCTTAGTATGATTCCTCTTTCTGTTTCCAAAGTTCCTCTTGTATGTTTTTGAATGCCAGCATTTCTTCCCTGTTCACTCCTTCTCCCATGGTGCTGTTGGTGTTTACGTGTCTCCAGCTTTGCTGTTGTGTTGTCAGTTTGACTGCTTGCATTGTGGCATCCCTTGCTGTCTCTTGTTCCAGCTCTTCAATTGTTATTGGTGCGGGAGTGTTCTGCCTCAGCACAAAATTTAGGTATTCTTCTGCCATTGATGTGCTTTCTGGTGCCCGCGGTAGGGGATGTCGTGACATGTAGTCAGCTGGGTTGTGTTCCTTTCCCAGCTTGTGCACGATCGTCAAATCATAATCCATCAGTCTTATTCCCCATCTTTCAATGCGTAGCGGTATCTTTGCGTTCAGGTTTCCATATATTGTTACTAGGGCCTGATGGTCTGTGATAATGGTGAATGGTTTTCCGTAAATGAACATGTGGTAGAGGTCACACGCCCATACCACTGCTAGACTTTCCTTCTCTGGCTGGGAGTATGCCCTTTCAATGTCTGATAAACTCTTGCTCGCATATGCGACAATGTGCCTGGGCGAGTCTCTTCCCGGCATGTGTTGTGCTAGTATTGCTCCTAACCATACCGGGCTGGCGTCAACAGTGAGCCCAGTGTAAAGCGATGGGACAAAATAAGCAAGATGATCTACAGCCATTACTGCGTGTCTGATGGCCTCAAATGCCCTACCACATTCCTGTGTCCAGAGAAATTTCTGACCCTGCTTTGTTAGGTCCCGAAGTGGTGTGCTCACTGAGGCAAAGTCTTTTATGTAACGAGCATAGTAGCTTGCTAAACCAAGGAATGACCTCACTTCTGCTACTTCTGTTGGGGGCCTTGCTTTTTCCAGTGTCTCCACTTTGCTGGGGTCTGGCCTCATTCCTTTTTTTGAAAAGATGTGTCCAAAGAATACTAGTTCCCTTTTCCCCAGTTCGCACTTGTCTTCATTTAAAGTCAGGCCTGCTTGTTCCAACTGGTTGCAGACCTCATGTAGAGCTTTGTCGTGCTCCTCATCTGAACGGCCGAACACCAGGATGTCGTCACTGTAATTCAAACTGTTCTTCACCGGCCTTATTACTTGTCTTATGATCTCTTGAAATATCTCTGCTGCTGATGATATTCCAAAGCTGAGTGGCTTGTAGCGAAAAAGACCCATGTGGGTGGAGAATGTTGTGATGTACCGTGATTGCGGATCAAGCTCCAGTTGATGGTATCCTTTGCACAGATTTAGCTTTGAAAATCTGCATTTGCCAGTGAGACAGCTGATCATGTCATTTAGGTGAGGCCCTGGGTGTCTTTCCCTCTCAATTGCCGTGCTTTTTATTCTCATGTGGACGCATATGCAAATCTTTGACGTGTTCTTCTTTGGTACTGCTACTATTGGAGATACCCAGGGGGTCGGTCCTTCAGCTGGCTCTATGATGTCTTGCGCCAGCAGGCTTTGTATTTCTTCTTCCACCTGTGGTTGTAGATGTATGGGCACTCTTCGGTGATGCTGAGCCACAGGTTTGATTGCTTCATTGATATGTAGTGTTATTTGATTTTCCTTTAGTTTGCCCAGCCCTTGTAGTATGGCTGGACGTTCCCTTAGAATGTTCTGTCTTTCTGACATGTTGTAGGTCATTGCTAGGAGACCCATCACCTGTGCGGTGATGTTGCTTAGAAGACACGGTGCTGGAATGTCTCCTCGTAGTACATGCATTTCCTCTTTGACCGACCTTTCTTTGTATGTTAGGGTCTCTGTAAATTTTCCCATGTTCACCACTGGTTTTCTCGCAGCCCAAGAGAATACATCAACAGTGGACGGTGATAGTGGCGGTTTCACCCTCATCTTCTCATATTCTGAAATGCACATGATGTTACATGTAGCTCCACTGTCTAGTACGAAGCTTGTGCTGTGGCTTCCTACCTCAATGTTCACCGTCGTTGTTTTCTTTATCTGGTGTTTTTCTACGAGATGAATGTGTTCTGGCATGCGATCTTCCATTGGTGCATCTGACATCAGATAAAGTTTCCTCCATACGATTCAGCTGAGGGACTGCGATTCTGTGTTTCTATGTGCCGTGCGTATCTGCTTTTCACTGTCCGTGGTCTTGCTGGTCTCCCTCGCTCACTTTTGAATTGTCCACTCATGCAGGCGCTCGCGAAGTGGTTTTCTCTGTTGCATTTCCGGCATTTGTGGCCCATCGCTGGGCAGGCACCGGCATGTGGAAATTCAAGTCCGCATCGTGGTGGGGGTGCATTGTCTCTTTTCTTGACGTTTCCTGTTACGCGGTTTGCTTGTTCCACTCTTCTTGCCTTCCCAATTTCCATTTGTCTGGCATGTGTTGTAGCTCTGGCCTCCGCTCGGGCCATGGTCAGTATTTTCTCTAGCGAAGACGGTTCCTTCAGAATTCGTGCGCGGAACTCCACTGACTGACAGCCTTTAATGATGCGCAGTCGTATGGCTTGCTCGTTATCAAACTTGTCAAATTCGCAATATGTTACTAGTTCTTGTAGTCTGGTTGCAAAATCGCCGAGGGACTCCTCTGCTGTTGACACATGGTATTGAACGTGTACCTCTCAAAATCCACATTTATTTGTGGGTCATATTTGTCTGTGAGACACTTTATCAGTCCCTTGTATGTTGCGGTCTGATCTCGGGGAAATGTTATTAACAGGTCCTCAACCTCATCACCTACGAAGTTTAGGAACAAATCTATGTTTTGGTCATCTGTGTACGCCTTGCATGTGGCACGCATGTATCGTTCAAATTGTCTTATCCAACTTTCCCACCGAATGCATGTTTGTGGTTCTGACAAGCTGAACGGTAGTGGTCTGCGGAATATTGCGTTTGCGCTATTCTTGTCGCTTACGTCTTCTGTCATTTTGTTGTGGTGCCTTTCCTTTCTTCTGTGTGCAGTTTCTTCTTTTGTTCTCTTTTATTTCTTTATTTCACCTTTATTTTGCTGTAGTTTCGTTTTATTTCTACTTTGTTTCCTTTTGTTTCACCTTTATTTGTTGTAATTCCCTTTTGTTTTCACCCTTTTTTCTTTTTCTTATAGTTTTCAGTCTTTGCCTGACTTCAAAATGACCGCCTGGCCTTCTCTAGCCTCTTCTTGGCTCTCCCGCCTGACCTTAAGATGGCCGCCAGGATTTCTTGAGGGCGAGATTTGCTATTTCTTCTATGGCCTGACCTCAAAATGGCCGCCGGGCCTTCTTCAGCCTCCTATTGGCTCTCCCGCCTGAACTTAAGATGGCCGCCGAGCTCTCGCGAGATTTCAGCTTGAAATCTACACGCGGGAGGCTGCGGGCTATCTTTCTAGTCAGCGGGCGGCTGCAGTCACGGTCGGGTGCACCGCTTCTTTCCTCCTCACCTTGTGTTCTTGGTGCGGCCGGGGTGGGCTCCCGATGTCGCTGCAGTCCCCTTTACGCGGACCAGGGTGGGCTCCTGGCTCCCCTCTCCTTGCGATCGGGGTGGGCTCCCGACTTCGCGTTTCCTCTTTTGGGGCCGGTGGAACAGGGTAGGCTCCTGGTTCCGTTTTCTCGCGACCGAGGTGGACTCCCGACATCGCGTTTCCTCTTCTGTCAGTCAGCGGACCAGGGTGGGCTCCTGTCTCCGTTCAGACGTTGTAGGGGCACGCGCTCCTGGTGGCAATTTCGTATCCCACCTTGTCGTCGCCAGTTGTCGTGTCGCCATACAGGAACCACGCGGAGATAGGTAAGTCAACGTTAATACTTTATTGCTCTTCTTGGCTTCTGTGCCCACACGCACGTCTGTTCCCTTGCCCTCTTTGTCCCAGAGTGTCCTCCCCACTCCCCGACCGGAAGTGGTGTCCGGTTGCTGTCCCCTTCCCATATTTGGGTGCAGGGTCCTAGTGCCCTCTGCCCCAGGTCACTACATGGGTCATCCAGAATTTTCATATTTCTCTGGCACAGCTTAGGATAAGAACCCAGGCCTTTTATCACCCTGTTGGCCCGAGTGTTTTTACTCTGCTCCCAAGCGGAGGGAGCAAAGGCCTCCGCACACAAAAGGAGTAATTACAGTGTTTCCCCTCAACTCCGGAAGAGGAAGGGATAGGGATGAAATTCTGCTCCTGGTCATTACCTGTCACACTGTTCTAGGGTTGGGATAGCCCAGGCCCACTGAACAAAGGTAGAAGAACAGACAATTGGAGCCAACACAGAAGAGGGCTTCTCTTTGAAGTTTTGGTGGGAAAGGCCCCTAGAAGTGATGTCAGCTAGGGGTGGAGCTGAAGCTTCCAAAGGCGAAATGACCAGTGAGTTCTGGACAGCGTCATCTTGAACTGTCCCAGCATGCTGTGCAGGGGGTTGAGACAGGGGAGGTGAGGTGATGTGGCACCCTAGGATTGGTCTGGGATGGCTCGTTTCTAGAAACTCCCACCCCCATTTAAAAACTCTTGCACCAAGGAGGGAGAGTGTTTTTTACTGGAACTGGATGGTGGTGACAGCCGTGGACATCTGGAAGGGCAAGCCCCCTGATGCCCTAAAGGATTAAAGACTCTTCCCCCTGTTGCTCCAGGGCCATTGGGTTTCTCCAAGAGCCAATGTGGCTGGCAATGTTCCCTCTAATGTTTTTCCTTTATGTGCAGCAATAAAGGTGCTTTGTGCACTACAGTCAAGGCTATGTGCACTGAAAACAAGCAACTTAATATGCAAGTATGTACAAAGGAATTCCTCAGCACACGTCTGTTATGTCACAATATACATAAACATGCTAGATGTGAGCATAAGTAAAATACAAGTAGGTAAGTTCTTATTTCTTTTTTCCTTTTTATTTTCCGATGTTCAGACAGCCGACACGTGTTTCGTCGCTTACATAGGAATTAATCCCGCGACTCTATCAAGGCTATTGTCTTCCTGTGTATAACCTTTATTAGTGGTGTTAATTCCAACCCACACTGGGATTCAATATCTCGCGACGTCTCACTTCTCAATGTTAAATCCAAGGGATCCCTGTATGTCCCAGAAGTCCAGAATCTTATTTCTTAGTAGTTTGATCCCACACACGGACGTCGCTCCTTGTGTTGCCGAGTACGGTGCACCTTACTAATATGCAAGTATGTGCCACATGCAAACTTCCAAAATCAGTGGCTCAGCAAGGGTACCATAGTCCCTAATCTAAGCCAGAAAAAAGTTCACCTCCGCTAACCTTTGGGTTGGTATTAAAAGATACCCATTACAGGTGGGTTGTGGGCTTTGTGCACCTCTGAATCCCTGTGACACTGAATCTTATTCCCTAATCATTCTAAGTATCATTCCTCTCTCTTCGCTATCATCATGAATCTCTTATCTTCTCCTTGCACCTTTTCTTATCCCTATCCATTTCCACTCTCTCTCTCTCGCATGTCCTTATCTTGTTCCTTCCCTTTTTAAAGTTTTTGTCTTGTTTGCCAGCGCCTCTTTATCTTCCCCACTTTTCTTTCTCCCTTTCCACTCTCCTCTACTTCTCCCTCATCCTGCCTCCTCTCTTCAATCTACATTCTACCATTCTCCTTTCCCCAAACTCGCTCTAATCTCCCTGTCCTCTCTCTCTCTCCTTCTACCCTTTCTCTATCAAATCTATATCTTGACTATGCTTCTCTCCTACTCATCTCGTTCATTATCTCAGACCTCCTTAGTTGTCACCTTTCTCTACCTATCCCTTTTTTTTTTACTTTTGTGTTATTCAAGTTTTCAATGTGTTGCATTTGAAGAACACCACTGCAAAACAACCCCCACCTTACTCGGATGACAGCTCTTACCCAGCAATCATGTGCAAAGCCACTTAACTACTGTACTAATGAATTTCGCTCCCTAGATTAACCCATTGACCTAGTGTGTCTGGTGTTGCCCTGACAGTATTCTAATTGTCCCTTTTAATCCTTTTACCTCATCTCTTGTTACCTATCACCTTTTGTTTGTTCTTATCGTCCTCCCTTCCTTTTTTCTCTTCTTTCTATGTTTCACAAACCTTTTTTTCCTTCTTTTCCTCAGTATTTCTTGCTTATTCACGTCTTCCTTTTTACTGTCTCAGTCCCTTAGTTCATCCTCTCCATCCATGCGCCCTTTTCACTCTACACTCAAATCTCCCAATTCCCTCGCCCTCTCCTCCAAATCTTCTTCTCTCCCCATCTTTCTATTATTTCTGTCCTTCCTATTATTCTGTTTTTCTATCCTGCACGTTTTCTTTCTTTCCAGTCCCCATTCTTATCTTTTCTCCTTTTCTCTACTCTCCCATCTTTACTTTCATTCTGTCTTTCCTACATCCTTTGTCCATTTTCTAATGCAGTGACTCGCCTGCCTTTATTCTCTCTCTACTTCATATCCCATTTTCACCTATCCTTCTATGTCCCGCCTTTATTTCTCTCCTCTATATCACTCCTTTCTATCCAGCTCTATTCCGTTCCAAACTTCTGTTTTTTCTTGATTTCCATTGCCTTTTCACCTCGTCTATCAACTTCCACCATGTCTCCTTGTCCTTTCTTTTCTACCTCATGACAAGCTCCTACACAACCCCAGTGAGTGAACGTTTCTGATGACCTCCCCCAGTCTGAGTAACCGCTCTTACGTGACATAGCCCATACTCTTGCACCTCCTGATCCCAGGTCGCCTGCTTCCAACCATTGTAGGTATAAGGGGACTAGGTTGCAAGCTGGCTCCTGTTGGCCACAATGCATCTGCAGGCACCCTCAGCATGTGCCAGGCCTCAGAAGGTACCTCTACCCGAGTAAGCCTCACTGAGGGCATCTGCATACCCTGCATTTCAAGAGATGGAATATGTGAAAGGCAGTGTGTAGGAGTGCAATTCAGCCTTCAGGACCCATGTGCTGAGTTTTCCCTCTTCACAGAGCTGAAACTCCATCCAAATGTGCTAATGATCCTTCACTGGGCCCTCCAGAGCCCAGTGCTGATGTCCTCATTCATTCTGAGTCCACAGTACTGACGTGCTTCTTCTCTGCGATCCCTGCAATCCAATCTATAGGTCCTTCATGCCCCTGGGCTGACGTGCCCCTCACTGAGCCTCAGCCTTCCAAACTCTACCTCCAGTGCTGACACCCACCCGCTAGTGAGAGCAGACTGATTCTTGGAACTCTATTTCACAAGGGTATGTCTGGCTATACATTCTCATGACACTAACAAAAGCGTACAGCTAAAACTTACACCTTGAGGAGCTGTTAACCAACTCATTGGTGCTCAGTCTATCGCCCTCAGAAGGTTGAAAGACTTGCCTTACATCCCAAGCCCAAAATTCTCCTTAATACGGCTCACTATTCCAAGAATAAAGCTCTCTCCAACCTGCCCTATGCAGGTCTGGTGCTGGACGTTGAAACTCTTCCCAAGACCACACACATGCGTCCTCTCCCTACCCCCTCTATGGTGCCCTTGAGTATGACTGACTGCGAGGAGTGGATGGAAGGTAGTGCATGAGCAAGACAGTAGGAGAAAGGGGTAACAGAGTGAG
Source organism: Calotriton arnoldi (assembly GCA_963921515.1). Classification (NCBI taxonomy): domain Eukaryota; kingdom Metazoa; phylum Chordata; class Amphibia; order Caudata; family Salamandridae; genus Calotriton; species Calotriton arnoldi. The sequence goes on from CAWUFW010004422.1 coordinate 54,682, forward strand.
GCGGGGCTCAGCTGATCCAGCGCAATATTAGCCAACAACATTCATACACCATATACTCACTTGGGCCCATACATTCACACTACACTAATACTTACACTGGGTGTCAGATGTACTCTTTTATCAAAGTCCCTGCTACCAATTACCTTCTGATTGAAGAGTAATAACTTACCAATGGATCCTTTGCTAATTGGGAAGTTTAAAATGAGTGACATTCATTATAGTACATAATCCTGAAATAACCATTGAGTCAGGAAGTTTTAAAATGTTTATCTAAAGTTTTAGCAGAGTAAAATACAGAAAACACGGTACTTGAGTGAAAATACCCAAGAAAAAGCATAGAAATGATTTTGCTAATAAATGACGGTGTTTAAGGAAGAGGAGAAGATAGAGAAAGCAGCGCAACTAAAGGTTGCAGTATAGTTACCTAAATGCGAGAACCAAGCCCCTTGGCCAAGGAGTTGGAAAAGATAGGACCCAGGAAGGATGAAGAGCAAAGACTTCTTCCAGGATCAGGACAGGACCGGTGACCTCTCTACAACGACGCCTGCGCCGTTCCCTCTCTGATACTCGACTTCTCTCGATTCTCCCGTGCCTTCTTTCTAATGGACTCCGCCGCCCCTCCTCAGGACCTCTTCTGGACAGGGATTCAGTCAGCAACCGATCAGCATGGCAGTCTGGAGCTAAGAGTGCTCTCGCAGCATGGACGCCTGTTCTTCGTGAAAGTAAGCTCTGACTAATTAACTAATGCTATATTCTATTATACCCTTCAACGCCCATGTACCTCCCCTTAATGTTACTAAAATATGGGACCACTACTTCTGATTGGACAGGGACAGGGGGTGGATTCTCGCACCATATCGATTTGGCCTAAATTGTAAAGCCTATTGTCTTTACGTTCCCTCCCCTTCAGATTAATACATTCACTTTATTTCCCACCCGTCTCATGACAAATGTTATACATTTTACAGGGGAAAAGTATCATTTTTGTCCTCCGGAAACATGAAGTACAGCATCTTCGGACAATGGGTCATGGCCTTGGAAGACGTCCAAGTTGACTTCACTTGGCAGGCACACAGGACACATGCGCAGAACCATCTGTCTCTAGAGTTTCAAGTCACCAACCCAGGCCCAAGTTTACGAATTACTAAAAGTGCAAGAAGAAAATATTAAAATCACAAATAAAAAGTTTCACTGTATGCCCACTTTCCCTACTCTATTCCCAATTAATTATAATACTATCCTGCATTCCCAATTAATTATAATACTATCCTGCATTAGTAGCATTAAGAAAACGACAATTTAATAATGACATGAGAGCAAGCTGAAGCATGTGAAAACATTTAGCGGCCATTTTAGTGCACACTGCGCAGAAGCAGAAGTTTCCCACCAAGCAAAGAAAGACGTCACACCATGTGATCAGGTTGCGACATGCGCAGTGAGGTTCCCGCGCTTTAGGGGACATTTTGGATTACAGACAAGCGTTATTCATTAGTAAAACACATAAGCAAGCTTCTGTCCCTCTTGTGTTTGTGAATGCAAAAGTTAGTATTGACAATACAAGTTTAATAAATTAATACTATGAGGAGGATTGCGTACAAGCAAGTTTCATTTTTGAAACCTTGCTCCATCAATCCCCTCTCTGATGGCGTTTCTGAGCCATCAAAAATACTACCCTCAATCAGATGCCAACTTCTAGCAATTCGTTTCATTCTCATTTTTACATTTTCTGTTTTTCACATCCCCTTTCAACTTTTTGTATAAATCACTTCTCCATTCTTCAAGTTCTATTTCATCTAGTTTTCTCTTCTTTCCTTTTCCTGTCACTTTATATGTTCCATTCTTTCTACAACATTTGCACCATATTGTTATTGCCAATATTATTATTGCTATCCCTCCTAGGGGTACTAATATTTGACCTATAAGTCCTTTCCCTATATTAGCAAACCAGGTCCCAATTGACGCAATACTATTTGTCAATCTTTCCCATACACTATCAACTTCCAGTGGTTTAAGTTCTTTCTCAAGTTTAGTTATGTTCTGAATATACGTTCCAATTTCTGCACTCTTATCAGGAATATAAGTGCAACAATGTTTCTTCTTCAATAATTTACAGACTCCTCCCTCTTTTGCCAATAGAATGTCAAGAGCAAGTCGATTTTGCATCACCATAGATCTAATCGCAACCATCCCCGTATTAATCATTAGAAAACCTCCAGCAGTATCCGTTGATAAATGATCAACCACTGTAGACAATTTGCATATTTTCCTTGAGTTCAGAATTATTCCCACTGAAGGTATCAATGCACCAAATATATCACCTACAATTTCTGAAAAACTAGCTCTTTTACTACGTATTAATTCATTATTGTTTTCATTGCTTCCAGTGTTTCTTTTTACGTGGTATATCTTTGGAAAAACTATTCCAAAATAACAACTTCCATACCACCGTGCAGGAAGCCTAAAGTAAGCCTTATTCCCGCATACATAATAAATTCCAGTAAAAACTGAATCTGTTCCTCCTTTGAGTCCCCAACCTCCAAGAATTAAAAAATTGTGTTCACATTCACTGGTACCGATGAAAACATTGTTGTAATCAGTCTTTAACCTATGAAGACAAATTTTCCCTGTCTTTACGAAATCCAGAGCCATTGCAGCTTGAGCCTTGCCAGGTGTGTAACTACCTTCTTTCTCAGCCCAAGGGGGTAAACGAGCCTTATGCTCAGAAGCTTTCTTTGAAAATCTTGTCTTCTATCTTCTACTAAATTCAAAAATATCTTTTCTTCTTCTAGTAAAGAACATGTTAGATTGTGTCTATGTGCATGTGTTATGTCTATCGATTTCATTGTTAAGCAAAATTCTCCCATAAACTGTGCGTCTTGACTACTAAGCACTGGGTTCATACTCTTGCGAATCGGAACCTCAGAAAATATCACATCTAAGTTTGAATAATAATATTGCAGTCTACCTGTTCTATAAAATAAACTTGTTAATACACTACATGAGATGCCATATGTCAGTGGTAAATGATGGTATGTTAATCCTTCCGCTACTGATTCAGGTAACTTCATACAGACATAACAATTACTAACTTCCATTGTGTCTACATACTGAAACAATAATTTTGTGAAAACATTTAAACTAGTGTCGTTATCAGCTATTTCATGATGAATTTCTGCCTCATCTTCTGTCATTAATTCTACTCTATTGCCCTTCATGTTTGCTGTCCTCCCTTTAGTTTCATTATTAATCTTCTTATCTATTATCATAAGGTAAGGAACTGCTACAATCAGGACTAACCATACTATAAGCCCCAATACTAGACTACATATGCAGATTGCACAGCATCTCCTACAACAATTTTGTTTTGGTCTCCCAGTAACTCTATCGTCAGGCATTTTTCGACAAGGAAGATTGCTCTTCTTATCTCTTCTTCTTTTCTTTAGCGGATTCTTTTGTTTAGTCAGGGTGGTCTTGTTTCTTCTTCGTATGTCAGTTCTGCACTTGTTCCTTCGCCACCACTGTCACTTGACTCTGAGCTTTCAAAATCTTCAAGAATGGTATAAGTCCAGTCAGGACCCTTGAATTTATTATTCACAAGTTTCAGTCTTTTGCTTTTTCTTTTCCCTGACTTTTTCTCTTGATCAGTTTGACTTGTTACTTCATCTTGATTTTCACTTCTGGTTGTTATGTGGTACTTTACTCTTTTAATGACACTTGGCCAATGATCTGCTTTTCTTGTTTTCTTTGTTGGCACTGTTTCTTTGCTTTCGTCTTCAGGGATTTCGTTAATTTCACTTCTTAGCACTGTTTCGTTTTCTTCAATTACTGTGTTTCTTGTTTGCTCCTTTTCAGGTCTAATTGGTTTCTCTGTAACAGCTCCGCTGTGAGTTTCCAATAACTGACCTTGTTCTTTATTTATTTCTTCAAGTTCATGTTTTTCAAGGTTTTCTTCTTTCTTGTACTCTTCTTGATCTAACTTGTTCTGATCAGGGCTTATTGCACTGTGAACTTCTGCAGCCTGACCGGATTCTTCTAGATCTGTCTGTCCCTGTTCAAAGTCTATTAGGTTTTCACTGTTTTGAGTCCAATTTTCTTTTCCCTATCTGACCTTGCTCAGGTTCTCTTATTGTCTTTTCTTCTTGTACCTGAGCTGCTTCTTCTTCACCTATCTGATCTTCTTCTATTTCTTCCAATTTTGCTTGACTTCTTGTTCTGTGGTATACTTCAGGAACTTCTACCACTGGTATCCAATCCTGACTTGTGCTCGGTTGTTCTCCGTCAGCTTCTCTCGAACCTCGAGCCTGAGATTCCTCTGCTGGGCAACCTTCAGCTTCTTCAGTGATTGGTGTTGTCTGTGAATTTTCCTCTTCAGGGTCTGGTACTCTCTTTGTGTGGCTTACGTGAATCCAATTAGGAAATCTTGCACACTTCACTGCTGTATTGGTGGTCAATATAACTTGACAAGGTCTGCTCCACCTGGGTGATAGACACGTTTCTCTGGTGTGATTCCTCACTACCACCCAATCACCAGGATTCAGATCATGTTCTAGTTCAGGCTGCCTGGAAACTGCGTCTTCTCCAACCTGATGAGAGACAGAACGCACTAGGTCAGGCAATCCTTTGCAATAATCCAGAACCATATCATCAGATATATTCACTAATTTGTTTGTGGGAACATGTGTTTGTCTCATTGCTCTTCCCATCATTATTTCATGAGGGCTTAATCCTGTCGTTCTGTCAGGTATGCTTCTGAGTCCCATCAAAACAAGTGGCAATGCGTCTGGCCACTCTAATGATGTTGATGCACACATTTTTCCCAATCTTGACTTTATAGTGCCATTTAATTGTTCAACCACTCCAGAAGCCTCTGGGCGATATGCACAGTGCAATTTCTGCTTGATTTGAAATGCTTCACAGATTATCTGGATCACTTCGCTATTAAAGTGTTTTCCTCTATCTGATTCCAAAGATACTGGGAAACCAAATCTAGGTATGAGCTCACGTAACAACAGTTTTGCAACTGTAATACTGTCATTTCTCCTAGTAGGGTAAGCCTCCACCCACTTTGAAAACAGACACACTATGACTAGTACATATTTTAGTCCTCTGCATGGTGGTAACTGTATAAAGTCGAACTGGAGTCTTATAAATGGGCCCTCTGCCTTTCCAATCTTTCCAAAACCAATTATCGTTTTCCTGCCTGGATTATGCATTTGGCAAGTTAGACATCTCTGGCAAAGGCTCTCTGCAACAGCCCTGAATTTGGGATTGTACCAATTTTGTCTGAACAGCCTAATCATTGCATCTCTCCCTATGTGTGTGTCTCCATGATGCATTCTGGCCATTTGTGAGAGTAAACAGTTTGGCATGACTGGTCTACCATCTGCACTGATCCACACTTCATCATCTCCTCTTTGTGAACAACCTACTTTAATCCACAAATTCTTCTCACTTTCCTCAACTTCATCTTGCAATTTCTTCACCTCATTCCAAGTTTCTGGTGGCATATACAGCATAAGTTGGCAGCTGATTCCCATTCTTTCCACCCTCTTATTGACTGACGTTCTGGTTTTGGTACAATGTTGAGCCACCAGGTCTGCATATCTGTTGCCGACTACCACCCAGTCATCTCCTGACTGGTGTGCGGCACATTTCACCACAGCCAATTCTTTTGGTGATTGTATTGCTTCTAGCAATTCCCTTACAAATTGTCCATTTTTAATGGGGGATCCTGAAGAAGTCATGAAATCCCTCTGCATCCACAGTTGGCCAAAATCATGCACAACCCCGTAACCATATTGACTATCTGTAAATATGGTCACTCTGTGATTCCTCCCAATTTTGCAAGCTTTTATCAAAGCAATCAATTCAGCTACTTGTGCAGATTTGACTCCTGGTAAATAGGATGCTTCAACTATTCCAGTTAATTCACATACCGCATAGGCAGCAGTTAGTTTACCATCTTCATGTCTTTGACATGAACCATCGACAAATAGCTCCCTGTCTGGCTTTTTAAGAGGCTGTTCCTCTATGTCTGGGCGTGGTTTTGTACATAATTCTGTAATTTGTACACAATCATGTTCATCTTCTTCGTCATCTTTATTTGTTTCATGATATGGGTCCGGCAATAAAGATGCTGGATTTATTTTTGTACACCTTACCATGGTCACATTTTCAGCACCCATTATTATCCTCTCATATTTAGTCAGCCGACTAGGAGTAAGATGCTGAGTTCGGGTTCTTGTCAATAGAATCACAACTGCATGTGGAACATACACTTTTACAGGATGTCCCATCACAATTGACTCGCTTTGTTCAATGCTCAAACAAGTTGCTGCTACTGCTTTTAAACATCCTGGCAACGCAGCTGCTACTGGGTCCAATGTAGCAGAAAAATACGCTATAGGACGTCTGTCTAGTCCATGTCTCTGAGTTAGGACGGAAAGTGCACAATTTTCTCTCTCTTGACAGAATAATGCAAATTCTCTTTTATAATCAGGCATGCCTAAGGCGGGTGCTGAACATAGGGCATTTCTCAATTTTACAAAAGCTTCTACACTTTCATCCTCCCACTCCACAGGGTCTTTTGCTTTCTTTTTTGTCATGTTAATTAAGGGCTTAGCTAACATGGAAAATCCTGGTATCCATTGTCGACAGTAGCCTACTATTCCTAGGAACATTCGCACTTGTCTTTGGGTTACAGGCATTTGCATTCTCTTTATTAATTCTACTCTTTCAGAGGTTATTCTTCTTTTTCCCCTCTCAATTTGATGTCCCAGATATTTAACAGCTGTCCTGCAAAACTGTAACTTTTCAGGTGAGACTTTATGCCCTTCCTCAGCCAAAAGATTTAATAATGCAATGGAGTCAACAACACAGTCTTCTCTGGTGGTCGACGCCACCAATAAGTCGTCGATATATTGGACTAAGACTGAGCTTCCTGGCATCACTAGTTTTTCCAGGCACTTTTTCAGTATCTGGTTGAAGATGGAAGGACTTTCTGTGTACCCCTGAGGAACACGATTCCACACATAGACCTTGTTCTCAAATTTAAATGAGAAAAGATACTGGCTGTCTGGATGCAATGGTATTGAAAAGAATGCTTGCCACAAATCAATTACTGTGAACCATCCTGCATTCCAAGGGATCTGGTATAGAATTACTGCAGGATTTGGTACTATGGGACAACATGGTTCCACAATCTTGTTTATTTTACGCAGGTCCTGAACAATCCTATATTTTCCACTAGGTTTCTTTAGTCCCATGATTGGTGAATTACATGGGCTACTCATTACTTCTTTTAGGATGTTTTGTTCTACCATTCGTTTTATTTCTTCAATGACTCCTGCTTTTACTTCTGCACTCATTTTGTACTGTCTGGTATTTGGGAAAATTGCACCTTCTTTTACCGTAATTTGAACTGGATCTATTTTTGCCATAAGTCCTACTTCTTTTCCGGTGAAATCCCATACTATTGGGTTTACTGTACCTTTTAATTCTTCTGGTAACTCGTCTCTTGTTATTAACAAAAACATTTCGTCTATTTCTGTACCTTGTTTTGCAACCATAATTTTATATACATGGTCCTCATCTGGTGTCTGAACTGCCACACCATCTGGCGTGCAGAAAATTGTACAGTTCATTTTGCACAATAAATCCCTACCTAATAAATTCACTGGGCTAGAGTCGCACACTACAAATTGGTGCATTTCTCTGAAGTTTCCTATTTTGACTTCCATTGGTTCTGTAAGAGGTGTTCTAATTTTTTGATTAGCTACCCCTACTACTTGGATATCTTCACCAGAGAGAGGAAGGTCTGGGATATCTGCTGATCTCACCGTAGACCTGGTAGCACCAGTGTCCAAAAGGAAAGTAATATCATTACCTTTCACATTTCCTTCAACATATGGACCAGACTGATCTACCTGTAAGGATGCGCCAAGTACGCACTCCTTCTTCCCCTCTCCTAGGCACCGTCATGAGTTGAATTCACAGTAATTGTCCTGCAAAAGAAATTGTGATGTCATATAATCATTCTTACCACTCCCTCCTGGGTATCCAATGTCTGTACCGTGCTTTGCTCTGCTTACATTACCCTGAACAGGTGGAGGTGGTAATTGACTCTGGGGATTTACACCCTGCTGTGTGTCATTCTGCGTCTGTGGATTTAAGTTTTGATTTGGGCCATTATTATTCCGAATCTTTTTACATTCGTCCTTCCAATGCCCCAATTTTCCGCATCCATGACAAGGAAATTTCTTTTTAGCTTCTTCTCTACTCATTCGTCCTCTAAATTTTCCACCATTTCCCGTATCACCACTCGTTCCAGAATCTTTTCCTGGATTTTCACTCGGATTTTCCAAATTAATTCCCTGCTTCTCTGCCATTTTCACCTGTGCCCACATTAATTTTTCCTGCAATTTCTTGTGTCTATCCTCAATATCGTCTCCACAATATTTCGCATATTTCAGAATTTCATCTATGGGCTTTCCCTGCCAACACAGCATGTGTTGTTTAATCATCTGGCAAATCTCTAGCTTTAGACCGTAAACAAACCGATACACAAACTGACTCATGTTTTTGTCTCCAATGTCCTCAAATCCACTATACTGTTTAAACACCTGCAATAGGCGCTCATAATAAGAGTGTACTGTTTCACTAGCTTCTTGGGTAGTTCGATCTATTTTCACCCAATCTGTTTCTTTCGGGGTATTTTCCTTTCAGGTATGTTATCACCTGCTGATACTTTTTCATCACGTCATTTGACGGGGCACCTGTTTTCGGATCTCTGGGATACTCATCACTTGGCCAATCCACTGTGATCTTACAATCTGTCCATAAATCTGCAGGTACCACTATGTCAAACAGACCATCTAAATCCTTCCACAATACCTTGGACACCTTCACAAACCTTTCAACCTGCTTGTACCATTCAATTGGTTTTTCTCTCAATTTTGGAAAATCATTCGTAAATGACAAAATATCCTGTCTGCTCCATGGGACATGTACATATCCTCCTCCCGCATCTTCTCGCATTGGATACATTTGATCTGCTTTTCCTGCTTCCTTCATCACATATTCAGATGCTGTTCTACTTGTTCGTGCCTCTTCCTTTTTCTTGGCCCACCTAGTTTTCCATTTATCTATGTCTCCCCATTTTTGCAAAACTAACATTAATTCTCTTATTTGTAATCTTCTTCCAGAGGCATTCATATTTTCTAAGTCTTTATCTGAAAATTCTGCTCTATAGGGTTTCTGTAGTACTTTTGATCTCCCTATTTCGATTCCCATCTGTAGTGCTAAATTGGACAATTTTTCATGGAATATCTTCACATTTCTGGTGATACTCCTGCACAGGAACAATAATTCTTCTTCATCATAAGTATTTAATTGTTCTAGTCCTACATTTCCTGCTATTATTTCTTCTAATTCAACTTTTAATTTATGGATATCCCGTATCTTTGGAGGTGTGCACTGTTTAACTGACCCTTGCACCCATCTTTCTAGATCTTCAGGTGTTACTATGGTAGCACTTTTTGCTCCTGATGAAGTTACTAAACTTACATCTTTTGAACCTCCAGATACAATTTCTTGGAGTACTATTTACAGAACCTCGAATAGGCAAGTCCATAAGTGATATTGTGGATTCACAGTCATTAAATTGATCCTCAATTATAACTGGAGCTTCAGGTCTGGGATTACTCACAGGAGTAGGTACAAGTATGGGTTGAGGACAATTTCCCTGAGTAGCATATAATGGAACTACTGGACCAATTGTTACAGGAATAGTCAATGAATCAGGGTGTACTTTTATCTGAGTTATTTTCTGTATTAATTCTGTTCTGGTCTTTTCTAGGGCTTCTTTTTCTTTGTCAGAAGTATTCTAGTCGGGGTGAACTCATGCATTACCTGTGGCACTAATGGAGTTTTTGGTGGTGCACTTGGGGTGCATCCACTTGTCCCTTCCTGATATGGTGGGGGATTTCTTAACATTTCCTCCATAAATTCGTCTTCAGATTCCTCATTTCTCATTAAATGTTTTGTCTTTTCTGTACATTTGCCTCCTGATTTCTCTCCTTCTGTGAATAATGGATACAGTCCCTCTGTAATCATTGCCCTTCTCCATTGTTTCATCTGACCTTCTCTCAACTCATGTAAATATCTGGGGTAAAATCCTGGGTAACTCCTATTACTTCTAGATCTATCCCGCTCAAATGCCTCGGTTTCCCATTCTTCTAGAGCTTCGTACTGAGTTAATCTAGGTCTGGGTTCTAAGTCATTCATCCTCAATCTCAAATTCTGCAGAATTCTTCCATTGAAGGTACCATTCTCGGGAAATGCTAATACTCCATCATTTTTGGTGTATTCTATCCAATTCTCCATCCATACACAAGTATGATAACCTCTCTCCATCATCATAAATGATGCTGGCGTTTTAGCTGGTGGAATAATAATTCCTTCTCTAGTTTTGATTGGTTTGTCCTTTTTAAAATAATTCTTAATCTTTTGTAAGAATGACATTTTTCTCCTTTCTCCGTACATTCTATCTAATCTTCTGTGTACAAAATTATATTCTTCAAAACCTAGGAATCTCCTATCCGTACGAGTTCCTGTTAAAGTCGGATCGCATTTTAACATGCAATCCTTATCCACTAAGAATTTTGCTTCTAAAATCTCGACCAATCAAATGTCTGCTATCTTTTACTTCTGAGCCAATCCTTGCGCGGCCTTTTGGTGACGTTTCTCTGTCAACCCCTCCTTTACAATCTGCTCTTTTCTGTCCTCGCTGGTTTAACCAATCCCAGCGCGGCACCTGTGACGTCAGTACTACTCCTGACTACTGACCCCTCCTTTACAAGTGTCTCTCCACACCCGCTGTTTCAACCTACCACAGCGCGGCGTTTTGTGACGTCAGCTCCCTCTCCGGCAACTGACCCTCCCTTTACAAAAATTTACGCAAACTTATTTTCTCTATAAATCTTAATTAAATTTCAGTAACTACATAAAACATTCGCTATCGTGCCAGTTTCTCTAAAATAGAAAAGATAGTTTTCTTTCACACTTAGTAAAACCTTTCCGTTTACTAAACATATACTACGAGTAAAACACTTCCGTCTACTCTTCACACAAGCTCCAGAAGTACCTGTTACTTCTCCAATGTTACCCTTACTAGGTGATATAACATCAAATTTCTATCAGCGTACCCTTTTTGCTATTACTCACACGCATAGAGTCCCTAACGAGTACTTGAAGTCCTGCTTAACTTCTCAGTACTATTTCTGCCTGACAGATAACCTCACTGCAGTATGGCTTCCACTTGCCACCCACTATTCTTTTTACCTACCCCGGGGTATTCTGGACAACATATAACAAAACTCAAAAATAAGCGGATGTTAGTTCATAAAAAAAATACAAATAAAATTCTCATTACCCAATTAACAAAGAGTAACAAAAACCGTCCTCTGCTTACCAGAAAACTGATCCAGCGCAATATTCGCCAACAACATTCATACACCATATACTCACTTGTGCCCATACATTCACACTACACTAATACTTACGCTGGGTGTCAGATGTACTCTTTTATCAAAGTCCCTGCCACCAATTACCTTCTGAACACCTTCAGGAAGACCCTCAAGACCTGGCTCTTCGGCTAAACAGATCTGCGGACCCCCCCCCTCAGCGCCTTGAGACCCTCACGGGTGAGTAGCGCGCTTACACTTCCCTGATTGATTGATTGATTGATTGAAGAGTAATAACTTACCAATGGATCCTTTGCTAATTGGGAAGTTTAAAATGAGTGACATTCATTATAGTACATAATCCTGAAATAACCATTGAGTCAGGAAGTTTTAAAATGTTTATCTAAAGTTTTAGCAGAGTAAAATACAGAAAACACGGTACTTGAGTGAAAATACCCAAGAAAAAGCATAGAAATGATTTTGCTAATAAATGACGGTGTTTAAGGAAGAGGAGAAGATAGAGAAAGCAGCGCAACTAAAGGTTGCAGTATAGTTACCTAAATGCGAGAACCAAGCCCCTTGGCCAAGGAGTTGGAAAAGATAGGACCCAGGAAGGATGAAGAGCAAAGACTTCTTCCAGGATCAGGACAGGACCGGTGACCTCTCTACAACGACGCCTGCGCCGTTCCCTCTCTGATACTCGACTTCTCTCGATTCTCCCGTGCCTTCTTTCTAATGGACTCCGCCGCCCCTCCTCAGGACCTCTTCTGGACAGGGATTCAGTCAGCAACCGATCAGCATGGCAGTCTGGAGCTAAGAGTGCTCTCGCAGCATGGACGCCTGTTCTTCGTGAAAGTAAGCTCTGACTAATTAACTAATGCTATATTCTATTATACCCTTCAACGCCCATGTACCTCCCCTTAATGTTACTAAAATATGGGACCACTACTTCTGATTGGACAGGGACAGGGGGTGGATTCTCGCACCATATCGATTTGGCCTAAATTGTAAAGCCTATTGTCTTTACGTTCCCTCCCCTTCAGATTAATACATTCACTTTATTTCCCACCCGTCTCATGACAAATGTTATACATTTTACAGGGGAAAAGTATCATTTTTGTCCTCCGGAAACATGAAGTACAGCATCTTCGGACAATGGGTCATGGCCTTGGAAGACGTCCAAGTTGACTTCACTTGGCAGGCACACAGGACACATGCGCAGAACCATCTGTCTCTAGAGTTTTAAGTCACCAACCCAAGCCCAAGTTTACGAATTACTAAAAGTGCAAGAAGAAAATATTAAAATCACAAATAAAAAGTTTCACTGTATGCCCACTTTCCCTACTCTATTCCCAATTAATTATAATACTATCCTGCATTAGTAGCATTAAAAAAACGACAATTTAATAATGACATGAGAGCAAGCTGAAGCATGTGAAAACATTTATCGGCCATTTTAGTGCACACTGCGCAGAAGCAGAAGTTTCCCACCAAGCAAAGAAAGACGTCACACCATGTGATCAGGTTGCGACATGCGCAGTGAGGTTCCCAGCTTTAGCTGACATTTTGGATTACAGACAAGCGTTATTCATTAGTAAAACACATAAGCAAGCTTCTGTCCCTCTTGTGTTTGTGAATGCAAAAGGTAGTATTGACAATACAAGTTTAATAAATTAATACTATGAGGAGGATTGCGTACAAGCAAGTTTCATTTTTGAAACCTTGCTCCATCACAGCCGAAGCACCCTCTTCAATATATTATGTGTTAATTATCTTTCATATATGTCTCTGTTTTATAGTATGTTCATACAATGAAAATATTTATGTAAAAAGATCTATCCATTGCATTTTTATACTTTTGAATAATAAATATTTAAAAACCATTGTTTCTGTTGGACAACAGTTTATGTATTATGGACATATTGCCGTATCTCAATTAATTGTTTTTGGAGAAGTCCCTGTTGTTACTTACCAATCAGAATGCTACAACAACGCAAAAGAGATTGTCATCAAAGAAGCATAAAAAGGGGCTAATGTGGTGCTACTGAACAATGATGATTACATATCAAAGGCAACACAACAATTATCTGACACTACATGCTACTAAATGCTGAACCATGCCCCTATTCATGAAATACAATTACAGATTAAAAGCATGCTTGGAGACTAGCACACATTGGACTTGATGTACGATGAAGAAAAAATGTACCTATATGTGACACTCCCAACTATGCCTACATTCTACCTTTTAACCAAAAATCCACAAGAAATGACATCCTGCACCTCGCAGGCAAATTATTGCAGACATCATTACTATTTGTTCCAATGTAGGTGAATGTATTGACAAGCATCTTCAACCTTCTATGAAGAAGCACCCTTCGTATATACAGGACACCAAAGATCTATTAATCAAGGTTACAAAATATCAAATGGGAGCTGTTAGAAATGGGGGTCTCTAGTTGGCAATGGCTGGCGCCACTGTCCAAATAGGGACCCTTCTTCCTAAGTCAGGGCAAGTGGGCTACCCCCTTTGATAACCCCTGCTCAACCCTGTGGTAACGTAGCACGAGCAGTTAGGCCTATCTCAGAGGCAGTGTGTAAAGCATTTATGACTATGCACAATAAGGCAGTAACAACACCACAAAAGGACACAACTCAAGTAGGTATAGAAAAATAGTATCTTTATCTAAGGTTTAGCACGAGAATCTCAAAAGCGTTTTAACCAGTCACAATGCACGTAAACCAGTAGGGACTTAAAAAGGCAATAACGTATTCACCAGAACGTGGCACTGACTGAGTTCAAGGCCTGGGTCTACGCGACCCGTTGCGCACCAGATACCTGCCGTTGGACGGGGACACAGCACTTAGCTTCTCGAAGAAGCGGAGACGGTGACAGGCGGACTCTCAGCGACCACAACTCTCGACTGCAGTGGTCCGCAACTTGCACTCACAATGATCCGGGCACTCGGGGACAGGCGGGCTCTCAGCAGCAGCAGCACGCGGCTGCGGCGGCCGGGCTGGTGGTGGCGCTGACTCTCGTTGTGCAGCTCCGTGGTGGGCTCACAGCGGCAGCAGCCCTCTCTTAGCTGCGGCGGCCCACAGGACGACTCACAATGATGCAACGTTGGCAAAGGTGCGGGCACTCAGCGGCAGCAGCTCTCTCTTAGCTGCGGAGGCCCACAGAACAAATCACGATGATGCAAAGTTGGCAAAGGTGCGAGCACTCAGCGGCAGCAGCTCTCTCTTAGCTGCGGCGGCCCACAGGACAAATCACGAGGATGCAAAGTTGGCAAAGGTGTGGGCACTCAGCGGCAGCAGCTCCCTCTTAGCTGCGGCGGCCCACAGGACAAATCACGATGAGGCAAAGTTGGCAAAGGTGCGGGCACTCAGCGGCAGCAGCTCTCTCTTAGCTGCGGCGGCCCACAGGACAAATCACAATGATGCAACGTTGGCAAAGGTGCGAGCACTCAGCGGCAGCAGCTCTCTCTTAGCTGCGGCGGCCCACAGGACAAATCACAATGATGCAACATTGGCAAAGGTGCGAGCACTCAGCGGCAGCAGCTCTCTCTTAGCTGCGGCGGTCCACAGGACAAATCACGATGAGGCACAGCTGACACAAGTGCGGGCACTCAGCGGCAACAGGTCTCTCTTAGCTGCGGTGGCCCACAGGACGAATCACGTCGATGCACAGCTGACACAAGTGCGGGCACTCAGCGGCAACAGCTCTCTCTTAGCTGCGGCGGCCCACACAGGTTCAGCGAAGGTTCCAAAGGTTCAAATTAAGGCGGGCGCTCAGCGGCGGCAGATCTCTCTTAGCTGCGGCGGCCCACACACAGAGTTAACAAGGGTTACCATTCCGCGTTCCTCACAGTAAAACTAGAGGTTCCGGATTACTCGACGGAGGCCTCACCTGCAAGTAGAATCCCTAGCACAGGAATTCAGACGGCTGACGGGGTGAAGTCTAATGTCCCTGAGACTTCAGCAGGAGGCGCTCTCAAATCAGGCCCTCGGGTAGTTTCTTCAGCAAGCTTGGTGAAAGTTTCAAAGTCCTTTCCTCTGTTCACTCGGACAGAGTTTCGTCTTGACATCCAGAAGGAACACACTTGAAACAGGTTTCAGCGCAGCGTTTTATACCTAAAAAGTCTTTGTTCTCTACAGTCACAAATCACTGAATCCAGCCAGAACCAGTTTGGTGGGGTCGGGGAGCACTTGGTTTACGAGGCGACATCCTGCCCTTTGAGAATCAGGGGGTCTGCTATCAGACGCCCAGTGGGCTTAGGCAAGAAAATACCTTGTTTCTAGCAGAGGCATTTTCGAACACGGGCTATGCAAATGATCCTTACTAAAAGATGTATCTCAATGTCCTGAGCTTAAACATATCAAATTCGAATTTCCTATCAGGTTCCTGGGGGCAGGTAGGATTATGGGATGTAATACTCAGCCTGCCCATTCTGGCCTATGAGAACGGATAGCCTCACAATAGTAAACAGTGAAATGGCGGGTAACTCGCTATTAGAACATGCTACACAGACATACTTTAAAAGCTGCTTCGGTGGGTAGCGCAAATCAGCGCTGCAGGCCCACCAGCAGTATTTGGTCTACCAGCCCTGGGCACACACAGTGCACTTATACTAGGGACTGACAGGCAAACCAAACGAGCCAATTATGGTTATCCCAATTCATACAGTTATCTTTACACAGGGAGCATTCTCGCTGTGGCACTGATTGGCAGTGGCACAGCGCCCAGAGCATCTAAATCCAGCCAACATAAAAGATAGGAAGCGAAAAGAGGAAGGGAGACCCGCGCCAATGATGCCAGGTCTAACAAGCGTCCCCTCCAGCTGAAATGTCGGGAGAACTAACCATCCCCTTGGGAGTTCTCATCACTAAGGCGGAAAAATCTGGACAGCATTGGCATGTTCTGTACCAGGGCGGTGTTCCACCATGAAATCCATACCCTGTAGGGAAATGGACCACCTCAACAACTTGGGATTCTCACCCCTCATATTCATCAACCATCTAAGGGGCCTGTGGTCTGTCTGAACCCGGAAGTGAGTCCCAAACAGATATGGTCTCAGCTTCTTCAGTGCCCAGACCACAGCAAATGCCTCACGCTCAATTGCACTCCACCTCTGTTCCCGGGGAAGTAACCGCCTGCTTAGGAAGGCTACCGGTTGGTCTAGTCCCTCCTCATTGATCTGTGACAGAACAGCCCCTATACCATGCTCTGAGGCATCTGTCTGGACAACAAATTCCTTTGAAAAGTCGGGCGCCTGAAGCACGGGTGCGGTGCAGATGGCAGTCTTCAGGGCGTCAAAAGCGTTCTGACAGGTGTCAGTCCAGTTTACCTTCTTTGGCTGCTTCTTAGAAGTCAGCTCAGTCAAGGGTGCAACAATGTTGCCATATCCCTTGACAAACCTCCTGTAGTACCCCGTGAGTCCTAAGAAGGCTCTCACCTGCGTCTGAGTCTTGGGGGTTCCCACGCCAGGATAGTTTCAATTTTGGGCTGAAGGGGCGCCACCTGGCCGCTCCCCACCTGGTACCCCAAATACACTACAGAACCCTGCCCAATCTGGCACTTACTGGCTTTGATTGTGAGGCCTGCCTTCCGCAGTGCCATCAATACCTCCCAGAGGTGGCGCAGGTGGTCCTCCCAAGAGGAGCTAAGCACCGCAATGTCATCCAGGTAGGCGGCACTGAAGTCTTCCAGCCCAACCAACACCCTGTTGACCAGCCTCTGAAAGGTGGCAGGGGCATTCTTCATTCCAAAGGGCATCACCCGGAACTAGTAGTGCCCATCGGGTGTGGAGAATGCTGACCCCTCCTTTTCTCCCTCGGTCAAGGCGATCTGCCAATACCCAGACGTCAAATCAAATGTGCTGAGGTATTTTGCAGCCCCTAATCGATCTACGAGCTCATCAGCTCTGGGGATGGGTGCGCGTCAGTCTTCGTGACTGAATTGAGGCCCCGATAGTCCACGCAGAACCGAAGCTCTGGGGTGGTACCAGGCGCTGCAGCTTTTGGTACCAGGACCACTGGGCTGGACCAAGGGCTGCTAGAGGACTCAATCACCCAAAGGGCAAACATTTTGGTAACCTCATCCTTAATGTAGGCCCTTACCCGGTCAGTCACTCAGTAAGCCTTGTGCTTAATGGGAGGACTGTCCCCAGTGTCCACGTCATGGACACACCAATCAGTGACACTAGGTACCAGGGAGAACAGATCACTGAATTGCCCCAACAGTTGGCGACAATCACCCTGTTGCTCAGGGGTCAGTGTGGTGGAGAGGACCACACCCTCCACTGACCCATCTCGCTCCCCTGCACACAGGAGGTCAGGAAGGGGCTTGCTCTCCTCCTCCATCCCAGCATCTGTGGCCAGAAGCATGCCCACTTCAGACCTCTCAAAGTGGGGCTTCAGGCGGTTAACATGCAGGACCCGCAAGGGGTTCCTGGGAGACTGCAAGTCCACCACGTAGGTAACAGGACTCTTGCGCTCCACCACCTCAAAGGGGCCAGTCCACCTATCCTGGAGCGCACAGGGCTCCACCGGGGCCATGAACCAAACCTTCTGTCCAGGCTGAAACTCGATCAGAGTGGCATTCTGATCGTGCCAGCGTTTCATCTCTTCCTGGCTGGCTTCCAGGTTTGCCTCAGCAAGTTTCCTGAAACGCCGAGTCTGGTTATTGAAGGCCAGCATGTAACTAAACACATCCTGGGGAGGTTTCCTGGGAGATTGCTCCCAGCCTTCCTTGACCCGACTCAGAGGCCCTCTTACCGGGTGACCATAGAGCAGCTCAAAGGGACTGAACCCTAAGGACTTCTGTGGCACCTCACAGTAAGCAAACAACAGGCATGGCAAGAGGACATCCCACTTATGCCTCATGGGCTCACCTAGGCCCATAATCATGCCCTTGAGGGTCCGGTTGAATCTCTCAACCAGCCCATTACCCTTGGGGTGGTAAGGAGTGGTGAACTTATATGTTACCCCACACTCCTCCCACAGAGACTTCATGTACTTGGAGATGAAGTTAGTTCCCCTATCGGACACCACCTCTCTGGGGAATCCCACACGGGAGAAAATCCCCATCAGTGCCCGTCCCACCATGGGGGCCGTCACTGTCCTGAGCGGGATGGCCTCAGGGTACCTGGTGGCATGGACCACCAAGACCAGGATGAACCTGTTGCCCATGGCTGTCTTGGGATCCAGAGGCCCCACAATATATCAATGCCCACTCTCTCGAATGGGGTGCTCACAATGGGAAAGGGCTGTAGTGGGGCCTTAATCTTCCCCCCACTCTTCCTACTTGCATGGCAAGTCTCACACGTCCTGCAGTGAGCATCTGAGCTCCTGCGCATCTGGGGCCAATAGAAGTGGGTGACCAGCCTCTCAAAGGTCTTGGTCTGCCCCAGATGTCCGGCCAGTGGCACATCATGCCCCAACCCCAGTAGGAAGGTCCTGAAGCACTGGGGTACCACCAGCACACGGGCTGACCCAGGCTCAGCAACCTTAGGCTCCCTGTAAAGGAGGTCTTTCTCCCAATAGATCCAATGTGACCCTATCTGATCACCTGCTGCCTGGGCGGCGGCCTGTCTCCGCCCCCCTCAAGAGAAGGGCAGGTTCTCTGTTGTTTGCAAAATTCCTCCCTGGAGGGCCCCCCTTCCTGCTGCCAATGGGTCAGCTCCGGTAGGTCCCCCAGTTCAGCCACTTGTTCCCCTGTAGGTTCCAGGGCATCCCCCTCAAGGTCTGCTCCCTCCGGGACCGTGGAAACCGCGGGGGCCGATTTCCTGCGCCCCCTACCCCTTCTCTTTAAGGCAGAGGCCTGGGCCATACTTTCAGGCTCCAGACCCTCCTGAACATCCTTCTGAGCTGTCATGGACCGAGTGGTAGCACACGCCCACTCAGGCAGACCCAACATTTCCAAATGAGACTTTCTCTCCACCGTAGCCCACGAGGAGTTCTCTAGATCATTGCCCAACAGACAGTCTACAGGCATGGCGGGCCTCACAGCCACTTGAAGAGTTCCTGAGACCCCCCCACTTGAAGGGAACCTGAGCCACTTCACACTGGCTCTCTGAGTTGTCTGCTGACACTACGGGGCAGAATTCATGGGGGACAACCTGCTCTTTGGACACCAACCGGGAGCTGACAGCAGTCACACTAGATCCGGTGTCCCTGAGAGCCTCCACCCTATGGCCATTGATGGTCACCCACTGCCGGTACTTCTTAGTGTTATTAGGCAGTGTGGGGTTAGGGACCTTCTCAAAGTCTCCTAGCGAGACAAGGGTTAACTCTACGGGATCCCACCCATCTTGGACCTCTACCTCCTCCCCCCCAGGGCTACACTGGAAATCTGGTGGGATGGTGCACGGGGTGGTGCACGAGGGGATGCATTGGGGTCCCTTTGGGGACACTGGGGATCATAATACCGGTGGCCCACTTGACCACACTTGAAACAAGTGAGTGGCCCCCTCTGAACAGGCCTACCTGTCGGGGACACTGGCTTCTTCTCAGGGGGAGGCTGGGACACCACTGCTTGGTTTCCGTGGGAATTACTTTGGGGTCCTCTCTGGAACTCCCTCGGCTTACCCTTGTCCCCCCCCACTTCTCTGCTGGGGACCCTGCCCACCGCTGGCGAAGTCTCCCACAAAACCTTTGCGGACCCGGGTGTTCACCCAGCGGTCCGCCTCCTCAGCAAGCTTCCTAGGGTTAGTCAGCTTGCTATCAATCAGGTGCTGGCGTAGCTCTGGAAAACAGTTACTAGAAAAATGCTCCCACGCAAACAAATCATACAATTGCTTGAAAGTTTCCACTTTGCTACCCTTTACCCAGCGATCCATTGCTCTGCAGAAAAAAGACACATATTCAACCCACGTGGTACCCTCTAACTTCTTACAGGTCCTAAACCTCTGCCTGTACATTTCTGGGGTCAAACCATAACGGGTCATCAAAGCTTCTTTCATCTGGGCATACACCATCCTGCTCTCCTCAGGCAGGTCCAACAGGGTATCCCTACCATCACTCACAAAGCGCCCCCACAATCCCGCTCCCCAATCCTTCTCAGGGACCCGGTGGGACACCATTGCTATCTCATATGCGGCAAACCATTGCCCAATATCCTCACTCTTGTGAAAATCCTTAATGACATCCTTAGGAATATAAACTCTACTCTCAGGAGTTACTAAAGGTATGCTGCCACCAGAGGGGGAGACCGGGACACTCCTCGCCCTGATCTCTATCTCCCTCAACATTCTCTCATGCTCCATTCTCAATTTCTCAAGTTCCATTGACAATCGATTCTTCTCGATGTCTAACTTCTTACTCTCAAGGTCCTTCTGACCTTCCAATTTAGCCATCTCCAAACTATGCCTCCTATCTCTCTCCCTGTCCTCCAGCTCTTCTGGGGTCAGGCTCCTTTGGGATACACTAGTACCTGGATTGGAGGGTGTTCTATCTCCCCCCCTCTACTGCATCATCCTGCTGCCCTCCAGCATTGTCTTCCTCATCCCCAGCGGACTCTCTCGCTTCCCACCAGGCCTTCAGCGCCTTGGGGTACTCCTCCTTCCTAGATAGACATATCACGGGGACTGCGAATTGCTTACAAAATGACTTCAGCTGTCTGGACGTATAGGTATCTAATCTTTCCTCCTCAAAGGTGAGATCCTCCGAAGCATTGGATGTTGGCCTTCCCATATTAGCAGTACTCATGGCTGCGATCAACAATTCAATACAAGAACAACCTACCAAAAAAAAAAAAAATTCGAAGAGGGAAAAAAATCCGCGCATGGCTGCGCTTAGGTCTGTACTCACTAGTGGCGTCTACCAGTTATTGTACGTGGATCATAAATGCAAGTCCTGATCCTCACCGCTGACCACCAATGTTAGAAATGGGGGTCTCTAGTTGGCAATGGCTGGCGCCACTGTCCAAATAGGGACCCTTCTTCCTAAGTCAGGGCAAGTGGGCTACCCCCTTTGATAACCCCTGCTCAACCCTGTGGTAACGTAGCACGAGCAGTTAGGCCTATCTCAGAGGCAGTGTGTGAAGCATTTATGACCATGCACAATAAGGCAGTAACGACACCACAAAAGGACACAACTCAAGTAGGTATAGAAAAATTGTATCTTTATCTAAGGTTTAGCACAAGACTCTCAAAAGCGTTTTAACCAGTCACAATGCACGTAAATCAGTAGGGACTTAAAAAGGCAATAACGTATTCACCAGAACGTGGCACTGACTGAGTTCAAGGCCTGGGTCTACGCGACCCGTTGCGCACCAGATACCTGCCGTTGGACGGGGACACAGCACGTAGCTTCTCGAAGAAGCGGAGACGGTGACAGGCGGACTCCCAGTGACCACAACTCTCGACTGCAGTGGTCCGCAACGTGCACTCACAATGATCCGGGCACTCGGGGACAGGCGGGCTCTCAGCGGCAGCAGCACATGCATGCGGCTGCCCGGGCTGGTGGTGGCGCTGACTCTCGTCGTGCAGCTCCGTGGTGGGCTCACAGCGGCAGCAGCTCTCTCTTAGCTGCGGCGGCCCACAGGACGACTCACGATGATGCAACGTTGGCAAAGGTGCGGGCACTCAGCTGCAGCAGCTCTCTCTTAGCTGCAGCGGCCCACAGGACAAATCACGATGATGCAAAGTTGGCAAAGGTGCGAGCACTCAGCGGCAGCAGCTCTCTCTTAGCTCCGGCGGCCCACAGGACAAATCACAATGATGCAAAGTTGGCAAAGGTGCGAGCACTCAGCGGCAGCAGCTCTCTCTTAGCTGCGGCGGCCCACAGGACAAATCACGAGGATGCAAAGTTGGCAAAGGTGCGGGCACTCAGCGGCAGCAGCTCTCTCTTAGCTGCGGCGGCCCACAGGACAAATCACGATGAGGCAAAGTTGGCAAAGGTGCGGACACTCAGCGGCAGCAGCTCTCTCTTAGCTGCGGCGGCCCACAGGACAAATCACAATGATGCAATGTTGGCAAAGGTGCGAGCACTCAGCGGCAGCAGCTCTCTCTTAGCTGCGGCAGCCCACAGGACAAATCACAATGATGCAATGTTGGCAAAGGTGCGAGCACTCAGCGGCAGCAGCTCTCTCTTAGCTGCGGCGGCCCACAGGACAAATCACGATGAGGCACAGCTGACACAAGTGCGGGCACTCAGCGGCAACAGCTCTCTCTTAGCTGCGGCAGCCCACAGGACGAATCACGATGATGCACAGCTGACACAAGTGTGGGCACTCAGCGGCAACAGCTCTCTCTTAGCTGCGGCGGCCCACAGGACGAATCACGACGAAGCACAGCTGACACAAGTGCGGGCACTCAGCAGCAACAGCTCTCTCTTAGCTGCGGTGGCCCACACAGGTTCAGCGAAGGTTCCGAAGGTTCAAATTAAGGCGGGTGCTCAGTGGCGGCAGCTCTCTCTTAGCTGCGGCGGCCCACACACAGAGTTAACAAGGGTTACCAGTCCGCGTTCCTCACAGTAAAACTAGAGGTTCCGGATTACTCGACGGAGGCCTCACCTGCAAGTAGAATCCCTAGCACAGGAATTCAGACGGCTGACAGGGTGAAGTCTAATGTCCCTGAGACTTCAGCAAGAGGCGCTCTCAATTCAGGCCCTCGGGTAGTTTCTTCCGCAAGCTTGGTGAAAGTTTCAAAGTCCTTTCCTCTGTTCACTCGGACAGAGTTTCGTCTTGACATCCAGAAGGAACACACTTGAAACAGGTTTCAGCGCAGCGTTTATACCTAAAAAGTCTTTGTTCTCTACAGTCACAAATCACTGAATCCAGCCAGAACCAGTTTGGTGGGGTCGGGAGCACTTGGTTTACGAGGCGACATCCTGCCCTTTGAGAATCAGGGGTCTGCTATCAGACGCCCAGTGGGCTTAGGCAAGAAAATACCTCATTTCTAGCAGAGGCATTTTCGAACACGAGCTATGCAAATGATCCTTACTAAAAGATGTATCTCAATGTCCTGAGCTTAAACATATCAAATTCGAATTTCCTATCAGGTTCCTGGGGGCAGTTAGGATTATGGGATGTAATACTCAGCCTGCCCATTCTGGCCTATGAGAACGGATAGCCTCACAATAGTAAACAGTGAAATGGCGGGTAACTCGCTATTAGAACATGCTACATAGACATACTTTAAAAGCTGCTTCGGTGGGTAGCGCAAATCAGCGCTGCAGGCCCACCAGCAGTATTTGGTCTACCAGCCCTGGGCACACACAGTGCACTTATACTAGGGACTGACAGGCAAACCAAACGAGCCAATTATGGTTATCCCAATTCATACAGTTATCTTTACACAGGGAGCATTCGCGCTGTGGCACTGATTGGCAGTGGCACAGCGTCCAGAGCATCTAAATCCAGCCAACATAAAAGATAGGAAGCGAAAAGAGGAAGGGAGACCCGCGCCAATGATGCCAGGTCTAACAGGAACCTGATTTTGTCCTGGTAACTATTGACATCATCAGTCTATATACGTATTTCAGGCATATCAATGGCATAGAAGCAACGAGCCTTAGGCACAAGACCTGCGAATTACATTAAAACAAACCACATGATTCTGGATATGCTCTCCTGTCTCAACAATAATGTTTTCAGTTTCAACAAACAGCACTTTCGGCAACTCTATGGGACTGCAATGGGTGCAAAACTTGCACCTTTGTTCACCTGCATTTTTATGGGACACTTGTAACGATTCTGTCTGTGGGGTGACAAGTTTACAGAATACACATCACACAAAATCTTTTGGGGTCGCTACAGAGACAACATCTTCTGCATATGGCAAGGAGACGTAGAAACACTGAAATCTTTTCTCACCTAATCAGACACAATGAGTGGAACATTAAAAAAACTTCCAGATTTTCCACTACAGCAATAGAATTCTTGGATCTCACTATATGCATCAAGGACAATGAACTTCATCCCTGCCTGTATAGGAAAGAGACCGCCATAAACTCCATACTTCACGCGGACAGTTGTCATCCTAAACATAAAGCATGTAACATCACAAAGGGTGAGTTATTACGTCTAAAACTAAACTGTAGTGAGGAAGATATATTTCTAGTTAAAGGAACTGAAATGATCTTACGAGTAGAAGATCGATGCTACCACCCTGATCATCTCAAGAAAACCATGAAGGAGATAAACAAAATGAATCATTGTGAAATCTTGAAACCAAAATATAAACCTCTGCAATCTGACTACAATGTACTACACTTCCTCACAGGTTATCACTATGACCAACAGTGTATCAGGACAATCCTATGATAACATTGGCATTTACTAATGCAGAACTCCAGCATATCACACTGTATCAAAACCTGTCCAGAAATTGGCTTCAGGAGAGCACAGAACTTACAACGCCTACTATGCAAATCAGAATTTGTTGACAAGAGAATTACAAAATCCACATTTCTGGACACACCACCAGGCTTTCATACATGTCACAACTGCAATATCTGTAAACTACGACTAAACAAATTGCAGAACATCACCCTAAAGACTGGACAGAAGGTCAAAATCAGAAGTTGTATCAACTGCAACAGTAAATTCACTATCTACATTATTCTCTGTCCTGCAATTAACCATATATTGGGAGCACAGTGAAACCTCTCTGAACCAGAATCCAAGAGCACTACAGGAATCTTCATAAATTTGCAACTGTACACCCTTTAACTGATCACTTTCACAATGCCCTTCCTCCCAACAAAACCTTCTCCTTCGTGTGGATAGAGGTCATTACCAAACTATCTAGAGGTGGAAACCGGGGGTGGACGCTCCGCAGGAAAGAAACTGAACTCATTCTCAGATACCAAACTGTTAAGAATGGACCAAACAAAGATGCTGAAATGCATTACTGGTTACTCTGGGATTAACAAGCTGTAATGGAAGCTTTTGGTTTAAACACTGTGGTCCATAGACCATGTATGGCTGTGACTCCTCCACTTTCTTGATAGTTTCTGAGCGTCTAGTAGCTTTTCATTTGACTATGAATCTTAATAGAGGGATCAAATATAACTACTGGATATCTCCTGTTCCATTACTGCTTGTATAATTATTTGTTTGTCTCTCCTCTTGACCCCTAAATTTGGCCTGACTGGGTAGGCTGGAGGTTTCAGTATACATAGCTAAAAACGTTGTAATAATTTCAGTCTAAATACTTTTCATCACGCTTGTTCAGGTCACTGAACTTCACCACGACATACATCATTTGTCACTTTCTGACATCAACATTTGTATGGTTGTTAGTATATTGAGGCTCTATATAGCTTAGATTAGTCCACACATACGGTGCACTAATCCTAATAATCACATGTGGCATGTATACTTTATATTTTGTTGCTTTTAGTTTCACCCTTCTATATACTTTGTACTCTCCTACCCTCCTATGAAGTCTAATCTTTGCATGAACCTTCGATTAGCCTCAAGACTTCTCTCCACTACAATATGGCACCCATTCTCACCATGCAGAGACGACTACAGTGGTCTCAGCCACTTCCGGGTAAAATGACCTTTTCAGTATGCACACTACCCCTTAAACGCTACGTCAATGTTAGCAATGTTAGCACAACAGTGAGACCGCAGAGATACTGTACCCAACCGCATAAGCTGACATTTCTACTATTTAAGGCATGGTTGGCTCACTAGGCTCTATGGACAGTTTATTATCTCTCCCCCCACCTTCACCCCTCCTCTTCCCCACTTTTTTTTTAATATAATCATGATTTTTATTACAATTTTGCCCTCTTCCATTTCCACAGCAGTTCATGACCATAGAACTTGCCCCTTTTAACCACAAGGGGCGGTGTATCGTTGCCCTATTCTGTAATTATCGCTTGACCTTAAAGACTCACGCTACAATCATCACACGGTCCCCTGGTGAGCTAATGTCATCAATTTTAAATTCCAGGACACAGTCTTGATATGACTACACATGCGCACATTCCAGTGGATTATCAATAAACATAGTAATCTCCCTTTCGTACATCAGCAGATCTGCATGCACACGGTGTCCCTCAGGAATATTCTGGCTTATTTGAATCATGAGCACTTTGAGCGCTTTAATATCAATTAGTTGGTTTATGGGCAATTGACTTTTCTTCTTTTCTTCTCTTCCTTTATTAATACCCACACGATTCTTTGATAAGGCACACAAGGTAACAGCTAGATATGTATCGCTATGACCATGATGCAATAGCCAAAAGGATTTGCACTGAATACCTACATAACTTTGCAACATATGTACCTCGAAATGTAAAAAATATAATTTGGTTTCTTTCTGTTATTTTTCATCCAACTATTATTTTCCTTCTCCCTTCCACCTTATTTCATCGCTTATATCACATATGGATAATTCGATGGCCTTTGGAACTCATGTTCGACCATCTACATGCATTTGGATCTGTATGTATAATATTTGCTTGTTTCTTTAATTACTTTATTTACATCATTGACATTATAAAAATGTATTAAATTGTTTGTTTTATCACTTGGGGATTTTACATCAATAATTGCTGCTGACAATGCTAAACTATGTGATTTATTGACACATTTCTATTTCTTATGATGCCTATGCTATTGATGTTTTTTGCTGATGCATCTTAAACATACCACTATTCTAAAACGTATATACTAACTACTCTTGACCTTCTTATGAGAGTTAAAATTTCATTTGTTCTGGTATCTCCTTGGTATCTTTGTTTTCGAACTATTATACGAATGGGGTGCCGTTGGCTTCTGGACGCTGAACAAAAATTGGGTTCCATTTGCCTGCCCTCTGTTTTCCACTTTATGCAGTGGTGACTTTTTCACCTTTAACCTTGGTTTTTCTTTACACATACACTTATGTTCAGCCTTGTAAAAGCCACATGCCTGAGTGCCATGAGGGGGGTGAAACACGTTTTGGCTGCACTAGCACTTGCTTTGTCACTCTGGATTACCAGAACAACTTGGAATAAAAAAACTCTTAAAAAGACTCATGACCTTTTGAAATTGTTACCCATCTGGGTAGAGGATTTACCAATAGATGTAGTCACCAGTTTTGCTGCGGGGATTCTGCACCTACACAGAACTATGAGCAGGAAAACGGGACCTTGGTGTGTAGGGGTGTGCCAACCTACCACCTTAGTGCCCAAAATCCCAAAACCGACTAGCTATAGTGTCTCATTCGTTCTCCTCCAAAATCACAGTGCTACAAATGACTAGACAACCCAGAACACAACACTCCTGACTCTCTCAGGAATCGCGGTAGCAAGACGTACTCTTTCGCTCGCTCACTCGTACTTGTCCACAACAAGATTAGGCAGAGTCACTGTAATAGTTCAAAATGTTTATTTTAACTATCGTGCTCTACAATACAGTATACGAGCCACTACCAGCATCAAAATGCATAAACTCAAAACAAGTAGCATTGTTACAATTCCATATAGCACAAAGGGGGAAGTCATTTTATAAAGACAGTGGAAAAAGGGCTATAAGACCTAACCACCCTCCCCTTGACTGGATGATATTTATTAGAAAAAGGAAAATCTCTGGGCTTTGACAGCAGACCCCATACCTTAAAGCCTAGATGCAAGATTTACATCATAGGAACAGCGTAGTTCTTCTCCATGGAAAGGGCTCTCTCCAAGTGTGTGTTAAAACAACATGCATCCCCGTAATATCAAAGCACGAGTCTCCAGCATTGCAGCTGTGTTTAGCATGTTATGTCTAGGTGCTAGGGACTGACCAGAAAACAGAATAACAAGGGGCATTGTTTATCGACCTTGCACATCGTGTTCAGACTAAACTCCAGGAACTTCAGCAAAGAACGCGAAAAGCAGGCAGTTCTCATGTGAAAGGCACAAACAGCGTCTTGCAAAAATAAAGTCATGTAGTAACGTGCGCAAAAGCAGCATCATGGCAGCAAAGCTCATGCTAACTTAGCAATGTCGACAATGACCCCAAGGGCCACATAACAGTTTGTCCTTCACCCTAATTCAAGGCTTATATATGATAAATTCTCAGGAAGGGGGCACGCGTTGGGGCTCTAATCCCTGGGTCGGCGTACCTAGGAGGGGCCCGGGACCCCATCCTCAGCCCCCAACAGAAACAAATGGAAGGGGGAGCGTTGTTGCAGCCACGCATTCGTAGAAATGGGGCCAGGATCCCATCCCTGGTCCCCGATGAAGGATTGTTAAGTAGGAGTGCCACTACACTTCCCACAACGGTGGAGGGATTGCCCCTACTCCCCATGTCTGGGGTGAGCGGGTTGGCCATCACAAACAAAGCATTTTGCCCGCATGGAGCAGTTAGGGGAGAACTTAACTGCTGGCTCCTGTGCAGGGAGTGATGAGAGCCGGCCGTAAGGGTGGTCAGCTGGACAGCGCAGGATTGGGCTCCCCACACTGCCCCAACAAAAGGAAAGTCGAGGTGCGGGCACCCCAACAGGAAAATTGTGGCGCGAGGCCGCTTACGAGCAGGGCCGCTCTCCAGAAAGCAGCAGGAGTGCTGATACATAAGTATTCACTGCTCCTAGAGGGAGCGCCCCATAATTCCCTGTGGAGCTTCCTAATTAACACATATGATTCTGCTTTAGGTGGCCTCAGGGGGGCAGGGGCACCTCCACCTAATTCAGGAAGTGTATATGGGGGCTGTAGGAGTTACAGTAGCCCCCCAGAAGTAACCTTTTGTAGACTGACTCTGAAATTAAGGGTCAAAGAAATTATGAACTCATTTTCATGTTATTTCAAGCGCTCCCAAGGCTAAAGTTTTTGCTCTACAGCTGAGAGTGCAGCACCCTCCAGGGGCTGGTTCCATAGCTGCATTTTATGTGTCCTGAAGATGTATAAAAAAGATACATATGCATGTTAATTTATTCTCAATGCTTTATTAACCCTTTATGTTCACTGCATTTTTGATCAGTGCTAAAATGCTTTATTGACATTAAGGATTGCATTTACACATAATGAACGACTATAGTGAAATGTTCATTTTTTACATGCAATTTGTTTGCATTTTTCTGTGATGCCCCTTTGATTAAGCCAATCAGTTTGCCATATATGTTATTGTGAAGCTAATATACCTTTTTTATTTAAAGAGTTAACCCCCTATATTGTAATATGCTATCTGGTATAGCTAGCTCAAATGTGATTTCAGAGTGTCACCAAGGTATTCCTACCTGCCTGGTGTATATATTTGAAACTTATTGAATAGTATTTAGTAGTGTGTGTGTGTAATAAATGCACTTTTCCGTTTTAAAAGAAAAATCAATAACTATTGAGTGTTATTACTGCGTGCCAGTGAATGATGATTACTAGCCCACACCACCTCCCCTGAGTAGGCTTTGGACTCTACTGCTTTGCTACTCTGTAAGAGTCAAGCACTACAATGGGGTGCTTTGTTCCGTTAAAGGGGAAATTGTGCACCTAATGCTTGTGCAGGCCTCACATCCTGAACAACTAATAACACAAATTCCTACAAACACCAAATAGTGGTACTAAGATCTGGGAGTGCACGTATTCACATGTGTTTTTTCTCAAATTGTGCACTTTATTTTGAAATTGTGAAAATCAGATATTTTATTTCTATTCTTCTGTTTGACTATGTTGAGTTTTTATATTTATATTGACATGTTTTAATTAAACTCTCTTGAGGAACTGCATGACCTAATAAACCTCTCTCTCTAATAGCACAGTTCGGTAGGACCACTAAGACTGTCCATAGAAACCCTGCACTCAATGCTTTACACTAAAATTTAGCCAAATTTGCAGACCGATTACTTTATGAACAAGCAAGCACAACGCATAGCCTCCGAGTGCTGATATTACTAACTCCTTTTGCACCACATTGGGTTTAGGCTTGGAGCATATCATGGCCTCCAGAGTTATCATAACTTAATGCTTCTCTGTACTTGTGGCTCCAATAAAAAGCATGCTTGGCGGCAGCAGCTTTCGCAGCAACCATCTATCCAGAGGTTGATTAGGAAGCTGCTTTACCTAGCTTGGGAATTTAAATTCACTCCAGGGCAAACATTGGTGCATGTTTGATCAATTCTGCTGCTTCTTGTCCAGGAAGACAGGAATTATTTTTGATTAAAAATTGTTGCACGATTTGGGGGGAATACTGAGGAATTTGTGTTCAGGAAAACCCAACTATACCTGCAAACATCAAACCTTTATATGCCAGCATCAGTATTACTATAACTTAACCATGAAATAAACCCCTTTTCAGCATTGTGTCATTCCCAAAACACTGAGGGGTTTGATTTGAGGTTGCGAAGATGTCTTAACAAACTACATTTAAATATCTCATGACTTCACTTCCTGCGAAAATCATTTTCACTCCTGCTTTGATTTATTGAAAGGAGATTCCAAAACAGGTACCACTGCATGGACTCGCCCAAATCAATGCACCTCTCACATATGAAAAATATCTGGCAAATACCACCTCTGCCCCCTGAGTCCCAGGTAGGAGTGTATTTTGATTGTATTTGTATTGCATTTTGCACGTGATTGGTGATCCCATGCATATCTGTTCACTTCTTGAATTGGGACTTTAAGAGGTTGTGCAGGTGATAATGCCATTCTCTATACTTAATTGTTTGCCTGTGTAGACTCAGAGCACTGGTAATGCTCCTTCTATTTTCATTAATCAACTTCCCTCCAGTAGAGCACCCACTAACACATTTCTTCCACTGAGATGAATGAATTGGGAATTGATCTCTTATGACCAGCCGTGTTGTCTGTCAATTGTTTCTCAATTTCCAATGTTTTTTCATTGACACACCATGCAGCTGACTTTCCTGTTCCTCCATGTCAAAAGATAGATTACATCAACTGTCATGTTGTAATGTTTCCCTGAAGGGCAGATCAGCTGTAGGCGCATTTACTGGCTGCTAGAAACCAGCCGTTCTAGGGAGCTCTTAGTATTTTCAGACTGTTCAGAATCTGTGTTGGAGCCATTAGATTCCAAAGTAGAACACCAAGGGGAGATTTACAAAGATTTTATGCCGTGTTTGAGTCACAAAAGTGATGCAAATTGGAGCAAAATCTTTTTTTCCCCGATTCACTTTCCAGCACTAAACCTGTTTAGTGCTGGAAATAACGTGAAAGTACAGCGCAGCAGTGCGTAGCGATGCTTTGCATAACTTATTGCCACGGGGGCGTACCATGGGTGGTTCATGGGCATTTCCATGCAACCACCCAAGGTTTCTGATGCTAAACCTTATTTACTAAATAAAGTAGACAGAGTTTAGCATCAGAAACCTGCGCCCTTTTGAAGTAGGTTCAACGAAGGAGAAATGCTTTCATTTCTCCTTCTTCTTTTGACTTTGTGTGCACTTTACAGCACACATACAGTGAGGGAAAAGGGTTAAAGTCAGTCTATGCATAGTATTTTGAACTGGAAGGCTATCCTTCCAGTACAAAACCTATGCTAGACTCACGGAGACGCCCGTGCACTATGGTCCAAAGGTATCTCTGTGGCGCACATGCACCGCAGTTGATTTCATCGCTGGCACTAGGGAAAGGGGAGGAGAGAGCCATATTTCTGTAAATTTGGCGCTCTCCTCTCTCCTTTTCATGCAGCACAGCATTTGCGACTGCTGCACTGCGCTGCGTGAGTAAGTGGTACATCTGGCCCCAAGTGACAATGGGCCCGATTCACAGAACTAACTTAAGACAAAATCCTAAACTTACTACCATTTTGGTATTCACAGAAGGCACTTACTCATTTTGGTATTCACAGAAGGCACTTACTCATTTTGGTATTCACAGAAGTGTTCGAGGGTAAATGGGTGGTCACACTTGGCTTACCGGCTCACGAGAGCAAGACTCACACTCTGCTCGTTAACTGAGAAGAAGGAACAACAGTGTGAAATACAGTGGCACTTTATTAAGCAATTCAGTAAAACAAAGAACTGTTCATCTTCAAATGCTACTCATCAAC
The DNA here is from genome assembly GCA_963921515.1 of Calotriton arnoldi. Taxonomy (NCBI): domain Eukaryota; kingdom Metazoa; phylum Chordata; class Amphibia; order Caudata; family Salamandridae; genus Calotriton; species Calotriton arnoldi. The sequence continues at coordinate 87,070 of CAWUFW010004422.1, forward strand.
ACATGAGCAGGATGAAATAAAAGCATTGACAATCTTATAAATCATTTTTTTAAGTGAAGCAAAAATATTCAGGTATATATCAATTAATATGCAGCAGCCTAAAGGGGCAAGTCTTAAATGAGGGATCAAGAATAGGCAAGTGCCTAGGAGGCAAATCTTAACTAAGAGAGCAAAAGACCATCCAAGACTACACAATTTAAGCTAAGATGAATGCAATGAATTGGGTGTGGATGAGCTAAATTAGAGAGTCTGACAAAGGCAAAAGGCTAGCAATCAAAGAAGAGCACTACCACCTGAGAATAGAAGTTCTAGGCCCAAGATAGGAGGTCGGTCGACCGGGAACCCACACCGTGCAAGGCACTGAAAAAAGAGTTCAGGGCGTGGACATGGGTGCAAATCTTTTATATGGCTTAATGCAGAACTCCCACCCACAGTTGACGTGGGCCCTGACGTGGGCCCTTGACCGCACGCTTACAGTAACTTTGGAAAGTTTTGGAGAACACAGAAGTGGCCTCATGAGAACACAGAAGTGGTATCATGGTGAAACAGGTGCTTTTAGCAGGTGGTCAGTGCTCTTGACCGCAAACATAAAAAAAGATAACTTCTATCGTAAGATGCTCGGAAATTTATATTTTATACATTATTTCTATGCCATGCAGCCGTCTTTTGGTTTCGCTTGAGCAAGCTTGGAAAGTTTCTTAACTAAAAATATTGCAAACATTGCTTGTGAAAGAACAAGATGTACCAGCAGAGTTTCGCGTACGTGTGGGCTAACCTTATTCTTGTAACTGTGGAAATTTACAAGGGGGGGCTGGTGCCTCGCAGCGCCGTGGATGGCACAAGTCCCTGCTGTCAGGTCAGTGAGGCCGACGAGATTTGTTTTATTAAAAATGATAGCAAGAGGCAGTGGGCTTTTGGGCCTACATGTATGTGTATCTAAGGAGGTGGGCTTGGGCCTAAGTGTGTGTATCTAAGGAGGTGTGGACCACTGTGACAGGTACTAAACGGTTGAAGGAAAACGGACAACTTAGGTCATCTATCAGGGCCTGACTGGTGGGGCCTATATGGGAGTGTTATGTTTGATGGGCAGAGCAGAATGGTACATAGGATTTCTGTTATATGGTAGACCGGGACCCTACTTCATTTCCCTCCTCTTGTTCATTTTTGAACAAAACTCTCATATAGTACTTTGCTGGCCCCTCTTCTGTTTGGTACATACAGAGTGGGTCATTAACGTAGAAGCACTGGGTCTGAGCTGACACTCCTGGTGTTATGGTAACATACTCTCCATCGTTGTTGTCAGCTAACTGCTCTTATTCGTGAGTGGCATGTTCCTCCCTTATGGTGTACCTGGGTGGTGGGAGTGGGGGAACTGGTGGTGTGTCGGGAGAAGCGTCAGGGGCTGCTAGTTCTAGGAATTCTATTTGCGTTGGGCCATCCCCATCCCCAGGAACACGGTCCATGACCTGGTAATGTGAATTGTGGTGCATCCCTGTGTTAGCGTAGTTCATTCCTACCACCTTGGTGCTAAATCTGTTGACACATCTTATTATGACCTGTGCACCACAACACACTAACATCAGCACACAGCAAATAGGTAGCAACATTTTCAAGATAGCAGACAGCCATGAAGGCATCCAGTCCATGTTGAACCAATTAGAAATAACATCTGCTTCGGCACCTCCCTCCTCACGCATCTTCCTTCCCAGATTGTCCAAGTCCTCAATTGCCTTGGCAAGTGTCCCATTATCGGCATCATTAGATGGTATGAAAGTGCAGCAGGATTTTCCGATCCGGGCGCATACCCCACCCTGCATAGCCGTGAGTTGATCCAGAACATATCGATGCTCTAGAACCATGAGCCTTAAAGACCGCAACTCTTCCTGTATTGCGTTGAACCCATCTCGGGTGTTATTGATCAGTGTCATAAGTTTGTAGCGTGTGACCTGCAGCCACCTGGCATTAGCTGATGTTTGCCAAATGGGCCACAGGCCCCCAAAAAATTCCTGTGCGCCATTAAAAAGGCGAAATTCCTGAGGACCTTCGCTAAAGGCGTTGTTAGCAAAATATTGAGCACTCCTTCGGTGCCGATGGAGCAGGGCGACATCACCTGTCATGGGGTGATCATGCACCTGGGAAATGTTGGATGCCGGGACAACCAGATGCAGCTCGTGCATAGTGACCATGGTGCATAGGCCATTCCATTGAGGAGGTAACTGGAGATAGAGGCGTTCTCCGCATGCCCAATAGATGTCCATGAGGCCAGAGGTGCCGTCTTGGAGGTCCAAATTAAAGATAGTGCTGTTGCAATTGGTGTTGCGGCCCACAGGACGTGTACCATTACCTAGGAAGCAAAGGAGAGGATGTTTTAGATTGTATGCTTGTTTCCATTTGTATGTTGTATCTTTACCAGAGGTATACCTTCTAGTTTCTTGTGCCCACACCTGCTTGCACTGAGTCTCAACATCCCAATCAATATCGTGTTCATAATCTGTATCTACAAATGGCTTTCCTACGGAAGCTGCCTTACAGGTGAGGTTGTGTGGACCATGCCATCTATTTCTGAAATAAATATTGGCCTGTACATGTAGTGCCGTTCTGAGGTCACAGGGGTATTGGGTCCTGCGTGAAGTGTTGTTTAGAATTAGCCTGCTCTCTTTTGCTTGGCATATTGGTGAGGGTGTGGTAAAGAGGAAATACCCAACCTTCTTGAAGAAATCCTCATGAACCCTGTATCAGTACCATAGGTGTTTCAACCGTGTAATCGTGTTCTAACTCCCTCTGAAACTCTTGTGCGTCAGTCACAAGCTTGTGTGTAAGATACTTATAATCCCACGCTGTGGTGTTTACAAACACAGCGTCTATTTCTGCTGACAGTAACTGGATCAGTCCATGTATACGGCACAGAAACAAATGGAGGAGACATTTGGCAGTTGGTGGTGGGATTTCTCGGGGAAAAATCATTTTGTCTGCGCCCACTGCATGAGGAATGTGTGAGCACACAAAACATGCCTCGTTCGTTACCTTTTTCCCTATTTTGGACATGTCCCGGTACCACATGTTATCTAATAAGGCGTTATGGGCTCCATGATCCTCAGCTAATTTGTCAGGACGTGTGGAATGGAAGGCGGGCATGGGATGCTGGTGTGCAATGTGAACCATTGTCTTGGAGAGCGGTGGCCCAATCTGGTTTGGCCTCAGGCTTTCTGCTTGGTCTACGGGTCCTCCAAAACCTTGGCCTGCCCCGTCTAAATCTGCGGGTGTTGCGGGAGTTGGAGCGGCGGGGCAATCGGGGACCTATTGTAATGTCCACGACACCATCCCATGGATTAGTACTTTGGACCAGGACAGGAGTTGGGGATGTGGGATGTGTGCCAGTATGCGTACTGTCAGTGATACTGTCAGAGAGTTGTGGACCTTCGGTGTCATGTTGTACCTGTGTTCGGGCATATGTCACTGCTGGTACAAGTGGTGGTGCTCTAAAGGGCGTGCGAGTATTTGCAGGAGAATACACCTTTACGGCGCTACGGTAAAAGATGTACCAGTTGAAAGTTGCAAGTGCCACTGTACCAATAATACAGAATGATAGGGCAGATAAAATACATAACTTTGCATTGCCATTATGGTCTTCATCAATGTACACGTGAGGGTCGTCGTCTTCTTCATCAGAGGAGGAAGGAAACCCGCTGTCTTCGTTTAGTGGTACCAGTGGTATAGCTTTTCCCTCCTCTAGTCCATTGACTGGGGTTGTGGTGGTGCGGGGTCCAAGCGGACGTGGCTGCGATGGATCCATGCCTTTCTTTCAGCAATTCGTACTGCAGTTGGTGATGAGTCTATCACCTGGAAGGGGCCTTCGAACTTGGGGTCCTTTCAACGTCGGACGTTTTTGCAGACAAAGACCAGGGTTCCGGTACGGATTGGTGGGAGCTCAGGATCAGTGGGGCCCTTCTCTTTCCTCTTCGATACCTGGGTAGAAAGGAACTGCGCTGCGCGGGTTAGTGCACACAAATAGTCGTAAAGCTCGGCTTTAACTATCTCAGAGGAAGATTCATTATCAGTTTTGGGGCGTGTGGACGGAACAGTTACATTTATGGATCGTCCAGTGACAAGCTGATGGGGCGTGAGGTGGTGATCCGAACTTGGGGAGTTTCTTAGTGCAAAGAGGGCTATGGGTAGGCAGTAAAGCCATTTATTTCCTATTGTGGCACTGATTTTGCTTATTTTACTTTTGAGCAAGCCGTTGAGGCGCTCACAAATGCTGTTGCTTTGTGGGTGATAGGCTGATGTCAGTTTGTGTTTAATGCCTAGCATCGTGGTCAGGGAGGAAAAGATGCCGTTTGAAAAGTGACTTCCGTTTTCGGACCGGATGGCGTCGAGCACGCCCCAGCGAGAAATGACGTCACGGAGTAGGAATGTGGCTGCTGCCTTGGCATCGCAGTGGACACAGGGTCCAGCTTCGATCCAGCGTGAAAATGGGCACAATACTACAATGAGATAGCGGTAATTTTGGCAGCGATCGATCATGTCGACATAGTCAATGTGTAGTTCTTTGAAGGGGCCTGAGGGTTTTGGAATTGTGGAAGCAACTGTTTTGAGAGTTTGGTTTGGTGAGTATTGTTGACAAATGAGACATTTATTAACATAAAGTTGTATCTGTTCGTGGGCATTGGGAATGAACCAATCTGTCTATAATGTTGTGGACATGTTATCTCGGGTGACATGGGTAGGAAGGTGGAGTTGATCTAACGCCACTTGTAATAAAGCCTGTGGCATCACAGGTTGCCCTGTCATTGTCTGCCTATACAGGAAGTCTGCGGAATCTTGTTGCACTCCCCTCTTCTTCCATAACTCTTTCTCTTGATCTGGTGAACTTTCTTGTATTTCTCTGAGGTGCAGTTGGGCGATGTGATCATACTGCTGTGTTGTGTCAATGTCATATGGGGAAGCTGTGGTGAAAATTTCTTCGCTTATGGGGTCCTGCTCTGCTGGAGGTAGTGTTTGGGCAAGTAAGATGGGGGCCAAGGGAACTGCTGGTATCGTTTGAGCTGGGGGGCCTCTGGCTGCAGCTTTAGCTGCCCAGTCTGCCAGGGCGTTACCTCGGGAGACAAAATCTTGGCCGTTGGTGTGCGCTGCGCATTTGACTACGGCTACTTTGGTTGGTAGTGTAAGGGCCTCAATAAGTTCCTCCAGTAATTGCTTGTGAATGACAGGTGTACCATCTGATTTGAGGAAGCCACGCCTTTTCCAGCGGAGGATGCTGGAGTGTGTGGTTGTGGTGACGTATGCAGAGTCGGTGTAAATGGTGATGCGGTCATCAGCTCCAGTGTTTAAAGCGGCTATTAGTGCCACCAGTTCAGCGGCCTGGGCAGAATAATGGGATGGTAATGTAAGCTGCTGTACAATGTCTAAGGACTCAGAGGAATCATTCTGCTGTGCTCTAACTACTGCAGCTCCTGTGTATCTGACCCCTGTTTCTTGATCAATGGTAGAGGAGCCATCAACAAAATATACAGTACTGTTTGGCAAGGGGTCCTCTTTGGCTGCTCCTGACTCATCTGGTGAATATGTGGCACAATCATGAGGGTCATCATCTGATGTGGCAATGGGGTGGGCAAAGAACGTGGCAGGGTTTACCGTGTGGCATTTGACTATTTTCAGAGAAGGTAATGACAGTATGACTTCGTAACCTGATGCTCTTTGGGTAGTTAAGGTGGTCTTGGCTTTTTGTATAATTGCAAAGACGGCATGTTCAGTGTACATAGTCAGTGGGGAACCCATTACAATGGGGGTGCTTTTCTCAACTGCAAATGCTGCGGCAGCGAGGGCTTGCTCACAGGGATAATGACCTTTCATGACAGAGTCCACATGCCGCTGAAGTAGGCAATGGGCTTATGGCCCATAGGGTATTTCTGGGTGAGTACTGCAGTCATAACTTGGCCATCACAGTGAGTGAAGAGGTAGAATTCTTTTGTATAATCAGGTGAACCTAGGACTGGTGCATTTGTGATCTCATCTTTTAGCTGGGTATAGGCTGCTCTCATTTCAGGTGTCCACTCTATTTTATTGTGTCTGTCTTTGGCCATTTTGACTGCTTTTAGCAAAGGGGCAGTTATTGTTGAGAAGTCAAAGACCCATTGGCGGACATAATTCACCAAACCCAGGAATTTCTGCATGTCCTTTACAGTTTGGGGTTCAGAGGTGCATTTGATAGCCTCAACTCGATCTGGTGTAACTCGTCTTCCTGATGCTGACAGTAGCTGACCTAGATAGTGTACCTCTTTTTGGCAATATTGTAACTTTTGTTTGTCAACTTTGTATCCTCTTTGTGCCAATGTGGTGAGTAAGGAAATTGTATCTTTCCTGCATTGCTGTTCTGTGGGGCTGCAGAGCAGTATGTCGTCGACATATTGCAGCAGGGTGCTGTCACATTGGAAATTTGACAAGTCTGTTTTGACAACTCTGTTAAAGACGCTAGGGGACTCACAATACCCTTGAGCCAAACGGGTGTATGTGATTTGCACATTTGTGAATTGAAAAGCCAATAGGTATTGGCTGTCTGGGTGCAGGGGAACGCTGAAAAAAGCATTTTTCAGGTCGATGACCGAAAAGTACTGTGCATCAGGGGGGGACGTTTGTGAGGATGACAGAGGGGTCTGGGGTGATAGGGAACTCTGGTACCACTATGTTGTTAACGGGACGCAGGTCATGAACTAAACGCCATTGATTTGTCTTCCCTTTCCGCACCGGGAAAAGGCACGTGTTGCAAGGAGAGATACAAGGGTATATCACTCCTTGATCCAGCAATGCTTGTATGGTAGGGGCAATACCCTCCTCTGCGGCCTTAGACAAGGGATACTGTTTTATTCTTGGCAGGATAGCACCTGGTTTCAGAGTTATTTTAAATGGTGCGGCAGAGCGAATAAGGCCTATGTCATTTGGGCCTGTTGTCCAAAGATGTGCTGGAACCTGAGCCAAATCTGTCTCACGGACAGAGTCATACCTGGGAGTGGCCGTTGGTGTTCTTATTTCCACTGTCACTGAGATGGGCACATTATTTTGATAGATAATCTCTGTTTTGGAGTAGTTTTCAGGGGGTCCGAATAACTGGGCATCTGGAATGTCTCTGACTAATCCTCCAGGTTCAATAAAAATGACACAAGTGTGAGCATCATCATCGCATGCCAGGAATGCTCCATAGGTGGGTGTAATCTCAAGGGCGCATATGCCTAGGATCACATGCTTGTCTGATGTCTGTGAGCCTACCGCTTGGGGTCTGAAAAGAAACTCTTTGGGTAGCTGCACAGTGCGGCCTTGTAACTCGGGAGTGCTGGCAACAATAGTGTGGACAGCTGCAGAGAAGGCGTGCTCATCCACTGGACGGGCTCTGACCTGGCTGCTCAAGGAGCAGTGAGTGGTGACTGCCATTATTCTAGCCAGTGGTGTACCTGGTATGGAGCAAATCATTGTTCCTTTCTCATCAAAGTGGATAGTCATGTTTAGTTTGGCCATGAGGTCACGTCCTAAGAGATTCACTGGGGACCTTGGTGAGTAGAGCAGTGGCTGTTCCACAACATGGCCTCCTATCTCAATTGATACTGGCTTGGTGAAGGGGACCCTTGCTATCGCCCCAGAGAATCCCTGTGTGTCCGCTATCTGATCAGAATGGGCAGAGGGCCACCTGTAATGCAGGAATATGTGGCACCTGTGTCAACAAGAAAGCTGTATGTTTTGTTATTTATCGTGACACAAGCAATAGGGTCCTCCTCAGTACTGCTAGTGCATGACAAAATTGGGCACACAAGAGTTGTCTGTGGGCTGTCCTAGCCAGTGTATCCTCCAGTCTGATACTGCTGAATGGTGCCCTGGGCGAATGGGTTGGTGGAGGCAACTATCATGGCTCCTAGGGGCATAGTATTTTGGGCCTGGGGTGCCACCTGATATGCAGATGCTTGCTGTGGCTGTACAGGTGCTTGCTGTGGCTGTTGCATCGGAGCCTGCACCTGTTGGACCGATGGCTGAACTTGGACGGAGGGCTGAACTTGGACCATCATAGGTGCTGGGAGCTGCACTTGTTGCATTGTTTGCTGCTGTACTGGGTGGGCATAAGAGTATAGTATTTGGGGCTGTTGAGGCTGTTGTTGCATGTGCTGCTGTTGTTGGAATTGTGGGGGCACTTGGTAACCGGGAGAGGGTAGGCTGTGGAGGTCACTACTAGAGGCGGATGCCGATAGTGTAGGAGAGGCAGGGGCGACAAGATCAGGGGGTGTTGCTGCTTCAGAAAGTGGCGCGGAATGTGTGGAGTCTGTAGTGGACTCGCCGTCCAAGGGGATCACAAAGGGGGAGGCAGCAGGAGAAGCAAAAAGTTCGAAGGAGGATGTTGAGGCGGTTGAGGAATTAGATAATTGATCAGGCCACAGCAGATCAGGGCGAGTGGTATCTGGAAGTGGCGGAGGATGGGAGGGGATCGTGGTGGAGGGAGGTAAGTCTGTGAGAGATAATAGGGAGAGGCGGATTTCAGTGGTACGTGTGAAGGTAACCCCTAAGATATCCCAAGCAACAGCAAGGAGGTCACTCTGATGGCGAGTGAGGGGAATAAAATGATCAAGGGTGGCGTGGTAGACTGCGGTGGCTGTACCATGCACTGAATGAATAAGAAGGTTAAGGATGTGCGGGGGATTCAAGGACATACCGGAGAGGGGAGGGGTAAGGGAGCTGGCAAGAGGGAGGGAGAGACGACTCCACCCCCCTTTGGCTACCAATTGGCTGGACAAATGGTAGGCAAAAGTGTGAGAGACAGAAAAAGAGGCTCAATGTAGGTGCAATGTTAAATGGCAGTAAGCGAACAACTACCTAGCGGGGTTGCTGACGCTAGTGAGGAAACAAGGGAGGCAACCCAGACAACAAGAAATAACTAGCAGCCCTGTCGCTCGGCTAGTGAGTGTAAAGTTGGCAGGGCAGCACCAGGAGAGGTGGGGCTGGGAGGCAACTGTGGTGGGAGCAGGAGGGCGGACAGAGGCTTAAAATTGAACAAAAGCACGAAAAACAGAAACAATGGACAATAAATAAACAATTATTACATACAGCATATGCATATGCAAAATAAATTGTTCTCACAATAAACAAAGTGGACCAAGTGACGGAGAGAGAGCTGCTGAAGACAGCATCAGAGAGCTACAGCAGAGGAAGGTGGGTGGAATCTGCGATGGGCAGAGGAGCCGGGAGAGGTGCACTTCCTCTTTTTGGAAGTGCGTGGCTCAGAGAAAGGCGGGTGGAATCTGCGATGGGCAGAGGAGCAGGGAGAGGTGCACTTCCTCGTTTTGAAAGTGCGCAGTTGAAATACGTGAAAGCAGGCAGAAGTAAGGAAATGTTACCGAAAAATACGAGTGGCACAGAGAGAAAAGAATTTTATAGATAAAAATAAGAAGACACCCAATCCATGGAGAAGGGAATCGTGGGAGGAAGAGAAGGACACAGCAGGGAAGTATGAGAAAGAGTGAGGAGTAGCACCAGGAAGAAACTGGGCAAAGGAAATGCGCATTTAAAAGAGAACTTAATAAACATAAGAAAGACCCCAGAAGAGATGGGAAGGAGCAGGGGAAGAGCCGATGAACACAGAAAGTGGGTGCGTGGGGGAAGCTAGGTAAGAAGCACAGAACACAATAACTTAGTACTGGAAGCAATAGAGCAAAACCTGTAGACCACAATAAAGTAGGACTCAAACCTGTGTAGAATTTAGACACTCATGTACAGTATCAAGGACTCAAACCTATAGAGTATTCAGGACGCAACGTAGGACTCAAACCTGTATAGAATTCAAGACGCCCCCACAGAGCATCTTAGGACTTCAAACCTGTATAGAATTTAAGACACCCCAATAGGGCATCTTAGGACTCAAACCTGTATAACCTGTATAGAATTCAAGACACCTCAACAGGGCATCTTAGGACTCAAACCTATATATAATAGCATCATTCAAAGGAAGAACTTCAACCTGTAGCGATAAGCGCCGTGGCATATATTGAAAAAAGAAAGCACTAAGAAACAATACTGAGAAATGCAAATACAAAACAAGCACAAGGAAACCAAGATGACGCCGATGAGAGCAGAGCGGAAAGTGGTGAAAAACCCCGTCGAGGTGTGACCAGCCACAGAGGAGGTCATGGCAAGACAGCAGACCACAGGGGGACGAAGGAGCAGACACAAGGGAGCCCCCTGAGGGCTGAAGCAGCCAGACCTACCCCTCCACACAAGCCGCACACCGTAGTAAATTCAAGGGAAAAAAATAAAACTATCCCTGACTTACCCGGGTGGCCGTGAGGAGAGGAAAGGGCGGGTGCAGCCGCAGGTGTGTCCCAGGTGCGTCCCAGATCCGCACTGCAGAAGAGCCGACTGGCACGAGACATTCTTCGTGGTCGCCAGCTGTTCGAGGGTAAATGGGTGGTCACACTTGGCTTACCGGCTCACGAGAGCAAGACTCGCACTCTGCTCGTTCACTGAGAAGAAGGAACAACAGTGTGAAATACAGTGGCACTTTATTAAGCAATTCAGTAAAACAAAGAACTGTTCATCTTCAAATGCTACTCATCAACACATGAGCAGTATGAAATAAAAGCATTGACAATCTTATAAATCATTTTTTTAAGTGAAGCAAAAATATTCAGGTATATATCAATTAATATGCAGCAGCCTAAATGGGCAAGTCTTAAATGAGGTATCAAGAATAGGCAAGTGCCTAGGAGGCAAATCTTAACTAAGAGAGCAAAAGACCATCCAAGACTACACAATTTAAGCTAAGATGAATGCAATGAATTGGGTGTGGATGAGCTAAATTAGAGAGGCTGACAAAGGCAAAAGGCTAGCAATCAAAGAAGAGCACTACCACCTGAGAATAGAAGTTCTAGGCCCAAGATAGGAGGTCGGTCGACCGGGAACCCACACCGTGCAAGTCACTGGAAAAAGAGTTCAGGGCGTGGACATGGGTGCAAATCTTTTATATGGCTTAATGCAGAACTCCCACCCACAGTTGACGTGGGCCCTTGACCGCACGCTTACAGTAACTTTGGAAAGTTTTGGAGAACACAGAAGTGGCCTCATGAGAACACAGAAGTGGTATCATGGTGAAACAGGTGCTTTTAGCAGGTGGTCAGTGCTCTTGACCGCAAACATAAAAAAAGATAACTTCTATCGTAAGATGCTCGGAAATTTATATTTTATACATTATTTCTATGCCATGCAGCCGTCTTTTGGTTTCGCTTGAGCAAGCTTGGAAAGTTTCTTAACTAAAAATATTGCAAACATTGCTTGTGAAAGAACAAGATGTACCAGCAGAGTTTTGCGTACGTGTGTGGGCTAACCTTATTCTTGTAACTGTGGAAATTTACAAGGGGGGCTGGTGCCTCGCAGCGCCGTGGATGGCACAAGTCCCTGCTGTCAGGTCAGTGAGGCCTACAAGATTTGTTTTATTAAAAATGATAGCAAGAGGCAGTGGGCTTTTGGGCCTACATGTATGTGTATCTAAGGAGGTGGGCTTGGGCCTAAGTGTGTGTATCTAAGGAGGTGTGGACCACTGTGACAGGTACTAAACGGTTGAAGGAAAACGGACAACTTAGGTCATCTATCAGGGCCTGACTGGTGGGGCCTATATGGGAGTGTTATGTTTGATGGGCAGAGCAGAATGGTACATAGGATTTCTGTTATATGGTAGAACGGGACCCTACTTCAGAAGACACTTACTCATTGATGAGTAAGTGCCTTCTGTGAATACCAAAATGAGTAACTTACTCATTTTGAGTAACTTACTCATTTTGAGTAACTTACTCATTGTGGTATTCACAGAAGGCACTTACTCATTGATGAGTAAGTGCCTTCTGTGAATACCAAAATGAGTAAGTGCCTTCTGTGAATACCAAAATGGTAGTAAGTTTAGGATTTTGTCTTAAGTTAGATCTGTGAATCGGGCCCAAAGACCCTCCATGGAGGTAATTTGCCTCTTCAATCTCCGCTGTCCTTTTAGTTCTCAGTTGGCTTTGTGATGTGTTTATGCTGTGGCACCTGGAGCGTGTTATCCTCCATTGATGTTGAGGTGTTCTCTCGTGACCATCATCTTTGTCCTCCTCCTGAAGATCTAGCCAGTCCCATGGGTTTCGTGCAGAAATTAGTTTTGTTATCTACCATTACCTTTAGCTTAGCAGGGAAAAGTAACAAATACTGTAGGCTTTTTACACAAAGGTTTTTTTAGACTTCAAGGAAGGATACTCTTTTGAATTGAATGACTGCTACATATTCAGGGAAAACAGCTCTCTTTTCCACCTGCAGTTTCCCTATCAATCAGACCTTCTGCAGGGTCATGTTTTGGTCTCAATAGTTCAACAGTCATGCACAACTGGGTGTGGGAGAGCTCCAGGTAGCGGTCCAGTATAAGGAACTCAGGAGGCTCTTTACAGAGTGAAGTAGGAGGAGAGTCTTTAGGGTGCTACCGATGTTTGAACCATGTTCCAGGAACGATTCATTGTTGTTTTCATCCACTGCTATGGAATGCCCGCCACTATGATGTTGTGCCTTGTGCTCACTTAGTTCCACCCTATATTCAAACAAGCACACCGTGTTGGACAGATCAAGGACCTTTTCTTGCAGGCCATCCATGTTTAGTTGTAGTTCTGAAAATAAAGATAACTTACATTGGTCCTCACAAAATAATACCATGTCTATGATAACAAAATTAAATCTTGTCTCTAGCACTTCTCTGGAAGACATAATATCCTCAAGGATTTTATCTAGTTTGCCCTGGGGTAGAGTGCCTTTTTATCGGTAATGCATCCCTGAATCATCCCATTCCCCTCACTCAGGTGTTCCATGCTTTGCTTGTGAATCCATTGTTACAATTGTGTCTTTAATGGTACAGTTTTGGCCCCTAAATATAACAACAGTCAAAGCCATAGTGCAGCTCTAATGCTGGTCTAACATGACATGTTTTTGTTCTCAGCCTCTGCTCCAGGGATTGCCTGGATCCCCAGATTGTTAAAGGTGGCGCTGAGGTGCACTCTTTTGTCAGGCTCTTGGCATTCACCCTGTGAAATGTTCCCGCAATCAAGGTCCACATGCTGGTTCTATTCCAACAGCCCTTTTTGCGCAGCAGATAACCCAGTGGAGGGGTAGGGTGGCTTAGCTCAGTGGCAGAAGAACCTCTTGTTACTTTCAATACGGGGCTCATTGACTGAATGTATAATTGGTAGGACACCTGGCACTCTTCATGAGCTTCTAATCTGCTACAGGTCATGTCGATAGTGTAGCTGTAGCACCTTCACAGAAAGCAATCTCTCACAGGTAGAGCTGGACTGCCTTGGCCAGGCCAGAAAGATCAATCTTTCCCAATAGTTCTATATGCTCATGTACAATTTTACACTCACCAGACTCCCTTTTTGGCAATGATTGGTGTTTTCTGCTCCTGTGTCAACACTAAGTTATTCTACTAAGGGCTTTCTTTAGCTTCCTCTCAGCTTCTAGCACTACTACAATTTCTCTTTGTTGTAGCATTATAACTGTACAAGCACAGGCGTGTCCTCCTGCCCAACCCTTGTGCGCTTCTGACCTGACATCTTCCTCAGCAGCAACTCACAGATCCTCCACAAACCTCTCTGTCTGCAGTTTAAGCCACCCAGGTCTTGCGCCTCTTGCAGAGTGACTATGATCAACCTCAAGAGTCAAAGTACCTACTTCCCAGGGACAGTCTAGCAGAAGTCCACAGGACCCCTTTAATCAGACTCTTCTTAAGGTCTACTCTCCAATGGGCCTGGGAGAGAATCAGTAAGCTGGGTTCACCAGCCCTGTACAGCTAAAAGAGTCCAGAGTACAAATGAGGAATGCTTGAAGTCCCACATCTCTTATAGAATGTCAACAGTTGCAAAGGTCCTGACACTGTTCTTTCCACGCTCCTTCTCTGCTTTACCTGCCTGCACAGGGGTTTATGAAGGGAAGTGCAGATTTATGTGATCAGTGAAACATGCACACAGTCTAGAGATATTACATCATCCCTCTATTTCTAAATGACCCTCAAGAAGCAAGTGCGCTATCTGTTCCACCCCTACATAGTATTTTGATTGAGTTCAACATGGTTGTTCTTTTCTAAATCAGAGAAGATAATTTTCTGAGTTGATATTGCTCACCTAGGACTGCCTCTTTCATCCACAAATCTTCTAAAGGGCACACTGCTACGAAAAAGAGATGACATTCTGAACCCTAAATCAGATAGACAGTTCAAATTGCAAAAGTATTAAAGACTGGCTCAGTACAATATGCTCCTACATATACACCTACATATACTATTTAAGAAGTCAATCTATGGTAAAGATCACCCTACATCTGGTTCCCAGGCTCAGAAAAAAGGTATACGCCAGAGACTCTGCTTTTTGTATCATATTCTAATCCAAAGTTGCAGTTTTAAACCAAAGTTTTTATATAAAGTGAACAAATTGAAACATTATATGACATAAACTTTACCAAAAAGCAATAGTGATGTGCCGAATTCAAATACGCAAATTTAAACTGGATGCACCTAACAGAATGCTAACTATGGTCAGATGCCAGGCTGAGTCGGACAACATGCTCACCTTGCCCACCCTGCACATGCGCACATGTGCAAATCAATCAATCAATCACGGCATTTATAGAGCGCGCTACTCACCCGGGAGGGTCTCAAGGCGCTGGGGGAGGGGGTAAGTTACTGCTCGAACAGCCAGGTCTTGAGCTGCTTCCTGAAGGCGAGATGGTCCTGGGTTCGCCGAAGGTGAGTGGGGAGGGAGTTCCAGGTCTTGGCCGCCAGGTAGGAGAAGGATCTTCCTCCGGCGGTGGTTCTGCGGATGCGTGGTACGGTGGCGAGGGCGTGGCTGGTTGATCGTAGCTGGCGTGTGGGCGTGTAGAAGGACATGCGGTCGTTGAGGTACTTTGGGCCCAGGTCGTGGAGGGCCTTGTGTGCGTGGGTGAGGAGTCTGAACGTGATTCTCTTGCTGACGGGGAGCCAGTGCAGGTCTTTTCAGGTGTACGGTGATGTGGCTGTGTCGGGGGATGTCCAGGATGAGTCGTGCGGAGGCGTTCTGGATGCGCTGGAGTCTCTTTTGAAGTTTGGCTGTGGTTCCGGCGTAGAGGGTGTTCCCATAGTCCAGTCGGCTGGTGACGAGTGCCTGGGTGACGGTCTTCCTGGTTTCAGTGGGGATCCATCTGAAGATCTTGCGGAGCATGCGCAGGGTGTTGAAGCATGAAGATGAGACGGCGTTGACTTGTTTGGTCATTGATAGGGAGGAGTCCAGGATGAAGCCCAGGTTGCGTGCGTGGTCCGTTGGCTTGGGTGCGGTGCCCAGGGCCGGGGGCCACCAGGAGTCGTCCCAGGCGGAGGGTGATGAGCCCAGGATGAGGACTTCCGTCTTGTCTGAGTTCAGTTTAAGGCGGCTGTTCCTCATCCAGTCGGCGACGTCTCTCATCCCGTCGTGCAGGTTGGCTCTGGCGGTAGTGGGGTCGTTGGTGAGGGAGAGGATCAGCTGGGTGTCGTCGGCGTAGGAGATGATGTTGAGGTTGTGTCGGCGTGCGATGGCTGCGAGGGGGCTCATGTAGACGTTGAAGAGGGTCGGGCTGAGTGAGGATCCTTGTGGAACGCCGCAGATGACTTCGGTGGCTTCGGATCTGAACGGGGAGAGGCGGACTCTCTGGGTTCTTCCGGCGAGGAACGAGATGATCCATTCCAGTGCTTTCTCTCGGATTCCGATGTTGCTGAGGCGCTTCACTAGGGTGCGGTGGCAGACGGTGTCGAACGCCGCGGAGAGGTCCAGGAGGATGAGGGCAGCTGTTTCCCGTTGTCGGTTAGGGTTCTGATGTCGTCGGTGGCTGCGATAAGGGCGGTCTCGGTGCTGTGGTTGGCCCGAAACCCGGACTGCGAGGGGTCGAGGATCCATTCGTCTCGAGGAAGGCGGCAAGCTGTCTGTTGACGGTCTTCTCGATGACTTTGGCCGGAAACGGAAGGAGCGAGATGGGGCGGTAGTTCTTGAGGTCGGTGGGGTCCGCCGTTGGTTTCTTCAGGAGGGCGGTAAGCTCGGCGTGCTTCCAGCTCTCCGGGAAGGTGGCGGTGCGGAAGGAGGAGTTGATGATGTCCCGGAGATGGGGTGCGATGGTGGCGTCGGCTTTGTTGAAGACGTGGTGTGGGCAGGGGTCGGTTGGTGATCCGGAGTGGATGGAGTTCATCGTGCGGGTGGTGTCTTCGGTGTTGATCGGGGTCCAGTTGCAGAGGGTGGTGGTGGCGGGCATTGGTTCGGCGGTAGGGTGCGTTGTTTGTGCGTTGAAGCTGTTGTGTATGTCGGTGATCTTGCGGTGGAAGAACGCGGAGAGTGAGTTGCAGAGGTCTTGCGAGGGGTGATGTCGTTGTTTCCGGCGCTGGGGTTGGAGAACTCTTTGACGATGCTGAAAAGTTCCTTGCTGTCATGGGCGTTGTTGTCCAGTCGTTCTTTGAGTGCCGACTTCTTGGTGGCACGGATCAGCTGGTGGTGTTTGCGGGTGGCGTGCTTGAGGGCGGTCCTGTTGTCTGTGGTCTGGTCGAGTCGCCAGGTTTTCTCGAGAGTGCGGCAGTTCTTCTTGGATTCCTTGAGTTCGTTGGTGAACCAAGGGGTTTTCTTGCTTCCGGGTCTGCTGGGAGGGCTTTTTAGTGGTGCGAGGTCGTCGGCGCAGGCGGTCAGCCACTTGGCGAGGTTGCTGGCTGCTTCGTTTGGGTCCGTTGTGTCGGTGGGTGTGTTCTGGCTGAGGGAGGCGGTGAGCTGCTCGGCGGTGATCTTGCTCCAGCTCCGGCGGGGAGCCTGTTGCGGGTGGTGGTGGGTCGCAGTCTTTCTGAAGCTGAAGTGGACGCAGCTGTGGTCGGTCCAGTGGAGTCCGGTGGCGTGGCTGAAGGAGATGTGCTTGCTGGACGAGAAGACGGGGTCAAGCGTGTGGCCGGCGTAGTGGGTGGGCGTGTTCACCAGTTGCTTGAGTCCGAGGTTGGCGAGGTTGTCCAGCAGGGCGGTGGTGTTTCTGTCGTTGTTGTTCTCCAGGTGGAAGTTGAGGTCCCCTAGGAGGATGTAGTCGGCGGAGGGCATGGCGTGCGGGCTGATGAAGTCTGCGATGTCTTCGCTGAATAGTGTGCGTGGTCCCGGGGTCTGTAGATGAGGGTGCCTCGGAGGGTGGTCTTGGGGTCCGTGTGTATCTGGAAGTGTAGGTGTTCGGGCGGCGGTGAAGGTCTCGTCGGAGTTAGTCGAGATGCGGATGGTGTTCTTGTGTACGATGGCGATGCCTCCTCCCGTCTGGTTGACGCGGTCCTTCCGGGTGATCTTGTATCCATCCGGGATGGCTATGGCGATGTCAGGCGCTGAGGAGGCGTTCATCCAGGTTTCGGTGAGGAAGGCGATGTCCGGTGCTGTTGCGTCGAGCAGGTCCCAGAGTTCCACGGCGTGCCTGTGGACGGAGCGGGTGTTCAGCAGGATGCATTTCAGGTGGTTGCTGCTGTTGCTCGACTTGGCGGAGGTGGTGCACGTCAGGGGCAGGTGAATCGGCAGGTTTGGCAGGTGAAGGGTCCGTGGGTGCGTCTCGGTGAGGCTCGGTAGCAGGCAGGGTTCCGGCCGGCATTGAGTGCGGTGAGTGTGGCGGCGTCGTAGGTCCGTCGAGTGGTGTTGCATCGGTGGGATCCAGGGGTTCTGGCGCTGGGCGCGGTCCAGTCGCGGACGGGCGCAGACGGGCTTGCCTTAGGCGCGCCTTCGGCGCGCCAGCGGCGCGCCCGCTGCGCACGTCCGCTGCGCGGCGCGTGCAGCGGCCGCCATTTATGGGGAGGTGGGAGGGAGGAGCAGCTGGGAGGCGGGAGGCAGGGGGAGCAGCTGGGGTGTCAGAGACCTTTACCCCAGCTTTACACAGCAGTTGACCATATTTTCGAAGGTGAACACTGAAGGTTGCAACCCAAGCTAATTTTTTGGTTGTTAAATATTTTTTATTGAAGAGTCATTAAG
Organism: Calotriton arnoldi; assembly: GCA_963921515.1. NCBI lineage: Eukaryota > Metazoa > Chordata > Amphibia > Caudata > Salamandridae > Calotriton > Calotriton arnoldi. The sequence continues at coordinate 105,078 of CAWUFW010004422.1, forward strand.
CATAATATACATAATGATTGCAAAACAATAACAATAACACTTATATAGTAATACATTTACTAACAATATTAAAAACAAAAACATAAGTTTATGAATATAAGTCAATCATATCATTTTGTATAAGAAGAAGCAGACATGGGAAAAAATAGAGAAAGAAAAGAAATGGGAAGAGACAGAAAGAAGAAAGGAAAAAATAGAAAGAAACAAATAGAAAATTAGAAAAATTAGAACTAAGATACAGGTAAAGTGAGATGATAGATATGTAGTAAAGGGTAACCAATATAGAACCAATTTAATCTTCTGATGTAACGATAATGAAGAATCATTGGCTATTCTATGTTCATCACAAATAAAATTTCACCATGTTGATATAGCTAATTTAAGAAGTATCTTTCCAACAGGAAAGTATAACATTAAAAACAAGTGCAATAAAAAGAAGAAACAACGTAGGTTTGGGTGAAATACGATCAAAGTCAGGTAACATAGAACCAAAGAAAACATTCTGAATTGATAGTTGAATATTCCATTGGAAGATCTTCAAGCATTTGGACCATATAACTTTCCAAAAATTAAACACATGAGGACAATAGTAGAGTAAATGAAATAAAGTACCATTAGAGATAGAACAAGACCAACATAATGGAGAGGTATTTGTAGGCCTGGGCGGTGAACTCCACTCTGTTTGCGGAGTTTGCGAAGTTTTCTTTACTCCGCGCTCGCATGAGCTCACGGAGTGCAGAAAACTGCGCTTTGCGTAGTGCAGCAGAGTTTTTTCCCCGCTCGCAAATGGTAAGTTTGCTAGCCCGAGCTGCCGCTCGGTTAGAATTTCTACCTGGGCAACAGGAGGACCATCACGAACGGCAGTTCGCACTACACTCTGCCACTTGGGAAACTCTGCTGAGTTTTTTGTCACTTTGCGGAGTTCTGCGTAGCAAAACTCCGCGAACTACGCCCAGGCCTGGGTATTTGGAGCAAATTTAGAGATACATTCAGGTGTAATAACAGCTCTATTATAAACAAAAAATAGAGATTCTGTGATACGCACAGCTTTAGGTTCTAAATATTTTAAGCCATATTTTATCATAATAATGAACAGGGAATGACACAGAAAGTCAGTTTCCAATAGTAATTTAATAGAATTTTTCAATGGTACATTAGTAGGAGTCAATAGAATTTTGTATATATAAGCAGCTTTGGGAATGGAATTGTGATCGATATTGTGTAGTGGTGTTAAGGGTTTGATTGGTGCACGGTCAGGAGGAAAATTATTAGTCAGTAAAAAATATTTTAGGGCCGACAATATAAAGCTAGATTCCTGCAAAAGAAGAGCTTGGTAAGTTATATTGTGATTGCAGTTGGGTAAAAGGTAAGACAGAGCTATGTTTTACAAGTTAATGAACAAAACTAATACCCTTCTCTTTCCAATGCTTGAAATAAAATAATTTGCACCAAAATTTTATAAACTTATCATACCAAATGCAAGAAGCTAGAAAACACTGAAAAAAATGACAACCTGCTGAAAATGTAGTATGTAACCAACGCTGGGAATATTTTACAATCAGGTTTTTGGAAATAAAAGTACAATTAGACATAAAAATTACATCATTAAATCAAAAATCCTTCAGTAAGGAGTGTTCAAATACTTCCATCATGGTATGGGAGAGTCATGAAAGTGATTAGTTGGGACATAACATTGCCGGGTTAAAAAAGCAGAATTATATAACTTAAAATCAGAGAAAAGTACACCTTTTACTTTTTTCGGGCGTTTAAGTTTAGACAACACAATACGGGAGTGCTTGTTATTCCAGAGAAATCTGTTACAAATAGAATCCATCTTGGAAAAATAGTAAGTGGGTATTTTAAAAGGTAACGTAGATAATGTGTAAAGGACATGTAGCACAATTATCATCTTGAGGGTATCTAATCTATCCCACCATGATAAATGAAGAGGAGATGATGATGTTAGTAAGTTCTAAATTTTAAGTTTTAAAGTACTAGAATTGTGGGTAATTATGCTGGAAATAGTAGGAGAAAAAAAACACCTAGATACATAATTTTGGATGGGCACCATGTAAAATTAGTATTAGCAAACATATATTGATAACACAAGGAATTCAATGGTAAAAATTCATTTTTAGAAAAATTTAGTTTATAAACAGAGATGTTAGAATATAAATTGATCTCTTGTAAAAAAGGATTTAAGGAGGACAGGGGTTAGACATATATATCAAAATATCATCAGCATGAGCTGATAGCTTAGTTTTGAGGAAGCTGTGTTTAAACTGAGATATAAGTGTATTGCAATGCATGCGCTCAAGAAAGTGCTCCAAACAAAGAATAAAAAGCAAAGGGGAGGGAAATAACCTTGTCTGGTACCTCTAGGTGTAAACTAAAAAAAAAGGGGGAAAGCAACCATTTTTTTTTTTTTTTTTAATTTTTCAAAAACCTTTATTAAAAAGGATAAACGACACGTCACAGTACAAGTCGTCATTACAGCATAGATGCAGTCACAGTTACATTAACCCTTTACATTTTATAACAGAAATGCGAAGGATGTTAGACCTGAAAGGCACAGTGCCTGACCTAAGACGCCCAGGCGGAATTTAAGATGGACTGTTAGGTGTATGTGAGGACGGGTGTGGCGATGGGGGTTTGTCGGCAGCACTACCTCTAGCATCCAACGCGTCCTCAGAGGGGGAACCAGATGGTGGGCTATCTGGGGCAGCTAGGCGCTGTAGGTAGGAGATGAGAGGGGCCCAAATGTCAGGGGGTCTTCTGGCAGCCGGCATCAAGTCCCAAAATTCACCCAGCAATGTCTGACAGTGGGCAGAGTCATCCAGCCAATTTTTGACCTTGGGCGCTGGTTTACGTCCCCAGTGGATAGACACCCTGCATTTTGCTAGAACCAGAAGCATGGAGGTTAGTTTGCGGCTTGCATCAGATATATGTTTTACATAACCTAAGAGGCATACCAGGGGATCGGGGGTGACACGTTCAAGTGTGATGTCACTGATGGCTGCGCATACGTCCCACGAAAAAAGGCGGAAACCTTGGGGCACAACCAGGCTAGGTGGGTAAAGTCCGCCGCAGGGGCGGAGCACCGTGCACACCTATCGCTTGTGAGTAGCCCCATTCTATGTAGTGTCAAAGGGGAGCGGTAAAGTCTGTGCAAGTATTTGAAATGTATGAGCCGCAAGCAATAGTTAGGAGATAAGTGTTTGGTCTGGTTGCAGCAGTATAGCCAGACCTCCTGGGGAAGGTCTCTGCCCAAATCTACACTCCAGGGAACAAAGAACAAGGGAACCCTACTCACGGGGAGCCTGGGTAAGTAAGTTAGTGGGGAAACAGTGGCTCCTGTGGAGTGATAAAAAATTATTTCTAATGCAATTCTGCACAATGGCAATTTACAGGGTTGGATTGATGTCAAAAAGAAAGCTAGCCACAGACACCGAGGATATAGTCAATATATGAACTTGTTTATATAGTAAGTAAATGAAATAAACAATATAACATAGGGCTTGAGAGTCAAAATACTTTTATACAACAAACAATAGTTTCAACAATAGTGCGAGGTGTCCCAGTGAAAAAACGTTGGAACCTAAACTAGTGGTGACATAATATGTGACATATGTATAAGGTTTCACTTTAAAACATTTTGGCGACCATTGGAAAATTGGCAATGTATTGAACAACACTTTATACAATCATAAGTGCTGGGTAATGGTTCGCCTTTGTTAACTGTCGACAGCGTTTCGACCCTATATGAATTGCAGGGTCTCTTCAGGACCTTAAAAATGTCGGGACACCTGAAGGGAGGCCTGCACGAAGCCCATCCCAGGCCCAGCGTAGGCACTCAACTGTGTCTATCTCACCGCGCGGGGGTTTAGGTTGAATGAAGAGTGCGGTCCGGAGCGGCCATGGGGCAGCAAGGTCGGCCTCAACTGCGACGTGAGGTTGAAAGGGCGTGGGGTGCAACCAAAAGTGGAGAAAACTGGCTTGGGCGCACAGTGCGTACAACTTGAAATCTGGGCCGCCCATCCCGCCGTGGGACAGGGGGAGTGTGAGAATGTTGTATGCTATTCTAGGTTGTCGCCGTGCCCAGACCAGTGTTATGATGTGAGAGCGTAGTTTGCGAAAAAAGTGTGATGTAAGTGGGACAGGGACATTTAAGTCGAGAATTAAGAACTTCGGGAGCACCACCATTTTTGCAATGGCGATGCGCCCTGCCAGCGACAGGGGGATTTTTTGCCACACGTGGATTTTAGCCTCCAGCCAGTCCATCGCACGACCGAAGTTAGACCTCCAAAGTTCATCCACGTCCCTACTCAGCCAAACGCCGAGGTACTTGGTAGGGCCGGATGCCCATACGGAGGGATAGTCTGGGGTGAAGGGTTTAGTGGTGTCAGTAAGGGGGAAGAGGATCGACTTGCTCCATTTTACTTGGACTCTGGACAAACATCCGAATCGCACCACCTCCGTCGTCATGGGGGCAAGGTTGTCTTGGGGGTTGCGGATATAGATTGTAACATCATTCGCATACATGGAGACGACAAGAGCCCGGGCCGCAAAGCCAATGCCCCTTTGGGTGTGGTGTTGCTGAAGCCGGGCAGCGAGGGGTTCAATGGCAATGGCAAAGAGCATAGGGGAGAGGGACACCCCTGCCTGGTACCTCTCGTGATGGAAATTGGCTTGGTTATCTGTCCATTTATTCTAATGCGAGCTGTGGGGAGGGTGTATAAGAGCTGTATTTTGGGCACAAAGTCCGGACTGAAGCCCAGGCGTGGGAGGAGGTGAAAAAGGAAAGGCCACTCGAGAGTGTCAAAGGCCTTAGTGGCGTTTAGGAGTGCCGCTACGGCCGGGAGAGAGGGGTTAATTTGGTGGAGGACAGCAAAAATGGTCTGAAGGTTATGAGATGCGGCGCGCCCGGGAATGAAACCGGATTGGTCCGGGTGTGCAATTAGGCGCATGAAATTTGTACTTGTAAAGCGCACTACTACCCCAGCTGGGGCGTCGTGGCGCTGTATGCATACCGCTGTGGAACCCTTCCTGGCTTTTCCCTGTGAAATGTCCACTCCTGGGCACCCCCAAGGAGAAGCCAGGCATCCCAGCACTGGTGGGGCCGTTGTGGAGATTAAGCAAGCTATTGCCCAGAGTTGCACCCATGATTAGAATAGGCACCGAGGCGAGAATTATCAGGTCCGAGGAAATTGAGCCCAAGACCCGCCGAGGCGGGAATTGAACCGTGGTCCCGGGCCAGATCCCTGCATCAGGGTCTGCCGCTCTAACCATTGAGCCACACTTCACATGAGTGGGAGAAGACGTGTGGCCAGCAATAAAGCATAGATTTTGTTATCAGTATTGATGAGAGACAGGGGGCGATAGGAATCACAATGTTCGGGGGGTTTGCCGGGCTTTAAAAGAAGGGTGAGCAGGGCTTCACGGAGAGATGGGGGAAAGCACCCTCGTTCGAGAGAGTCGTTGTACATGGCGGCTAGGTGTGGGACCAGGAGGGGCGCAAATTGTTTATAGAAGGCCGGGGAGAGGCCATCAGAACCGGGAGATTTATCCCCTGGAAGCCCTGCAATAACAGCAGAGATCTCCTCCTGAGTAAATGGTTCATCCAGGTATTCCCAGTGGCCGTTGCTCAGCCAGAGGAGTTCGATAGTCTCGAAGTATTGATCGAGGATCTCGCGGGAGGGCGCCTCGCAGGTGGAATATAACTGGGATAAAAGGTGGAGAATCGGGTGACGATCTCTGTAGGGGAGGTTGTTCGAACGGAAGTCCCGTCCTGCAAGGCGGTGATATAAGAGGAAGCGTGTGGTTGCCGGAGAAGGTTTGCAAGGGTTTTACCGGGGCAGTCACCCTCGGCGTAGCGACGAGCTCTTGCCTCCCTGCCCAAAAAGGCAAGCTCCCTATCTGCCTTCTCATGGAAGTCAGTGATTTTACCTCTAATCTGTGCCAGAGTGTCGGGGCTGGGGTCCTGGGACTGTTGGAGGTCCAAGGACTTTATCTCTTTCTCCAGACGCTCCAAGGTGCCCCGGATTGATTGCAAAACCCCGGACTGTTTAGAGAGGCACTCCCCCAGATCACAACCTTAAAGCCCTCCCAGAGGGTTGAAGGAGATTCCACCAAGCCGACATTATGCTCAAAATAGTTAACTATGGCAGCGCGGATCTCCTCGCGGAAAACTGTGTCTCGAAGTGCATTAGGGGGCAGCCGCCATGCAAACATGCGTCGCGTGGTGAGCAGGAGATGCAAACGCAGCCGTACAGGAGCGTGGTTGGAGAGGGTGCGGGCCATGTGATCAGCGGATGTGGCCCAGGAGGAGACATCACGAGTGGTGATCCAGAGGTCCAGCCGAGACCAGCATCCCCGCGTGCCAGTTACACATGTGCCCTCGCGTCTGTGTGGGTAGGCATGTCTCCATGCATCTAGCAAGGAATTGTCAGACATAATAGAGTGTAGGAGTGAGGCGGCTTGAGGGTGCTGGGCGCGCTGTCCGGAGCAGTCGAGCGCATGTGAGGGTGCTATATTGAAATCGCCTCCCCAAAGGAGAGGGCATGGTCCCAGAGAGGAATTGAGCTGCCAGACTTGTATGAAAAAAATCAGGGTTGTCGGAATTAGGGCCATAAATTGCAGCTAGAATTAAGGGCTGAGTAAAAAGGGTGCCCGAAAGGATGACATATCTGCCCTCGGGATCAATGAAGGACTCGATGGTGCGCGAGGGAAGCCCTCTACGGAGAAGAATGGAAACGCCACGTGAATACTTGGAATAGAAGGACGAGTGGGTCTTGCCTCAGTGCCTCGATTGTAACCTAGATGAGGTGGTAGGAAGAAGATGAGTTTCCTGGAGGAAACAAATGTCCACCTGGTGTCTCATGAGGTGGGCGTGCATAAGGCGTGCCTTGCGGTGGTCATTTAGACCCTAACATTCCAGGTCCAAAGCGTAGTGTCCTTCATTTGAAGGCGTAGTGGTGTTGCATGACGGATAGCATGGGGTGTGTCAGGGTGACAGCTGCAGGTGACGTGATGTGCGGTATATATTGAAGTACATTACACAACAACCAACAAAAAACAAAACCAAGCAATAAAAATGACAAGCCTCTATTAGGAGGCGGCAATCCCATAAGTGACTTACCCCCCAAACCCCCAACCCACGACCCACTCCAACCCCCCAATTAGGTTGAGCATCCAACCCCTCCCTACCCAGGAATCCCCAACTTGGAGGGGGAGCAAAGTAAATCGAAGAGGGAATTATCCCAAGGAGGCGTGGTTCCACCTGGCATACACCCCCGCCACTAGGACAGGGTGGCCAAGCCACAGTAGTGGTCGGACATCTCTCTAAAAAAACAAAGAAAGGCACAAAGGCACCCCCACGCCCAGGGAGATGCCGCTACAGAATTGTAAGTGGGCCAAGTATCAAGTGCCAGGGACCACAGCAATAGTAATAAAGAAGAGCGATGCATGACGGAGTCCAAATTTTCTATGGGCGGCCCAATATGATACATTTACCTAGCCAAGAGACAGGGCTGCGATAGCTGCTCGGTATTTTAGAAAACGGCGAAGGGAGGGAGCAACAGGTAGGACAGCGTAAGAACAATGCAATCAGGCAGCAACCAGGGAAGGCGGTCAGATCTAACACAGTGAATAGTAAAACCAGAGCAGCAAGAGTCCACATTAGTCATTGTCGCTTGCACCACCTCCGCCAGCTTGCTGAGAGTTGGACGGAGTTAAGCGCTGTTGCTTGTCCAGTTTTTTCGCAAAGGTCAGGGCAGCTTTTGGGTCATTGAAGATTTGTGTGTGGGACCCATCCTTAACTCGCAAATTGGCCGGGTAGACCAGAGAGTAGGAGACATCGTGTTTCTGGAGCAACCTCTTAGCCGGGAGAAATTCTCGCCAGGCAGCCTGTACCGTCAGCGTGAAGTCGGGATAGAAAGCGAGAGAGTTCCCTTGGTGCCGCACCTCACCTTTCTCTCGGGCGGCCCGCAGGACCGCGTCGTGGTCGCGATAGTTTAGTAGTTTGGCGATAATCGGGCAGGCAGGTGTGCCCGGGGGGGCATCGGTCCCAGAGAGCGGTGTGCCCTCTCAAGGATGAAGACAGGGGACAGAATCTCGCCAAAGAGATCGCGCAGGAGCTGTTCGACGAAATCCTCCATTTTCGTGATGGTTGAAGACTCGGGCACACCCGTGATGCGGAGGTTGCTCCTACGGGAGCGCGACTCCAAATCTTCATTTTTGTTTTTGATTAATTCCAGTATTCTGTCCATTTGGAGCAGCTTTTGTCGGTCTCCAGTCATGGTGTCCTCAACGTCTGAGACTCTCGATTCTAAATGCGCAATCTGTGCATCATGCGAGTCTACCCTGGCCCTCACATTTTCCAGACTGGGAGACAATTTGTCCAGCTGAGTTGCGATGCCACTGACACTGGCCTTGACATCTAGCATGATCGCCTTCAAGTCGTCGTCTCACGCCGCGCCAGTCTCAGTCTGAGTGGCGAGTTCTCCCGTCTCCGGTGTCGACCCCTCCTGCCTGGTCGGCCTGCGCTGTTCAAAAGCTAGCTTGGGTTGCTTGTGGTCCGCCTTACCCATGATTGAGCTACAGCAACAGGGCGAGCCCACCACTTGCCGCCTGGATATCCAAAAGAGGGGGGGGGGCAGATGGTTCCTGGAGCGTGAGGCCACAGGAGGTGCTAGGGCAGCAGGCAGAGTGTCAACCGGGAGCCGCTTGTGCAGCACAACAAACGAAGAGGTGTAGGCCACTGGGAAGACAGCCACACACAGCGGGCAGGAAAATGGAGCCTCCCCCAGTGGGTGTAACAGCTTGCTGGTCGCCACGTCCTCCAGCATCAAGCAAGTAAATTAGGGCGTTGGTGCGCTGCCAACAGACACCCCAAGTGTGGCAGGGCCGGCAGCAGGATACAGGCCGTTCCACATCTGCTTGTCTGGGACTCGGGGGATGAGAAGGCGCGGTGGCCCCGCGTGCAGAGGCAGCAATTAGAGAGCTGAGGCCCGAGGGCAGCAATGGGCCAATGTTGAGTCTGAGGCCCGGTGGGTCGGGATGCGGCTCAGGGCTCAGGAGGCTCACGGCAGTGTGGCGCTTGGGCAATGGGCACCCCCGTGCCAGAGAGTCATGAAGAGAGGGCTGCGATGAGCGACCGCCGGTCAGAGGCAGGCAGCAGCGGGGAGATGCGGGGGCACACCGCCCACGTCGCAGGACTCGGGGCTCGCGGCGATGGGCCGCACACGGCCGGTGCGAGAGCGAACGTTCGCTGGCAGGTCTCGCAGCCCCGGGCCCCGTGGTGCAACACGCGCGCACCCGCCTCGCCGCCGACCACCTCCAACTCGGCGCTTCACTCACCCGGCTTCATAAGTAGGCGGCAGGCTCTGCGGGGACAGCGCCGATGGCTTCAGGCTCCTGTGTGAGCGCGTACAGGCGATGGGTACACTTCGCCTTTGTCACCACGCCGCAAAGTAGGCCCAGCAGCTGCGCACGGGAGCCAGGACACGCCGGGTGCTTTCCTTCTTCGCTGCAGCGCGGAGTTGCGCCCGAGGAGATCAAATTGTGCCCTTAGGTGCAGGGAGCCAGGATCACTGTGCGTGGAGGGTCAGAGCCACACAGGTCCACAGAATTTTGACGGATTTGGAGCTTGGCCGGCAGAGCCCACTCAGAGTGCGGCCATCTTGCAGCCGGCTAAGCCACGTCCCTCGGGGGAATGCAACCATTGACAAAAACACTGGCACGGAAGTCAGAGTATAATAATTTCATAAATGAAATAAATCTAGGGCCAAACCAGTGGACAGTAGTGAACATAAAGTGCCAGTTAAAACTGTCAAATGCCTTTTCGGCATCAAGAGATAATGCAGCAAGGGGGAATGTTATTTCTTACAAAATGCAAGAATATTAGAGAACATTATGGCATTATCTGTGGCAAGTCTACCCTTAATAAAACTGGATTGGTCAGATTTGACAAGAAGGGGAACAACATTTTCAAAGCTAGATGCTAAAATGTTGGCAAATATTTTGCAATCATAGTTAATTAATGAAATAGGACAATAGTTTTTGAAAAGGGTGTGATTCTTACCAGGTTTAGGGATAATGACAATCAGTGCTTTTAGAAAAGATCCACTAGCCTTTGAATCCAAAAGAAAAAAAATGGAAAAGTTTACATAAGTTGGGGGAAAATATAGAGGAAAAAGAGGAAAGTAGTTCAACAATAAATCTGTCCGGGCCTGGAGCTTTAGCTTTTTTTTAGGGATTTAATAGCAGCAATAATCTCTTAAAGAGTGATGTCAGCTTCGAATTATTTAAATTTATCAGGAATGGAAGGAAGATTAGGAAGTCCATTAAAAAAGAATGTAGATCGCGCTCTGAAGGGTTGGTATCTTCTGTATATAATGATTTGTATTAATCTTGGAAAACACTGGAAATATCAAAGTTTAGGACTCAATGCTGTTGGGGAGTTCATTATGAATAGGCCCAATAGTTTTATGTTCAGATTTAATTTTTAAGTAATTAGCTAACATTTTGCTCGCTTTATTTTGATCTCGATGATATTTAAATCTAACTTTAAGTACGATATTACAAGCATTAGTGGTGGCAAATTTCGTGAGGGTAGAGTTGGCCGTAATCAATTCATATAAAACAGAGGAAGATTTAGAGGTGAGGTAAGTATGTTCAAGTATATTCATTTGTTGTAGTAACATAGTATATTGGCAATTTGCTATCTTTTTCTTTTTAGCTGAATAAGCTATAGGAAAGGCCCGAAGGAAGCTTTGAAAGCATCTTAATTGTTAGGAAGAGAGTTGTCGATAGACTTGTTCATTTTAAAAAACTGATTGATGAACGCAGTGGCTTTTGTAATAAAATTGCTGTCCAATAAAAGAAAGTTTTCCAATAGCCAGTTTTTGATCTGAAATAAAAAATTAGGACAATTTCTGAGGACTGAATAGAGGGAAGTAAGGACTTGGGGGGTGATTACGATGGCGGTGAACATGCCACCGGCAGGCTGCTGGTGGCAGGTTCACTGCCATCGTAAGGCCTTTTTCCGCCCACCAGATCAGGATGGCGGGCGGTGTGCCTAGCGGGCGGAAAGCCCGTCCGCCACGGGTCTGACAGAGGCAATCGTTACGATTGCCTGTCGGACCCACCCCGCATCCACAAAATGGTGGCGGTGCCTAGTAGGCACCGCCCGCCAGATTTGGATGCTTCATCCCTGCCAGCCTGTCTAAGGCGGTTCAACCGCCATTGAAAGGCTGGCAGGGATGTACGTTGGGTGCCCATTGCGGGCCCCCCTTGTGCCGGGGCATGTGGAATTTGCTCTTGGGGGACACCTATGGTGCCCCCCTACAGTTCCCTGCACCAGGTGGCAGGCACCGCGTGGTGCCTGCCACGTAGTGCAGGGAAATGCACAACATGCATTGTTACCATTGCGGCGGGTGCTGCAGCCAGCAGCACTCGCCGCAATGGTAAACATGCACAATGTGACTGCCACAGTGGTGGTCGCATTGTAATCCCATGTGCGGGACTGCTGCCATATAGGCGGCCGGTCCCAATCCCTGGGATGATGGCGGGCGGACTTTAGTCCGTCCGCCATCGTAATCACCCCCTTAGTAACTAAAATATAATCAATTCTGATTAAGGTTTGATGCACATTAAAGAAGAACATAAATTCACAAGTATCAGGGTTACAAGTTTCCCAGACATCAAATCAGTGGCGGCTCGCCGAGGGAGTGGTGCGGGGTGGTGAGGCGGGCCGGGGGAGGGAGTAGTGAACTCGGCCATACGACGGACAGAACTCAGACGGAGTTCTGTCCATCGTAAGTCCGAGTCCACTACCCCCACCCTGCCCCTCCCCCACCCCGCCCCACCACCCCACCCCAATCCCTCAGCGAGCCGCCACTGCATCAAATAATGGATGAATGGTAATGGCCGATTAAAATGCTTTATGGGATTTATCAGGAATACATTTGCATTTAGATTCCCTATCAGTAAAAGGGTCTAACCACTGATTAAAATCTCCTGCTACAACACTGTTGGGATTATCAATGGAAGCCACTTTTAGTTTAATGTTATTCCAATAATAAGGATTAAGCTCGACCGGACCATAGATATTAATTAAAGAAATCTGTTTGTTGTGAATTATAACAGTAACCAGTACCCATCGCCCATCAATGTCAGAATGATTTGATACAATCTGTGCATGTAACGATTTATGAAAAAGGATGGCAACACCTCCCTTACGGTTAATGGCTGGAGAATAAACAACCTAGCCTACCCATTGCCATTTTAGCTGAAGCGATTCAACATCATTACAATGAGTTTCCTGTAAAAAAGCAACATGTGAATTAAATGAGAGAGTACCTTTTGTCGTTTAACTGGATATCCCAAACCTCCAACGTTCCACGAAGCAATGTTAAACATATTGGAGATTAGGAGTAGGGAGACAGGAACATTGATGACAAGTTGGAAAAAACGTGAGGGGAAACAAAAATAAACCATTTATTAACATAAGCATGACATATAAGCAAAGCAAACATGTTAACAATAAAACACAAAACAGTACTCACAAAAGAAGAAGAGTAAGAGAATAGGAGAGAGGAATAGGAGATTAATAGCAAGATGAGAAAACAGACCACAGATAGAGATCCAGGTCAGAAGCGAAGAGCATTGAGAATGAACATGAGACATATGAACACCTAAAACAAGTGTAACAACAGAGAGATATAAAATTAAATATACTAACACAGCCAAAGATGTAAGAAAATAAAGAGAGAAACAGAGAAGAACATATGCATAACAAAATTGTTAATAGCGGTGAACAGTAGTATCTATAGAGTGTGATGAAATATTCTGGATAAACAATATTAGTTTAAGAGGGTTGTCTAAAGATCTTGAAGTGCCTTTGTATGGGTTTTAACATAAGCAAGGATGCAGAATGCCATAGCGAATGTTCAACTGTCTCATTTGAGGGCGAAGGGCAAGGAATTATTTTCTTCTAGAATTTGTGGCAATAGAAAGGTCTTGAGAAATGAAAATGTTGTGCCCAGGCCAAACAAGACAACATTTTTCTTTAGCTGCCTTCAAGACACGCATTATGTCAGTGAATTCCAAAAACAGCATTATAATACCCCTAGGTCTAGTAGAATGAGTTTGAGGTCATCCTAGGTGATGCGCACGTTGAAGATTTAGAGGCGGAGTGTTTTGAAGACCTATAAGATTGGGCAAGAATTTCTTCAAGAAGATCAGGACCCTCAAGATTCTCCAGTAATCTATATAAACCAAGATTATTCTGTGTGTTTCTGTTTTCAAGATCTTCAATGTGGAGTTTAAGTTTTTGGACTTCTTGCTCTAGCAAAGGAATCTTAGTGACAACATCTTGAAGATCTCTAATACGCTGTTCCATTTGAAACATTTTGCCTTCCATGGCAATCCACCGGTCCTCAATTTGTTGAAGCTTTTCATTAGTGACACTCATGAAAGTCTTAAGACCCCCACACATCATCAAGGATAGTATTCAAAACAGGATTATGACAAGACAAAATGGGTGAAGTGTGGGACATTCTGCGCTCTTTTAGGTTTTGTGCCTTAGGAGGTAGATATAGAAGTAGCATAAAGGTCGCTGGACATTTTGATGTAGTGCATAGAACAATGGGGAATTTTCTGGAGTGATTTAATCCTGTCCATACACTATGATGGTGAAGTGTAAATGTATATTGTTAAATACTACGTAGTGCAGCCACCACAAAATTTAAATATTGACAATAGCACAAAGTGCAGTTCACTAGTATAGCCGTAGGACCACAGGAAGCACCTGGCAATATTTAATCCATCGATGCACAGAAGAACAGAGGCAAATAGATGCAGCAGCAGTACAAAAAAGGCATAGGAAAAATCTACTAAAGGAAAGTCATTCCATTATATTGTGAATTAAGAAGAATTTCAGTGGAAATATTGGAATGTAGATAGCATGCTGAAAATGGAGTGATTTATAGAGAAGAGAACTGTGAAGAATGAGCAGCACACAGATAAAACGGCAGCTTCTCAGTAGGAATACTCAGTCACAGCTGCATATGTTAAATGGTAGAAAACAGCCTTCATAAAGCATAGAGGCAAAGGCAAGTGCAGCGCAAAATCAGAGGAACCAAATAAGCATGACTAGGGTATGACTTTCAAAAACAGGGCGAGATGAAGAGTCAGAACAGCAACAAAGTGAGCGGCATGCCAGTGAAAAAGCAGCTGCCCGCTTCTGTGAGGAACTCACAACCACAGCTCCGGGGGACAAGAGAAACTCCGAAAGGGTTATCCGGTGGTTCAAAATGCTGACGTGATGATACAGATCATGCAGAGATGTCCCAGCAACCAAACCGCAGGTGAAAAATGGCTCTCACATCAGCTAAACGTTCTGCGTCATGACGGAGCTCAGCAATCCACTGTCATCTTGTTCAGCGCGGAAATCATCCCCCAAAATTCATTTTCAACAGAGCATTGGGGAACCGTTGCCACAGCAGTGATTCAAAACCCAGAGAGGTTTACAAGGGTATCCCCTGAAGCCCTTACAATGTGTATCTAATGCAAATTAAACTATGTAGATATCCACACAATGCCAACCTCTGCAGTCAATGCAACTAGAATTAGAAGAACACTGTCTAGTCTGTGCCTTCTGTGCAAAGGTGAAGCAAGAGTAATCATAATCTGCAATCAGAGTAATAAGGACAAAGAGCACAAAACTCATATTTTACATTCAATGCAGAAACATTAGTCTCTGTAGAAGCATAACAGTCGCAAAGAAGATGAGCAGAGAAGCTAGGCTCTAAAATTATTTGAACAGAAGAGATATGATGTATTCAGACTACTCTTAGAAAAAAGCAATAAAGCCAGAACTGCAACGATTCTCTTTCTTGTACACATTCTATGTTTATTAGGAAGCACTCTTGACTTCTGTTCATGCTGTATCTGCTATATTAGCTCCCCTTCTGCACCTATTGTGCTTGTGTGAGCGGTGGGAGGGGAGTAGTTGGTACATCTGTGCATTCACTCCTCCCAGATTTGTTCTAACTGATCTTGCATGAAGTAATATTTCACTGTTGCTGCTGTCATGATAAAGGACGGTTCACTGATACAATATCGATGTAACAAACATCAATGTTCTAAATATCGGGAAAAAAATATTGACTGAAAAAATATCGACTCCCATACCTTAACAGGTAAGTACAAAAATATTGACTCAAAAATATCGAGGTAAAAAATATAAATGTAAAAAATCTCAATTTAAAAAATATATCAAATAAAATAATATATATTAAATACCTATATTATTTTTAACAAAATAAATTAAATTTGATATACATTTTAACTAAATATAACAAATAAATGTAATTTAAAAATATATAAACACACAAACATGATAATTTATACATATACAAATATTTACTTAAAAATAATTTATCTATTATCTTTATTTTATTTTTAAACTTAAAAATTCTATAAGAATAAAATATATATATATTTCAATAATTTAAAATAAAAAAATTCTATAATAAATTAAAACATGAATCTATTAAAAAAAAATTAAACTTACATTTCCCAATAAAATAAGTGCAACAGTAGGGAAAGTGTTGGATAGCGGAATAATTAAATTTACTATTCCAACTCCAGTGAGTGCAACAGTAGGGAAAGTGTTGGATAGCGTAGGGGTAAGAATTACTATTCCCACTCCAAAGAGTGCAACAGTAGGGAAAGTGTTGGATAGCGGAGGGGTAAAAATTACTATTCCCACTCCAAAGAGTGCAACAGTAGGGAAAGTGTTGGATAGCAGTGGGGTAAAAATTACTATTCCCACTCCAGTGAGTGCAAAATTAGGGTAAGTGTTGGATAGCAGAGGAATTAAATTTACTGTTCCAACTCCAGTGAGTGCAACAGTAGGGAAAATGTTGGATAGCGGAGGGGTAAAAATTACTATTCCCACTCCAGTGAGTGCAACAGTAGGGAAAGTGTTGGATAGAGGAGAGGCAAAAATTACTATTCCCAATCCAAAGAGTGCAACAGTAGGGAAAGTGTTGGATAGCGGAGGGATAAAAATTACTATTAACACTTAAGTGAGTGCAAAAGTAGGGTAAGTGTTGGATAGCGGAGGGGTAAAAATTACTATTCCCACTGCAAAGAGTGCAACAGTAGGAAAAGTATTGGATAGCGGAGGGGTAAAAATTACTATTCCCACTCCAAAGAATGCAACAGTAGAGAAAGTGTTGGATAGCGGAGGAGTAAAAATTACTATTCCCACTCCACTGAATGCAAAAGTAGGATAAGTGTTGGATAGCGAAGGGGTAAAAAAAATGTATTCCCACTCCAGAGAGTGCAACAGTAGGGAAAGTATTGGATAGTGGAGGGGTAAAAATTACTATTACCACTCCAAAGAATGCAACAGTAGAGAAAGTGTTGGATAGCGGAGGGGTAAAAATTACTATTCCCACTACAGTGAGTGCAACATTAGGGAAAGTGCTGATAGCGGAGGGGTAAAAATTACTACTCCACTCCAGTGAATGCAGAGAAACAAAAATTACTAATAACACTTAAACAGTTGAAAAAAACCAAAAAATATTACAAAATTAAAAAAATCGTAAAAATAACAAACCAATATTTAAAACATATAAAATTAAATATATTAAACATATAAAAAGAAATACACATATTATAATATTAATTACATATAACAAAAACCTACAAATATTATATAAAATAAATTAATAAATACATTTATAAACAATAATTTAAAAGTAGCAAATATTAACAAACAAAATGATTTAAAACATAAATGTATTTATTTTATTTCATACCCTATAACACCACATCAATAACAAAACACTTTAACATTTTTTATTACATTTATTTCCATAATTAACATAATTATTAATCAATTAAAAAAATCTTATTAATAAAAAAATAAAAACATTAATTGAGTAGACAAGCTTTAACACTGTAATATCCACAACACACACCTAAATTAAACTATAAAAAAACAAAACACAATTATATATTATTTGTAAAAGAAAAACTATTACTATTAACAACTAATAATTAAATAACAAAATTGTATTTAATACCCATCCTTTACCCCTTAAAAGTAAAAACAAAACACAAAAAAATAAACATTTACCCAAAATAAATATCAAATAATTAACATTAATTAACAACTATATATTAATTAATTAAACACAAATTACTTGCCACCCTTTACTCCTATAAACACCACAACACACACAAAATTAATTACACAATTACCATAATTAATTCCAATTAATTAATTAAAATTAATTAACACCTAATTATTAATTAATCAATTAAAAATAATTTACTGCCCACCCTTTCCACCTATAAAAACTACCACACACAAATATAATTAATTATGCAATTACCAAAATGAATTACAAATTAATTAATTTAAATTAATAACCAATTAATAATTCATACATTTAAAATAAATTTCTTCCAACCATTTACAACTATAAACACCACAACACACACCTAAAATTAATTACACAATTACCATAATTAATTACCAATTAATTAATTAAAAATAATTAACAACCAATTATGAATTAATTAATAATAAATTACTTTACACATTTAACACCATAACATCTCAATTAAACAAATATTAATAAATACAAATTAATTAATAAATTAAATATAATTAAATTACTTCCCACCCTATTCCCCTACAAAACCCACAACCCGCTACAGAAATAAAAATGTAAAAATAAAATGAATAATATAGTAAATGTAACATAATTAAATTGCTTCCCACCCTATTCCCCTATAAACTCACAACCCGCTACGGGACCAAAAGCGCAATTTTCGAATAAAAACAAATTAATAACTACTAAAAATTTAACACATAGATTAAAAATACAAACAAATCTTATACAAAAAAACATACATCACATACATATAAAATATATACTAAAATACATAATAATAAAAAACGATATTTTTAACAACTATATTTTTGCAAACGATATTAAACACTTCGATATTTTTAAAATCGATATTACTTAACTTAAGTCGATATTCTTGACCAAGATATTCTTGCTGTCGATATTTCTGACCCACGATATTAATCACTCGATATTTGTGCAAGTCGATATTTTGTACTCGATATTCTGTCTCTGCACCATAAAAGACATGTCCTGTTACTGTGAAGGGTACTTGCAGTGACGTGGTCTAAGATGCATCCTTTATGTATATGATGTTCTCTTGCAATGTTCCCATCCATAATGTGCAAGATTGTGCATGTTTAGTGAATCCTGAAATGCAAAACAAAACTATAGATTTTGTCAGTTTCTTTTTGTATCATCTGAGAAATTTACATAAGTAAAAACAAGAGAGTAAAAAAGATAAGAAAGGGGTCTGCAAGTCTGCGTCCAAATCAAGATTAGCGACGATGTCAGGATGAGGGCTACAATTTCCTGCACTGCCTTTGCTATCACTATATGGTCACTTCTGAAATAAGTATAAGACATTCATGCAGAGCAACAAAATCTCTTGTTGTGTATTAATACTTAGGAAGGAATGAGGTCTTGGGCTTTGAGGAACAAGTGCTAGGCACTGAGTTTTCTAATGCATCTGTAGCTGCATCAAATATTGGAAAGGGGCAGCAAATTCTCAGAATAGCTCAGTGGACTAATGAACTGCCAGACCAATTTTCAGGGACTGTGTGTCTCAAGGCATGTCCGCTCATCATTGTGAGAATGACAGAGACTTTAAAAACACAGGAATAAGGTACTACTGCAAGGTCACTCTTCTTCAAGATTTCATTTCCAGGCTATAGTGAAGTCAAGCACTCTAGATTTACAACGGAAGGGTGCATTGGGGTAGAATACTTACTTCGGCTAGTAGAGGTATCGCTCACAAATATATTGTTTAACTAGGGGTATTCATTTTTATTAAAGAAAGAACTACTTTATTTAAAGTTAACTATGCTTGATAATTTGAGGAAGTCTTGTGCCAAAAATCACAATCTCTCAAGTAACTATCATAGTCAACTTGTAACTAATTCTGTTTCTCTTCATGTCAACATGCACTGAGGACCATTTGTAGTTGAAACATAGGAAATTACCAGCAGTAATTTAGTCCCATGTATCGACACATTCCAAATCGACCCGCGTATAGAAAGTGATCACCTTCCTCACATTACAAGAATTAACATTACTCTCGCGCAAGCCAAAAAAATAAATTCCCTCGCACGACATGCAGAAAAGTTTAATCTGCGAAAATTAAAATGGAGGGGAGTGGACTTGAAAATCACACAGGACACAATCAAGGAACACTTGAGCAAATTGGGGCCGCCGATAGAGGAGGAGCGCGTAAAAAACTGGGAACAGTTGGCCTCTGTCCTCATCCGAAAATTTCCAGCCATTCATGGAAGCCAAAAAAGACCAGACACCAGGAGGGAACCATGGTTTAATACTGAATTACGAGATCAAAAGAGAAGGATCGCACGAGAGGTGCGAGTACAAACACGGGTGGCAAGAATGGGCAGTAAAATCGATAAAAGTAAACTGAAGGAAATACGGAACAACTATAGGAAGAGGTTGAGGGATGCGAAAGCAGCGTATAAAGAAACCGTATGGACAAAACTACTGTGTGCAAGCAAACTGCCAAACGGCAGGGACTTTTGGGGCATTATAAATAATTTGACCAAAGGGTTAAGACTGCAACAAGAAGCAGGAATCGGTGAGGAAATGTGGATTCAACATGTGCGAAACATGTATAGCAGCACTGTATCTGGGGCCGTAGAAGGATCCCGAGAGCCCTACCTCGAACCAGAAAAAACACAAACAACACCGATTCAGGATCGGGCAGAACGTAAAGAATCAGGACTAGAGATATGTAGTAATGAACTAAACAACTTGACAGACATTAAACAATTAAGAGGCATAATACAATAACTAAAGACCGAGGGGGCGGCAGGTCCAAATGGGCTTCCCAATGCGCTTTTTAAAAATGACCCAGATTTCTGGTCGGACTACCTTACGCCGCTCTTTAATCAGATTTATACTCGGAACAACGTCCCCAATTCCTGGAAAGGGAACATAATCCACCCAATATTCAAACATGGAGATCACTGTAAGCCTGGAAATTATAGATTGATATCTCTGATTGATGTAGAGGCCAAGCTTTACGCTTCTTGTCTCCTAGCTCAGCTGCAAGATTGGATGGATGAAAATAACATAATTCCCAAATTTCAAACGGGTTTTAGGCAAGAGATGGGCACAATAACAAATTTGGCCATCTTGGCGCTTTTAACTGAAACAGCGGTAAAAAAGAAAACATGGCTATACGCATGTTTTGTCGATTTAAAATCAGCTTTCGACCGAGTGAGTAGAAACCGCCTCTGGGGAAAACTAAATGCATGGGGATTGCCGAGTAAACTACTGAATGCAATAATTGCCTTATACAGTGATACCTGGGCAAGAGTGAAATTGGGCGATGGGTGCAGTGCAACCTCGAGCATCCATACGCAGCAAGGTCTCAAACAAGGCTGCGTCTTAGCGCCAAGCCTATTTAATTTATTTCTCTCAGATATCAGCAAATACATGCAAGCAGCCGATTGTCATCCGCCGAATTTGGCCAATGAGCCAATTGCCTTTTTACAGTACGCTGATGACATTGTGGTGTTGAGCCAAAGTCCCATTGGATTACAAAGAGCGATAAATAACCTAGGGGCCCATTACGATACCCGGCGTAAATAAATCCGCCAGGCATGGAAGCGGCAAAATTCCGCCCGCATACACCGTCTGAACACCGACCACGCCATTACGATAACACAAACCGAAAACCGCCATCGGCGGAAAAATCACACAAAATACCGCCCGCCATCGTCCGAGTCGGAGTCAAACCGCCCGCCACGGACGGAAACACGCACGACAACACAAAACCGCCCGCCCTCACGGCCGACACACCGCACGTGAAATTACGATCGCACCGCCATGAGCGCGGGAAAACCACAAATATACCGCCCGCCAGCGCAAACAACGCCGATGCCAATCGACACGGCAGAAACCATGGCGCCCACGTCCCTGCACAGAAACCATCCGCTCACAAAACCAATAGCACACAACATGGCCAATAAGTCCACACAGCAAGGCACGCACAAATACACAAGCACAGTACACATCCCGAAAACACCCCCTGGACAAACAAAAACTACAAAGGCCAGAACACCAGACACAACACACCTGAAAACAACAGACCATGAGGACACACCCACATAGGTAAGTACAAAAGCAGAACTCCCACAGACCACAACCCCTTGCAACATCGCAAACCAGAGAGGAGAGGAGAGGACACAGTGACACAGCAAGGACAGCAGCACACCACAGAAACGCACACATCACCACCACCACCACCACCACCAAACACCGGCACCACAAACCCCTGCACATTACACAACACACACCGCACCAGCACCACAAACACCATGGCACCACAAAGAATGCCCAAGTTCACGCCCATTGAGTTGACGGTCATGGTCGACGAGATCATCAAGGTGCACCCACAAATCTATGGGAACATGGTCCAACACACACCACTAGCCACCAGAAACAGAATGTGGAACCGGATCGTAGACCAGGTCAATGCAGTCGGGACCCTGCCCAGGAACAGAGTCGAAATTAACAAACGGTGGAATGACGTCAAGAGCCTGGTCAAGAAGAAGGAGGGCAAAAACAGAGAGCTGGCTGCCGTCACTGGCGGAGGGAATCCCGCGCTCTTCAAGACCTTCAAAGCGTGGGAGGAGAAGGTGCGAGTCATCATACATCCCGAGATCCTCGCCGGATTAGCAGGGGGAGTGGAGGCAGGTAAGTACAAACTAATGTATACCAGCACACCGCTATGTACTCACATGCACTACCACCATGCCACAGCTCCCAGGGACAAACACCCCCATGTCCAGCACACAATACACAACACATCACACACACATGCAACAGACACCACCACACACAGCCCAAACAGAACAACTGTAAGATGCGTGGGGACATGTGTACACTCAGCCAGCCACGTAACCACCAACAGGTCCCCAAATATGCCAGAAGCGCCACAACGAGCACCCACCACACCCATGTGTCCGCCATAGCTGCACTAACCGACAAGTAACAGTTAAGTGGCAGGAACACAAAGTGCAGTGGGTGGGAGGGTGGACAGCCCAAGTACAAAACACACCAGGCCCCTAGTCCCACAGTACAGCAAGGAGGAGCATCCCCCACACCCCACAGCCACGTGTCAGCCACCGCAGTGCACAACGACAGCCGAAAGGTAGACATCACGGTCCACAGCAATCGGTGTCAGTGGGTGTCCAGCCACCACTACGACCCACAACACCCCCCACCCCCACAGACCTGCAACATGGAGCACCCCCGCTTAGAACCATGTGGCATCCAGTACAGTGCACGCCCGAACAACCTGCAGGTGGGAAACTGGACAGGGCTGGATTACTGGAGGCATGAGGGCCGTAACACGACCAACACATGGGACATGTCACGTAGCAGACGAACACGCAGCACCGCCCACCG
The DNA here is from genome assembly GCA_963921515.1 of Calotriton arnoldi. NCBI lineage: Eukaryota > Metazoa > Chordata > Amphibia > Caudata > Salamandridae > Calotriton > Calotriton arnoldi. The sequence goes on from CAWUFW010004422.1 coordinate 127,649, forward strand.
TCACGAACAAGTGAACAATGTGCACACGGACATGAACCACAGACTCACACCCCACATGACCCATCACAAACACAGCAACACCCAAGGAGCCACGTCTGCATGCACAAGCCACACTGAACATAGTACCACACGGCAGCCACTGTGCAACCCATCACACACAACCGAAACACCATTGAAGTCCAGTCCATGTAGCCCCTACTGCCTGTCAACCACACACCCCACAACTACGCCTATGTAAGACAAACAACACTAGACGCAACAGAGCGGAACAACATAAATGCACACGAACACCACTGAACCCATCAAACACACAGACACACCATGCACATACAACATACCATCCATCCCATCCGTCAGCCCCAGTCTCATGAAAGGCATGTCATCCGCACAGCTGCCACATATACAGCAGTCACGCTAAGACACATGCCCATGACCAACCATGTGCCAGAAGTCAATGAAGCGCACGACACACTGTGAGCAACAACACACAACATGGGCCCCCCCGAGCACTGCAGTGATGCACATGGCACAGGGCAGCACGCACACCAAGGAGATGGGACAACTGCAATACGTTGGCTGGCACACAACCAACACTCACTCATAACGATGCGTCCAATGCCATGTCCAGTAATCACAACAGACAGCAAATATGCAGGCCATGTCAAGCATGCACACACCTCAAACCATGCACTGTCATGCTGCCACAACACATGTCACGTTCGGCACCCATGGCTTACAGCATGTACCCCAAAAGCATATCCCCTCCCAAATGCGAATCTGGGGCATGGCCCCCATGTTGCCATATGCGTTCCTAAGCGTTCCATTTGAACCCCAAAAGCATATTCCCTCCCAAATGTGAATCTGGGGCATGGCCCCCATGTTGCCATATGCGTTCCTAAGCGTCCCATTTGAACCCCAAAAGCATATTCCCTCCCAAATGCGAATCTGGGGCATGGCCCCCATGTTGCCATATGGGTGCCTAAGCGTTCCATATGAACCCCAAAAGCAAAGTACAAACCAGACCCAGGATGGGCCAGGAGCCCGCATACACCAGAGTCACAATGAGTAGGGGCACAGCAACACACCCATCGGCATGGCCAATCCGTCCCATGCCACATGTGCACAGCACACAGTCCCATTGCCTAGCACACACAACTACAGATGCCACAGCCACACACTCGCCTCCGGGAAACCCATGTACGAGATTGCACGAACTGCCAATGTCAGACGACAAATACCTACTTCGCCAGGTGCAACACAATAACAAATCTCATTCTCTCCACAGGTGACGAACTGCCGGATGCTGGGGATGGAGACAGCAGCCAGCACAGCCAGCCCACAAGCCCCCAACGAGGACACACGGATCTGGAGGATCTGTTCTCCTCTTCGGACACGGACCACCAAGCAGGCCCATCTGGTGTGGCAGGGCCCAGCCGCTCCCCAGGACCCCTCCTACCCACCAACCCATCATCCAGGGATGCTGAACAGTCCCAGCCCCCTGCTGCCACTGTCGTTGCGGCCACACCCACGGTCATTGCGGCCACTACCACTGCCGCAACCGCCACCATCGCCGCACCGACCACCACCGCCACCACCACCACCACGTCTTCGCTGGCACCAGCCCCAGCGCAGGTGGTGGCCCGGCCGACTGGATCCACCATGGGAGCCACAGCGAGGACCGTGGTGTGCAATGTGGCTAGTGGGCAGGCCGGTGGCAGCAGGACTGGTAGGAGGAGCAGGGTCAGGGAAACGCCAGCCTCCCCTGGGAGCCATGCCCTGCCTCAAATGGCCAGAGTCCTTGGGGCCTATGAGGAGGCCCAAGAACAATGGGTCAGGTCTGCTACAGACACGCGGGAGGTGCTGGGGGTGCTGAGGTCCATGGACGCCCATATGGGCCAATTCGTGTCCCGTATGGACCAACTCGTGGACCTCATGGGCCAGCTGGTGGTGGCGGTGGGGTCACAGGCAAGGCCAGCAACACCACCTCCGCCACCACCTGCTAGGGCGCAGGGTCGGGCAGCAGTGTCCACTTCCCCTGCGTCCACAGCCAGTGAGCACACCTCACCCACCACCAGCAGGTCGCCACCACACACCCCCTCCCAAACGTGGAAGGGGCCGTCCGAAGAGGAAACAGATCTCCCGGGAGGACTTCGCACGCTCCAGTCGCAAGTGAGGCAGCCAGCCAGCCTTCCGCCAGCCTTCCTTGACCAGCCACTGCATTGACTTGCTCTACGATCCCACTCCACACAGCCAGCTGGATGGCATGATTGTGTTGGACTATGGACATAGAACCAGTGGGTACACCCTGAGCTTCATGCAGCCATGACCGACAGCTCATTGTCACTGCACGCACCACTTTTGTCATCACCTTACACACAATCACATGTCACAGTTTGGAATAAATGCACCTTTTTCACTAACTGCTGTTTGTGCCCTGTGTTTTATTTGTACGGAATACAACAGCCACCTTGGGCGGAAAGGCACCTGATGCGTGGCATGGCAATGGAATCCGGAGGGCCTGTAGGGACCTAGGGGTGGGAGACAGAACAGGAGCACATTCAATGAGTGTGTCACACACCCATCACACAGTACATGTCAACAACTACAAGCAATGTACACACATCGCACAGAGCAATAGGGCACAATGCCACAGTCACCAACAGTGGCATACTACCCTGGCCATGGAGCGTTGACACACTGCACGCAGTGAACATACGGCCACCCTGACACAGCACACACACACCTGCACAGATACAGACACATCATCCGTCGTACATGGACACTCACCGTCAAGTGAAGTAGCGGGCGATGAGCTGCTGGCGCACATTCCCAGCTTCCTCCTCTCCGCTGTCCACCTCACTCGAGCTGTCCTGGTCTGCGGGCTGGGGCCCTGGTTGATCTCCGTCATCCACAATGAGGGGGATCTGCTTCCGAATGGCCAGATTGTGCAGCATGCAGCACGCCACCACTATCTGGCACACCTTCTGTGGGGAGTACGCCAGTGCACCCTCGGTGCGGTCCAGGCACCTGAACCTGGACTTGAGGAGGCCAAAGGTACGCTCGACCACACGTCTGGTCCTCCCATGTGCCTCATTGTATCGATCGTCTGCTGGGGTGCGAGGATTCCTCAATGGACTGAGCAGCCATGCCCCATTCGGATACGCAGAGTCACCTGGGTGTGAGGGACACAGAGAACCGTTGCTATTCCAACTGGACAGGGGACAGCATCGCACAACCAGCATGCTACACCACTCCACATACTCACCGACAATACAGCCACGATCCTGTTGCAGATTGGCCATCAGTCGTGGCAAGATGCTGTTGCGCATTATGTGTGCGTCATGTGCCGAGCCTGGAAACTTGGCACACACGTGGGTGATCACCATGTCCGCAAGGCACACCACTTGCACATTCAGGGAGTGCGTGTGCTTCCTGTTGCGGTACAGGTGCTCAGTGGCCTGTGGTGGAACAAGGCCAACATGTGTGCAGTCAATGGCTCCCACGACGTGTGGGATTCTGCCAAGGGCATAGAATGCACCCTTCACTGCCGCCAATTCACGAGCCCTGGGGAATCTGATGTACCTGTTTCGGTACAGCATCATGGCTGCCAGTACATCCCTCAGCACCTTGCTGAACATGGGCTGGGACATCCCTCCTCCACTGCCCACTGTGTGCTGGAATGACCCAGTGGCGAAGAAATGCATGGCGGCCATCACCTTAGCCGTGGGGGTGACAGCAGTCGGATACACCCTGCGGGGACGGAGATGGGGCTCTAACATGGCACACAGTCGATGCAGGGTTGGCCTGTCCAGCCGAAACTTCCTGATAACCTCTGTATCGTCCATGTCCGCCAGCAATTGGTATGGGCGGTCAATGTTCGGTCTCCGCCTGGGGTAAATGGCAGAGGACACATGTCAAAGCAACACGGCACATAGCAATTTCGCATACACATCACTGACATGACTGAGCAAGCACATGAGCCACAGCCCAGCTGTCAAGCTGGGACGGCACGGCCACAATACACTTACACAGGTCTCCCAACAATGGCAATGGCAAGTGAGACATACCACTGCCATGTGCATGCACATGGGGATCTAGGCCCCAATGACTTGCGGGGCGTGCTGATGGGGACTGACTGCATATTCGTCAAGCGGCAACGCCACGGCAACATGAGTGTCTGCTGAGCATGGAACTGCTTCCGAGGCTGGATGAGTATGGCACACGACGACGACGATGTGGGCACGGGCTGAGCGGCCAATACAAGTGGGACCTGTGGCACGAGGGGATATGAGACAGTAGTAGGTGTCAGCACTGCACCCTATGTACAGCACTGTACGGATCACAGCTCCCGAAACATTGACTGGTGTCCACATTGACAGCCCCATGCCAAGACGGCTGTGTGCTTGCAGTCACACGTCACAGGTGAGAGGTTACATTGCACGTGCCAGGTGGCAGACGTACATAGTGGGAGCTGGCATGTGTGTGCATGTGTCTCCTGTTCAGGATCCACCAGATGGGCGCTGACTCTGTACTGACCATTGGACACAGCATGTTCCGTGGAAGGCTTGTGTGTGTGGGATGGTGGCACTGGATGTGCCTCCGTTGGGTGGGGGCCATGCACAGGGCGGGTACGTCGATGATTGCGCATTGTTGGTCACGGTGGGTGCACCAACTAAGATGTGTTGCCCTGTGTTCAATTCCTATGTCCGCATGATGATGGACTGTGGATGTGGGCAGACTACACATTGGTCGATGTGCTGTCTATATGCATGTGCCTTCACACCAGGCACCGCTGCCCCTGCACATGTGACCCCTGCTGGACTCGCTGCTGGGTCTGTGGAGCTGATGCACCTTCTGTGCGTGGGGCGGACAGCTCTCCTCACTTCCCTCATTGCGCATGTCATGTCTTTGCCGCAGGTGACATGGATCATGGAGGGCCCACATGTACGCGTGGGTAGGCTACACATGATTGTTCACTGGTCGCCACCCCAGTCAGTGTTTCGAATGGGAAGGTTGTCGTGCTGGTGGTATGTTCGATGTGGCGGATGGGCGAGCCTAGGTGCGGGCTTACGTTCCGGACATGGGGGGTAGTTGGATTGGCGACTAGTTGCAGTACACACGGGACACGTCTCTTCCTTTCCACATCTGGGTCATCCCTTGTACTAACTGACAGTGATACGGTCATCTTCGCCCCAGCCCTCATGTCCTCCCCTCGCCCCCCAATATGCATGCTCACCTGCGTGGCTAGCGCTTGCACAGGCAGCCCCAAGCTCGCACCAGAGAGGGCAAGGAGTGTATGTGTGGGTCCAGTTGCACGAGTGGGCTGTCTCAGGGTATGATGTGTGGCGGGACGCCGTCCACCTGCGTGGTGCCCCAAATGGAGACCCGGCCTGCATGGACTATGCATCACAGTCTTCGCCTTCCGGATCCGCCACCTGCGACACCCAGTGGCTGTGGCTGCCCTTGCGGCCAGGCCGCGTCCGTCTGTGACTGGTGGCCCACACATTCACTCTTTGGCCTCTCTGGGGAGGGCTCGGGGTGGTGGCGCACGCGCTTGCACTTAGTCGCAATGGCATGTGGCGTGGTTGGTATGATGGGCAATGGATGGGATGGTGCGAGCCACCTCCCGTGACGTCAGTGCTGCTCGTGCTGTGGTGCGTCCCCCTACACTTCCATTTGACTTTTGCCATGCTAGACGTTGAGGTTCTATTGCCTGCGTGATATGACCAGGAGGAGCGCGAGGAGACCTCTCACACACCATGCTCCACTGCCATCCCGTGCCCTGTATCGCCTGTGCGGATTGACTATGTTGGGGTTACACCTGGTCGACTGGGGCTGTGTGTGCCTTGTCAAGGGGCATGGCGGGCGCACAACAGGGTCCAGCTTGTCCACAGAGGGTGGGCTGAGATGCACCTGGTACCGCTTTGTACGTGTGCCCGGCTGCTGTGCACACACGTGTTCACTCCCCCCGACAGGTGTCCTCTCACAATGCCCAGGGAAGCGGTGGTGTACTGTTCATGACCCCTCCCAACACGGCGTGCTCCAACTTGGCATGTGCGCATCTACCCGTCGCACCCACCCACCTGAGCACTGCGTCCATACGACTTCACACGACACATGTGTGTCTTCCACAGTAGTGCTACTCATTTGCGTTGACATCCAATACCAGTGGACTACATGGTCATGTCACGACTGCCGTGTACTTCACATACTCTCATCCTCTCTCATTCGTACTTGTGAAATGAGTCAGCGGAGACAGTTTTGGTTTCAAACATTATATTGAGTCTTCTGTCCTCTGTGATGCAGTATAGTGGACACTACTGGCAGCGGAATACATGTTGAGGATATACTGAGCATGATTGCAAATGGGATAGGGTGTGGGGTTACATGTGATTGGCTGTTGCATGTGGGATGTGGGCTTCAGAGTGACATCTGCTTGGCCAAGGCTGTGCTAATGTACATTTACGTATAGCTGCGGAGCTGCGGACTTTGACACAGACGGTATACATGTAGCCTACCAGACCGCTTGGCATCATGGGCACAGTCCATCTCAGTTCCATGTGACAGGTTTGCTGCGGTTGTTCCTCATGCACGCGTGCATGTGAGATGACATCAGGGCATGTGCTTGCGTGCATGCAGCGGCGTGCCACTTGTTGTTGCACTGTGGTGGTTACTGGACATGTCACAGTCACTGGGGTCGTGTTGTTGTTGTATGCACTTGTCGTCCATGCAAAGGTCCTGGTATGGGATTCCCGGGGCGGGGGTGGGAGGGGTGCAGCACCCACAGACTCCAGGCGACCTATTCATGTCCACTGAGCGGTGTGTGTGTCCATGTGCGCTGGATCCATGTCGTGTCCTGGTTGTTCGTGCAGTTCCGTCCATGTGGGTGCGATACACAGAGCCCATGCCACTGCCTCCCACGATGCATGCGGTGTTCCTGGATGTGATGGGGAACAGTGTGCATGTCCCGGTCATATCCGATGTCATGGCGATGTCGTTGATGGTGTGGTTACAGTTGCCGGTCGTTTGGTATGGCTGTTGTGGTGGTGACTGGCCAGTCCGTGCGGAAGCTAAGCATGGGTGCGGGGTTGGACATCATAGGTCACTCGGGGAACCTGCGTTGTGGTCCGACGTATTTACAGGTTGTCAGGTATGCGATGCCGTCCAGCAGGGCTTCCATGTCATTGGTGGTGTACATGTTTGCCAGCCAATGAAGCGGATGGTGGCTGTCAAGGTGTTGTTCGTAAGTTGTCCCTTGGAGGACCATGATGGGGCATGCTGGGTGACATTCGATGTAGCTGTTCTCGATGATCCGTCGTGTGGAGGCACAGTGGTCCCATTTCAGTGCGGGTGCGATGTTGGCCACATACGCCATGCCCCCATAGGCAGAGCAGGCCCTGTCATGTGCGTCCAGAGGGAGGAGTAGTGGTAGCAGGTCCGCCTTCAGACATGCCGGGTTGGAGAGGCATATCTCGACGGGATGCTGGTAGGGACACCTCCGACAGTAGAAGACGGGCATGACGCAGCTGAACAATGTGATGCGGTAAGTCAGTCGGTAACTTACGTTCAGCAGGGACAGGAGATCGCATCCCAATGTATGTATCAGGTTGGTTTTGTACAGCTTGAGCTGTTCGGCGTAGTTGGGTAGGTGTGTTGCGGTTGCCATTTCGCAGCGGTTCGTTGAGGTGGCGTGCTCCGGCTGTGTGTGCAGTCTGCAATGTGCACGCTCCGGGGTTGCTGTGAGCTCTGTGTAGTCGTAGGGAGACAGGACTTGTGTTCTGTTGGCTTGTTTGGAGGACACGGGCCCTCTTCCCACATGCTTCTCAGACAGTTCAAGGTCAGTGCTGTGTGACTCCTTCCAATTAACTTGCATGTGGCCGACATGGGGAGTGTTTTCTTCTTTCTTCCCCGTCCGTTGTGTGCTTCTGTGATATGCGCTATCTGCCCTGTGGTCGGTCTCCTCGGCATGCCTGTGTTGGTCTATTCTTGGACAATGGCTGTATTCACCGGCTTCTGTCGTAGGGCTGTGGTTTCGGAGTTGGAATGGAAGGTCATTCAGTGCTGTCTGCTCTCCCTTGTGTGGGCGGCAGGCTGCCTTTCCGCTCTGCGTTGGGCCTTGTGTGTGAATGTTATTCTTGGGCCACCTGTTGTCGGTCCCCGTGCTCTTTGGTGTTCCGTTTTATATGTCTTGTTCATATGTGCAGGGTGGTATGGGTTTTTCAGTGTGGTACTGGCGTTCCTCTTCCCGAAGGAGCCCTGCTTCTCCTAGTTGGTGTTGCCGCCGCTGTGTGCTACGCCATGTTTGTTACACTGGGGTGTGTCCTGCTGTTGCGTGACTTCACTGACATGTGTGCGTCTGTTGTGTGGCGTTGGGTGTTGTCCGTGAATTGGGCGTTGGGGACATGTCTGTGGCAGGCCTGTCACGTGTCATGTGCGTTCGGGGTGGGGCTGATGTGTGTGCTGCTTGGTTGTGTCCCTGTGTCTGTGTGCGACGCATGCATGGCGCTGCGGTTGGCCTCTGCGTTGTGCGCATGTGTGGCGGCGTCATCGGCGCTTTGGGGCCGTGACGGGGTGGTTGGTTCCTAGTCCCAGGTGGTGTGTACACATGTGTTCCGCGATGTTAGGATTTGGCCTGTGTGTCATATGTGGATGCAATGGTGGATGTGTAGTGTACACGCGCTGGTGGGGGGTTGTCCTCTTTTTCCGCCCTTGCACTGTGTGCGCTATTTGCGTGCACTTGTTGTGTGTGTGCCTACCTGCGTCTCCGCGGTACGTTGCGTCCTTGGTGGTGCATCAGCAGAAGCATGGGAAGGGCCTGCAGTGCTGGATTCATGCTCGGGGTGCCGCTTCTTCGTTGTCCGTGCTCTGCGTCCGTGTTACCGCCTCTCTTTCACGTGCGGTGTCTCTTAGCCGTGGGAGCCGTTTGTTTGCGGCATCGTAATTTATACGCCCGGGCGGGACGTGTTTCGTCGGACGGTGTGTGTCAGTTGGGCTGCGCCGCTACGTGTACGGGCGCACTTTGATGGCGGACGGTGTTGCTGGCTTGCCGGCGGTGTTTGGCCTGCTTTTCGCATCGTAATTGGGCGGGCGTGTGGACTGCTGCGTGCCGGCGGTAACTGGTGGTTTTTGCATCCGCCAGCACGGCGGTTGTGCTTCCGCCCGCCATCGTAATGAGCCCCCTAGTAACCTATTTGGACCAGGAAAATTTGGAATTAAACAAAGAGAAAACCAAAGTTGTTCGTTTAGTGGACACCAAAAAAATTAAGTTTAAATGGGTCGTAAAAGGGGCAACGGTGGAAGAGCAAGTGTCCTATAAATATCTTGGCATAATAATAGGGCGGGGCACCACACATAAGGAACACAAATTGGCCGAAAAAGCCAAAGCGCAATCGTTAATCTTCGCATACAGATTACTGCATAAAAACTAGACTGTCCGAATCACAACCACCTCTTAAAAGTGATGAGTGCGCAAATCCTGCCTACACTGTCATACGGTCTAGTCACCTGGTGCGGCAAGGAGGCTGATCTGTTAAACGAACTTCAGACGAAGGTTTATAAGGCCGTTTTCAATCTGCCAAAGTCTGCCTCTCCAGCTCAGGTCCGGCTGGAATTTGGCCTCCAGAATCAGAAATTCCGGGGTATGAGCGGCTTTGTTAAGCTATGTCATAAATTCCGCTCCTCCGATCCAGAGACAATGAACAGTTTATGCTGGGATGAAATTAAATATCAGCTGGATCAAGAAACACCGAACTCATGGGGAAGTTACTTGAGAACATCACTGGCTGAGCTGGAAATACAAACAGCATGGGATAACATGGCAGACAGAGCAAGTATTTGTAAAGCTGTTAATGACGCAGCAAAAAGAAATCTTTTCTGGAAGATAAAAAGTAATTTCCAAACGGCGGCATGGGTGGACAGTGATTAATTCTTACAAATCTTTAAAGCCACAAAGCTTATTTAACAGCCCACTTTAGCCAGCAGTTAAAAAAGAGCTTCACAGACTATCAGATGGGCTTGCATGATTCAAAAGACCTACAGCCATCTTGGAAAAACACCCAACAAGCAGCTCATTGTCGATTATGTGGCTTTTACAAGGAATCTTTAACTCATCTGCTATGTGTATGCCCAGTAGTTATTGATCTGAGGAGACAGTATTTAAAACCCATTTTTAACGAATTGAATATTCGCACGGGCAGGCAAGCTGTGATACGCTGGTTGGAAGGTTCCTCTATAATCTTGGCCTGCCGGGAGTAAAATACCTGACAGAAGTAAGGAAACTTTTACCGCAAGTTAATTTGGAGGAAATCAAAGAAGTATGATCAATGCCGGCAGGGGCCCAGCTGATTTATCTATGTAATAAACGGACTGAAATGTAAAACTCATTAAGAGACAATTTAATTAGCAGGACCTCAGAAGTTTGTTTTTAAAACATATTTTACATCTGTATAATTGCACTTTTTTTTTTTTTTTCGGGTACCTGCTATTTTAATCAGGGATTTCTATTTATCCAGCTTGTTGTTTTAAAACACTAATCGTAAGGTCGAAAGCACCTTTACGGTATTAGCAATGAAAATGATGTATTCAGTAAATATTTTCATAATGCATCCATAATATTATATGTCGATGGTTTAGCACTTGCACTTTAGCTAATAACCAAAGGGATCCCTTTATTGTTGCCTGGTTTTAATCGTGTATTTAAAGACATATTTTTATTTTTGGGAAATTTGTAAAGATTTTAATTAATCATATACAATAAACTATGAATCTGAATCATAGGAAATCAGAATGCTATAATCCAAGCACAGTGACAGGTGCAGGCGAGCACCATCACACAGTATGATATCCCACTAAATCTTGCTGCTGTAGCACCCTCACAATTCTCACAGTGCTGAGGCATTGAGCCAGGCTCAGATCTGCTGGCAGTGGCCTTTCTGCAAGATTGCTGCACACTGCGGAAATCAGTGTGCTGCAGTGCAATAAAGTGGGTTGTGAAAGGGGGAGGCTTGCATGCCCTCCCAGCGCAAGTACTGCACCAAGTCAGTGGAAAGCTTTATTATTGTGCTATTCCAAGATAGCAATCTCGTTGTAAATGTAGAGTGGCACCTACTTGCATTAGTACAACAAAGATTTATATGCAAACGGAGGTAGTTGTGTCTAGATGTAACGTAACACCATCTTGCATTATGACAGCAATGAAGTGTAGAAAATACAGTTACAGGATAACCGGCTGGTGATATTGCCTTTGTCAGTGCATGTATGACTAACATGCACGGGCAAAGTCAATAGAGGCCGACGGGGAGAGGCCTTACTTGTTGTGTCGAGGGTGCAAAATGGAGCTAGGACACAGAGAAACTGTAAGAGATAGCAGAGCTCCGTGTCTGGCCTCATGCTGTTAGTACATGTAGACAATATGAAACTTACTGAAAGAGATAGAAAGAGGGGGAGTGAGAGAGAGAGTGGCAGGTGGGGTGGTATGTTACAATTCCTGGTTGTCGAGGGGCCCCTCAGCATATCTTGCAAGGGGCACCTTAGGCTGTGCCACATAGCACCATGTGTGCTTTCTTTTAGTAACTTTTGATCAGTTTAAGCTGGAACATTTTAGTTGAAATCTGCAAATTATGCAGACATTGGTGAAGTATGTAGAAAGTGCAGCAAATCCACAATTGTGTAGAAAATGCTGAGCGTAACAAACCTATCTTGTTCATCTGGACTAGTTATAAAAACTGATATTGTTTATATTCGAGCTGGTTATGACCGTTTGCAAGATATTAGTTCACTATATTTGAAGTCTCAGCTTGTGTGCACTTACTTACTAAACGTTTAGAGCCCTAGTATGTGCATGCCCAAACAGAAATCGAATATTATATCTCACCCCAGTAGGGAACTCAGGGGCATATTATCAAGACCATTATCGCCGCTTTAGCGGCAGTTTTTGCCGCTAAAGCGGCGATAATTATATCGCCCTATCAGCAAGCTGTCGCTAACAGGCGTTAGCGACAGCTTTCAAGCGATAGCGGCCGGTTTTTACATCGCCTTGCATGCCAGCGATAATTATCGCTAATGACATGCAAGGTAGGCGTTCCCACTAAAAGCGACTGAAAACAGTCGCTAAAACAACTACCCCTATTAGCAAGGCAGGCGAAGCGATAATATAGTTCGCGCTAAGCACGTTTATCGCTAGATTTTTACACCTGCTACTGAGGGTGACTTACCTGTTTGTAGCATAGGGGTGGATTGTCAGGCTAAATCCACCATAGCGTTAATGCGAGAATATCGCTGGTTTTCCAGCGATATTTTCAGCATTTTACCCGCTATCGCTGGAAATATTATCGCTATGGAGATAAACCTTACTAATAGGGTGTTATCTCAGCGATAATTTCCAGCGATAGGCGGCGTTAAAAAAAACCACGCTAAGCGCGGTTAGCGATAAATATCGCACTTCCTTGATAATATGCCCCTCAATATTTATTGAATACAGATTGTTTCGATCTTGTGGTCACCCTATTGGTGATAAGTAAAGAGGCGTCAACTATTTTCCATTCCGCTACAAGCATTATCTTGTCGACTTGTTTTTTTCTTCATAATAATCTGTTTATTTTTTTTTATAGAAAGGAACTAGATTCAAGCAGCCAAAGCAGTCTCACAGCATGGGATTCAAAAGCAACTGCTTCTATTATAGTGGTACAGTGAGAAGAGCAATACATTATTAACTCTTTTTAGCCTATTTTAAGTCTTGTCTGCAGAATTATGGGCCAGATGTATCAAAGGGTTTTACCCATTTTGTGTCTTTGGGGAAAAAGCTTTAGTACATAGGCGCCTAAGTTATGTTTTCCAACTAATAGAAAGTTTTGAACTATAAAGAAGGATTAAAATTAATTAATGTATTTAATCTTCTAAATGTGTGGCAGACAGGCGTTGCCAAACATTAAATAGTTTCAAAGAAGAAATGATCAAAAATGGCAATAAATTAACGAATGAAACAAGTGCTCAAAAAAGAAATTGTGAAGCAAATAGTATAAAACATTAAAAACAATGGGAGCTGTTTAAGTTTAGTGGATTGTTCTCCAGGATTGCATGGGCTTGTTCACAGCTGCTCTGTTGAACTCCAGCATGACAAATTTAGAGATATCCGCTTGTCTGAAGGAGGTCTCTGTCTTCAGACTAGCCTCAGCCACGGAGCCTCCTCTCAATGCACTGTACATTTGCTGAGAGGTCAGCATATTTTATGTGGCTGCTCAGCAAACTTTTCTGTTTTTCAGAAACAAACACTCAAAAAAGGAGTTCGTTTTTGAAAAACAAAAACCTTGTCACCTTGACACACTGGGAGTCATTTCCAAGGGTGTGGGACTCATTTTTCCTTCTGTGTGGGATTGCCAGTATGTCAGAACGATTAGGGCGGATGGTGTTATGTATGTATGCTGAATGCCCGATGTCTGTCGGGCCATTAGCGTAGGATTTCCACAAGTGGAACCAGCTACATGACTAGTTAACCCAACTCTAAATGGAGTGGGAAGAGTACCATTTAAATATCCTTTTTTACTGAAAAAATAATATAGTTAAGTTTTGTAATAATATAAAACTATCATAAAAAAGCATTTTGCTTTTTTAGTGACTTTCTGAGTTCACTGAGGTCTCCTCTCTCACCAACAGCTGTCTTTCTGAGGTGTTGTTCCCACAGAATTGCATTTGATTTTTCAGATGAGCCTCTTGGCTCCTGGTACAGTAATGTTCACATGGCTTACCACGATGCACTGGTTTGCAGTAAAAGTGAGCATTCGGTGATGTGCCGCTCATGAGGCCTAAGTATAAGAAGTCCCAAACCGAGGAGGGGAGCTTTTTTATGGAGCCTCTTATCACAAATATGGCTAAAGAACTTATTGAGGTGTAGTTAGGTGGTTGTGTTTGTTTTTCTGTTGGGTGCGCTTCTATGACTGAGGTAGGCGTGGTCGTGATTGCTCCAGGCTTTTGGATTCTTGAAAAGATAGAAGCAAGTAATGTTGATGATACTACATTGACTGAGAGATGAATGGAAGTGATCTGCGTTTCCTCTGTGCCACTCTCCACACAAACAAACACTGGCTTATCACTTTCCTCACATCCAAGGCAATAGAGAACCTTTTGTTTCTCTTTTTATCATTGTGATTGTCAGTCGAGGTCCAATCCATGTCAAAAACATTGAAAGGGGGCTTGATGAAGATGGGAGAGTGCTATTTATTTTCTTTGCAGGAGCTTGTGAAGATAATGTGACTATAGGAATAGTAGTTACAACAACCTCTTGACAGCAGCAGGCTTAGCTTCCTGCTCTGCCCCTATCTCCAGAACATCAGGTGTAACACACTATGGCTGTTTTTGAGTTTCCTGTGAAGGATATTTGTTATGTTGCTGAGATAAATCAATGTCAAGCTCACTGCTCTCAGCCAGGACTGCAGTCACTGCAGGGCTGAAAGACAATGGCTATGGTTTTGGTGCTGTAATTCTATGAGTGATCCTCCTCTCAACCTCTTCCTGTCCAGAAGATGGTACAGTACATATGGTGCATTGTCAGATTAAGGATTTGCTGGGGGTTGCAACATACTTCCTCTTCTCCTCACTAGCCACTTACTTCCCAAGAAGCTCGTTCTCTGGGGATATCATCTTTACTTTTCGTATGGACCATCACATATGCAAATGCATTTAGCAGATAGGTCTATGGACACCAATGCCAGTTAATTTACAGACTTCTCTTTGTCTCAGTAATTGCTCTTGTGCACCTGTAAGCAGTAAAAAAATATGAAGGCAGAGAATGAGACTTGGCGGTTATCATCAATTTAATATGTCATAATCACAAGCATCGCCATTGCAATATTATAAAAATTGATTACACTAATGAAAGCAATAGTTGGTGACTTACCAGGGCCTATGTGTTTCTTATGAGGGGTAGGAGGTAGGCAAAAATGAAATCAATTAATATAAAAATACCTGGTGTCATTCCAGGGCTCATGGAGCCCCTATAGGAAGTAGGCAAAAATCAAATAAATGAATATAAATATACCTAGTGTCCCGCCATGGCCATGGGGTTTCTGTAGGAGTGTGGGGATCTTGCCTAATGCACCAAAAAAGCCAAGTTCTGGAATGTATGTGTGTTTCTTGTCACTCGTGAACGGGCCACTTTGCTCCGGAACCACACAGCTTGCACAGAGAATCAGCGCGAGACACCACAAGTTTGTCTCTTCACACAGCAAGTATCGTCTGCCAGCGTGGATCTCCACCTCGAAGCTCCAGCCAGCCTGTCCGCAATGCCCTGCCTGCTCTTCACGCCACGCCAATCATCTCCAATAACGCTCTCCTTGATTCCAGCAAACTCCTTCCCCACAAACGCGACTCTTGGCACAAAACTTGAGAAGGTAAACCTTCAGCAGGACTAATCTGGGACTCCATCCGACCTGCACTCCATTGCTGGCAGCCTGAACTTTTGGCTTTTTACTTGGTCCTGCACGACCAAATGTCCTCGGTTGGAGCTCTATGCTTTTAAGCGCTATTTTACAGTTTATTCTTCATTGGACTTTTGTCATTTTGGTCTTCTTTTATCTAAAAATGTAGGTCTATTTCTCTAATGTGATGTGGAATCTTTTTTTTCGTGTTTCCACTGTTTTACTGTTGGAAGTGTTGCACTAATACTTTACACATTGCCTCTAAAGTTAAGCCTGACAGCAGATGTATGACGTTACAATGCAAACTATTGCAACGCATACCTTTACAACGTGGTTTTTACAACGCAACTTCCATTACAATGCATGCCATTACAATGCAAGCCATTACAACGCATTTTCCATTACAATGAAAATTACTATTCTAACACCGCCGGGTGCTTACCTCAGGGAAGGTGCTAGTCAGGGAGGGATATGCATTGTAATGACATGCGTCGTAATGGCATGAGTTCTAATGGAACTTGCGGTGTATTGACTGTGTTGTAAAGGCATTGCGTTGTAATGCCTGCGTCGTAATGGATGTTTCCCCTGACTGCTACGCGCCAAACTACCAGAGGGTGAGCACAGGTTAATTTAAGGTGTGCTTGTGCCTTATGCTGACTAGGATTGCGGTTACTGTTTGACCAGGGCTTATACCCCAGTCAACCGGGAACCCAATTTCTAACAGTGTGCCTATTCGCTTCTGTGAGGATTCTGCTGCCTCTGTGGCCTTCTTTGCAGACCAGATCGCTATCAGTGGGCACTGGAGAATCCTCCTGCACCTGTGCTGGTGGTGCATGTGTCTCTGACGTGGAGCGATGGTCCTGTGCGGCAGCTGTGGATGGCTGCGCCTGCTGCATATAGTGACTGAGCCTACTGCTCACACACCTTGCACTCCTGTCATGATAACCACCTCACATAAACTCAAAGAAAGAAAGAAACAAGGCCTACTAACTTTAGAAAGAGACACACCATGGAGGCCATCTTAAAGGGGAAAGTGACTGTTTCCCGTGAGCACCATGGCACACCTGTGGTAGAAAGGATATTCAGCAGCACCCACCTTAGGAAAAAGAAAAACCCTGACACTGTGGTGTGTGGTCTAGTCGTCATTCCACAGATTTTTCATGAGGCAAACAAGGCACTTGTCAGCATTTATGTATCTAACTTCACCAACATCATGGCAACAAGTTTTGCCATCCACTTTAAGTGTATTAAATTATGGAGCTTCAGCTGTTACAGGCGCACTTTTATCAATATATGGCAAATTCATCACATAGTTCAGATCACTAAATTTGTTGAAGTGTAGGAAAAAGTGATGGATGGAATGCTTGAATTACTCAGTCAACCTTTTCCCAATATAAATGAAATTTTGGTCTCTTTTACCTCACTCAAAATCTCGGGCATATCTTCAAATCAATCTTTGTGAAGATTTAATAAATCTTATATTCAGAACTCCGGAGGGAGCATTCTGCTATGTTTGTATGCCATTTGATTTGGCATCTCCTTCCTCCATGTTAAAAAGGTTGATGAACAATTTGTTCAAAGCAGTTGCAAGTGTAATGTATTTCCACGATGATATCTTAGGGGGCGAGTACGATGTTGGTTGGAAGTGTTCCGAATGGCATTCGGGTCGTCCAAATGCGATTCAGAACCCGTCTTTCCAACCGATTCGGAAAGCCTTCCGAACGACCGATTACAATAGTCGGACACCGTTCGGACTTTCCGACTCGGATCCGACTTGGTTCCGAACGGCATTCGGAGGAACTGAGTTGTTCGGAGCCAACTCGTACAGGTCTATGGACTGCAATTCAGACCGACCGATCACGATGCCGGATTTAGACAGCCTTTCCAAATCGGTTGTTCCGACACGGATCGGCTGTCGGAATCTGACTTTGGGGGCCCGTAGCAGGCCCCCCTTCACCCGGAGCCTTCAGAATGGGGCACGTAGGGGTACCCATAGGACCCCTCTTTCAGACCAAGCATAGTGTGGCAGGCACCAGGGGTGCTCGCCACATGGTGCACGATTTTCCCTACCCACCCCTTTCTTCAATGGGAGCCTGTGTAGTCGGTCGGAACACAGGCTCCCATTGAAGTCAATGGGAGTCCGACCGAGCGGTGTTCGGAAGCATCATAATCAGTGGGTCAGACTCCCTGAATACGATTTGGTCGGAAACTTTTCCGAGACCGAGTCGGTCGGAATGCTTTCCGACCGACATCGTAATGAGGTCCTTAGTGTTAAGAAAAAATTTATGTTAACATAACATGTGTTTAGAGAAGTTTTGGATGTAATAAAGTTGAGTGGGTGATGTTAAAGAAAAAAAGGTGTAAGTTTCTTCAGAGCGGAGTTGATTATTAGTTGTGTCTAAGATGCAAATATTGGAAACAAGTGTGAAGGCACCTGCAGCAGTAGAAAAAAAACAGCTAAGGATTTTTCTGGCCCTCGCAGAGTTTTATGCCAAATTTGTAAAAAAAATATAGCCTACAAAAACTGACATCTTATGCACACATTTCAAGAAGAATAGAAATTAGACAGTGTGAAGGAGTTTTCACTTAAACGAAAAACGAGGTAGTTTCAGCTCATCTGCTCAAACCATTCATCACTAATGATGTAAGCATCATTAAAACCGATGTGAGTAATCAAGGTTTGGGTGCAGTGTTGTTAAAGAGAAGGGATAAATGTAATGAGGACATAATGGCATGCACCTCTAGAGCTTTATGTGGTGCTGCACCAACATATTTCACAGTTGAAAAGGAAGCCATAGGGTTATGGTGTGAGGTTCAGCAGTTCAAAAACTTTGTATGGGGCAGTTAATTCATCTTACATATTGATCATAAATCCTTTGCAGACATGTTTAGTACTAGCTGTAGTGGAAGAGCAACACTACGAATAGCCAAGTAGCAGAATCGACTGCATGAGTTTCAGTATAAACTGGAATATGTTGCCAGTGCAAGGAATTTTGCTCCTGACTATCTCTCAAGGTTACTATTAAATGAAGTTAAAGATAGTGTTGATAAGGCAGATGACATTGAATGGTGTGTGCTTTGAATTCAGTAGGACACGAGCTTTGTCAGAAGAATTGTGGAGAGTGGAGTTGGATGAGGAAGCTGTCATTCAGAAAGTCATCAGGTTTGTATCCAGGGTTGGTCGCAGATGAAAAGAATATGCAGTTAATTGTTTCCTTTTGGTCGTATGGCAGAGGAGTTATCTATCATCAATGGAATTTTAAGACAGTGTGGTTTGTTGATGGTGCCAGTGAGTCTACAAAATGGAGTTTCAGTTCTTGTCCATGAAGACATATCATCCAGATATATCAAACATAAGGAGGACTGGGGGCGCTTATAGGTCCAGCATACCTGCCCCTAGGGTATATGTATTAGAACAAAGGTATGCAGTTACTAGGAAATATTAAAGGGAAAAGTGGAGGACTGGCCGGTTTAGATTAATGTCCAAAAGGGGGAGGGGGTGTCTCCCACTTTAGGAACTGGGGCCCTCACACACCCGGCTGGGTGTCATGCTTCATCATAGGGCATGCTCCTTGTCAGGTCGGCGCTGCAGTGCCTGACAGGCACCCTATGAGGGGCTCTTTGTCGGAGATCTTTTATTCCCAAAGCCTTAAGGTGTGGTGCGAGTATAGGGGCTTGTGGTGTAGATGAGTGTCAAGGGTGTGGTTGAAAAGTGAGAGGATTATAAAAAGGGACACAGTGGTACTCAAAATTAATTTTAATCAGCGAGTCAACTTGTCCCAGTTAAAAACGAGAGTGGCACACCACTGATGTAATGTTCAGCGGTGGCTACAGTATAGAGGTCAACATGTTTCTTGCCTAGGTTGTCACAAGATCAATTGGCAATTCTTGAGGACTAAAAGTAAAATAAATATCTACACAGTGGTTGGTTTCCTAATTAGTATCCAGGGTAAACCAAACACACAAACAACCTAACAGTGAGGTACCATGCATTAAAACTAACCCGGAAAAACATAATGGTATACATCATTAAAATGTCCTCTGCAAAGGCTGAATGCAATAGAATTATAGTCAAGCTGTTAGTGAAAGATCAAAAGTGATAGGCGCAGTGAAAAGGAAGAGATAGGTGGCAGGCAGGTCGCACATCTAAGGGCTGAGGCAGGCAGGGTGACTTATCAACCACCATGGTTTATTGGAAAACTCATGTAACTCACCCATCTGGGGTGGCTCACCAGCTGCATCGATTGCTGGTAGAGGGAATGTTAAGGAATTTTTAACGTTCTGGTATGTAAAAAAGAAGAAGTCGTTTCAGCATAGTGATCAGATAGTCAAAAGAGTAGCAATACTCCAAGAGACCAAGGGGCAGGGGGGGCAAAGGGTACCTTAGCATCCAGGCCATGAAACACAGGGTGGGAGAAAATTTTGGTGGCCTGTTGAACAAAGCCAAAGACCACTATGATAGAAATTGGTTTACTGGTATAAGCAAGGTCAAGCAGCAACCACAATTGCAGTCAGGGTAAGGCACAAGAAAACCCCTGATTAACCTGTGCTCACCCCCTGGTATCTTGGCACAGAGCACTCAGGCTTAACTTAGCTGCAATGTGTAAAGTAGTTGTGCAACACTTCAAAAAGTAACACAGTGAAAACACCAAACAAAAGTATACCACACCAGGTTAGAAAAATGGAGCTTAATTTAATAGATAAACAAGACCAAAATGACAACATTCAATCATAAGAACTAGAGTTATGAATGTTTAAAGAATAAACTGTAAAATAGTGCCTAAAAGCAGGAAGTGCCCACCACAGCTATGTGGTCGTGCTGGACCAGGTTAAAGTCAAAAGTTCAGGTCGACCGCAATGGAGTGCGGGTCGGGTACAGTACCAGATTCGTCCCGCTGCAGGCTTACATTTTCAGGTTTTGTGCCAAGAGTTCTATTCCCGCTGGAGAAGGTCGCAGGGAGCAAGTACAAAATTGCAAGCAGTGCCCGGTGTGGCTGGGTATCATGGACATGCAGGCTGAAGTTCTACGGTGGTGGTCCTCGGCAGTCAATCGATGCTTGCTGTGTGAAGAGAAGGGCAGGTGGTGAATTTCAGTGCAAGCAGTGCGGTTCCAGATAAATGGCCCCTTCATAGTCGGGAACATCCCGAAAGCTTCATTTAAAGAGCCCATGAGCCACACCAAGTGTCCAGTGCCTGAAAGGCACCCCATAGCGGTCAGAAACCCACTGCAGCTGGAACCAGCAGATGGTTAGCAATCTTTTTATGTCCCTGAGTCTCAGATACGGAGGCCAGCAGACTAGCCATTGGAGTTACTCTGGGTCCTGGGTTCGAGATGAAGTTGCAGGTCCAGTTCCTTTAGGGCAGCAGTCCAGTAGAGTGGCAGTCCCTGTAGCAGCACAGCAGTCCTTCTTCCCAGCAGACTATCTACAGGTCCAGAAGTGTACTGAAGCGTTGGTGTCTGATGTTCTTCTTTTATACCCTGGTGCACTGGTTCTGGAGGGTGGGAGAAGCTTCTAGACAGTGGCTTTGCAGTGCATGGAATACACTGCCTCCCCTGCCCTGGCTCCAAGCTGGCTGAAGTGACAATGCAGGGTCAATGGGCCCTATGTGTGAAGGCAGAACACAGGCTATTCAGTTGTAAGTGGGGCTGTGCTCCGCTCCACTCCCTATTCTGCCAGCATATGGCCCATTCAGGTACACCTAATCCCTCAATTGTGTGACTACCGTGGAGGAATTCATAAAGAGTAACTGTCAGTTACACCCACTCATATGACCAAGACCAGGCTATAGGCACAAAAGTGCTATGGGCAGAAAAATGGCAACTTCACCACTAAATAGGGCTTTTCACCTCAATTCCAAACTTATCAAACATGAACTTCTTACCTCTTCCCATTTGGGGATTACACTTATAAAATGTAATAAGGGAACTCCAATGTTATCCTATGGGAGAGATGGGCCTTGCAGTAGTGAAAAATTTATGTAAGAGTTTTTCACTACCAGGACATGTAAAACGTATAAGTACATATCCAACCTTTTAATTACACCCTGCTCTATTAGTGGCCTAGGGAGTACCATAGGAAATTACTTATATGTATTAAAAAGTTAGGTTTGGGCCTGGAAAAAGTTTTACTTTGCCAAGTCAACATCACAGTTTAAAACTGCACACACGCAGGCTGCAATGACAGGCCTGAGACATGTTTAAAGGGCTACATAAGTGGGTGGTACAATCAGTGCCGAAGGCCCATGAGTAGCATTTAATTTACAGGCCCTGGGTACATGTAGGACCACTTTACTAGGGGTGTATAAGTAAATTAAATATGCCATTTGGGTGTAAGCCAATCTAACATGTTTTAAGTAGAGAGCACAAGCTCTTTAGCACTGGTTAGCAGTGGTAAAGTGCAGAGAGTCCTAAGGCCAAGAAAAACAATTTCAGCAAAAAGTGGAGAGAAAAAGGCAAGAGGTTTGGGTGTGACCCTGCAGAGAGGGCCAGATCCAACAAACCATACGAGAGAATGTTGTGAGTTTGTGTTGAATGACACCTGTTAGAGTCAAGGAAGTGACAATAGAGTGTGGAATAAGAGTGTGGTTTCTATTGTTCTAAGTTCAAAATCATCATATGTGTCGAAGGTTTGGAGCAGGCGAGAAACTTCCATCCGATTCAGGTGGCGGATAAGTAGTGCTTCGTTGCATTCCAATGTGTGCCAAAGTCTTGCTGGCACACTTTACGGATAGTGTGATGTGAAGTAGTGAAGTAGTTTCAGGGAGGAGGAGGGCATTTTTCCTGGGTTTAGGATCTTCATCTAAGTTGTGGAGCCTTTTAGGACCATTTGATCATTTTTGGCATGTGATAATTGTTTATTCACATCTTATAATTGTACTATTAGTTTGCTTCTATCAAAAAGAATATTTTGGATGTATTTATTTTTCTGCATTGGGTTGTGAAATGGGATGTGTGGAGAGGGTATAGATCGAATCAGGAAAGTTGTGGAATTTAGAAGTGTTTTGAGTCCCATTGTTCTTATCACCTCAATTTACTGCCAGGACGAGGACACTAATGGTCACACTTGGAAATAAAAAGCAGAAAATTACCTGGTCCGGGCTTCATCTTCAGGAGGGGGCAAGCGAAAACTGAATAAAGTAATATAATAAAACCTGGTGTCCCTCCAAGTTTAGCAAGCACAAATAAATATATAAGGAGAATACAGTAGGAAAAAAACATAAAATGCACACAAATTACATTGACTTCTAATAGTAATGCTCCTAGAAATTGGCTTTAAAACATGGAATTAAATGATTACTGATTATAAACACTCACTGGCTCTACAAAAGGGTGGTTGTTCACCATATGGCTAGCAAAGAAAGAGGCATCGAGATCGAAGACAAAATGAGCACTATGTGCACCCGAATGCACACACACACACACACACACACACACACACGCACACACGCACACACACACACACACACTCTCTCTCTTTGGCTCAATAAAAATGTGTATTGTTCTTCATAAAATGGTGGTCACCACATGGCCAGCAAAGAAGGAGGAGGTATGGAAAGCAAAGAGAATATGTCTATCCTACTCTGTCCTACTCTGGGCTGGGACCCTCCTCCACCCCATCAACAGAAGCTTGCAGGGATGCAGGGAATGGATTGTGCAAATATAGACCAAACATGTGACTGGTCTTATCCTTGGGCCCTAATACTCCACCAGTATAGTAACAAAATGAAAAAAAATTCAAGTAAGATCAAAAATACATAGCATAGCTAAATAAAAATGTGAGAAAATATGAAAATGTTTTAAAATTCCCCAAACAACAACATCACAAGGCAACAATTACCCTTGTAAACTACTTTTAAAAGTTGAAGAAAAACTATTATTCAACCATCTCACACAAACACACACACATAAAATGGTGAGCAAACATGTTGGAAAGAACAAAGAAAAATCGCTGCATGAGCCTGGAGTCCTGGAGCTGTCCAACCATAGCTACCTTTATGCACATGGAGACAAAAAAATAAACTGAATTTGTCATGAATACAAGGCTATCAACGACATCCTAATAAAAACAATCTCTAGTAAATATGCAGTAAGAATCTGAAAATTGATTAAAAACATCATCCTAGGCATACAGCAGACTTGCCCCCATAAAGTAAAACACACCCCACTATGAAGCCAGATCTGGAGAATAATCACAAAAACACAAGGTAAATGAAGAAACATTATTGCCCCAGGCCTCCATCATCAAGAAATGTCAATTATCCCTTATTGTGACAAGAGCCTGCTTTCACCCTCCCTACTTTACGCTCCAGACCATGAGCTACAAACAAAGAAAATGAGAAAACAACTAAAAAGGAACAACGTAGTGTTGCCTGCCAACACAAACATTTTCAAAAGAACTGCTTTGAAGGTTCTTGATTTTCCAAAAAGAGTAAGGATTCCAATTTACAATGGGCGATGATTCAGCAGAGATTGCAGACAAATGAAAAGTGATGCTTTCCCTCCAAATTTCAAATCCAAAATGACCAAGGGTTGGACAAGGCACTATCATCAATCAACTTTATTTTGACTCATTTGAGCCATAAAAGTGCACAGAGCAGAACAGTGGATGTAATTAAAAACATAATAAAAAAATCCAATTCATAGCAATAAATTAAATATTTATACAACATCAATCATCAAATAAAATACCACAAACCACTCAGATAAAACCAATGGGACAAAAACCTCAAAAGAAGTCCTAAATGTAAGCTCATTAGGAGTCCACTATGCACCCCTGGGTTATCTAAGCAGAAAATCAAACATATTGAGGACAGTCAGTTCTACGATGAAAAGCATGGCGATCTATAAACATCAAGATAAAATTCATAATAACCACATAAATTCCTAAAACATCATATAAGAACTGTAGCCCTCTGCTTAATAGTGCATTCAATATATGTAGCAGCAAAGAAGCAAATCTTGATTGTGGGTAAAGTTTGCAGGTAAATAAAGGCAGCTCTGCAGTAGCGAATGTTGGCCATCCTGAAAATGGGCAGAAAGTAGCGTTTACTCAGCAGCGAGTAAAATTCACAAAATAGGATAAGATGTAAGGTAGTCTGTGGAGATTGATCGTCACATGGGCATAATGGGAGTTGTGAAAAATAAGTGCCTTGTGATGGAAAAGCAGCGAGAAAGAGTCTCATCAATAAACATTTATGGTGTGAATTTCTCACCAATACTAAGTATGGTGCAGGACTTTCAACCGGACAAATCCCCATATAGGACTGGACCATCAGTTTGTCTACAGCACTCTGTATTCTGTTCTCCAGGCATCCCTCTAAAAATGCATACTTCAAAGTCGTATTAGAGCTGGCTAAAGCAGTGCTAAGAGAGGTAAACAAGTCCTCCTGTCCCATGCTGCAACATAAATTCTGTATGTACTTCAGCCAAGGAATACTCAGGCAGTGGTCGAGTGTTAAGCAGTCTGCAAGCACAGCCCTATTAAAAGATGTCTGGCTTTTGGTCCAGATTCTAAGCCACCAAAGGGGGGGCTGAATTTTAATAAAGTTGCTAACATAGCCAATCTCTACCTCAGTGTGGCAAACAAAGGAACCATTGCTTTGGGGAACAGCTAGCACTCGCTTGATGAAACTGTTCTCGTTTTTTTCAAGGGCCCCCTGATCTTCAATGCCCCACACCCCTGCCCCATATGAAGACTTAGCACAGCATTTGGCTTTGTAGACTTTCAAGAGTTCCTTTATTGGTTTCTGACCAAATTCGCAGGCAAAATTAGGTACAGCCTCCGTTGATATGGAGAAGGCAGCAGCTCTACTGATCTTCAACGGTCCCCATGAAAGTCGAGTATCAAGGGGGATGCCAAGGTAGGTGAAAGTGGGAACTGAACCAACCTTCTTGCTGTTCACTACACCAACATTTGTGGGGCGAGGTACACCTAGCCAAATCGATTTTGTTCTCTTCTCTAAATCAGTAAGAGATTGGGTCTTGGACTATAGTTTGGCTGATTCTCCCCTTAGTGACCAAAGACTTTTGTCTATTTCTATTCATGGCCCACTGATCACCAGGATCCCTGTAGAGGCACGCAATACCTGTTTATCATCTTGTAAGAATCATGGGGTAATAAAAGCATGGTCCAAGGTTGCAAACCCTTTTTTTTAGGGCAGCTAGTGGTCTCCACTTACCCTGACTTCTTGGTTTGTCTATCAGCTGATTACCCACAGGGGTGGGGTCCTGCGCTCCTCAACAGCTTTAATGTGTAGTGTGGTAAGCCCCTGCTGTTATATAATTTTAATGCCCAGCTTCCATGCTTTAGCTTTTTCAAGCTTCTGGTGTCATTACTGTTTCGATGCACTGTGAGCTGTGTTAAAGCTCAAGGGAGATTAACGCTTGTCTCCTCTTCCTACTCCGTAATTGGCAGCCATTTTGGGTCAGCGCTCTAGTCGCTGGACCCTGTTAGTGAATTTAAGCCCACATGACGGGACCGCGCGGCGGGCATTAGTTGCTATGAGCCTGCAGTGCGAGGGGGGTTCTATCTAATACCTGTTTTAAAATCTTTTAACAAAAGGTGATTTTAGCTTTGTTGTGACTGTGATTACTGTTTCGATGCACTGTGAGCTGTGTTAAAGCTCAAGGGAGATTAACGCTCGTCTCCGCTTCCTACTCCGTAATTGGCAGCCATTTTGGGTCAGCGCTCTAGTCGCTGGACCCTGTTAGTGAATTTAAGCCCACATGACGGGACCGCGCGGCGGGCATTAGTTGCTACGAGCCTGCAGCGCGAGGGGGGTTCTATCTAATACCTGTTTTAAAATCTTTTAACAAAAGGTGATTTTAGCTTTGTTGTGACTGTGATTACTGTTTCGATGCACTGTGAGCTGTGTTAAAGCTCAAGGGAGATTAACGCTCGTCTCCTCTTCCTACTCCGTAATTGGCAGCCATTTTGGGTCAGCGCTCTAGTCGCTGGACCCTGTTAGTGAATTTAAGCCCACATGACGGGACCGCGCGGCGGGCATTAGTTGTTACGAGCCTGCAGCGCGAGGGGGGTTCTATCTAATACCTGTTTTAAAATCTTTTAACAAAAGGTGACTTTAGCTTTGTTGTGACTGTGATTACTGTTTTGATGCACTGTGAGCTGTGTTAAAGCTCAAGGGAGATTAACGCTTGTCTCCTGTTCCTACTCCGTAATTGGCAGCCATTTTGGGTCAGCGCTCTAGTCGCTGGACCCTGTTAGTGAATTTAAACCCACATGACACGTCCGCGCAGCGGACGCGCGCAGCGGGCGCGCCTAAGGCAAGCCCGTCTGCGCCCGTCAGCAGCCGGCAGGGGCCAGAAGTTCTGCCTCTCTTCAACAAAGGAGATACTCTTATAGCCCTGAGCAGCTAAAAAACCTAAACAAAACTCCTGTTACAGGATGCACTTTTAAAATTAATCTCAGCTGCCCTGAGATGGGTTGTAGGCACTGCTCCTTTAGGCTACAAACTCAATCCTCCTCCCCCTCCTTGGAAGAATCGCAGCTGAGAATTTATAAAATGTTTCTGCTCAACTGCAGATCACTACCTAACACTCTTCGGAGTTATTTATTCTGTTGTCAGAGGAGAGCCCGGACATCTTGTTTCTTACCGAAACATGGACCAACCTCTACTCGGAACCTGATATTGTCCAAGCCCTTCCCTCTGATTATCTAATTCAGAGACTTGATAGACCTATAGGGAAAGGCGGTGGGGTTGCTATCATTTTAAAAACTCTTTTAAGTGCCGCAATCTTGGAAGTCCTTTAACTGATTGCGAGAATTTCAATTTTTCTATAAGACTCTCTCCCTTGCTCTCTTTTTCAGGCATTTTAATTTACCGACCGCCTGGACCGATGGGTCAGTTTTCTAACTCTCTATCTGAAACAGTTACTAAGTTGGCTAGCTGTGCTTCTAACTTTACTATTCTAGGCGATCTAAATGTCCATATTGACGACAATGCGTCAATAGTCACGTCAGAACTCTCTTCTGACCTTGCCGCCCTTCAACTCCTCCAGAAGGTGCCATCTGCCACTCACACTAAAGGTCACCTTCTCGACCCTGTTTTTTCCAACGTTCACGAGCTATTTTGTTTGGACCCTATTCCCATTCCTTGGTCTGACCACTATTTGATCCCCTTACATTGGTCGCCTAAGTTGGTCATCCCTAATGCTCAACCTTTAGGAAAAACAGTTCGAGGCTGGTCCAAACTTAGCCTTGATAAATGGACCTCTGTTTTGGACCTTTCAAAACCATCTACTATCACTGATCCGGTATTAGCGAATGACCATTTTAATAACTGGATTGAAGGGACTTTAGATCAGGTTCTCCCTAAAAAGAATATCCAGATAAACACAGGATCTAATAAAGCAGCCTGGTATACGCCTAATCTTCGCGAGTTGAAGCAAATGTGTAAGAGGGCAGAGAGAAGCTGGAGGAAAGATTTCTCCCTCTCTAAGAAAAAACAATATAGAGACACTATTAGTACATACAAATGCGAAATTAAAAAGGCGCAAGCACATTATTTTAGCGAAAAAATTTCTGCCGCCGCTAACTCCCCTCGGGAGACGTTTCGCATTGTAAACAAACTTCTGAATGCACCCACTCCCTTGGTCTCCCATGAAGCTACAGACGACCGATGCAATGATCTCGCGGACTATTTTTATAACAAAATTTTAACTATTAGCTGCTTATTTCCCACCTCCCTGCCTGCTCCCCCTTCAGAGGAAATAAAGGTATGGAGTAAAGAACATTCTCTTGAAGTCCTCCCGCCACTGGACATCGAAACTTTTAAAATTATGTTTGCATCGGTTAAGAGTGGATCACCTAGAGACCCGGCTCCTCTTAATATCTTAAAATCTGTAGCCACCTTAGTAGGCCCCGCGATTATGGAACTGATTAACGCCTCGCTTTCTTCTGGGGTGGTCCCTCTCCTTTGGAAAAAAGCTTTGGTAAAAGCCTTACTGAAAAAACCTAACTTAGACCCCGACTGTCTTGGTAACTATCGTCCCATCTCGCTCCTTCCTGGGGTGAGCAAAATTGCAGAGAAGTACGTAAATCGGCTGCTCTCCAGATACCTAGAAAGGGAGAACCTTCTTCATGCGTCTCAAGCTGGGTTTCGTCCAGGACATGGGACGGAAACTGCTTTACTAGCAGTCGTCGAGGATTCCAGAAGGATCCTTGACGCAGGAGGCTCTTTGGCCGTGCTTCTCTTAGATCTTAGCGCAGCCTTCGATACGGTTAATCACCGTATCTTAGTGCAACGGCTTCAGGACTTGGGTATTACTGGAGTTGCTCTGGTCTGGCTGCGATCTTTTCTGGAGGATAGATACTTCCAAGTAGTTGAGGGTGAGGCCACTTCCACTCCCCGACCTCTTTATTGTGGGGTTCCTCAGGGGTCGTCCTTGAGCCCCACTCTTTTTAATGTTTACATGGCTCCTCTTGCTGGCGTCGTTCTTCCATTTGGGGTGCAAATTGTTACTTACGCCGACGACACCCAATTGGTCGTCGCTTTGAATCATACCAACAAAGCATCTATCTGTCTTGGCCCTTGTCTCGAGGAAGTGATGAGATGGATGAAACATTCTCATCTCAAACTCAATGGGGACAAGACTGAGCTTATGCTCCTTGGCAAACCTTCTCTCTCCGAAATAGCTTCTGCCGGGCCTACTTGAATGGGCTCTGTGCCGGCCCCGAAATCGGAGATAAAGAGCCTTGGTGTTTGGCTTGATTCTGAGCTTGGCTTAAAAACCCAAGCCAGAAAGGTTGTTGCTTCTTGCTTCGGCATTTTAAGAATGCTGCGCAAAGTGCTTCCTTTGCTACCCCACCAGGTCAGAAAGCTTGTAGTCCAATCGCTCATTCTATCTCGTTTGGACTACGGAAATGCTCTGTACCTTGCTGCCCCTAGCCTGGTGTTGGCTAAACTTCAAATTGTGCAGAATTGTGCTGCTAGGATTCTTATGGGAATTCATAGTCGCCAAACAGCAAGGCCAGCCTTAAAGGCTCTCCACTGGCTTCCAGTTTTGGAAAGAGTCCAGTTTAAAGCTTTGTGTATCACTCACAGGTTGATAGGAGGGAATGGACCTCCTATTATTTCTTCTTTGATCCAGCCCTATTTAGCTAATAGGGACCTTCGTTCAAATAATCTTCACTTGGCTTCTGTGCCTAGAATTAAGAAGGCCCGAAGCGGCGGCCGTCTTTTCTCTTACAACGCCGCTCAGCTATGGAATTCACTTCCTCTGCAGCTCCGAAAGGAACCTAACTATATGACATTTCGCAAGATGCTCAAAACTTGGCTTTTCCCCAAATAATCGCGTCTCAGCTTGACTTGACTTGCCCACAGCGCTGGGATGCCCGTGGGTAACCATGCGCTTTCTAAATATTACTTTCATTTCATTTCATTTCATTTCATTATCCACTGACATTATTTTTGCTTTTTTTGTTAAAAGTTTTGCTGCCACCAGTATGGGTATAGGGGTGGACCATATTTCATGAGCTTCCAGTATTTCAACAGAGTAAGTAAAAAAGTTATGCCAAGATGACCCAGGTATATTTATCTGGTTAAGACCTAACATGGAGCCACCCGCTCGAGTACTGACCCAATGTACAACTTTAATAACCAATTGCTCATGATCTTCAACTGAGCTCTTACTTAACGGAGGAACATTCCTTAGGATCACAACAAAGGGGGTAGCCTGAGAGGGCAATTGCAACATGTGGTTTTTATAAGGAACAAAGAGCTGAGCAAAAACTGCACATATATTTCCAGGACCACTTGAACTAACTGGCTGAGCCTGGTCCCTATTAGTGCCTTCAGGAAGGTTCAGTGAACGTGCCCCTGGAACGTAGATAGGCTGGGCCGGACTAGAACTGTGCCCCTCATAGCCTGAGAGTATGTAGTCACTCCATCAGAAGCCAGGGGATGTGATGGGCAGTGTATTGGGTGGGCCTTGTTAGTGGTGCAGCCTGAGGAAGTGGGCAAAGGAGGACTTACAAAGCTTTGCACCAACAAAGTGTTGCTCAGTTTGGCCAAGGCTTCCTCGACCTTGCCTAATCTATCAATGATGAGAACCAAAGATGTAGTAAGTGAAGATATTACATTTTGGATATTTCAGCAGTCAGAGTCACTAAAGAGTCTTGCATGCAGTTCATAAGTCAGGGGCCGGTATCCCGGTTTGGATCCACGGCTGGAGTAGATGGAGCAATATATAGCTCTGGATGTAGTTTTTTCAACTTGACATTCCGGTCCAGTCTCTTTCTCTTACCCCCTCTGTTATTGGTGACCTCTGGGCTAGTCGAATTAATTGGGCAAACAGGTAGTTTATTATGCGTGGCATCACATCCCTCATTGGTACCAACAGTCAGAATGATAGTACCAGGAGTACTGGCCGAGCGGGGCCCAAGACAGGTGGAGAAAGAGCAGTACTGTGGGAGGACAACTCAACAGACACAAGTGAATCAGGGGGATCTTCTGCTGTCTCCGAAAGTGGCTCCGTCAAGGTGGTCAGGGACAAACACCATTCTGCCAAATCGATATCCCTGCTGATAAACCCCACAGCACTTTGCAAAATGCCATCTAATGTAGAACCAGGATAGACTTCCCAAGGGCAGGTGTGGCTTTCTATTTCCCAATGGGCACTTAGTGCGCATGGGACCAATCCCAGTACGGCTTTCGAGGGGGCCACAGCACTGAAGCTGCTCTCTTGAAATCTACTGAAGAGATACGGACCATTCTAGATCAAGGTGGCAAGGCTGCTCTGATCTTGTTAGATCTCTCTGCAGCATTTGACACGGTCCATCACGATTTGTTGATGGACCGGCTGCAGGAGATTGGTGTACAGGGTTCGGCCTGGAGACTCCTAAGATCATTCTTGTCAAACCGGAGTCAACGGGTAATGTTGGGGGAATTTGTATCCAAACCTTTCTCACTACCATGTGGGGTCCCGCAAGGGTCCTCACTGAGTCCGACACTATTTAATATATATGTGTCCTCTTTGGCGCCCCTTATTCAGTCATTTGGGTTCAGTCTAACTACTTATGCGGATGATACTCAAATTGTGGTGTCTCTTCTACCAGCTGAGTCAAAGAGCACAGCAGTTCGATTTAAAGAGTGCATGAATGCCGTAGGGATCTGGATGGCCCAAAACTGCCTTAAGCTAAACTCCAGTAAGACGGAGGTGGTATGCTTTGGGAATGATCCTAATTTTTGGACTTTCGAATGGTGGCCAGACTCCCTGGGCCCCCTTCCCGCACCCAACAGGAAGGTTAAAAACCTAGGTGTGTGGGTGGACCAGAAGCACAATTTCAAAGACCAGGTTAACTCAGTGGCCTCTGCTACGTCTTTCGCTCTGAGGTCATGCAAGAAAATTCTGCCACTGTTACCTACAGAATGTCGTAAAACAGTTATCACAGCTCTCACTATGTCGAGACTGGACTACTGTAATAGTTTGTACTTCAATATCCAGGAAGGCTCAATGCAGAAGTTGCAACTCCTTCAGAATGCGGCTGCTAGACTGGTGTTGGGCATCCCAAAATACGCTTCAATAGCGAAAGAGATACGGAAACTGCACTGGCTGCCAGTTAGGAAGCGGACCATGTTCAAGGCAATGTGTCTGGTTCACAAGGCACTTTATGGAGCAGGGTCGGCCTATTTAAAAGAGCGGCTGTACTGGTACACGCCAAACAGACTATTACGCTCATCTGATGCCAAACTGGTTTATGTGCCATTTGTAAAAAAGGCCACCCGGGGTGGAAAAAGCTTTGTAGCTAATGCAGCCAAAGCATGGAATAAGCTTCCCCTATATCTTAGAGGTATGGCGAGCCTTATGGCCTTTCGAAAAGCTTTAAAAACCTGGCTGTTCACTGATTAGAATGACACTGGTACGATCCTCGGGTAAGATTTCACATAGCGCCAGGACACCTACGGGTAACAGTAGCGCTCTAAAAATGTTATAATAATAATAATAATAATAATAATAAAGAAGAGAATTTGGCACAAGGAGCCAGTGAATCAAAGGACGGTTAATGGCAACAATATAAATTGGTACCTTTTAAATGCAGATATAAAGGGGGTGGCCCGCCCTGGCTCTTCCTTGTGCTGACGGGCACAGTCAGGCCCTTGGCCTGGTCTTCGCCATGAAACCTCCACTCCTGTTATGGCTCTCTGGCACCTGGAAACAGCGTCACTGGGCAGGGATTGCTGGGGAGTGTGGTCTCCTCGTCCCCAGCGCAACACGGCAGCTCCCTGGGCAACATGACAAGGGTCCCGTGATGAGGGACTCCTCCACTCCTCTTATGGCACTCCAAAGCCTGGAAACAGCATCACTGGACAGGGATTGCTGGGTAGTGTGGCCTCCTCCTCCCCAGTGCAACACAGCAGCTGGGCAATAAGACGAGGGCCTAGGAAATGTCTTCAGGACAGGAAGAGGAAGTTAATAGTGTATGTACAGTAGCCTTACTCCCTATGGCACGTCAACTGCGTAAACAAGAAAAAACTAGAAACAAAAAGAGTTGCATTTCGCATTCAAAATTTACCTGAACGATCCGCTAAGGTAAACAAGTTAACACAAAGTGACTTTTGGAGTTGTGTTATCGCTGCCAACATTAAAGAAATGGTCCTCACACATGGGTCAATTGCATTGTTGTCACATATAGATTACATGTTTTCAGTGCTCTTGTGAGGGGATTTGTTCCCCAAATCGACATCTCATTTACGCTTGGTGCCATAATGGCATAATCCCAGCCATTAGGCATATTTTTCACAACACAAAATTCCTGAGATTACACCAAATTACACCAGCATAACAACCATTGTGCCCAGGCCTAATTGAAGCAGCACACTTTTCAAACATCTTGGTTTCTGACTCTTACACATAAGAACGACATGGAAAAAATGTATACTTTATCAAGTGTTGTGAAGTACTGCTGTGACTGTGATCATCTTCCCTGTCCTGCTGCTTAACACATTATGCAATTACTTTAATATTAAAATATTGATCCAAAAGTGGAAATAATATTTTATAACTGTATAGTAGATCGATTGGGTGTCTGATTGGTTGAATGAATGATTGAATGCCCGAACCATAAGGACCTTCAGCCTAGACTTCGATAATGCTTGTGGGGACAGTAAAACGGTGCGCTCTAGGCATATGTAGCAAAGTGAAAGCTGTTCATTACTTATGCTAAGCCCTGTGGTGCTCTAAATTGCATGTTTCAGTGTACTTCGCCTTAATTTCCTCTCTCATTCCTCCTGTCTATATTAAACTAACTAGCAGCATGTTGGGAAAAGCCTATGTTAAAGAACCATTAGTTGCTGATGCGTACACATAATAGGAATTTTAAAGACCTATAAATAATGAGACCTGCACTTGTGCTGGTGTTTTACAGGATATCACTTTATTTCATTTGCAAAACGACGTTCCAGCAGGTCCATGAAAAAGAGAACCATTAATCTTAGTAGACATTCTCAACTTTTGTCCTATCTCCTGTAGCCGTATCATTTGCATTCGAAATTAAGTTCTCCAGTTGCAGCTTTTTGAAAAATGACCAATGAACAAACAAATCAGCAGTTGCAAAAGGGTTTGTGCAGAAAGCCTTTATCCTTTCTGCCAATTGTTCTGCTGAAGAATTCTATTTCATACAAATTGGTTGCTTAAAGCAGTAATTCCAAATACTGTGCTCTTTGCAAAACTGAAATTCATAGCAACCAGTATGTAATTTCGTGGAATTGTTTTCACAATAACCCACTGTAGGACCCCAAGAGTGCCAATTTACCATAAATGCCCCTCAAAACAGAAGAAAAACATGCAAGGGGAAGTCAAGCTGCGTATAAGCTTCTTTCTTTCCATATATCTGCTTTCTATTTGACAAAAAACGGTGTGTACCAAAGAAGGACACGAGGTACCTAGAATTGTAGTGAAAACCGACAGGGAGATACATTTGCTAACAAAGTGGATGTAAAATCATCATGATAAAATCACTTGTCTTCAAGAAACTCTCACAGCCTGTCAGTGTGCGCTCTGGAGGTTACTTTGTTTAGAATTTCAACAAATAAACCATATGTCTAATGTGGGTTGGCGGGGCTTAGCTTTCTTTTCGTCCAGATCGTGATGTTCTTTGGCAGGTTTCTGTTTCCTGACACTGTGGTTCCCTCTATCTGCATACGATAAATGCCGCCAGATTCTAAGACTACCTGAGAGAAAAATAAGAAGTATTACTTTATTATTGCAGGAAATCTTGGCAGAGTTTCTGTTAGGCTATATTCAGCTAAAGCTAAGGTCATCTGATTGAACAAGGTGCGATTTCATGTGGCATTAGTACTGCAAAGGAGGAACCGTCAAATGTGAAACAAGAACAAATTGACCATTATAAGTCTGTGTCATTCACCCATCAAAGGCGGTGAACTAATAAGTTATTACATTCTGCATTTAAACTCCCAATTTCTTTGACAGTTTTGTAATCTGGTTCTCCTTATTCCAAGCAGCACTTTATAGGGCTCAGTCACTCTGGCCTGATTACGTGTTTGGCGGATGGGATGTTACCTCAAAAACACGAAGGATATCATGTCTGCCGTTTTACAAGTTCCATAGTATATAATGGAATTGTAATACGAGGGACGTTTGTGATAGAGTAACCCTGTCCGCAAACTCGCAATCAGGCCCTCTATTTACACACTGGAACCAGTTTGCAGGGTACTAATGACCACTCACTGGCCTGTTTCAGATGAATTGATTAATTCTTTGATGTTATGAATTAACAAGTGCCAAAATCATTGTTTTTCTTATTTTTATTGGTCATTTCTATCCAGCCAATGGAGTTAGAAGTAGCATTCTCAAACTGCATGGGGTGAAAGACGATTCGAAGACATATAGGGCCATATGCATGAAAACATTTTCCCATAGACACAGAATGGGCAAAACCCTTTGATGCATCTGGCCCATAGGTCCTGAGATTAATCGTGACCGGTGAAGATCAATCCTATCTGAGAGGAACTTTCATTGACGAGGTCAGAGGAGGTAAATTGGGTTCAAGCGAAGCATTGAGTATCTTTGCTGGAGCAGAGGAGAATGGAGGCTTGGTTTGT
Organism: Calotriton arnoldi; assembly: GCA_963921515.1. NCBI lineage: Eukaryota > Metazoa > Chordata > Amphibia > Caudata > Salamandridae > Calotriton > Calotriton arnoldi. Next base: position 163,141 of record CAWUFW010004422.1, read on the forward strand.
CGGAGTGTCCTAGAAGTGTTCCCCATGCTTAAATACATTTTGGCGCATGGGAATGCCTTGTTGTGGGAGCGTTTTTTGTTAATTAATTATTATGGCTGCTTCGGTCTTGGAGTTGCACCACCGCGGAAAGGAGAAGTGGGTCCATGGCATGTTTATACAAACAGCAATGAACGGAACCTGGTTGGCATGTGATTTTTAAAACTGACTTTGTGGTGATGGATACTGGCAACAGGCACATTTGCTCATTGTAACCCACGAGGGCAATATTGGGATTCGCAATCCCACAATGCATCGAATTGGCAAGCTCACTTGAGTGTTAATGAGCTCCTAGGGAATACATTGGGAGCAGTGCCGCAATGTACGAGGTGCCACCTTTGAGAAAAGACGTGAAGTCCGAAATGGTTCAGGCATGGGACTGCCATTTGGTGTACACTAGTAGAGCTGTTTTTGCCAATAAAGTCATAACCGGTGAGTGTGAGCGTGCACTTTGCCTGGAAGCATTTTTGTGAAAAAATAATAATATATATATATATATATATATATCAAACTGCAGCCGCTCCTTCCGGACCGCTGGGACCCATGGAGAGTGGCGCGCACGCCGGCGGAGCACACCGGTAGTCCAATATCCTGCACAGTCTATATACCATCATAGACCACCAGCAAGGGCTCATTGCATGTGCACACTATCTTGAGACTAGACCACTCAGATTTCGGGAGCACAGCAAAATGATTTTGGAGATGACTGAGTATTGTCTCAAAAACAATATCTTTATGTTTAACGGTATTCTTTACCGTCAAACCACTGGGACCGCGATGGGATCTTGCTTTGCTCCCAGCTTCGCGAACCTGTTTATGGGAAGGTGGGAGGAGGACATCTTTTCTGACCCTGATTTGCAAGATGATCTCACCCATATTTCGATGTGGCTTCGCTACATCGATGATTTATTCATTATCTGGGTGGGACATCGACACGAAGCCCAGTGCTTTATTGACAAACTCAATGCCAATGACCAGAACATCAAACTGAGTGGCAACATTAGTGACAGTGTAACAGAATACTTGGATGTCAAGGTAGAAATTGTACACAACAAAGTACACACATCACTGTTTAGAAAACTGACAGCAGGGAATAGTGTGCTTCATGCCCTCAGCAGCCACCCAGAGGCACTCAAATGGAGTATCCCCTATGGGGAGTTGCTGAGGGCGAAAAGGAACTGCAATACCGATGCAGGATACCAACTCGAGAGTGATCTGATGATTGAACGCTTCAGGGAGAGAGGGTATCCTGGGTGGGTTCTCAAAAAAGCCAAAGAGAGAGCTGATGCCATGGATAGATCACTGACGATTGCTGATACATCGGATTCTGACACCAAGGGTGCAGATGACAACACCAGAATGATCATGACCTACAGTTCTGATTCAAAAGATGTTACACGCATTTTGACACAGAACTGGAACATACTCAAAACTGACAACATCATTGGCCATACTTTGCCAAATAGACCCAATATAACCTATAGGAGAGGCAAAAGCATGAGAGATCAATTAGTGCACAGTGACATTACCATCTATCCCGAAAGAAATCTGCATGGCCTGCAGGGTTTCTTTCCTTGCAGACACTGTAAGGCCTGCAGAAACAGCAAATTCTGTAATCATGTAGAATACAATGGGGTGAGGAAGGAAATAACACAATTCCTCACATGTAGCACTACTTTTGTCATCTATGCCATCGAATGCCCCTGTAAATTATGGTATATTGGGTCTACTACCTTGATGGCCAAGAAACGTGTACTAGAGCATTATAGAGCCATCATACACTGTGATCAGAAATATCCCGTAGCACGTCATTTTCAGGATAGACACTTTTCTAATGCCAACAGTCTCAGTTTTCTTATCCTAGAACAGGTGAGCAAAGGGCCCCGGGGAGGGAATAGGGTCCTGAAACTCAGACAGATTGAGTCCAAACAGATTATTCATTTCCAAACAAAGAACCCTGGAGGACTTAATCAGGACGAAGAATTAGCTATACATTTGAAGGATTAATGTTTAATCAGTGTACATGTCAGGTCCTCCACACTCCATGAGATCAGATAGTAACCCCACCACACTCTATCCCCCACATTACACCCCCTCCCTTTGTTCCCTTTCCCCCCACCCCTCCCTTCCCCCCTCCCTTTCCCCCCCCTTTTTCCCCCCCTCTTCACTCCCCCTTCCCCCCCCTCCTTTCCTATTTTTCCCCCCTCTTTTCCTTTCTTCCCCTCCCCCCCTTCTTTTTGTCTTTCTTTGTACCCCTTTTCCTGCACTCCCCCTCACTCACCCACCCCGCCCTCAACCTCTTCGTATTGTTGTTTACCAATTTTCTCGGGGGTATGGGGATTGCGCCTGAGTTCTGCTTATGACAGTTTGCCCTATTGTATATGTTCTTCCTTACAGTTTTACCTCAGAGTTTTTCTCCATGAACAATGTAACTGTAATTCGATTTTGCAATTTGAAGTTATTGTTGTGTAATATGATTATGTTGAGGTGGAATTTTGTATCCACACTCTTTTTAATTCAGTGTTTTTGTTCTTGTTTTCAGATAGGAAGAAGGAAGGGGCCAACTCACCCGTATTCACCTGCACGGGCCGCCTACCCTTTCTTCCCTCATTTTATCGAGGCACTTCAGCACTTAAGAGAGACTTTAATGGGCATAAGAGCAGTGGAAGTATGGAGACAGGGCTCTGTCTCCACCGCCAAGTACAGTAGGACTTTTGTTTGGAGTGTTTGACATGTTTTGCACATTTAAACTGGAGTTTTCGGGCACTTGCCCGTTATGTGGTCAGAACCTTGTCTCTGCCTAGGACACTTGTCCATGATAATGTGCCTATGGATTTTGGCATTCACGAGTTAGCACTGTTACATGGCACAGAGAGTTTGGATAGGGTACGATACTTACCCTTTAGAGCCCGGGTGATGGGGTAGTTGTGTCAGAAGGAGGATTTCGTCCACTTGGACTGGTATTCATTCTACATGTAGTATTATTATTTTTACTTTTTGTCTGCAACAAGGGCAGCAATAAAGTTTTGTTTAGACGCCGATTATTGCTAGGCGCTGAGAACAGGTACTGATACCCAGGGCTTGTGTTGGTATAATGACCATTGCTTTCTCATACACTAAGCAAGTTGCATATGTATTTAACAAGTGATATATATATATACATATATATATTTTTTTACTCAACATGTGTTTTGCTTGCATTTAGCTTTGTATATTTCACAGGATTTATGTGTCATTCCAACATGTCCGCTATTATTGCTCACTTGTCCTTTTTCACTGTTTATACTTTGAACTATTTGAGTCCCTCTGATTTGGTGTAAAATTCACGTGATCAAGGCTCTACGGAACCGAAACGCGTTGTGGATTAAACGGTGATTTTGGCATCCATACGGAAGCGTGTGTATTACTGAGAGCGCGCTGACTTTGTTATTGCAGGATATATATATATATATATATATATATATATATATATATATATATATATATATATATATATATATTTATATATATATATATATATATATATATATATCTCTGCTCCAAGGTTGTCCAACTGTAAGTAGCACTCGAGCAACAGCTTGATTCATGTGTAGGTAAGGACGGGGAACCGCCCGTAGGAGCCGCTCCATAGTGGTATTGCCTGACGCGTTTCGAAGCACCATATGCTTCTCTTCAGAGGCTTTAATGGAACGGTGTGCGCAACCGCTGACCCACTTCTGACACACCCCCCGATGGGAGGTTCGAATGAAACTGTGCCTTCTGGGAAGTGTAGTGCGGGTAGCACATAATCAAGTCCTGTATGGACCCCACAGGTGGGCCCGTCCACGATCCTATGTACAGCTGCTGTTCCACTTTCGTGGCCCCCAATCTTACGGGGTGGTGCACACTCCGCGGCTGGACTGCCGCGTTATAAATCTCTGCTCCAAGGTTGTCCACCTGTAAGTAGCACTCGAGCAACAGCTTGATTCATGTGTAGGTAAGGACGGGGAACCGCCCGTAGGAGCCGCTCCATAGTGGTATTGCCTGACGCGTTTCGAAGCACCATATGCTTCTCTTCAGAGGCTTTAATGGAACGGTGTGCGCAACCGCTGACCCACTTCTGACACACCCTCCGATGGGAGGTTCGAATGAAACTGTGCCTTCTGGGAAGTGTAGTGCGGGTAGCACATAATCAAGTCCTGTATGGACCCCACAGGTGGGCCCGTCCACGATCCTATGTACAGCTGCTGTTCCACTTTCGTGGCCCCCAATCTTACGGGGTGGTGCACACTCCGCGGCTGGACTGCAGCGTTATAAATCTCTGCTCCAAGGTTGTCCACCTGAAAGTAGCACTCGAGCAACAGCTTGATTCATGTGTAGGTAAGGACGGGGAACCGCCCGCAGGAGCCGCTCCATAGTGGTATTGCCTGACGCGTTTCGAAGCACCATATGCTTCTCTTCAGAGGCTTTAATGGAACGGTGTGCGCAACCGCTGACCCACTTCTGACACACCCTCCCGATGGGAGGTTCGAATGAAACTGTGCCTTCTGGGAAGTGTAGTGCGGGTAGCACATAATCAAGTCCTGTATGGACCCCACAGGTGGGCCCGTCCACGATCCTATGTACAGCTGCTGTTCCACTTTCGTGGCCCCCAATCTTACGGGGTGGTGCACACTCCGTGGCTGGACTGCCGCGTTATAAATCTCTGCTCCAAGGTTGTCCACCTGTAAGTAGCACTCGAGCAACAGCTTGATTCATGTGTAGGTAAGGACGGGGAACCGCCCGTAGGAGCCGCTCCATAGTGGTATTGCCTGACGCGTTTCGAAGCACCATATGCTTCTCTTCAGAGGCTTTAATGGAACGGTGTGCGCAACCGCTGACCCACTTCTGACACACCCCCGATGGGAGGTTCGAATGAAACTGTGCCTTCTGGGAAGTGTAGTGCGGGTAGCACATAATCAAGTCCTGTATGGACCCCACAGGTGGGCCCGTCCACGATCCTATGTACAGCTGCTGTTCCACTTTCGTGGCCCCCAATCTTACGGGGTGGTGCACACTCCGCGGCTGGACTGCCGCGTTATAAATCTCTGCTCCAAGGTTGTCCACCTGTAAGTAGCACTCGAGCAACAGCTTGATTCATGTGTAGGTAAGGACGGGGAACCGCCCGTAGGAGCCGCTCCATAGTGGTATTGCCTGACGCGTTTCGAAACACCATATGCTTCTCTTCAGAGGCTTTAATGGAACGGTGTGCGCAACCGCTGACCCACTTCTGACACACCCCCCCGATGGGAGGTTCGAATGAAACTGTGCCTTCTGGGAAGTGTAGTGCGGGTAGCACATAATCAAGTCCTGTATGGACCCCACAGGTGGGCCCGTCCACGATCCTATGTACAGCTGCTGTTCCACTTTCGTGGCCCCCAATCTTACGGGGTGGTGCACACTCCGCGGCTGGACTGCCGCGTTATAAATCTCTGCTCCAAGGTTGTCCACCTGTAAGTAGCACTCGAGCAACAGCTTGATTCATGTGTAGGTAAGGACGGGGAACCGCCCGTAGGAGCCGCTCCATAGTGGTATTGCCTGACGCGTTTCGAAGCACCATATGCTTCTCTTCAGAGGCTTTAATGGAACGGTGTGCGCAACCGCTGACCCACTTCTGACACCCCCCGATGGGAGGTTCGAATGAAACTGTGCCTTCTGGGAAGTGTAGTGCGGGTAGCACATAATCAAGTCCTGTATGGACCCCACAGGTGGGCTCGTCCACGATCCTATGTACAGCTGCTGTTCCACTTTCGTGGCCCCCAATCTTACGGGGTGGTGCACACTCCGCGGCTGGACTGCCGCGTTATAAATCTCTGCTCCAAGGTTGTCCACCTGTAAGTAGCACTCGAGCAACAGCTTGATTCATGTGTAGGTAGGACGGGGAACCGCCCGTAGGAGCCGCTCCATAGTGGTATTGCCTGACGCGTTCGAAGCACCATATGCTTCTCTTCAGAGGCTTTAATGGAACGGTGTGCGCAACCGCTGACCCACTTCTGACACACTCCCGATGGGAGGTTCGAATGAAACTGTGCCTTCTGGGAAGTGTAGTGCGGGTAGCACATAATCAAGTCCTGTATGGACCCCACAGGTGGGCCCGTCCACGATCCTATGTACAGCTGCTGTTCCACTTTCGTGGCCCCCAATCTTACGGGTGGTGCACACTCGCGGCTGGACTGCCCCGTTATAAATCTCTGCTCCAAGGTTGTCCACCTGTAAGTAGCACTCGAGCAACAGCTTGATTCATGAGTAGGTAAGGACGGGGAACCGCCCGTAGGAGCCGCTCCATAGTGGTATTGCCTGACGCTGCTTCGAAGCACCATATGCTTCTCTTCAGAGGCTTTAATGGAACGGTGTGCGCAACCGCTGACCCACTTCTGACACACCTCCGATGGGAGGTTCGAATGAAACTGTGCCTTCTGGGAAGTGTAGTGCGGGTAGCACATAATCAAGTCCTGTATGGACCCCACAGGTGGGCCCGTCCACGATCCTATGTACAGCTGCTGTTCCACTTTCGTGGCCCCCAATCTTACGGGGTGGTGCACACTCCGCGGCTGGACTGCCGCGTTATAAATCTCTGCTCCAAGGTTGTCCACCTGTAAGTAGCACTCGAGCAACAGCTTGATTCATGTGTAGGTAAGGACGGGGAACCGCCCGTAGGAGCCGCTCCATAGTGGTATTGCCTGACGCTGCTCGAAGCACCATATGCTTCTCTTCAGAGGCTTTAATGGAACGGTGTGCGCAACCGCTGACCCACTTCTGACACACCCTCCGATGGGAGGTTCAAATGAAACTGTGCCTTCTGGGAAGTGTAGTGCGGGTAGACAATAATCAGTCCAGCCGCGGAGTGTGCACCACCCCGCAAGATTGGGGGCCACAAAAGTGGAACAGCAGCTGTATATAGGATCGTGGACGGCCCACCTGTGGGGTCCATACAGGACTTGATTATGTGCTACCCGCACTACACTTCCAAGAAGGCACAGTTTCATTCGAGCCTCCCATTGGGGGGATGTGTCAGAAGTGGGTCAGCGGTTGCGCACACCGTTCCATTAAAGCCTCTGAAGAGAAGCATATGGTGCTTCGAAACGCGTCAGGCAACACCACTATGGAGCGGCTCCTACGGGCGGTTCCCCGTCCTTACCTACACATGAATCAAGCTGTTGCTCGAGTGCTACTTACAGGTGGACAACCTTGGAGCAGTGATTTATAACGCGGCAGTCCAGCCGCGGAGTGTGCACCACCCCGTAAGATTGGGGGCCACAAAAGTGGAACAGCAGCTGTATATAGGATCGTGGACGGGCCCACCTGTGGGGTCCATACAGGACTTGATTATGTGCTACCCGCACTACACTTCCCAGAAGGCACAGTTTCATTCGAGCCTCCCATTGGGGGTGTGTCAGAAGTGGGTCAGCGGTTGCGCACACCGTTCCATTAAAGCCTCTGAAGAGAAGCATATGGTGCTTCGAAACGCGTCAGGTAACACCACTATGGAGCGGCTCCTACGGGTGGTTCCCCGTCCTACCTACACATGAATCAAGCTGTTGCTCGAGTGCTACTTACAGGTGGACAACCTTGGAGCAGTGATTTATAACGCGGCAGTCCAGCCGCGGAGTGTGCACCACCCCGTAAGATTGGGGGCCACAAAAGTGGAACAGCAGCTGTATATAGGATCGTGGACGGGCCCACCTGTGGGGTCCATACAGGACTTGATTATGTGCTACCCGCACTACACTTCCCAGAAGGCACAGTTTCATTCGAGCCTCCCATTGGGGGTGTGTCAGAAGTGGGTCAGCGGTTGCGCACACCGCTCCATTAAAGCCTCTGAAGAGAAGCATATGGTGCTTCGAAACGCGTCAGGCAACACCACTATGGAGCGGCTCCTACGGGCGGTTCCCCGTCCTTACCTACACATGAATCAAGCTGTTGCTCGAGTGCTACTTACAGGTGGACAACCTTGGAGCAGTGATTTATAACGCGGCAGTCCAGCCGCGGAGTGTGCACCACCCCGTAAGATTGGGGGCCACAAAAGTGGAACAGCAGCTGTATATAGGATCGTGGACGGGCCCACCTTTGGGGTCCATACAGGACTTGATTATGTGCTACCCGCACTACACTTCCCAGAAGGCACAGTTTCATTTGAGCCTCCCATTGGGGGTGTGTCAGAAGTGGGTCAGCGGTTGCGCACACCGTTCCATTAAAGCCTCTGAAGAGAAGCATATGGTGCTTCGAAACGCGTCAGGCAACACCACTATGGAGCGGCTCCTATGGGTGGTTCCCCGTCCTTACCTACACATGAATCAAGCTGTTGCTCGAGTGCTACTTACAGGTGGACAACCTTGGAGCAGTGATTTATAACGCGGCAGTCCAGCCGCGGAGTGTGCACCACCCCGTAAGATTGGGGGCCACAAAAGTGGAACAGCAGCTGTATATAGGATCGTCCTAACCTTGGAGCAGTGATATATATATATATAATGTGAAACACAGTCCTGGCTCCTCACAATTACTTGCTGCGGCCAAACAGGTATGGCCCACGAGGCGTTGTCATTGAATTAAAAGTGCTTTATTTCAGGAACCAAAGTTATTCAACAGTCATATAATCCAGGCAAGTGAGAAAACAAAGTTTATAATAATGTTAAAATTAGGTGTGATAAAAAGACCTTAGAATTCTCTGAAAAAAAAGCTAAAGTAACATTAAACTTAGGTGAAATTGTCAGTGATAACATTAACGTTTTGAACAAAAAAAGTACGGAAATTCACCAGTTAGACTTAGCAGAGCTAACTATAACTTGCATCCCCGCTGTCACATGGCTGGGTAGGCCCGGGTAGAAACACTGCCATTTTACATGTACACGTTTCTTAGGTTGCTTTCTTTTCTACACAATGACTTTTAACCAACATTTGCTAGCATGACAGTGCAGGATTAGTTTCTCTGAAACCAAAATGCTTACAATTCCACTTCATAATTACACTATAATGACACTTTGAAGATTTAGTACAGGGCCTGAACATACATTGAGCAAATGTTGTTTGTTATTTATCCATGAGGCGACATGGATATCACAAGAGAATAAACAATGTCAGCCTGGTTGAAGCCTCGACACGGAAGCATGGATACTGTTATTATAACTACACCCCAATTTCTGTGTTGGATTCAGAGGAGCACTCTGCTGGCATTGCGAGGTCGCTGTGTCAGAGTCTCAGCCCAGCTCATTCCTTTTTACCCTTTGTGAGCAGGGATGTCCAACTTGGGACCAAGACAAGAACCTGCATACAGTTACCTTCAGGCAATGGGGATTTAGATCATCTAGAAGGGGATTCTTGGTAGAACATCTGCCCCAGGCAAATAGGTTAGGGAGCACATAGTAAGAGTACACTACACCCAGTACTCGTATGCCAGCATATATACACTGTTTTAGTACAATGGTGGAATCGTTTACCCTTTTCACTGTTCCTATACTGCTAATCACTTTTATCTGTTTCTGTCTATTAATCATAGCAGCACATATATTTTATACAAGAATCCCAATGGTTCAGTAAATATTGGAATGCCCCTTTGTGTATTTCTTGTGTACCTTTCTGCGAATGCACAAGTGACTGAGCGAAAAGGTCATAGATCTGTTATCACGATTCCTTGGGGAGTAAGGGTTGTTATGTTCTGAGGTTGCCCAAACCATTTGTTACCTTAGTAGGTTTAGAGGTACATAGGGTGGCACTGTGAGCTAGCTGGTATATAGGCCAACATATCCTGAGGGGTTGTATAGAATCAGTCTGACACCATCCCAATGTGTATATTGTCCAACAAATGAACAGTTTGTACTGAGAAAGTGGAAACTGTATGACATGGCACCGTCAGCGTTGGTAGATTGGGTTCTTATTTAATGGATTGCCTAAGCAGTTCTCTTTTGCATACCCAAAGGCCCCTGCCACATCTCCTACCCGGAGACGTCCGTAGTGGTAGGGATCATACTTCTCAGTCAGGTTTTAGAATGGCCCACTCCACTGAGTCGGCCCTTCTTATTGCCACTGAAACTCTAAGGAAATATGCAGATGAAGGTCAAACAGCCGCACTAATCCTGCTTGACCTAAGTGCGGCGTTTGATACTGTCTCCCATAAAATACTTCTGCATAGGCTAGAGAACTGTGGCATCAGGCATAGTGCTCTTGGCTGGATGAAATCGTTTCTCTCAGCACGAAGTCAGCAGCAGTCCTCTGTATCGGAAAGCTTTCCTTTGGCACAGGGTGTGCCACAGGGCTCCATTTTGAGCCCCACCCTGTTCAACCTATATGTGGGGCCGCTTGCAGAACTAGTGGAGAAATATAAAGTATCGATCGTCTCCTATGCTGATGATATGCAGGTAATCGTGATGTTATCACAGGAGAATAATCAGGCCCCCTTCCGATTTGCAGAGTGCCTAGATGAGGTCGCGGAATGGATGTCAAATCACTGCCTCAAATTAAATGGGAGCAAAACTGAAGTGTTGGTGGTTGGCAAAACCCCGTCCATATGGTCATCCGCCTGGTGGCCTGAATCCCTAGGCCAATTCCCTACCACTAAGCCCATAGTCAAGAATCTCGGAGTCTGGATGGATTCAGGACTTACTTTTGACTCTCAAATACGTAAAGTGGCTGGCAAATGCTATGGTGCTATGAGGGTTCTGCGTAAATTCCTGAACCTCCTACCAGCTAACTCCAGGAAGACTATAGTACACGCAGTCATTACCTCCCAATTAGACTACGGAAATGTACTGTACCTTGGAGCTACTAAACAAGGGTTAGCAAAACTACAGAGGGTCCAAAATGCGCCCGCACGGCTGGTACTTAGCCTCCCTAGAAGGTCTAACAATAAGAAGGCACTGGAAGCTTTGCATTGGCTACCAGTGGTTAAAAGAGTGTCCTTCAAGGCAATGTGCTACTGCCACCGTATCTTACTAAACAAAGGCCCGAAGTATCTCCATCCACTAATAACCAAGTACACCCCTGACCGCAGTCTAAGATCTTCAGAGTTGGCATTGGCTATGGTGCCTAGAATATTCAGAGCCAGAATGGGCGAGCGCTCTTTTAGATATAAGGCAGCAAAAATGTGGAACAGTTTGCCTATTGAACTCCGATTAGAGCCATGCGAAAAAAGATTTCGTAGGCAACTGAAAACATGGCTATATGTGAAGTCTGATGGGTCATAGGGGTCATAGTACCTCTATCACTGTAGTCTGCTTGTCTCACACGCCCCTTCTCTCATATTGAGCTTCTCAGCGCGGGGACACACCGGTGGTGTAACCATGCCCTCTACAAATGCTTAAACTAAACTAAACTCAGGTGAGTGGGTAACCCCTATGGATTGGCTGCAGGTTGTTCAAGCTTGAATTTTTCAAATGATTTTTCCCATAGTGTTACCCTCTCTGAACTCCAACAATTGCAATGTCAGAAAAAGAGGAACTTAGCATTGCTGAGAACTGTAGACAACTGGTTACTCAGAAACTGCTACAACATGGTCTCACGGGTGGAGATGTGGTCTTCGTGGTTGAAGCTCACAAAGCATACAGGACAGAGGTATTCCATTCATGGGTTATATTCCCAGAAGCAGGTGACACAATAAGGCTGTTTCACAACTACACACAAGATGACGTTTCAAATAACTATACCACATATGAAAAAATAGAGATACCTTTAACACACCAAGAGCATAGAAATTGGTTTGATGGCGCCCTACCACACACAATAGATGAGGTGGGGGTATTTACATGCTGTGTAAGTTTTGTTCCATTAAGTGACATAATTAGCTGAGAGGCATGGAGACAGCTAGGATCATTTATATGGAGGTTAAAATCTCTTAGGGCCGTAAAGTTGGTGTATTGCAATGATCTCTGAGCAATAAAGTTGCACAGGTCTGGGGTTAGACTGTGTGGGTAGTCAGGTGGTCGATATATCAATAATCCAGCAAAGGAGAGCGTCAGTGAGATATTTATACTGAAATTCAGGCCTTCTAAAGTACCCATATTTCTCAGTTCTGTGTGGAGGTCTCCCATGATTCCTGCACAATGATGGCCACCCCACCCCCTCTTTTATCGCCCTCCCTGTTGGTGCAAATAATTCTGAATCCAAGGGGGTGCCAGGGACAAGGCTGGTATAGATTGATCCTTCAGCCATGCTTCCGTCAGAAACATCACATCCCACCTTATTATCAGACAGCGATAGCCAGATATCATCTGCGTGTTTGGGAAGTGATCTACAATTGATCAGGCAGGCTCTTATTCTGTCTTCCGGCCTCCTCTGTGCAGAGGAAGTGTGACTCATGCCCTTGTTTCAGGTAGTCCCCTCCAGTGTCCCTAAAGCAAAATTGCACTCTTTACAATAATGTGGGAGTACAGCGCTCAAACAATTAATACCTTGGCCATCTAAGCATGGGTTTCTCCTTAAAGCCAGAAGGGCGTCCCGTGACCAAGTAATGTGCTTACCGCTACTGAAATGAGCAGCGTGGCTGTCGCTGTCCGCGATCCGGGTGCAGACGGGCTTGCCTTTGGCGCGCCTGCTGCGCGTGTCCGCTGCACGTCAGCGGTGCGGTGACCATTATATAGGCACCAGGGGAGCCAGACCGTAAAGCTAGTCTGCACATCCTTCCAAAATGGTGCCTAAAAGTGACTCAGCCGAGCGGAGTAAAAATGAGGCTCCGCTCGGTGTGCAGCAGGTAAGTGGAGCAAGCCCAGCGTTTTAAAAACGGAATTAAAAAGGAACTCGGTAAGCAATAGTTTTAAAAGATCAGTAAAGTGCAATATACAGTGATTAACTAGCATAAAATACACCCTACAACACGCAGATTGGTTTTGTGACAGTCTTTTTCATGCTTCTAAATGGACTCTATCTCCCAGAACGCTCTGCAGTACAACTGGTGAACTTGGTTCTAAAACTAGATTACTCATCACACAAAGCACAGAGAGACCTTTCTCTGGTGAGCATTTCAGTTGTTCCAGTTCCTGATGGGATGGTTTGGGATAGGGTATAGTATGATGTGCATGGCCCAACAGTACTTTTACAAATTCCATATTTGTTTAAATTATCAGTGAATGATATCATCACCTCTAGTTCTATCTCTGATGGCTGGGATATTGATACAGTGAATGAAATGCTAGAAGATCTAGGGCATTCTACTGCTTTTCATCTGATAAACTGGACAAAGGCACATCTAACTATGATGAAATGTTGTGTTTCTAACATTATGGTCATAATTTTTTGCATAAAACAAGTACTCCACGTGCTGTTTTTAATTACACACAATGGGAACATTGCCCTACACCACCATGGGGTAGTTCAAAAACATTGCACAGAAGTTTGACTGTTTTTCTGGTTATGAAACATTGGACCCAGGGGGATAGATACAAGGAAGTGGCGGAGCGTGGCGTTAGCCTCCTTGGCTTAACGCCGCACTCCGCCACTTCCGAAACGCAAGGCTGCACCATAGTTACAAGAATGTTGTGCAGTCTTGCGTTTCCCCCTGAGATGGCACTAAGTTTAGCAACGTAGTGCCAACGCAGGCATCCTTGCACCATAGTGAAAGAGTGTCTGCGTGCAGGAGAGGATTGTTTATGTGTAGGAAGGTGTCCCTTCCTGCACATAAACAATCCTAAAATGCCATTCTGTCACTTTCATGTGTGCTGCTTCATGCAGCACACATGACAGTGAGAAAATGGCATTTTTCTTAAAGGTTTGTTTATGTACAGGAAGGGACACCTTCCTGTACATAAACAAACCATGGCATTTTGCTTTTTCCATGTGTGCTGCACATGGCAGCACACATGGAAAAAGCAAAAACGAGGAGAAATAATGCAACACCCACTGCCCACACCTTTCACGCTAGTGGCTTAATGCTGCCTTGTACATAAGGCGCAGCCCCTATCGCCAACACAACGTCAGAAAAAGTGACTTTGTGGTGGCGATAGGGGCTTGTACATATGACCCCCCCCAGTGTCTTATTATTTTAAGCTTGCACCATCACCTTCAAAGGAGCATATGCTAGCAAACACCAAGATGATTTATTCTGCTTCCTTTCTTCCAGGGAGGACTTGGCTTGGCAGTTCAGGCTGGACTTTTCCCATGAGGAACAGGTCAAGACTGATTTGCATATGGCTGGGTCCAAACTGGGGTGGCATGGTGAGCAAAAGAACAATGGATTTAACCCAGATCTCTTGACTGAAGGTGACTGTTTGATTTGCTCTGCATTCCGTCCATCATCTGTGTATCTTTTACTTTCTCGCCCTAAGTGCACCGGGTATGCCCAGACGTGGGTTCCGGGCTCACTGTGTCACTGGATTCAAGCTATCCTGGCTGATGAGAGATGATGAAACAAAATCAAGCAACAATTCACTTGACAGACTGCATGCACTACGCTGTATGTTCAACAAGCTTTGTTGATTCAACTAGATAATCAAACTGAATGCCTAATAATTTCTGACAAACATTTAAACAAAAACAAGCTTCAAGCCAATTCTGTTCAATAATTTTTTCTTATTGAAAGAAACGAATGATCAATATATCATCTGTGACAACAAAATTCTGATGATACATGTACAGCTGTATCTTTTAACTAATACAAAGTTGTTCACCCTACATACATATTATGAATTATACAATATTGATTATAGACAGTCAAGGATAGCCCAATGCATTACGGGACGCTGTCCCTTCTTCAGGGCCACTGTAATACAAAAGATCATGTATACACATAAATGTTTAATGCATATGTCTGAATTTAAAAAACATGCCGAAAAGATTGCTGCATGGCTACCAAATGGTGAGACACCCTGATGCTAAACTCAAAACATATCATAGGTGCATCAATTAAAAACATTTAGAAAAAGAAAGAGAAGAAGGGGGGAAGAAGAGTTGCCATCACCAACAAGTATTGCTAACGATTGATACATGTTGTTGCCCACAACATAAAAATGACGACGCGCCAAAAAATGACACCTAATACTACATGCTGCTAATGCGCACACTAGGA
Organism: Calotriton arnoldi; assembly: GCA_963921515.1. Classification (NCBI taxonomy): domain Eukaryota; kingdom Metazoa; phylum Chordata; class Amphibia; order Caudata; family Salamandridae; genus Calotriton; species Calotriton arnoldi. Next base: position 178,184 of record CAWUFW010004422.1, read on the forward strand.
GGGTGCAAGTGAAACCATATGTGCAAGTGAAAAGATATGTGAGATAACGGAAACAAACCTACTTATCGCGTGACTGAATACTGGCGTGTTATACGATTGCAAAAAAATTAAAGAGCTGAAAAACACAAAAGAATGTAGATAAATAAAAAATAACCGGAACATATGACCTTATAACATCACAACTAAAAACCGGAACACCCAGTGTAAATACCTGATAACGATGCGCTACAGGTCAACAACCTAAAAATAACGGAAATCAAAGTCACGTAAGAAACATGAAGTGTTTGAAGAAATGTTTAAAGAAAAGCCCGAAAAACATAGCAACTAGAGAAAAAAATACCTGGTGGTGCGTGTAAACCGACGTAACCATCTGCAACAAGATGCAGAAACATAATAAATACAATGGATTATTAAAAAACTTAGACGTGCGTCCAGTAACCTCAAAAGACAAGCATAGTATCTATATCACTCACCAGAAAAAACAGAGACAGAACCTCGTAGCGGAAATCGTAGCTGCACCATGAGTACTAGTGAACGCTGACCCCGTATTTAACTGGCACGGAAGCCCGCGAAAAATTACAAAAATCACCTGACTCCGAACATGAGAAACTAAGAAAGGGCAACTAGACTAACAGAGCCGCCATCTTGGAAAGATACGATCCGGAGTGATTCCCAACCTCAAACCAAAAACTATAACCTGAAGAAAGCCTCTAACAAACAGAACCCCTGATACACAAGCGGAAACCCCTGCGGAATAACTATAATGACTAATCCAAAACAAATGTAAAAACGAGAATATCCGATAAGCGGATGAGAAAATACAACCCAACCAAAGAAGCTGTGATGACGATAATAGACGGCCTGTCAAGAGACACAAAACACAACTAATATGATAAACACAAATAGAAACAAGTGGAAACAAATACAGACAAATACGTACGTGAAGCTAAATGACCGTGGTGTGCCACAGAGAATAAGAAATGTGAACAATAAGGTGAACATAGGAAGAAAACGTGAAAAAATAATAATCAAATGGTACACACTAGCAGAAAGGTCATAAAAAATAATCCCAAATGAGTACATATATTGCTGCAATTATAAACATCTGAAACAAACATATAATTAGGAAACTAATACAGTCAAACCTGATAGTCAAGAACGTTTCTGAATGTGCTAACAAGAAACAATGTGTACACTCTATCTAAGGTAGATATATGTAACCCTGGGCAAAGCACTACGCTACGCTCGCGTAGTTTGCGAAGTTTGCGCTACTTCGCACAACGCGAATTGCACGTAGCACAGTGCAAACACGCGTAGCGTAGCGTAGTGCAGCGGTCATTTGCTTGCTCGCGGTCCTCAACGTCAAGTTGGCGACCGCGAGCAAGCAAAATGACATCCCGGCGAGACTTTTTCTGCGTTCGCGATCAGCAACATCAAGTTGCCGATCGCGAGCGTGGAAAATAAACCTCCCGGCGAGATTCTCAACGCGGGGAGGTCAGGTTTCTCATTGCGAGTGGTCGTGTATGCTCGCGACCGCTCGCGATGAGAAACTACCAGTCCGCGTTGAGAAAGCTGCCGCTCGAGTATAAATCTACTCGAGCGGCAGTAAAAGACAGCTCGCACTGTGCAAGATGCCGTTTCAATGATTGCACAGTGCGGACAAGCATCCGGCACTGTGCAATCATTGCGAACAGTGCACTACGCAGTTCGCGTAGTGCTACGCGTAGCTCGCGTAGTGCGAACTGCACTTTGCGTAGCTTCGCGTAGCGCTACTTCGCGAACTACGCCCAGGCTTAGATATATGTTAGCTGTGGTAGGTATCCTTACATAACGTTAACAAAGGTGACAGTAGTCACGATATACAGAATTATTGTACATGTCAGTGAAAAACAAAGAGGTAATCAATTTGTAGTGACAGCAACTCCTCCGCGAACAAAACAGTGTTTACAAAAAACAGCTCAAATCTAATTTGTCGTTGAGACCAAGTGGCATCATGGTATTAAGCCGCCTAATCCAAAACACCTCTCTTTGGGATAATTTTTTACTTGAATCCATTCCTGTCTGTAGCGAACGTTTTTCCACAATTACAAACCGAAGTTGAGAAATGTTGTGACCTTGTTCTAACCAATGAATTACTAAGTTGGAATTCGTGTTTTTGTTTCTGATCATACTTTTGTGTTCTCCAATGCGAACTTTCACTTTTCTCTCAGTTTTTCCAACATATAAAAAACCGCATGGACATTTAATGCAATAAATCACGTTCATTGTGTTGCAATCTGAGGAATGATTAAAAGTAATTTTGGCACCAGTTCTAGGGTGTGTAATGAAATACTGTTGCATAACATTATTGCAATGCGTACAGTTACTACATCTTTTCATCCCTGTGGATCTCGTGTTGATATTCAAGTTTTTTTGGACAAAAGTTCCTTGAGATTGTCACTTTTAGTATAAGCAAAAAGTGGTGGTTGATTAAATGATGCACCGAAGTCTGGTTCCCGTACTAATAATTCCCATCTCTTGAGAATGATTTTCTTGATACTTTTAGATTTCGTGGAAAATTTCGACACAAAAACTGACCTGTTGATGGGTATTTTTGGTTTAGTGATAAGAAGAGTACTCCGATCAATTTGTTGAATTCGATCCTCCGCACGTTTAATGATAGTTGAGGGATATCCACATTGTGCAAATCTAGTCCTGATCCTATTTAATTCTTCATTGAATTTCCCTGTGGTAGATGATATTCTTTTGGAACGAATCATGTGCGAATATGGTAAGTTCTGTATCAATTTTGGGGAGTGAAAACTCTGAAACAATAACGTATTGTTTCGATCGGTGGGTTTAATAAACACGCTGGTCTCAATGGTAGAATTCGATTTGACCACCAACACATCCAAGAAAGGTAAACAAGTCTCACTGATGTTCGAAGTGAATTGAATCCTGTTATTTCTGGAATTCAACACTTGAATTTGTTCTTGAAGGGATTCTTTGGTGTTAGACCAAATCAAAAAAATGTCGTCAATGTAGCGACAATATGTGATGAGATGTTTACTCCAATTCAGATTGTCAAAAATGTGTTTTTCTTCAAATGCAGCCATGAAGCTGTTCGCGTATGTGGGCGCACCCCCAAAACCCATGGATGTACCACTGATTTGGAGAAAAAATTCATTCTGGTAGCGAAAGTAACTATGCTGGAGACAAAATTGTAATAACTCCAAAAGAAACACTTTGTGGGCACGTATATCGGGTTGATTTAGTAACGCCCATTCAATAGCTTCCAGCCCTTCTTGCAACGGGATTGAAGTGTACAGTGATGTAACATCGATTGTACATAAAATGAATTCAGTGGTATTAGTTAGATCCAGCTGTTGTAAACGTGATAAGAAGTCAGTAGTATCTCGTATATAAGATTTCCATGTTCGTACTATTGGTTGAAGAAATTGATCGATGTAAACACCCAAAGGTTCAAATAACGACCCACATCCAGCCACAATGGGTCTGAATGGGGGATCAGTAGGATGTTTATGTATTTTTGGCAGCATGTACATGTGAGGCCGTTTCGGATGCTGCTGAGTGAGAAAATTCTTGGTTTTACTAGAGATCCAATCCATATCCTGAACATTATCCAAAATAGTCTTTAGTACTCGGAGTATTTCATTGGTAGGGTCATGATCCAATTTGAGATACGTATTTTCATCCATGAGGTGTTCTTGCACTTTTCTGTGGTAATATAACGAATCCATTATAACCAGGGCACCTCCCTTGTCTGCGGGCTGAAATGTCAGAGTTTCATTGTTGGCTAAATCCTTCAAAGTATTCCTTTCTTTTTTAGAAAGATTTTGACCTTTGTGTTGAAGATAATTTAATTTGGTCAAATCCTGTTTGACAGAAGATTCAAAACAATCCAATATTTTATGAGAGACTGGAGATACAAAAGTGCTCTTAGGTCTGAACTCTACAAACTCATGATCCTCTTTAGTGATTGGTTGTGTCAAAACATTATCAAAAAAGTGCCGTAAACGTAAAGTTCGCATGAACCGATAAATGGCAACTTCTGTCTCATGAAAAGTTGTCTTGTACGTAGGTACAAAAGATGTTCCTTTATTTAAAATTCGCGTTTGTTGGATAGTCAATGTTTGAGAAGAGATGTTTATGATAATTGTTTCTGACTCCGTAGATTCTGACGTGGTTTCTCTTTGGTTTTTTCTTTGTCCTCGCCTGGTTTTACAGTGCTTCCACTGATTTGTCCTGTTGCTGAATCTGGTGGCTGAAAGGACTTTTGTCCCTTGGATAAAAAAGATTCTGAGGAGCTTGAAGCATGAGTCTCACTTGTTTCAGTTCCGGTCCTGCTGGTGCTTACAACATGGCTTCTGGTTCCATTACTATCCAAAGGAGGTCTGGTTAATTGTATGTCACGATCTGATACTACACTTTCCTCAGATGAGGCATTGGGATTTTTTCTGTAAGGTCTGCGCTGTGCGTACATTTCTGCCCAAGTGTATACCTCATTCAACCGGTAATCAATTGTGTCCCTTTTGAATTTACGCAGTTTACGTTCTTGTAATTCTTTACCATAATTTTCTAATTTAATGTTAATTTGTTCCAATGTGTTAGCCCAATCTCCTGAATCAATACGTGCTGATAAATCTTGTTTAATGTTGAAAATTTCTTCTTCGAGTTCCTTGATTGTTTTGGAAAGTTCCTCTACTATCAATAGAATTAAGTCCAAGGAACATTTGTTCAGAACTGCATACCAGCGATCCATGAAAGACTTATTGAACTGGAAACGAAACAACATAGGTTTGATGGCTAACCGTAGACCACGGGGTATCCTTTTGTGTTTATGGTACTGAATGAGAGTTGAAGCATGCAGTCTCTGATTCAATTCTCGTCGACAAATAAATTCAAGATGTTTTAATTGCTGGGTTATTGTACCTTCTTGGGTGTCAAACGTTTTGGTAGCGGAAATTAAACTGTAAATTTCAGTAGCTTCTTCTGCAGTGTATGCCTTGATTTCTGCTCTGTTTTCCGTAGTGCTAGCTATGCTCTCAAAGGAAGTCATCATTAAAGACTAATGGGTGCTACCGCTTAATAGGCAGTTAAAAAACTTGATGCGAAAAAATGTGTATGTGTGCGGTGCACTCCTGTATAATATTGTTTAAACAAATCACTTTTAACCAATTTGTCTAACCTAACAAACGGTTATAGTGTGCTACGCAGTATTTGTGGGCTGCCTGTCCCACATATGTAAGAATTAAACAAAATCAAGCAACAATTCACTTGACAGACTGCGTGCACTACGCTGTATGTTCAACAAGCTTTGTTGATTCAACTAGATAATCAAACTGAATGCCTAATAATTTCTGACAAACATTTAAACAAAAACAAGCTTCAAGCCAATTCTGTTCAATAATTTTTTCTTATTGAAAGAAACGAATGATCAATATATCATCTGTGACAACAAAATTCTGATGATACATGTACAGCTGTATCTTTTAACTAATACAAAGTTGTTCACCCTACATACATATTACGAATTATACAATATTGATTATAGACAGTCAAGGATGACCCAATGCATTTCGGGACGCTGTCACTTGGCAGTTCGGGCTGTACTGTTCCCATGAGGAACAGGGTCAAGACTGATTTGCATGTGGCTGGGTTCAAACTGGGGTGGCATGGTGAGCAAAAGAACTATGGATTTAACCAAGATCTCTTGACTGGGGGTGAATGTTTGATTTGCTCTGCATTCCGTCCATCATCTGTGTGTCTTTTCATTTCTTTCCCAGGCCCAGTGAAAAACTCTGCTTCGCTCAGAAAGTGACAAATGCAAAAACAACAATTGATGGACAGAATGCAGAACAATGTCATACATTCACCCCAGTACAAAGATCTGGGCCTAAATCCATCGTTTTTTGCTCACCATGCCATTCCAGTTTGGACCCAGCCATAAGCAAATCGTTCTTGACCCTGCGCCCAATGGGAACAGTCCAGCCCGAACTGCCAGGCCAGGTCCTCCCTGGACTGGAAACAAGCATCCTAGGACCAGTTTCGGGCTTTCAGCCCTCATCAGCCAGGATAGCTTGACTCCAGAGGCATGGAGAGCACGGGACCCACGTCTGGGCATACCCGTCCTACTCGGGTGACAAATGCAAAAACAACAATTGATGGACAGAATGCAGAACAATGTCATACATTCACCCCAGTACAAAGATCTGGGCCTAAATCCATCGTTTTTTTGCTCATTATGCCATTCCAGTTTGGACCCAGCCATAAGCAAATCGGTCTTGACCCTGCGCCCAATGGGAACAGTCCATCCCGAACTGCCAGGCCAGGTCCTCCCTGGACTGGAAACAAGCATCCTGGGACCGGTTTCGGGCTTTCAGCCCTCATCAGCCAGGATAGCTTGACTCCAGTGGCATGGAGAGCACAGGACCCATGTCTGGGCATACCCCACACTCGGGTGACAAATGCAAAAACAACAATTGATGGACAGAATGCAGAACAATGTCATACATTCACCCCAGTACAAAGATCTGGGCCTAAATCCATCGTTTTTTTGCTCACCATGCCATTCCAGTTTGGACCCAGCCATAAGCAAATCGGTCTTAACCCTGCGCCCAATGGGAACAGTCCAGCCCGAACTGCCAGGCCAGGTCCTCCCTGGACTGGAAACAAGCATCCTAGGACCGGTTTCGGGCTTTCAGCCCTCATCAGCCAGGATAGCTTGACTCCAGTGGCATGGAGAGCACGGGACCCACGTCTGGGCATACCTGTCCCACTCGGGTGACAAATGCAAAAACAACAATTGATGGACAGAATGCAGAACAATGTCATACATTCACCCCAGTACAAAGATCTGGGCCTAAATTCATCGTTTTTTTGTTCACCCTGCCATTCCAGTTTGGTCCCAGCCATAAGCAAATCGGTCTTGACCCTGCGCCCAATGGGAACAGTCCAGCCCGAACTGCCAGGCCAGGTCCTCCCTCGACTGGAAACAAGCATCCTAGGACCGGTTTCGGGCTTTCAGCCCTCATCAGCCAGGATAGCTTGACTCCAGTGGCATGGAGAGCACGGGACCCATGTCTGGGCATACCCATCCCACTCGGGTGACAAATGCAAAAACAACAATTGATGGACAGAATGCAGAACAATGTCATATATTCACCCCAGTACAAAGATCTGGGCCTAAATCCATCGTTTTTTTGCTCACCAATCCATTCCAGTTTGGACCCAGCCATAAGCAAATCGGTCTTGACCCTACGCCCAATGGGAACAGTCCAGCCCGAACTGCCAGGCCAGGTCGTCCCTGGACTGGAATCAAGCATCCTAGGACCGGTTTTGGGCTTTCAGCCCTCATCAGCCAGGATAGCTTGACTCCAGTGGCATGGAGAGCACGGGACCCACGTCTGGGCATACCCGTCCCACTCGGGTGACAAATGCAAAAACAACAATTGATGGACAGAATGTAGAACAATGTCATACATTCACCCCAGTGCAAAGATCTGGGCCTAAATCCATCGTTTTTTTGCTCACCATGCCATTCCAGTTTGGACCCAGCCATAAGCAAATCGGTCTTGACCCTGCGCCCAATGGGAACAGTCCAGCCCGAACTGCCAGGCCAGGTCCTCCCTGGACTGGAAACAAGCATCCTAGGACCTGTTTCGGGCTTTCGGCCCTCATCAGCCAGCCCAGACGTGGGTCCCTTGCTCACTTTGCCACTGGATTCAAGATAGCCTGGCTGATGAGGGTTTTGAACACGATACCGGTCCCAGGATGCTTGTTTCCGGTCCAGGGAAGACATGGCTTGGCAGTTCGGGCTGGACTGTTCCCATGAGGCACAGGGTCAGACTGATTTGCATATGGCCATGTCTGAACTGGGGTGGTGGAGTGAGCTAAAGAATGATGATGGATTAAACCCAGATCAGTTGACTGGGGGTGAGTGTTTGATTTGCTCTAGCGCTCCGTTCATCATCCCCTTTGGTATCGCTTTGTTCGCCCTAAGTTGGCAGGGTATGCCCAGACGTGGGTCCCTTGCTCACTTTGCCACTGGATTCAAGATAGCCTGGCTGATGAGGGTTTTGAACCCGAAACCGGTCCCAGGATGCTTGTTTCCGGTCCATGGAAGACATGGCTTGGCAGTTTGGGCTGGACTGTTCCCATGAGGCACAGGGTCAGACTGATTTGCATATGGGCATGTCTGAACTGGGGTGGTGCAGTGAGCTAAAGAATGATGATGGATTAAACCCAGATCAGTTGACTGGGGGTGAGTGTTTGATTTGCTCTAGCGCTCCATCCATCATCCCCTTTGGTATCGCTTTGTTCGCCCTAAGTTGGCAGGGTATGCCCAGACGTGGGTCCCTTGCTCACTTTGCCACTGGATTCGAGATAGCCTGGCTGATGAGGGTTTTGAACCCGAAACCGGTCCCATGATGCTTGTTTCCGGTCCAGGGAAGACATGGCTTGGAAGTTCGGGCTGGATGTTCCCATGAGGCACAGGGTCAGACTGATTTGCATATGGCCATGTCTGAACTGGGGTGGTGGAGTGAGCTAAAGAATGATGATGGATTAAACCCAGATCAGTTGACTGGGGGTGAGTGTTTGATTTGCTCTAGCGCTCCGTCCATCATCCCCTTTGGTATCGCTTTGTTCGCCCTAAGTTGGCAGGGTATGCCCAGACGTGGGTCCCTTGCTCACTTTGCCACTGGATTCAAGATAGCCTGGCTGATGAGGGATTTGAACCCGAAACCGGTCCCAGGATGCTTGTTTCCGGTCCAGGGAAGACATGGCTTGGCAGTTCGGGCTGGACTGTTCCCATGAGGCACAGGGTCAGACTGATTTGCATATGGCCATGTCTGAACTGGGGTGGTGGAGTGAGCTAAAGAATGATGATGGATTAAACCCAGATCAGTTGACTGGGGGTGAGTGTTTGATTTGCTCTAGCGCTCCGTCCATCATCCCCTTTGGTATCGCTTCGCTCAGAAAGTTGGCAGATTTCGGGCACTCCATGCTCCATGGAGGAACACAGAGTTCCTGAATTCCGCCTTTGGGGGTAAAAGCAGAGTTTTTTCCTGTTTGCGCCCTCAAGGTTTGTTTTGGCACTCGACAGCGAGCGCATGCGAAAGTTCTCCCACCACTAGCGAGCTCCGACGAGACTTTGCACTAACTCGCATGGCTTCCAGCCACAACAGTGCCAATCTAGTGCCTATCGTCATCACAAACGGAGAAGTCGAGCAGCTTTTCAGCTGGAGATGCAGCTGAGAGACTTTTGGAGTGGATTTTCTTCTCAAACTGGTTCCTGGAGTTGCTTTTTTGTGCAAGAAGCCTTTTTTGTAAACTTTTTTTTGCCAAACAGGAAGGAAGTGCCCCAGAGACTCCAGCTTCCTGTTCCTGTCCAGCAAGCTCCTCCCACTGCTTTGCTCCTCTCCTGGTCACTTTTCATTGGGATTTGGAGCTGGAAGGATCACTCTCCTTGTCTGCATATATACCATTGGATTTAAGGACTTTGTATTTGAGATTTCACAAGTAAGTTGAAAAACTGGTGTTGTTTGTTTGATTGGTAGCATGCACCTGGATTTATTTGTACTTTTATTCGATTTTTAAAATTTATTCTGATGGGTTGCCTGCAGTTTCAGTAGGGGCCTAGTTATTTGTTTACATGTAATTTAATTTTTTTTCTTTTGTAAAGGAAAAATGTTGCACTGTTTAGTACATTTTCTCAATTTTTTAAATACATTTTCAATATTCATTTAATTCACTAAGTGGCCTAGTCTGCCAATGGGCCTTCCAGCCAGTAGGCCCAGTACTAGTCATGAGTGCATGAAACAATTGTTTCTGTGGTGTCCTTTGAATTGATGCTTGTTTCCGGTCCAGGGAAGACATGGCTTGGCAGTTTGGGCTGGACTAAATAGCTGTGTCTGAACTGGGGTGGCAAAGTGAGCTAAAGAACAATGATGGATTCAACCCAGATCTGTGACTGGGGGTGAGTGTCTGAAAAGTTTCAGCGCTCCGTCCATCATCTCCTTGTGTTTGCTTTGTTCGCCCTAAGTTGGCAGGGTATGCCCAGACGTGGGTCCCTTGCTCACTTTGCCACTGGATTCAAGCTAGCCTGTCTGATGAGGGCTGTTAGCCTGAAACCAGTCCCAGGATGCTTGTTTCCGGACCAGGGAAGACATGGCTTGGCAGTTCGGGCTGGACTGTTCCCATGAGGCACAGGGTCAAGACTGATTTGTATATAGCTGTGTCTGAACTGGAGTGGCAAAGTGAGCTAAAGAACGATGATGGATTCAACCCAGATCTGCAACTGGGGATGAGTGTCTGAAAAGTTTCAGCGCTCCGTCCATCATCTCCTTGTGTTTGCTTTGTCCTTTGAATTGAAACATCATTTAGGCCATTGATGGCATTGGATTGAATTGCAAAATTATAATTTTTTTTTTTCACATTTTGTTCTGCAAACAGTGTATAGGAGGATGTGTGTTGTTGTAAAATGTTTTAGCCCAGTAAAATTTTGTGTTTGGCATTGCTGAATTAATGCTGTTTGTCTGATCAGTGTTTTAGTGTGTTTGCCACCATTTGTCCTTGTTCCCCATGTCATGTGGCCAGGGGCCATTTTGTATAGTCAGTGTCCATAGGCCTGCATGTGTTTTTTGTTTCACAGGCCTCCTGCTTGTTGTTATGACCGTGTGGCTATTCTGTGTAGCCAGCCAGTGTGCTTTTGCCATAGGCCTGCATGTCTTCTCTTTGTTGTGGCCATGCCTTCTTGCTGGTTGCTGTTGTTGAGACCATGTGGCTGGTGGCCATTTTGTGTAGGCAGCCAGTGTGCTTTTGCCATAGGCCTGCATGTGTTCTTTGTTGTGACCATGCCTCCTTGCTTGCTGTTTGACCATGTGGTCGGTGGCCATTTTGTGAAGGCGGCCAGTTTGCTTTTGTCAAAGGTCCACATGTCTTCTTTGTTGTAGCCATGCCTACTTTCTCAGTGTTGTTGTTGATGACCATGTGGCACTGGTTGGCAGCCATTTTGTGCATCCAGCCAGTGTGGCCCTTTGCCATAGGCTTGCATGGATGGTTGAGATAGCAATTTAATAAATTATACCCTGAGGATAATTTCACTTATTTATACATTTGTATTTCGATATTTTTAATTTCATGTTTTTCAATTTTTATTTGTTTTGTTGAATTTTTTTATTTTAATATTTTTTAAATATTTTAATTGAATTTTTTTTAAAAAATGTTTTATTATTATTATTTTTTTAATTTAATTGTTTGATTTAGATTTTTTGCCCCCATTGTCCTAACATCTGGCATCAACCCCATGTCTGCTATAGGAGCACTGCCCAACAGCATTCATCGTCTAAGGATTATTTTATTGTCACCTGCACCTCCCTGAGTGCCATATCGCAACGTGATGCACATAAAGCAGTTACATCTGAATGTTGATGTTGTTGCTCTTTCTGATCCTTCTTCAGTGTACTGCACACCATAAATGTTTATGTTGGCGTGGTTTTAGACTGTATTGCTATTTAGTTAAAATAACTTAAGTAACCACACTAAATTATATTGTTTGTTTGTACTACAAACTGAATTGCAACAATGCAACATTTCACTGATGTTCTACGTGCTTGTTTGCTTATCGGTGCACAAAAGAAGAGAGTTACAATGCAACATGGGCATCTCAGCAGCTTGTGAAGCTAAGTACCACTGCCAACTGACAACTTCAAAATGGCCCCAAAGAAAGGTGCAGCCAAGAAAGTGGCCAGTGGAAAGGAGAAGAAGCAGATTTCCACCATCTGTGTGCCGAATACAACCTTTTTCGGCAAAGTTGTGCCTGCAGCACCGGCTTCCGATGAGCAAGCTGAGAGCAGCACTCCTGCATCAATAGCACCCCCCCCACCTAAGCCCAGGACCATGTATGTCAGTGAGGCAGCAAGTTTAATAATTTCGATGCCGATGATTAGTGACGTTGAATTGGATTTGTCTCTTTTGCAAAGTATTAAATAATCGTTTCAGGAAACAGAGCAAAGTGAACCGCAGCCGCAACCAGCAATAATACATTTGCCTAATGTTGGAGCAGAACAGGAGGTTGAGCTTCCATCCGAGCAAAAAATTGAACTTCTTTTAGAATCATTGGTTCCCAGATCTCCAGCAAGGAAAAGGAAGGGTACAACTACACCATCTTCTCTAAGCACCCCTTTCAATGATGATGAGAGGGACATGGAGTGGACCCTGGCAGAGTACAGGGGACAACAGGGGAGGCAAGGGAAAAGAAAAGTTCCTGAAAGACTTCGACTTATGGAAGGGATAATGAGGACGATGATGATGACGATGACGAGGTAGTCATGGTGGACGGTGACACACAGGAGTCTGACATTGCTATTCAACCCGCTCTGAGGGATGTGGCACAGGTAGCACCGCCACCAGCTCCCATATTTGTAAAGCCCCAGCTGAGACCTGCACCAACCCCTACCTCATGGGAAGCAGAGAGGCAATCAATGGCTCGCCCACCTACCTCGAGTTCTTCTTCAGGCATAGGCAGTGGCACAGTAAAAAAGTACTCCTGCTCAGATTGGGACTTTTTTACGGTTAGCAAAGAGGGGGAGCACATTGCAGTATGCAGCATTTGCAGCACAAGTGTTCCTCAAGGTAAGCCTGGTACACATTATGGTACTAGAGGACCCATATGAAAAAACACCACACAATCCAGTGGGAGGAGCACCTTAAAAACATTGCTGAACGTGGTTGTGGTGGTGAGGAGAGCCTGGGAACATCAGCTACAAGTCTGATCATGGTGGAAGCTGATGATGAGGAAGAAGAGGATGACATCTTCACACAAAGCAGACTTGTCGCCAGCGGTGCGTCAGCAGATTCACCCACCTCTGCGACTTTACAATGGCACAAGATTTGGAGTGAGATGTAGATACCACGGCATACAGTGACTGCCCCGCCATGATGCACACTGAGTTTACCACTACCATTTACTTCACGAAAGACGCCTGTGTCAGCACCCCAACAAAAGAAGAAAATTCAGGTTACTATAATGAGCATGTTTAGGCTGGAGGGGCCCTACATGCGGAACCACCCAACCGCACGTTTATAGAATGGGCAGCTAGCAAAAATGTTAGCGCTGGACCTCCTTCCTTTTTCTTTTGTGGAAGGAGTGGGATTCTTAGAATTTGTGGCAGCCATCTGCCCAAAATGGAACGTACCAAGTAGGACCTATTTTGCCAGAGTTGCTGTTCCAGCACTGCATCATGATTGTTGGTTGGATGGACAAGCTTTACAGCAAAGTACTGTGCACAGCATCAACCTGACAACAGACATGTGCACTAGTTGTCAGGCGACTGATTACATGTGCATCACGGCACACTGGATCTCTTTTGCGGCGGTAAAGCAAAAGATTTCTTCAGGTCTTGGTACTGAAGAAAGTTTTAAGAGTGCTCAGCAGCATGCAACAGTGGCCATGTTCGCCATGGAGAAATCACATAAAGCTGTAAAAATCTTGGAGGAATTTAACAGCAAGGTGTATGAATGGCTGTGACCCTGAGGTTTCAGATTTGGATTTGTTGCCACAGACAATGGCAGTAACATAGTCAAGGCCATATCAGACTGAGGATATTACAGGGTCGTGTGATTGCTCCTTGGATTAACCTGATTGTGCAAAACTTCCTCAAAAAAGAAGATATAGTCAGCAACATACTGACCACCTGCAGAAGAATCTGCACTCATTCCAGCCATTCTTTTAAAGCCCAGAAGCAGTTGCGGATTATTCAGCATAGTAATAGAGCAGCAGTTAAAGCCCTGATACAAGAGGTGCAAACTCGACCTTTTACATGTTGTAACGTCTGTTTGAGTAGTAAAAACAGATCAATGACTATGTCATTCAAAGAGGAGGGGATTCAGTTGGGAAAGCTATGACCATGGATGCTGACACATGGGGCCTAGTCAAATGCCTGACACAGTTGTTACTCCCTTTTGAGGTTTTCACACTGGAATTTAGCAAGAAGGACAGTACGATGGGCCAAGCTATCCCATTGTTGCAGCTTCTACAGGACCAGGTAAAGAAGGTGTCTGAAAGGTTCACCCCGCCGGTGTTTATGAAAACACAGGCGCATGCCTTGGTTGAGACCTTATTCCTTTGCTTGACGTGTAATACAAGGCTGCAACATGACATCATTGAGTCCAAAGAGTACATCTGTGCCACACTACTTGATCCACAGTACAAAAAAAGTCTGCCAACTTTCATTCCTATTTCTGAAGGGGATGTTTTAAAAATAAGAGGTGGATTGTAGAGCAAGCCGGAGACTTGGATGAAGAACAGCTGGAACTTTGAGTTCCAACCCGCAGTTCTGGGGTGCTGCCTTTAAATTCCAGAGAGGGAAGTCTTGTCTCACAGCAGCCAACAACACCATCTACCAGAACACCGGCAACAACAGCAACGGTAGGACTGGACCCAACCTCTGCATTGTATTGGTTTCAATCAGCAGGGCTCAAGTCCAGTGCAGAAACGATCCTCAAAACAAGTTGAGCAAGTGGCAGTACCAATGACCATCCACAGGATGTTCCAGGAGTATCTGGATGATTCAAAAGAGGTCTATGTGGATCAAAATCCATTGATGTATTGGTATTGGACAATGGGCAGAACTCAGCAGGCTGGCAATAACGTATCTGGCTTGTCCTATCGCTAGTGTGTCTGCTGAACATGTGTTTAGTGCATCTGGTGCAATTGTTACAGTGAGAGGGACCAGTCTATTGCCTCAACACGTGGAGAGTTTGAAATGAACCAACAGTTTATACCTCACAGTCACACCATTCCTGAAACAGCAGCACAGGAGCAGGAGGAGGGTGATTAGTCGGAAATGGAATCACATGTGTTAGTTCACCAACTTCTGGGGGAACCACCCGAGTTTCAGCAAAAAAAACTCTACTTCCTAAGTATGTCAGTATGTCAGTGCCCCTATAGAACTTTTTAATTATTTCTCGTTGAACCTAGTTCTATCTTCACCAAAGAAAAAAATAGCTAGTGGAGCATTATTATTTTTGTGTCAGATTTATGCTGCCCCACTTTTTTTATTAGTCAGTATTGCCGGATTGCAGTTGGACAAGTGTGCATTGAAGAAGCCTCTACAAGTCCTTCATGACATTGGGAACAATGCCTTAGCACTAGAAGATCTGCCTGAGAAGATTATTTATTATCTACAAGACTGCCTCCAAATACCAAATTCCAATGTGTTAGTGTATCAAAGATGATTAAATACCTAGGGGCAGATTTACAACTTCTGGCGCATCCCTGCAAATCAGCAGGGATGCGCCAGAATAGTTGCGACACGCAATTCTCTCCTTGCGCCACCACGGAAGCGCCGCATTTACAATGCGGCGCACCGTGGCGCAAGGAAAGGCCGATGCGTGTCGCATCCTGTGGCGCAAGGGCGGCGCATTGCTGGAGTCGTGTCGCAAGCGCGACGCAACTCCAGCAATGCTCGTGGGCCGCCCATACCTAACGTGGTGCGCCACTCCTTACGCCTGCTTGAAGCAGGCGTAAGGATTCGTCGCAGCGGCGTCGGAAAAGTGACTGAGTGAAATCTTGTAGATTTCACTCAGCCACTTTGCGAGGCGTTCCTGCGCCGGAACGCCCCCTGCTCCGGAACGCCCACATGAAACCTGACGCAGGTTTCATGTGGCGCAGGGCTTTACTACGTGACGCATCTCCCTAGATGCGTCACGTTGTAAATACCCCGCAGCATGGCGCTGGCTTTACGCCGCCGTTGCGTCACAGAAGTGACGCAACGGCGGCGCTAAAGTGGCGCAAGGGGCTTGTAAATCTGCCCCCTAATACCTAAACTACCCGTGCTCGGATTTGAAGAGGTAGCTTCAACTATTGCAATGGTGAGTGACTGATGTATGAGTGATGATGATGATGATTGATAATTGATGTGGTGGCAGACAGTGAGGGAGTGTATTGAACTGTAATGTGGGAACTTACCTGATGTGATGGGTGATCATTTTTTTCCCTGGAGGTGATTGGCCTTCACAAACTTACTTAGTGAAAATTAATTAACCTGTATGGTCCACCCCTATGATCCTTCTGTTTCTTTAATCATCTAGGATGGCTGCCCAAGTCAATCGTTTGATTGTCAAGCATGCAAAATTCCAATCTGTAGCTTGCATTAAAGGGGAGATAATGTACCTACCACCATGCTTGGATTGAAACAGGTAACCATTGCACCAATAAGTGAACAGATTATCGAGTGACTGTGAGTGATGATTGATGTGGAGGCTGACAGTGAGGGAGGGTGTGTTGAACTGTAATACGGGAAAATTCTTGATATGATTATTGGTTGGCAATGTGTGGGGCCTGAGTGATGGGAGGTCATTTTTTTTCCCTGGAGTTGATCGGCCCTTTCACACTTAGCCAGATTTAATTGAACGGTCCTCTAATTTTTTCTGGCTCTTCAGAGACCAGAACAGTCATTTTAGTTAACAAACAAAAACCTATGCAAAATACTGCAATTATGTTTCTCTATTTGTTCTTCAACAGCAATGCACTACATGTCTATTTTGGTCGGGTCATGATGATGACTGGTCTGGGACGGAGTTACTTGGAGTCAGGAGTCAGGAGGAGGATGGAAGGTCTCCATGCGGGAGTTGCAGGAATACCTCATCAACAGCTATAAGCAAGAAGGTATCAACTTCAGTTCAAAGGTAAACCAAGAGTCTGAGGCCTAGTACTCAGCTATGTGGAATAGAGAGAGGTGCGTTGGTGAAATGCGGCTGTGTGTGTGTGTTGTGCTTGTGGCAAAAGTCTTCTTGATGCACTCCTCATGAAGCTTACCTTCCTTCTGTCTTTCTCCTTGACTTTAAAATGCAGTTTCTTTTTTATAATCCGCAGGCCTTCTTCTAGTCTCCTGCATGAGAAAAGGCAAAAGCTGAGCTCAACAACACTCCTGCTTCCCTACCGGACCACTCTAGACAGGCACCAAAGAGTGGACATTCCAGAGGAGAATGTAGATGCACCACCTAATTTTGCAATACAGTATCATTTTTCTTTTAACAATCACATTTGGAGAACTGGGTGGGTGGGTTCAATCCCCAACCTAGAAGAACAAACATTTAGATACCTGATAACTTGGGTCTTGGGGCAAAAGGACTGTTTGCTATGCATTTATCTGTACTCTGTCATACTCATTCCTTTGTTTCCTTCCACAACAGATTGATGGCAAATGATGTGCTGCTGCTCATTGCCCAGATGAATGTTGTCCTTATGTTGTACTGTTTGTCTTTGTCAAACCTTCTCCCAAATCCCCCTTCCCATCCATTCATCAAACCCCTAACCCTCTTCCCCCAGGCTGTGTGATTTATTGAGGTGTGGCTTAATTTACACCATCAATGGATCACACACTTGGTGGGGTGGATGTGGTGAAAGCAATACCAACTTACTGCAGGATCTACTAAGCAATAGCCCACACTGGCCCATTACTAACCTGCACATGGAAAGAGATCCACATTTTAGATATCGAATGAAGAACATCAGTCGTCAGCATCATCATTCATGCCTTGTGTTGTGTAACCGTAAACACCTAACCTAAGCTTGTCCACTCCAGACTTTGAGTCCATTTTTTATAACTCGAGGATTTCACAGATAATTCTACTAGCTCCCCATTAGGCAAAACTTACTAGTATTGCTATGTTTTGAATTTTAGCACTATCAGGCATTCCTGTAGTGTCATCATGTAGTACTCAGGTCTCAATTATTTGTAAAGATTTGATATACTATAACCCACTAACACAGTCTTTTTATTTACATTTAGTTGCCTATAACAGAAAACCAATCAATCATTCAAATTAATCCTACAGTGTGAGCTCACCTGGGTGGAAATGGAAGTGGGACCTCATTTGTGAAGTTGTGATGCCGTCCCTGTTATTGCTTCATCTAAATTCAGGTAAGACAACTAGTAGGGATCAAATTGAACTAGTTAACTTAGTAAGTAAGTAACTAACTGCTACTATTGTTTATCTAGGTTGTTGTAGACAATATAGGTCATCATGGCAGCATTCCCACTAATGGTCAAGCTAGTTAGAGAAGTGTAACTCTATAACTGTTACACTCTCTCTTAAGTTACAACAAGCACATAAACAGGCTGCATAAAACTAGCTGAAGGCAGCTGTGCAAAGTAAAACTAAAACAAACTACTTCAGGCATAAATTTAGATTAAATAAAATAGTTTCCCGCTTAATTTATTTACATTGAAAGCCACCCTCTCCACCCAAACAACTTGCCCACCCCTCTTCCCAAACAAAACTGACCCAAGCCTCAAAGTCCCAAAACTCAAAATGCCCAAGGAAAAAGCCACTCCAGTCCCAAATCCTTTCCCACCCTCTCCACCCAGCCCCAACAAACAACAAGTCCCTCCCACCAAAACAATTTTTTTTAAAAAGAGCTAGAGCAGGGCATTGTGGATGTCGGTCTGGAGCTGGTCCAGGCTCTGCTCCATCGTGGTGAGCCGGCCCTCGATGGTGTCCAGCCACTGCAGGATGCGGCGCAGCAATGGCCTGTTGTCAGTGTCATAGGGGGTGGCAGCAGTTGGCTGGCACTGGCCTTGGGATGGCCGGAAGGCTGGAGGCTGAAGGAGACCGGCTGTACTGTGGCCCGGCTGGGGTGCATTTGTTTCCCCCCCTTCCAGAACCACCAGCTGCTGTTACTCTTGCTGGATACACTCCAGTCTCTGCCGCCACAAACGGGCCGCTATCTCCTGCTTGGCGGGTGGTCCAACTGGACCAGCCGGAACAGCTACATTGAGAAAAACAAAAAAGATAAATTGTTAAGAATGCTCTATGAAAACAATTATTTTAAATTACTGGGTGGCACAGGAGCACTACTTTGCTGGTCCCCTAGAGCCATTGGAATATGAGGTGATTAGCTAAATGCTATAATGTAGGGTTATCAACATGGCACCCACTTGTTTCTGAAAAAAATGGAATACAGTTCACTCTTGGTGTACAATTAAACACTGTTAAACAAATAAACCTAGACTGTGTGCAGTCCTGAAACAGAACGTGCCTATGTTAGTTGTAAATTGAGTGAAATTGGAAAACCTGTGGATTGTCTATTGCCAAGATGCACAATGAGGAGTCTGTAGGCTAAACTTCCCCATATCTCCTGAATTATTGATACCTATTCAACAATTCAACAAAGATTGCAAGGGGTGCTAATGCACACAATTTATTTCTGACTTCATGGGGGCGATTACAATGTCGTTCGGAAACTCTTCCGACCGAAGCGGTTTCGGAATTGTTTTTGACCGAATTCTGTTCTGCGAGTCCGACTGACAGATTACGATGCTTCCGAACATCATTCGGTCAGACTCGCATTGACTTAAATGGGAGCCTGTGTTCCGAAGGAGAACAAAGGCTCCCATAGAAAAAAGGGGTGGTTGGGGAAAACCTTGCACCTTGTGGCGGCATGGTGGCATAGTGCCTGCTACACTGTGCATGGTCATAAAGAGGGATCACATGGGTACCCCCATGGGCCCCAATCGGAGGCCTACGAGTGAAGGGGGGCCTGCTATGGGCCACCAAAGTCAGATTCCAACAGCCGTTTCATGTCAGACAAACCGATTTGGAACGGCTGTCAGAATGAAACATCGTAATCGATCGATCGGAAACAGTGTCCATAGAGCTGTACGATTCAACTCCGAATGACTCGGTCTGTCTGAATGCCGATCGGAACCGATTTGGACAGCCCCAACAGTTTCCTGGCATCGTAATCGGTCGGTCAGTCAGTCATGTATCCGATTCAGTCGGAAACATAGGTTCCGAATCCCGTTCGGAGCCTTGCCGACCGCCATCGTAATCGCCCCCTATGTCTGATGCACAAACAAAACAATGCATATGCTTAAAATATCACATAAATGTTGCTTCACATTTGGTTTACAATTATTGCGTAACACAAACGAAGATTCAAGCTTCTAGCTTGATTTCGCTGAAGTAACAAAATGCATTTTGGGTGTGAGCACCTTTCATCAGGGGTAACTTCAAATGAAATGATTTCATGGTAGTTGAGGCACATTTTTTAATATTCAAATGCTAAATCAGCCAGGCTCTTTTTTGGTACTATGCAAAAGTATGTAACCGCTCTTTTCTCATGGTCTGTACTTTTCTACTCTAAATAGTGGTTAACCCCCATATATACCGCCATACCGCTATTTTATCTTCTGGATATTAATATATTGTATCAGGATTTATTGCTAGGTTTTTTCAAGTGAATCTTGATGATGTCATTTCATACGCAACTAATCCTGACGAAGGGTGCTCACACCCGAAATGCATTGGGTTACTTCAGTGAAATCGCACTAGAAGCTTGTATCGTCATTCAGGTTACGCATCTTCATTCGTGTTACACAATAATTGTAAATCCAATGTGAAGCAACATTCATTGTATTTGCATTTATATAACGCTTACTATCCCTGACTCTACTCCGGAGCCCATAAAGGATTAGTGGTGAATTAGTATAGTGAAATATGAAAGTGATTTAAGTGATGGATATGTTAGTCAGTTATTTGAATTGAGAAGGATAGTGGAGGGATAGAAGAGGGAAAAAGGTTTGCATTTATATAGTGCTTGCTACCCCTGATGGGGTGTTGAAGTGCTTTTTCGGTGAGTAGCACGCTACTCTGGAACCCATATAGTGTTAGTGGTGAACTAGTACAGTGAAATATGAAAGTAATTTGAGTGGTGGATATGTTAGCCAGTTATTTAGATTGAGAAGGATAGTGGAGGGATAGAGAAGGGAAAAAGGTTTGCATTTATATAGCGCTTGCTACTCCTAATGGGGTGTTGTTGAAGTACTTTTTCAGCGAGTAGCACGCTACTCTGGAACCTATAAAGGATTAGTGGTGAATTAGTATAGTGAAATTAATTTGAGTGGAGGACATGTTAGTCTGTTATTTTTATTGAAAAGGATAGTGGAGGGCAGTAGTGGCCCGTGGTGGGAGTGCTGCCGGGCGGTGACGCAGGGCGGGGGAGGGGCAGGGTGTGGGGGTAGTAAACTACGGTTTCAGCCGCCCTGAGGTAAGTAAACAAAAAAATAAATAAAACGAATTTCGTTGCGCCCGCTGCATCGCATTTGGCGATGCAGCGGGCGCAACGAAATTCGTTTTATTTATTTTTTGTTTACTTACCTCAGTGCGGCTGAAATCCATAGTTTACTACCCCTCACCCTGCCCCTCCCCCACCCTGCGTCACCGCCCGGCAGCACTCCCACCACGGGCCGCTACTGGTGGAGGGATAGAAGAAAGAAAGATTTAGAAATGTTTATTTTATTTTTTTATTTTGTTTTTTATTTGTTTGTTTTGGAGCTCATAGCAGTAGTAGGAGGCTCGGGATGAGTAAAAGGGAGGTGGAGGGGGATGAGTATAAGGGAGATGGAGGGGGAAGAGTCAGAGGGAGGCTTTAGAAAGGCTTGTTTTGGGGGATTCGAAAAGTAAAAAGAGGTATGAGATGATGCAAGGAGGGGTGGAGTAGGGAAGAGTCTCAAAAGGGTTATTTTGGGGATCATAGTAGTGGAATAGGGTTTGGAATGAATGAGAGAGTGGAGGTAGAGGATATATTGATAGAGGTATAGGGTGAGAAATAGGGTAGTGCATTGAAAAGAGTAGTAGAAAGAGGTTTAAGATGAGTCAGAGAGTTGAGGTAGAGGATATATTGACAGTGGTATAGGGTGAAAAATTGGGTAGTACATTGGATATGCTGAATTTGAAGAAAAGTAATAAATAAGTAAATGTAATAAATATATAGATCTAAAAGTATTCAATATATAGAGATAATAAGTACATGGAAAGTATATAGATGCACGAAGGAAGGTAGTATATGCAGATTAAAGATGCTAAAAAAAACTTAGACTTTCAAGTATTTTTGTACTTTAAATTAATTTTATTTATTTATATATAGATATATTTTTGTAGCTCAATAGTGAAGCAATTGCAGATAAATAGTTTTGGTAAAAAGATTTACTTATCTATGCAGTCACTTATATACATGTTAAAAACATAGAAAAATGTAACTATCAGTAATATGTACATTTGTTAAGCAGAACTAATGAATATCTATATATATATTTTTTTTAAACATAATTATTCTACACATTTAAACATAATTATTCTACACGTTTATACAAAGCATATCTATAGTACAAATAAATGCTTATATACAGAGAGATATGCTGTATATTTCTATCTGTTTGCGTATGGTGGTTATGTGGGGAAGAGACAATTCTTGAGACGTTTTCTGAAGATAAAGTATTTATCCGTGGATCTTATGTTGGGGGGAAAAGAGTTCCATAGTTTGGCTGCTTGAACAGAGAATGTTGTGCCACCCATTGTTTTTTTCTTGTATCTTGGGATTTTGAGGCAAGGTTCCATTGTTGAATGCGTTTGGTGATTTTATTCCTGATGAATAGCGGTAACGTTCCATGTCCCACTATGTGGGTGATACAAAGCAGCTTGAATGAGGATCTTCTGGCAACCAGCAACCAATGCACGGCTTTCAAGGCAGGGTAGATATGGTCTTGCTGTTTTATATGTAAGAGTAGTCTGGCAGCTGAGTTCTGAATCCATTGTTGTCTTTTCATGGTCATTAAAGGTGATCCGTGGTAGACGCTTTTGGCATAATCGAGTTTGGATGAAACAAGGGAGATGGTAGCCTG
Source organism: Calotriton arnoldi (assembly GCA_963921515.1). Classification (NCBI taxonomy): domain Eukaryota; kingdom Metazoa; phylum Chordata; class Amphibia; order Caudata; family Salamandridae; genus Calotriton; species Calotriton arnoldi. The sequence continues at coordinate 200,875 of CAWUFW010004422.1, forward strand.
GACCTTGTGTGGAAATCCCAAATGGGGGAAGATTTGTCGCAGAGTTTATATAATAACAAAGCTTGATCTTGCTAGTTTGTCCACTTGGGCATTCATCGATAGCTTGGAGTCCATGGTTATTCCGAGGTTTCTTACTTACTTCGATATTTTAGGCAGTGTTCCCAGATCATCAGGCCATGTGGCGAGTTTCCAATCTCCACACGTGAGTATTTCCATTTTGGAAGCGTTCAATTTGAGATGGCTCCACTTCATCCATTGATCCACGGCTCTGAGACAACTGAAAATTGGCGAGCTTCCAATGTCTTTGGGGCATTGCAGTTGAAGGAGTATTTGCATGTCATCTGCATAGTTATAGCACGTGAGGAGAAATTGATTGATCAGTGCTGGTAATGACCTTATGTAGATGTTCGAAAAGCATGGGCGAGATAATAGAGCCTTGAGGGACCCCTGCGTTTGTGAAGTACGATTTGGACGAGAAAGGTGGGGTATGGATGACATTAGTTCTGCTGTGAAGGTAGGATGCGATCAAGTCTAGAGCAGTACCCTCTATGCCGGCTTCGTCGAATCTTTGGATCAGAGTGTCATGGTCAACCGTGTCAAAGGCAGCCGTGAGGTCCAAGAGAAGTAGTGCAGCAACCCCAATGCAGTCAACTGTGTTCTTCAGGTCATCCCAGATGACATGGAGGGCAGATTCTGTGCCTCTTCCTGGATGCAATCCCATTTGGAAGTCTGAAAGTATGGCATTCTCTTCAATTAATTATGACATCTGGGTGAAAGCTGCTCTTTCTATCAGTTTGTCCAGGAAAGGCCCATTTGAAATTGGTCTGCAGTTGTCAGGGTTCAGCAGGTCCAAGTTTTTTTTTTTCAGTATGGGCGTATGTATGACTTTTTGAGTTCTTCTGGAAATATTCTGGTAGTTAAGGAGTTGTTGATGATTCTCCTTACTTGAGTGGCAGCAGTGGTTGTTAGAGTCTTGAAGGTTAGCGGTGGACAAGGGTCAGAAGGGCTGCCGGCAGGCCTGCTTGCTTTGACCAGGTCCATAAATTCATTGGGTGAAATGTGTTGGAAGGAACGGAGAGGCTAAGTTAGAGTATTCTTGGATTTTAGCTTTGTAAAAGAGTTAGTGCTGATGCTTTGTTTTTGTTTTAAGTATGAGTCCAACGTGTCTGCTTTGTCTGTGTAATGATTTGCCAGTTTGTCTGTGAACTCTTGAGTAACGGGATGAACTGCTACTAGGCAATTTGGTTTACGAAATTCATTGAGGATTTTATAGAATTCTTTATTTGCACGTTTAGCATTTTGAATTCTGTCTGAATAGTATTTTTTCTTTGCTTTTTTTGATAGCTGACTTGTATAATTTGTTAATTTTCTGTAGGCGAAGTTTGTCTTGGTTGGCGTTTGTTTTGAGCCAGGCACTTTGCAGCTTTCTAATTTGTTGTTTTATGTCTTTTATCTCGGTATTTCTCCAAGGTGCTTGTTTTCTTTTGTTCTGTTGTGTGGTTTTAAGTGGTATCAGGATATCAAAAGCTTCCTGTAGCCACTCATATAGTTTTTGAACAGAATGTATTGTTTCTAGATCTCTACTGGATGTTAGTTATGTTTCTACGTGTTCCAAATTGAGTCTGTTCCATGGCCAATAGGTGGATGCACGTTAGGTGGTTTTAGGTACGTCGCTTAGTGTTGTTTTATGTTGGAAGGCAAGCAAATGGTGTTATGACCATGTGACCGGAGTCATCATTTGAAAGGTAACTAGTTCTTTATTAGCAAAAATTACAGCTAGGATGTGTCCAGCGATGCTTGTGGGTTCGTGGAGGATCTGATGCAAGTTCAGTACTTATAGGACAGCGATGATTGTTTTTGGATGGGGCATATTGTGTTTGGCAAACCAAATGTTGAGGCCACCCAGAACGCATAGGTTGGAGTGTAGTGTTATCAGGTTTGAAACCATGTCTAGAAGTGCTTCTGGCAATGTTGCCTTGCTAGGTGGAGGTCTGTAACGGAGCAGGAAGTTACAGGAGGAAGATGGTGAAGGATTGTATCTGGTGAAAGGGGCCTCGCAATTTTTTATGGAGACGTCGTCAACTTTAGTGATATGTAATGTTTGTCTGAACACAACAGCTAGGCCACCTCTTTTTTTGCCTATACGATTTTAGGCAATCGTTTGATAGCCTAGAGGAACGGCTTCATGCAGGACTGGAGCTATATAATCTTCCAACCATGATTCAGTTATGAATAGTTTGTCTGGTTTTGCATCAGTGAGAAGGTCCTGGATGTGATGTTTGTTTTTAGAGAGTGATCGGGCATTTATTAGTAGACAGTTTAAGAGAATGCTCTTTGGAGATAGTGTGACTTTGTTTTGTAGAGGAGTGAGCAGTATTTTGTGGGCTTGCATCAGGTGTGTCCTTAGTGTTGGTATTAGGTATATGAGGATAGCAATTGTGTAGCTTTTCTGTATCGTGCTCTTCGATCAGCAGGCTAAGAAGGCATTTTGATGGGTCTGCATGTGTAGGTAGTGGAAACGGTGTTTGAGAGTGAGTTGGTGTGCTTTGTTGTTTTTGTAGTGTAACCTTGTTGTGCAGTAGACTTGGAGAAGTGAATTTGTGAGGTGTGGCACATTGTTTATTTTGTTCGCATATGGGTCATGTAGTAAGGTTCTAAATTGTCCAATGGATGAGAGGTGGTTAAAAGAGAGTTGCTGTGAAGCTGTATATGTGTTGGGTGTGGTGGAAGAGAGAAAGCTTGGTATTGGAGTTTGTTCATTTGTGTAATTTGAAAGGTGGGTGTATGTTTGTAGTTGTGATGGTAAGTATTATGAGGTGTTGCGCTTGAGAGATTTTGTTGTGCTGCTGTGTGTGATATGTTTTGTTTTTGAGGAGTAGTGAAAGAAGATGCTGATGGATTTGTTTTATTAGATGGATTTGTTAGTATTGTATTGTTTGCGAGTGTGAGTAGAGTGTATGTTGTGTGAAAGAGAGGATGAAGTAGAGTTGTGAGTGTTTGTCTTAGACTTTTTTGCTGCAAGAGGTAATATGTGTGGTGCAGTGGAGTGTAAGTGTTGTGTGGTTGTCTTATTGTGGTCGAAAGAAGAGGAGGGTGTTGGTTTGAGAAATTATGGAAGGCTGAGTATAGGGTTGTTAGTGACAAAAAGGGGTCTGTTAGGTATAATTAGAGCAGGGAGTGTGTGCCTCGTTGGGATATAGTTTAGTGTGGTGTGGAATTGGGTTCTGTTAGTCATGAGTGGATTGGCTAGTGGTATAGGATAGAGTTGTGTACTGTTTGTAGGTGATGGTGCAAATTAACCCTGGGCGGAGTTCGCGGAGTTGCACTACGCGGAACACCGCGAAGTGCAAAAAAAACTCCGCCGCACTACGCGGAGCTCCGCAAGCGCCAGATTACGATAGAAAAATGCCGTTCGCGGTGATTGCACAGTGCCGGATGCTTGTCCGCACATGCACAGCGCAAGCGGTCCCTGCTTTCCGTTTCTGCCGCTTGAGTAGATTTTTACTCGAGGTGGCAGCTTTCTCAAAGCGAACGGGCTGTTTCTCAACACGAGCGGTCGCGAGCATATGCGACCACTCTCAATGAGAAACCTGACCCCCGCGTTGAGAAATCTCGCCGGGAGGTTGATTTTCCATGCTCGCGCTCGCCAACTTGATGTTGACGATCGCAAATGAGGAAAAATCTCGCCGGGAGGTTGATTTTCCTCGCTTGCGGTCGCCAACTTGACGTTGATGAACGCGAGCAAGGCAAAAAACTCCACTCCGCTACGCGAGGCGGATTTTTGGGGAACTCCGCGTAACGCGGAGTGCGGAAAACTCCGCGAGCGGAGCTGAGTTCACCGCCCAGGGTTAGTGCAAATGTGTGGTAGCTGGGATAGAAGGGTGTATAGGTGTGGTTTGTGTGGTTTTGTAGTGGGTGCTGAGACATAGAGTGTTGTATAGGGTTAGTTTGTAGAAAATGAGTAGAGTGCATGTGCTGTAAGTATGTTACTCTGGTTGTGGATGTGGGTAGTGTGGGCTGGGTGATGGTGACTGTTTATTTTGGCAGCATTTCTGGCCCTAGTCCCAACCAGTCTCGAACAGGCTCACACAGCCATTCATCCTTGTCCTCTCCACCCTTAATCTCGACGCCCTAAGCCCTGGCCTCATATAGCCCTAGTAATCAGGTGACCCCTTCAACCAATGCCCTAACCCTATCCAATCACAACACTAGCCCTAAACCCCAACTCTAGTCCCAACACCAAGACCTTACAACCAATCATAGACCTATTCCAAGCACCCAATCAGGCACAAAACCCTAAACCCTACGTCCAATAGTAAGCCTAACCCCCAACTCTAGTCCCAACCCTATTCCCAGCAACCAATCACACAGGAAACCCTAAGCCCTATGTCCAAATGAAAGCCTAACCCCAGCCCTAGTCCTAACCCTAGTCCCAGCAGCCAATCACACATCAGACTCTAAGCCCTACGTCCAAAAGAAAACCTAACCCCAGCCCTAGTCCCAACCCTAGTCCCAGCAGTTAATCACACAGGAAACCCTAAGTCCAATAGAAAGCCCAGCCCCAGGAACCAATCCGAAACCCTAAAACTATCCACCAATCAGATCACTAACCCTGAGCCCTACAGCAATAGAATCACTGACCCAGGAACCAATCAGTACCCTCAAATACCCAAACAATGAAAACACTAACCCTAATCCAATAGAAACACCAGATGCAACCACCAATCAGTGCACACATGTAGCATCCAATAGCAGCCTATTTAAGGTCTATGCGACCACAGGCAATGTTTGCTGGCCAGGGAGTTGGAAGCTGCTCCTCAATTCAGAATCTCCTAGGAGACAGATAGGCTCAATCCACACTTTGGAGTTCTGCAGGTAAGGGCCTAACAAACTTTGCCCTCTAACAATACTGTTTGTGTAAAACTTTACTCACTCTCCTAGCCAAACAACGAGTGCACAATCCCTAAAAACACAGCTTAAACAGCTAAGAGCAGATTACTGGTGTCTCAGTTCACTCTCTCATGTAGAATATCCCTGTTGCTAAGGGAAGGGGGTAATCTGGTTTCACTCACTTGCTAACACAAAATGGGAGCTGGGGATGGATTGCTTAACATAAAGGTCTGAGCACAGAGCAAGGGAGAAATTTGGAGGGAAAACAGGTAGTCATGGGCAATGTGAGAAAGAAAACAACAGAGGTGAATGTTTTGGGGTTCACCCAACAAACGCTTAAGGGGCCTTGCAGGTGTGAGAGGAGGGCTCAGGGTTGCCTGGGAGCTGGGGAGCCAAACAGTGATATTTGAAGTATATGCATTGTTTTGGTTGTGCATCAGACATAATGTCAAAAATAATTTGTGTGCATTAGCACCCCTTACACTCTTTGTTGAATTGTTGTATACGTATCAATAATTCAGGAGAATTTGGAGAAGTTTAGTCCACAGACTCATTGTTGTGCATCCTGGTAATGTCAACCCTCGGGTTTTCTAATTTCACTCACTTTTTTCTGCCAAGTGTTATTGCAGTGCTTTAAACCATAGCCAGTGAGGCCACCATGGTGTTCAAGGGCCCACACTTTTCAGTCATGATTTAAACATACTCTGCAGCCCATTTGTAACATGTGACTTCCATGCCACTGGTGCATTTTCTGGAAAGTTAAATAAGACAGCTGTGTAACCAATTTTACCTCACATTTATTGGAAAGGATACACACTCTGTGACACTGAAAAACATTGTCAATGGACAGAGTTACTATACTAGAAAGATGCATGCTAGGGAGCTTCCTCTTGAACAAGGACCAACACTGTGTTGTGTCACATATCCCAGTGAAAAAAGGAGGGCTTGTATCCCCCAAGTGTGAACATTATTATCTGGCGGCACAGCTGCAGTGGCCATCCTGTTGGTTAGCGCAATGCCTCCTGGAAGAGCTTTGATCTCCCACACCAGATGGAGCTCGGAAAATTGTGCGAGAGCCATTCCTACCACAGGATCAAATCCCTAGGCAGTCCCTCAATCTCTTACAAGTAGCACATACCAGCTACCACAGGAGTCTACAACTTCTGCCACCCCTCACACCATACATGCCAGAGATCCACATCAGCTCTATCCACCCTTCCAGAGATTAGATTGGGCGGGAGGGTCTTGAAATATGGGAAACTGCAGGGGTTGACAGTCTTGGCACACTGTTTCAGAACTGTACGCTCATTTCCTTTGCGCAGCTGCGGACAGATCACAATTTACCAATGGGCCACTTCCGGGCAATAACACACTTGTGGCCAAAATGCAGTGCCTCTGGCAAACAGTTGACAAAGAACCTGAATCACATTTACTGGTGCACAAGATCCACACCACAGCCAGTGGTTGCAGACAAATTAAATGGTTAACTTGAGCCTTGGCATGCACACTGCATGACCCTCTGCTATCCACTAGACAGAAGTGGTACCGTGACATAGGTCACGCCCTGACGCAAAAGGAATGGGACAGGGCTTTAGCATAGCCACTCAAACTCTCCCATAACTCTGAGTTCCAATCTATTCAACATAATATTCTGCATAGGGTGTATCTCACACCAGCACACTTACGCAGGGCATTTGGCTCCACCTCAAGCTGCCTTAAATGTTGAGCCCTTGACGCTAACATGGTCCACATGTTTTCGAGCTGTCCAGTGGTGGCAGTGCTGTGGCGGGAGACCACCGAAGCACTGACTGACATCACAGGGTAGGCGGGGGTGTGAGCCATGAAGTGTGGACTTTTGGGTATATTCAAATGTACAAAATCAGGGAGCGCCATCAACCGCTTTCTAGACCTGTCTTTGTTGACTGTTTTGAGATCCATAGCAGTGCATTGGAAAGCCAGCACACTAGCCTAGTTACAGTATTGTCGCAAAGCAACTCTCAAATGAGGGGAAAGGCGGAATCCGTGGCCCTTCGGGAAGAGGAAACCTCAGGGTCCCCATTATAGTGGAATGGGGTGTTCTAGTAAACAAATTGCAAGAATTCATGGAAGAACCAATGAGCTGAAAAAGGCCTTAGAAGACCGGTCGCCCATTGTGTTCCTCTAACACCCCGCGCAAACTACTAGTCTGCCTTTCCTATTGATCCAGGCTCCTACCTGTGCTTGCTAACTTACAAAACATCTCCTGATTCAATATACGCATGACATTACTCCTCTGGAGACTCGCCTTGAGGCAGGCGCACGCATTCATGGCTCCTTAAATACTTGTATTTTAGTTGTGACTGTTATGACCTGGCAGTTTCTGTTGTTCTTTAACCTGTTTATTGTTTGGGGCTAATACCTCCTGCTATACAATACTTGTTGCCTCACTATGCTCAGACCCTTTCTGGGAACAAATGTCATGCTCTCGTCACTTGTTTATGCCTGTATATGTCATGATTTTGTGCGGCTATGTGGAAATCAATAAAAATGAGTTAAAAAAAAATACAATACTATTAAGACCAGTACAAAAATATTGTCATAGCATTCACAAACATGTTATTGCTCACTATCTATTACCTGCAGTTCTTATTTCAATTTTGATTCCACATGGCTCAAATCCAGAAATATATCTGATCCAGACTAACGTTTGCTATTTTTATTCCTAGATGTTCATCTTCTTGCTACTGCCTATCCTAGAATCAATGTCTGTCATAATACCTGTCAATTTTGCACTTCTTCACTAGAATTATGCAACCTTTTACATTAATAATGACCACATTTTTATATCATTGTTATCATGATATTGTTTATTATTTTACATCTGAAGATGTGGGAAACTTTATTATAAATAAAATTCAAAGAAAAGTCGCAATTAAAAGCAACAGTTTTTCAAAATTAATCCCTTGAGAAAATAATTCCACTACAAATGTAGCTTTCTTACGAACTGGCTATAATTAATATATCTACATTTTCATGAACGTATTATTTTGACATGTGAAGAGATATGTTCAACTTAGAGAACTAAGAGCAAGACATTATTTTCAGTTTATCTATTTATAAAAGTGATTAGGTGGGGCGCTGTTGCCTTCCCAAAGGATTACGGCATGAAAAATACTTTAATAGAATCATAATTACCAATTACAGAATACAGAATATCTTAAGAGAAGCGGTTGTCCAGCAGATGCTACTAGTTTGACCTGGAAGGGTGAAAGGAGAAGATACATCTCATTTTTCCTCTCAATTGAAATTAATATTCTAAATTCAACTTCTTCCAAGTAGCTCTTTATGTTTAACAAATAGCTCCTTATTCCCCCCAAATATTGCCGGAGATTCAGCTGATGGTTGCTATAAGTTGCATAAGTCCTACGACCATCATAAATGTTTGTCTACACAGGCAGCATTCATAAAGCCAGTACATGTGCATATTTCACAATGAAAAGCTTTGGTGGGATGAGTATGCATATTTGTTGCATACCAAGCTATAACTTTTACTTATCTCAACAACAAGGACATGAGATAAAATAAAAGTGGGACCGGGCCCCTTGTGAGTGCTATATGGACAGGACCGGACTGTCCTTTTAGTCCACCAGGCATTTCCCCGGTGGGCTGGAGCCCTTGGATGCCGGTTTTGAAAGCCCAGGGCCGCTCCTGGTGCCTCTTTCACTCTCCCCAGATCCCCAAAGTTAATTCCAGCAGGCACAGGGAGATGCCATCATATAGAAAAGGAGGGAGGGGGAAGGTAGTGATAAAGGGATCAGACAGGGGAGAAGAGATAGAGGAGAGAAAGAGAGAAGGATTATGGATGGATGAAAAGAGAGAGATTGTGTGAGGAGACTAAGGGAGTGGGGTTGGTTTAAGCATTTTTGTCAAGGCTGCTTTTGGTTCCACAGTCCGGCTCCTTACATGGTGTGCTACTACGAAGTTTGTAGAGCTACCTCTTCTTGTTACGAAGGTTGCTGTACAATTAATGGGATATTTCCATGCCACTCTGTAAGGTTGCCATACTTTTAATTGGACATAGCCATACCTACTTATCATTGTTACTAAATATTAACTCAGGCAGCACTAACACATCTTTTTATGGCTGCTAGAGGTTTATTGGGGCATTGGTGGAACTTGTTGGCATGGCTGCAGTGTGTATTTTCTTTGAGACTGTATGAGCACTTACCTGCAGTGATGGCATGCAAAGAAGTGGCAGTACTTCCAATTCTCAAAAGTACAGCTATACCTTCAGTCTGACATTTTCTGCTCCTTATGGCAGGAGTATCATCTTTTAATGGGACAGATTTAGAACGCCTAAGGATGACTGACATACCTATACTGAGGTATAACCAACACTCTCAACAGGGTAGCTGTAATGTAATTGGGACTGTACTAGCCCTTGCAATGAGGATGCTACACATGAAGTGGGCACCACCAGAACGTCTTTTCTTGGCACCCATGGTTTACAACTATCATTCTAGAGCTTCTTAGCAGAGACAATATCAGACATTCTGAGCGAAACTGCTGCATGTAAAATTGTGAACAGGCAGGATGGATAATATTTCCGTGTACACAAGGCAGCATCGATGCAAGCATTTTCACATAAAGGGAAGTTACAAGACAGCAGCAGTGCAACTTACATTCAGAAACCGTGCAAACACTGCACAGCCAGCAGCAGCACAGCCAACTATCACACACATGGAACAAATACAGAAAACCTATCAGCAGAGCAAGCTTCTCTGACACTAAGGACATAGACAGGGGGAACAGGGGCAACACTGGTATTTCCAAAAGGGAGGCTGTGCATGTAACGGGTCCATGCTACAACAAGACAGCATGGCTGCTATGCTATATATATATCTATATATAATATATAGATATGCCATGGGAACGCCAATGGTCCCACATCTTTGGTAGCCTTTCTTTTATTTTATTTTTTTTCCCTCATGAGGGACAAACTCCTCCTTGGCCCTAAGTGGACACCTTAATTCAACAAAGAGATTCTACAACTTTTCAATATATCCTTCCTTGCTTTGAAAGTTATAATGATGGTGGTGGGAAAATTGTGTTAAACCCAAGAAATTGTCATGGGAAACACTATGTGTTTTTAAAATACCCCTCACACACTAAGAATCCCTCAGTGTCATGCTTCATCATGGGGGTCTTCCCGTCCCCCTACGGGGCGGGGCGTGCTGCAACCTACGAAGACGCGGGAGCACTTGATTTAAGTGAAAAGACTATGGGGCCGATTCCGATCTCGGTCGGAGGCGTACCCAACACCATTCGGTCGGGAAAAAAGCCATGCGAAAGCCTGTTTCCCGACCGATCCGTACAGTACACCGAACGAGCAAGTACGATGCGCACAACAGCAAAAAATCCGGCCGAGCCGTACTCACCCAAACCAGGTCCTGTTCTCCGACCGAGGCGAATCCGGAAACGCCAAATCGAGTCGCACGGAAGGAAAAATGCAGCCCCGTCCGGCCGGACAAGTACGATGCGCTTCCCGTACGCGCCGAACCCGTCGCTACGCACGGCACGTCAAAGCATCCGGGAGAGGCGCACATAAGCTCCGATTCGCGCCACAACACGATCCACGGCTACGAGACGAACACGGCACCGACGAGGACGAAGTGACGAGGACGACGCGAAGCAACGAGAAGGACGAACGACACGAACCAACCATGAATCCCTTCGTCCCGATCATACCAATATTCTACATCTACTACCGGAACAGGCACGGACGCGTACGGCGCAGAAGGTAAGCCAGACACCAACCACAAAACACATACAACACGTACACGACACATCACACACACACACGGGGATGCTGAATATACTTACAGCAGCACCATAGGGGCGGGATGGCCATCACCAATGCCACATATGCACACAGGGGCCTGAATGCGCACCACCACCCCTACCCAGGGGGGGCTGGATGCCTACCACCACTACCACTCTCACCCAGGGGGGCTGGATGCCTACCACTACTACCACCCTCACCCAGGGGGGCTGGATGCCTACCACTACTACCACCCTTAGCCAGGGGGGCAGGATGCCTACCACTACTACCACCCTTAGCCAGGGGGCAGGATGCCTACCACTACTACCACCCTTAGCCAGGGGGGCTTGATGCCCACCACTACTACCACCCTTAGCCAGGGGGGGCTGGATGCCTACCACTACTACCACCCTTAGCCAGGGGGGGCAGGATGCCTACCACTACTACCACCCTTAGCCAGGGGGGGCAGGATGCCTACCACTACTACCACCCTTAGCCAGGGGGGGCTTGATGCCTACCACTACTACCACCCCCACTCATAGGATGGACAATGCATGACACAACAAGCACACCACAACCTAGGGAATGCAAGATAAAGACATCCCCCCACCACCATGACAAGCGTGTGTAGGCTGTGTCAAATGCCTACAACACCGAACATGACTTTGAACATACAATGTGACCCCCTAGCACATGTGCCACACATATATGTGTGTGGCACCCACAATGCAAGCAGCCCATGACCATTGTGGCAATGGGGCCTAAACCCCCATCATCACAGTGACCAAAAGGTAAGTGTGGGGTCCATAGCCGAAGCACATTTTGACCATTGTGGCAATGGGGTCTAAACCCCCATCATCACAGTGACCAAAAGGTAAGTGTGGGGTCCATAGCCGAAGCACATTTTGACCATTGTGGCAATGGGGTCTAAACCCCCATCATCACAGTGACCAAAAGGCAAGTGTGGGGTCCACAGCTGAAGCACATTTTGACCATTGTGGCAATGGGGTCTAAACCCCCATCATCACAGTGACCAAAAGGCAAGTGTGGGGTCCATAGCTGAAGCACATTTTGACCATTGTGGCAATGGGGTCTACACCCCCATCATCACAGTGACCAAAAGGTAAGTGTTGACAAAGAAAGAGCTGCAACTGCCAAACTGCATGGATCATTCCTGGTCACAGAACCAAAAACTCATCTGTGGCAAAGTAGTGTATGTGTCCCATTGCAACATAAATTGGGTGAGCCAAATACTGCAGTGCAAATGAGACATTCCTTTGGCCATGTGCAGACAAACAACACCCATGGGGGCTGACACCGTCAACATTCATCAATGACACAATGACAGAAGTGACCATCAGAATGCAGAACCACATATTTGCACCAATGGGCACACAAATGCAGATATCCTGTGGAGACAGCAGATGTGAGGTGAACAGATACCATACCATGGCAGCAATGGGACACACAAACCATGATCACTGTGCTGACCGATGACCTAGGAGTCCCAGGGACAGCAGGGGAAACACACCAAACAACATACAGCCAATGGCACACCCAAGATATGCCAATGCAGTGGTGCAGATGCACAAACACAAACAGGCAGACCAACACTGTCATCATACACAGCAGGTGAGGGGTGGGGGTGCCAGTGTCCCCAGGCAACCACACAACACATGAGGAGAGCTGAATACCAATCATACAGATGTGCATACACTGCCACACTAAGGTAACTCATGGATCCAAATCCCCTATGTGGGCAAGCAGGCATTGTCAGATGAGAGGGAGCACAAAACACACATGTCACACAGGCACGTAGGAACAACAACTGACACAGCAAGACACAGACACACCACAGCACCACCCCCAGGGCCCCCACAATGTGGTGACCCTGGGCTGAATAAAAATCCCACTGTGATGACAAAGCTAAATGTCGTTCACACTGTGAACCACAGTCAGGTGTCCTGAGCAACAAACTACCATCACACCTACACAAGCACAAATCAATCAGCATGGCCAGTAAGCCAAGGCCAACATGGAGGCAGGGGACTAGCTGGGCAACGACTCCCATCTGCACACACTCAAGACCACACCCCTCGACCTCCAACAATGTGCAGCAGTGAAGTACACATGCACTGGTGACATTGCACATGCACCCATGACTATTCCAGGGTGGTGGGTGGGAACCAAGGTGCAGAAACACATCACACATGGCCACTCAACAAGACTCCTGAATGTCTGACACACTGCACACTACGCTGTACATGGACATGACGGCGATACCACACCAACCAATGGGATCCCAGCCACAGTCACACACCAATGAAGAAGCCAAGGTCACCCACAAAGAACACACATAGACAACAACCAACATTGCAGCCCGGACCCTGAGGAGTGCCAGCAGTCACACACACAACGTGTCACAATCACTGAAAGATAACACGAACTGAAAATCACATGACAGGGGCAAACAACAAGTGCCAAGGGGAAACCTGACTGTGACCCATCTGCGTCTGCACACAAACTCAGCCCTGACAGCAAACACACCTATGGGTGACACCCTGATGACCAGTAATGTGCCATGCACCCACATCACAGAGAACACAGGGAGAAGACTTTGGGGGAACATAGCTCAAGTCAGCAAGCATCACAAACAGGTACAACACTAGGGATCACAGCATGCGCAGATAAATGGAAGTGAACACACAGACATGCACATACAACACACACCTTGGGCGCAGGCAATGTCACACGTGTACACACTGCCATGAGGGGACTCCACTCCTGTGTGAGGAAAGCTGTGCCATATGTTGCCTCAGTAGGGCCCCATCATGTCAGCTGAGCACTTGGTCACACAATCAACAATTAGCACCAAATGAGGGCTCCCATCACATCAGCCTGGTCATGGATGTGCCAACGGAATCATCAGCACAGATCCAACACACTTGTATAGCAATGTTGCACTGACTACACGGATGAGTCCTTCCCCATTGATGCCCAAACCTGCATGTCCAGTGGAGATGGCAACACGGTCAGGGAAGTAGACAAATGCAACGATGGCAGGCACAACAGATGTGCAGGGGTGGAAGCCACAGATATGAAATTGCTAATGTAAGTAGGAAATCCCATTGCCAAATACTGAACACATGACACCCTCAGATGCTGCTATGGATGACATGGATACACCACATGATAGGACACATTCCCCCTGGACCACATGGGTTCCTGCACAGTAACACTTCATAATCATGAGACCAGATATCACCATCACTGCAGCAAGGGCATGGTTAGCAGCACCAACAACATGTACATCTGAAGCATGAGCACTAGAGAAAAGAAAGTTGCTTTATTCAGCATATGTGTTGAATGAAAACGACGTCCAGAAAAAATAGAGCAAAGGCCAATGGCCAGTCCATTGTCAAAGTTCAAACAGGGTGACACTGGCAGATGTCACCCTACGCATGCCTGCACAAAACCAGGGACAATCCACTAGGAGGGGCAACCGGGGGGCAGGCCAGGCACCGCAGGGACAGGATCAGGGCTCACCAGGGGGAGTCAGGGAAGGGGTGGTGGGTGCTGGAGAGCCACTGACAACTGCAGTGGAGGTGTCTGACATGGTGTGTGCCGGCACAACTGGGGGGCATGACTCAGATGTCGTGGGTGCCGGCACAACTGCAGTGGACCCTGCAGATGGAGTGGACAGGTCCGCCACTGCAGTGCCCAAGTCAGACAGGGCGGTAGTGGACTCCACTGCAGTGCCTACCTCCAGGGGAGGAGAATGGGGAACAGGCAAGGTGGGTTGGACAGAGGGGGAGGACACCCTCACCACATCAGTGGCACAGACAAGCGCAGCGGGGGTGTGGTGCTGGGAGAGCAAGTGGCAGGGGGAGAAGGCCTGATCCTCTTGGGGATGGTATATCTGTGGGTGGGGGAACCTGGGGCAGGGTGTGGTGGGGGCACCTGTGCAGTGGGGGCCTGAGGGATGGAGGACGGAGACCTTGTGCCTGAGCTGCAGAGCGGTGGCGGGGTCTTGCTCTTAGGACTCCGGGGGACTTGCGGGTGGGGGCCTCAGTCCGTCTGCGCCTGGGGGAGGGTGTCCGGGGGCGAGGGGCACTCTGCTCCGTGTGGGTGGGCTTCCTCTTCCCCCGGGATGCTGGAGCAGCTTCATCGGTGGGGAAGAGGCCGAGGTCACAGAGGAAGAGCTGCTGTGACTTTGGGGTTGCAGGTGAGGCAAGGGAGGGTGCTTTGGAGGGAGAGGGAACTGAGGACTGCGCAGTGCATGTGGATGCGTGTGTGTGTTCCAGGGCCCCATCCCCTGTGAGTCTGGCTTCAGTCCCCTGAATGTGCGTGCGTGTGCGTTTTGTCATTGGCGTGTGTGTCAGTGTGCTGGATGTGTGTGTGCTGGTGTGTGCCTGTGCCAGTGTGTGTGTGCTTGGGATGGGTAAGGTGCTGGGGAGTGTGGATGGAGCAGAGGCAGGAGGGGTGAGGGACCGTTTGAGGAGGGACACTGCTGCCGTCAGGGAGGAGTCCATGGACCTATTGCCCCTCTGTAGGTCAGACATGCCCGATGAGATGCCCTCCATGAACGACACCAGCTGAGTCAACAGCGCGGTGTGCGCATGGAGGACACTCAGCATGGCTGTCTGCCCTACATGGAGCTGGCGAAGGAGGTACACAGACTCCTCACTCAGGGCAGCAGGGGACACAGGGGCAGGGGCTGCGGTGCCTGGCCCAAAGGAGACACGCTCCCGGACATGGGAGCCTCCACGGACCTGGGGAATGGGAGCCGATGGGAGGGCGGTGGTGGTGCTGGTGGTGGCGGGGACAGCAACACTAGCTGGGGTGTGGTGGCTGCTGACACCCGCCTCCACAAGGGAGTCATCCTCCGAGTTGCTCTGGTCCTCAGCTGAGGTGGATGCTGCTGAGGACTCCTCGGTGTGGCTCCCCTCGCCCTCCGTGCCACTGGGTCCCTCCGACCACTCCTCGGCTGCTGACCCAGTCTGGCTCTCTGGCTCCTCCTGGTCCGTGGAGCTGTCCCCTTCCGTGGCCGTGGATGTATCTGCAAACAATGGGGAAACAGACAGACATCAGTCACCTGCACATAACGCACACACCACTGTGAGCACAGCACATCACAGAGCAAGCCCTGGCATCATTAGTTGTACATTGCTAAAAGTGCCCTAACTGAACAGGAGAAGCCAATTGTCAGTCTGATGCCAAGCATGGCACTCACATCCCACATGGCCTTGCACCCATCTGTCTGGTGTCTGTTGGATTGCAACACCCCAGTGTTGACACATGCACCAAGTACACAGTAGTTGGACAGTGCAGAGGACACGGTGTGGCATGTGGACATGCACACATCACAGCTCTTGCCACTGAGTCAGTACAGGTTTCCGGATGAAAGGGATGCCCAGAGTCAAATAGGAAATGCATGTGATGCATACCAGCGACAGACACCATGATGCACCCATGTCCTGATAGCCAGCGCCACTATGGTGTGCATGTAGCACATGTCACTCCCCTGCAGGCTCACCAATCAGTAGACACATGCCATGGCGGAGGCATGACTGCAAAGTCATACATCACTGTCTCAGTGATGTATGACTTTGCAGCCAGGCAACAACACTCTGCACTGTGTCACAATAGTAGGTCATGGGGAATGCAAGTCCTGGAGCTGCACAAGTGCACATGTACATCCCCCCCACAACACATCCTCTTAACCCTCATCTGTCCAGGTCATACCTATTGGACATATGGTAGACCTGTGACACTACCCTCTGAACCTGAGCCCCTCACACTCTGCTGTGCATGGGGAACAGCTGCCTGAACTTCACATTCACATGCCCCAGTCTGCATGGGCAGCTGATCAGACACCTATGTGTCACACAAGTATCGTCTCCTATGGTCACATCTCCAGTGGCATGCTGAGCCCCTACCAAGAAACTCCACAGCAGTCCTGGCGACTAATCCACAGCACACTGACACAGAGGCAGACACCTGAGGGGTCAAATCACTGCGCACAATGTGTCAGCTGATACACGGGAGTGGGAGTACAGAGTGTATTGTATGGCCTGGAGTAGGCATGACTGTCCAGCCCCACATGAATGAGGGATGAGCCCTGGACTGTAGGCAGCTGGCTAAGTATGTGTGACACACGTCATATACATACTCCTGGGGCCCAAACATTGTTCCCACCCGCAGCATGGGTGTGTGCCAGATACCCCAGCCACATGTGGTGGATCAGCTCAGCAATTGGACCACAGATCAAAGTAACACGCTGAATACATGTCAGAATACAGGCATTGTGTAAGCAATGGACCCACCCATGATGCCCACCACAGAGTCAGGGAAACAGATGCTGTCTCCCACCTTGAGTCAAGCAAACTGCAAGGACACAGTCCTAAGTGACAGAATCCCCTGCATGTAAGGGCCACACCTGGGTATCAGATGAGGAGTGGGCAGTGCACAATAGAGGGACATGGCTCCTGGACAACATGACTGCTGTACTGTGGCAGTTTAACCAGGCCCGAGGAGGGCACATAGCATGTTAGACAGAGTTCACAGTGCAGTCTTTGACTCACCCCCTCCTTGCTGCTCTCTGGCCTTCAGCTGCCCATCCAGGTCTGGAAAGACCACCGCCAGGATCCTGAGCATGTGGGGGTCAGGGTCCGTGTTCCGCCCCTCCTGCGAGGAGGCGACAGCTTCAGCTGGACCCGTGCAATCCTCCGGGTCCAGCCCCGAAGGTCCTGCCACCTCTTTTGGCAGTTGCGGATCCGGCGCTTGTAGACCCCCACGGACCGGACAGCCCGGACGATGTCCTTCCATATCTCCTGCTTCCGATGGGCAGAAGCCTGTCAGGATGACAAAGTGATAAGGCCATTACTACACATGCAACATATCCGTGCATGACACAGTTGCATATACATGTCGCAATCACAGGGGCACATGGTGTACACAGGCAGTGCACGGCTGCCCATGGACAGTTTTCCAGAAGTCACTACATGGTATCATTGCATGGGGAGTAAAACCCTGTTCAGAAGCACTGTCACTGCACCATACCTGTCCAGTGCAAGTCACTACACACTATGGGGGTGACAACTACTCAGTGAGCCTGCTAGCCAGTGGCGTGCAGACTCTCAGCCTTGCTAGTCTGACAAAATGCACATTCAGAAAGGCAGTGCACAGGACACTCACCTGCTCCCCTGGTGTCCCATACAGCTTGCTGTACTGTGGAAGTAGGCTGTCCAGCAGGGCCTGGTTCTCTTCAAGGCTGAAGGCTGGGGCTCTCTCCACAGTACGTGCCATTGCAGGGTCCAGAGGGGCAGAGACAGCAGCAGTGCAGTGGCAGATGTCGTCTTGGAGCATGTAGTGCAGGCAAGTGGGCTCTCAGGGGAACAGCCAGCAATATATATGTGCTGGAGAGGCAGATACTGTCCCTTGTGTCCAAAGTGATAGGTCCAAGTCGTTTGCATCTTCTGAATCTGGCCAATCCATGGAATAGCAGCACCTAAACACGCCCACAGCATCCTTCAAATCTTCAACTTCATGACATACATGATTTTGCAACATTGTTGTGGGTGACCAACTGAATTTCCAGCAACCGACTCGTTCGAAATTCGAAAACGCGTCCGTTGCCAGGCAAGCCCATTGTCAATGGGTGCGCACCGATCGGTCCATTGCGGTACAACGCGCACAGGGGTACAACGCGTACCCGCACACATTGAAGGCAATGGGCCGGCCGGAGGCACCGATCGGTCCATTGCGGTACAACGCGCACAGGGGTACAACGCGTACCCGCACACATTGAAGGCAATGGGCCGGCCGGAGGCACCGATCGGTCCATTGCGGTACAACGCGCACAGGAGTACAACGCGTACCCGCACACATTGAAGGCAATGGGCCGGCCGGAGGCACCGATCGGTCCATTGCAGTACAACGCGCACAGGGGTACAACGCGTACCCGCACACATTGAAGGCAATGGGCCGGCCGGAGGCACCGATCGGTCCATTGCAGTTCAACGCGCACAGGGGTACAACGCGTACCCGCACACATTGAAGGCAATGGGCCGGCCGGAGGCACCGATCGGTCCATTGCAGTACAACGCGCACAGGGGTACAACGCGTACCCGCACACATTGAAGGCAATGGGCCGGCCGGAGGCACCGATCGGTCCATTGCGGTACAACGCGCACAGGGATACAACGCGTACCCGCACACATTGAAGGCAATGGGCCGGCCGGAGGCACCGATCGGTCCATTGCGGTACAACGCGCACAGGGGTACAACGCGTACCCGCACACATTGAAGGCAATGGGCCGGCCGGAGGCACCGATCGGTCCATTGCAGTTCAACGCGCACAGGGGTACAACGCGTACCCGCACACATTGAAGGCAATGGGCCGGCCGGAGGCACCGATCGGTCCATTGCAGTTCAACGCGCACAGGGGTACAACGCGTACCCGCACACATTGAAGGCAATGGGCCGGCCGGAGGCACCGATCGGTCCATTGCAGTTCAACGCGCACAGGGGTACAACGCGTACCCGCACACATTGAAGGCAATGGGCCGGCCGGAGGCACCGATCGGTCCATTGCGGTACAACGCGCACAGGGGTACAACGCGTACCCGCACACATTGAAGGCAATGGGCCGGCCGGAGGCACCGATCGGTCCATTGCAGTTCAACGCGCACAGGGGTACAACGCGTACCCGCACACATTGAAGGCAATGGGCCGGCCGGAGGCACCGATCGGTCCATTGCAGTTCAACGCGCACAGGGGTACAACGCGTACCCGCACACATTGAAGGCAATGGGCCGTCCGGAGGCACCGATCGGTCCATTGCAGTTCAACGCGCACAGGGGTACAACGCGTACCCGCACACATTGAAGGCAATGGGCCGGCCGGAGGCACCGATCGGTCCATTGCAGTTCAACGCGCACAGGGGTACAACGCATACCCGCACACATTGAAGGCAATGGGCTGGCCGGAGGCACCGATCGGTCCATTGCAGTTCAACGCGCACAGGAGTACAACGCGTACCCGCACACATTGAAGGCAATGGGCCGGCCGGAGGCACCGATCGGTCCATTGCAGTACAACGCATCACTGTACATGTGACTGGCATAGGTCAGCATGCCTGTCTCAGATGGACATATGCCAGACACAGATAGCTCCCAGGGAGTGAGGGGCACACCTACATCATGACAGCCTGTCCAAACCTTATCATAAGGCATGTAAGGCTGCATTTCCTATTGTGTGTATGTTGGTGTACATGTTGTCCTGTGGGTGTCACCTGTGGGCAGCCACCCCCAGGCTGTGCACGTGTTCATGGGGACAGGATCCTGGGTGTTACGTGTACATGACCACTGTGATGTGCAACTGTTCATATCTGTGCATGTGTCATGGTCACATTTCACAGTGGTGTTTGTGTATGTCATGTCACATACCCCGTGAGTCCCATGTGGGACGGTATGTTTGAGCCAGGGTGTCCCAGTGGCACAATAGTGATGGACCTCCACAGTCTTTGTGCATGTAGTGTTTACAATGTCTCTGATTTCATGTGCACAATGGGAGACAGTCTCCACATCCACGTTGTGTGTGCATGGACTCTGATGTTGTGCGTGTGTGTCACAGACGTCCATGTCTGTCCTGCCATGGCAAGTGTGGCCACTACCTGTGGGGGTCATGTTTGTTTTGCTGTGGTGTACACATGATACTCCAGGTGATGCCAGTGTCCATGTGGCATTACAGGGTCCCTGGGAATGTACCTGTCGTTGAGCTGTGGTGCCTGGGGCACATCTGTCCTCACATGTCACTGTGGGGGTGACTGTGACACGGCATCATGATATCCAATGGGCCAACCTGGGACAAATTGATGCCACCTGTAGGACCGTGTTGACAGATGTTGGCCATGTATGTACCATACATGTCCTTCCGGTACTGCACACTTCATGTAGTTGTGCCTCATGATGATGTATGTTGGGATCTTGAGTGTGTTCAATGCCGCATATGTGGGGTGACTTACGATCTTGCTTACTTCTCCTCTGCACTGCAGGGCTCCTGCTGTCCATCGGCCATTCCCAGACCTGGCAACGATGGTGGAACGGGACAGCATCCGACGGTACCGCTTCACCAGGCAGCTGATTGAGGATTTGGCAGTGCAGTTGTCCCCACATTTGCAGCCTGGCCGGCCGTATCCTACAGCGCTGACCCCCAAGGTGAAGGTGATGGCAGCCCTACACTTCTTTGCCACCGGTACCTTCCAACATACTGTGGCGTCTGCTGGTGGGATGTCACAGACCATGTTCAGCCGTGTGCTCCGCGATGTTTTGGCGGCAATGTTGCTCTTCCTGAACCGGTACATCTATTTCCCTAGACTGCGACGACTCACTGACATGAAGAGTGACTTTTATGCCCTGGGGAGGATGCCGCATGTCATTGGCTCCATTGATGGGACACATGTGGCTTTGGTACCACCACAGGCCCAGGAGCAGGCCTACAGGAACCGCAAGCACTACCACTCGGTCAATGCACTGGTGGTGTGTCTTGCAGACATGACCATCACACACGTGTGTGCCCGTTTCCCTGGTTCAGCACACGATGCCTTTGTGATGAGGAGTAGTCGCATCCCCAGGATGATGGCACAGATGCAGAACCAGCGTGCCTGGCTTGTCGGTGTGTACTGACTTTGTGCCATTGTGTGTGATCTGATCTGTAGTATTCCGCCCACTTTTCCAAGTCAGCTAATGTGCACTTGTCTGGCCGTAGGTGACTCGGGATACCCCAACATGCCGTGGTTGCTGACACCCCTCAGGAACCCTGTGACACCTGCCCAGATGCGCTACAATGAGGCACATGGTCGGACCAGGAGAGTGATTGAGCGGACCTTTGGTCTCCTGAAGAGCCGCTTCCGCTGCCTGGACAAGACCGGAGGGTCCCTCCCATATGCCCCTGCGAAAGTGTGCAAGATTATCATCGTCTGCTGCATGCTCCACAACATGGCAGTGCGGAAGGAGTTGCCTCTCATCCAGGATGACGATGACCAACATCCGCCACCTGTGGAGGATCCTGGCCTGGACCACGATGCCAGTGACGATGATGATGATGATGGTGATGGTGATGTCCGCACACAGCTCATCACCAACTTCTTTAGCTGAATGTGAGTATCCTGAGGTGTCATGTCAATGATGTGAGTTGGCATGATGTGTGGGTGGTGCTCTGGTGCTGTTGGAGTGTGTCCATGGGCTACTTGACTGGATGTGTGTTGCGATGTGTGCTTACAGGTGGGCTGTACTCCCCAACAGTGTTGACATGCTAACTTGGTTCTGGGTGGGTATCTTGTAACATGTATTGTGCATGAGTTTTGCTGTTCTGTCCTGTACTCCATTGCTTTTGACTGTGTGTCATTTCTGTCCTTCACAGGGTACTTTCAGATTCGTTTGGTCAACTGTGTCCACCGACGACGTGATTGCACATCCAGGCTGGTAGCTGTTGTGTCCCTACAGGTGATGTGCGCCACACCCATGGACTTCCTTCCGTCTACAGTTGTTGACTGTGTGCCCGCTACCAGGTGGGGTTACCTTGCATCTGTAGTGGTTACGGCATGTTGCTACTGTGTAATAAACCTGTGCTTCACTTAGTGATGTGCGTTGTCTGTGGTCACACATTTGACTGCCATTTGCTTACTGCACCTGTGGGCTACTTGACTACAACTGGGAATGGGTGTGGTGTCTGTGCATTGCACCGTCTTCCCTGGCAACATCAGTGTAGGCAATGAGTCAGATGGCCTAGGTGTGTATGTGTCGTGTAGCCCTGGTGGTGTGTCTCCCTCATGTGTGTCACGTTGCCTGTACTCACATACCTGTGTTGTCCTTGCTGTTGCAGTTCGCATACACAGTGTAATTTTGCAGTTCATCATCCCCATAACAGCACCCACGTTGGAATCACGACAGAGGCAAGTATGGTGTATTAGTGTGTTTATTGTGATACATTTGTGTTAATAGTGCATAGGATGGGTTGTGCTGTACATGAATCTTGCAATCCCAAGTTCCTAGGTGAATTGAAAGTCCGGGTAGACAGGATCCCCAGTATCGGGGCCACAGTTGTCTGACACATTGGTCCAACTTGTACTCCCCATGCAATGTGTGGGAGTAGTGTTGCCGTCAACAGGGTGAACAGTCTGTGCACAAAGGCGAACATCCAGAACAGGTTCAGGCTTCCTGGGAGTTGCGCTTGGCCATCGGCCTCTCACTTTTCCCTCCTCGGACGACCCCTCTTCTTGGGGGGGGGCCCTCAAGTGCAGGCTGCTGCGGTGCA
This sequence comes from Calotriton arnoldi, assembly GCA_963921515.1. Taxonomy (NCBI): domain Eukaryota; kingdom Metazoa; phylum Chordata; class Amphibia; order Caudata; family Salamandridae; genus Calotriton; species Calotriton arnoldi. Next base: position 223,883 of record CAWUFW010004422.1, read on the forward strand.
GGGGACTCTCCGCCAGAGTCCTCCTCCCTCCCTGTGGCAGTTGCAGTTTGTTCGGCACCAGATGTTGTTGGCACACAGGGAGGTGTGGACTGGTTGCTGTTCATCTGGCGGAGGCATTGTAAAATGTCCCTGTGCACCGCCGTCATCTCATGCAGTGCATCCCACTTGGACTCCACGCGGGACATGTGTGAGTCCACACGGGACATGTGTGACTCCACGTGGGACATGTGGGAGTCCAAGCGGGCATGATGGGCAGCCTGCTGCTGTTTAATGTCTCTGAGGAGCCCCACTACCTGGCTGAGCTCTCCGGTGCTGGACTGGTACGCATCAGCTATGCGTACCAGTTGTGGGTCGTCATGCACACCAGCAACGTCTGCAAGCAGCGACCTCTGTCTCCCACCCCTCCCACCACCCCTGCTGACATGTGCAGTGTGTGCAGTGGCACGCACAGATAACCCTGGTCCACCTTGGGGGTTGGTGGTGGTGGTGGTGTCCATGGCCCCAGGTTGGTCCAGGGTCACTGTGCTGGTGTTGCTCCTTATTCTGTCCATGTCGGCAGGGATGGTATTCGTGGTGACAGTCGTTGTAGGGGTGGGTGCAGGGGGTGCAGCTGGTGGTCCTGCTGGTGCTGCAGCTGGTGGTCCTGCTGGTGCTGCATGTTGACTTGCACCGGATGTGCCAGGTTGTTCTTCATCGTCCGAGGAGGACAGAGGCTGTACGACGCCAGTGAGCTCGGCATCCTCTTGAGCCTGGGACTGGGACTCCTCAGCGTCTGCTGCTGTGTCCCCATCATCACCTGTTTTTGGGAGACACAAACAATGTATGTCATGTTTCTGCAGGCATCAGTGGTTGACACACATGACAGTTGTGACTGTGCCTCTGGGTGCGGGCCTGTACATTGCATTGTCCTAAGTCGTCACAGTCAGGGGTTGATATTGGTGTGGCACATTGTCCTGCATTATTTGGGCATTTCTATGTATTTTCTGGGGTGTGAACATGGTCTGCATTGCTTGTGTTTGGTTGACAGCCAGACCTCCTTCCCACCCAGCCAGCCAGTCAGTTATCCCACCATGGAACGTGTTTGCGTTGCAGGGAGTGTAAGTTGTCTCTCAGGATGTCAGTCAGTGGTGTCCTGCTGTTTGTTGGTGCACAGTTGGCAGCAGGGCCATGTGCTCCCCACAGCAGTAGCCAGTGTCAGCCATCTTGTGAGTCCTTCTCCACTCACTGTGATGTGAGCATGGTTCAGGGTGGTGTTGATGGGACAGTTGTGGGGGTGAGCTATGTCTGTGACTACGACTCCCATCATGCCATTGCCTCCACCCCACTTGCCAGCATTCCCATACTTACTTGCTTTTGTGTGGAGTTCAGTGGGTGTGGGTGTGAGGGCAATGGCAAGATGGCTGACAGTGGTGTCCTGCTGTTGGTTGGTGTGCAGTACCCAGCATGCCCTTGTGCTCCCCACGACACAGCAACAGTGTCAGACATCTTTGATGGGCCTTTCCACTCTCTGTGGGATGTGCATGCGTGAGTGTGAGCTTGCTGGGCCATGTGGTGGGGGATGTAGGGCTGTGACTACAACTCCCATCATGCTATTGCCTCCACCCCCTTCCCAGCATGCCCATGCTTCCTTCCTTTTGACTCTGCTTCCCTGTGGGGTGGGCTGGCTGTGCTGACAGGATGGCTGGGAGTGTTGTCCTGGCAGTTGTTTGGCTAAGAGTCCCAGGAGTGTCCCTGTGCTTCACACAACATAACCGAGGGTGGTGGTGCTTTGTGGGATCTTGTGTTAGGATGGAGGGCATTGCATTCCACCAGGTGGGTACTGTGGAGTTTGTGTTGGGGAGGGTGTGAGGGGAGGTGCTGGTGACTATAGTCAGTGCTGCAAGTCCCCCTTCCCACCCAGCCAGCCAGATATCCCACCATGGAACGTGCTTGCATTGCAGGGAGTGTAAGTTGTCTCTCAGGATGTCAGTCAGTGGTGTCCTGCTGTTTGTTGGTGCACAGTTGGCAGCAGGGCCTTGTGCTCCCCACAGCAGTAGCCAGTGTCAGCCATCTTGTGAGTCCTTCTCCACTCCCTGTGATGTGAGCATGGTTCAGGGTGGTGTTGATGGGCCAGTTGTGAGGCTGAGCAATGTCTGTGACTATGACTCCCATCATGCTATTGCCTCCACCCCCCTTCCCAGCATGCCCATGCTTCCTTCCTTTTGACTCTGCTTCCCTGTGGGGTGGGCTGGCTGTGCTGACAGGATGGCTGGGAGTGTTGTCCTGGCAGTTGATTGGCTAAGAGTCCCAGGAGTGTCCCTGTGCTTCACACAACATAACCCAGGGTGGTGGTGCTTTGTGGGATCTTGTGTTAGGATGGAGGGCATTGCATTCCACCAGGTGGGTACTGTGGAGTTTGTGTTGGGGAGGGTGTGAGGGGAGGTGCTGGTGACTATAGTCAGTGCTGCAAGTCCCCCTTCCCACCCAGCCAGCCAGATATCCCACCATGGAACGTGCTTGCATTGCAGGGAGTGTAAGTTGTCTCTCAGGATGTCAGTCAGTGGTGTCCTGCTGTTTGTTGGTGCACAGTTGGCAGCAGGGCCTTGTGCTCCCCACAGCAGTAGCCAGTGTCAGCCATCTTGTGAGTCCTTCTCCACTCCCTGTGATGTGAGCATGGTTCAGGGTGGTGTTGATGGGCCAGTTGTGAGGCTGAGCAATGTCTGTGACTACAACTCCCATCATGCTATTGCCTCCACCCCCTTCCCAGCATGCCCATGCTTCCTTCCGTTTGACTCTGCTTCCCTGTGGGGTGGGCTGGCTGTGCTGACAGGATGGCTGGGAGTGTTGTCCTGGCAGTTGTTTGGCTAAGAGTCCCAGGAGTGTCCCTGTGCTTCACACAACATAACCCAGGGTGGTGGTGCTTTGTGGGATCTTGTGTTAGGATGGAGGGCATTGCATTCCACCAGGTGGGTACTGTGGAGTTTGTGTTGGGGAGGGTGTGAGGGGAGGTGCTGGTGACTATAGTCAGTGCTGCAAGTCCCCCTTCCCACCCAGCCAGCCAGATATCCCACCATGGAACGTGCTTGCATTGCAGGGAGTGTAAGTTGTCTCTCAGGATGTCAGTCAGTGGTGTCCTGCTGTTTGTTGGTGCACAGTTGGCAGCAGGGCCTTGTGCTCCCCACAGCAGTAGCCAGTGTCAGCCATCTTGTGAGTCCTTCTCCACTCCCTGTGATGTGAGCATGGTTCAGGGTGGTGTTGATGGGCCAGTTGTGAGGCTGAGCAATGTCTGTGACTACGACTCCCATCATGCTATTGCCTCCACCCCCTTCCCAGCATGCCCATGCTTCCTTCCTTTTGACTCTGCTTCCCTGTGGGGTGGGCTGGCTGTGCTGACAGGATGGCTGGGAGTGTTGTCCTGGCAGTTGTTTGGCTAAGAGTCCCAGGAGTGTCCCTGTGCTTCACACAACATAACCCAGGGTGGTGGTGCTTTGTGGGATCTTGTGTTAGGATGGAGGGCATTGCATTCCACCAGGTGGGTACTGTGGAGTTTGTGTTGGGGAGGGTGTGAGGGGAGGTGCTGGTGACTATAGTCAGTGCTGCAAGTCCCCCTTCCCACCCAGCCAGCCAGATATCCCACCATGGAACGTGCTTGCATTGCAGGGAGTGTAAGTTGTCTCTCAGGATGTCAGTCAGTGGTGTCCTGCTGTTTGTTGGTGCACAGTTGGCAGCAGGGCCTTGTGCTCCCCACAGCAGTAGCCAGTGTCAGCCATCTTGTGAGTCCTTCTCCACTCCCTGTGATGTGAGCATGGTTCAGGGTGGTGTTGATGGGCCAGTTGTGAGGCTGAGCAATGTCTGTGACTACAACTCCCATCATGCTATTGCCTCCACCCCCTTCCCAGCATGCCCATGCTTCCTTCCTTTTGACTCTGCTTCCCTGTGGGGTGGGCTGGCTGTGCTGACAGGATGGCTGGGAGTGTTGTCCTGGCAGTTGATTGGCTAAGAGTCCCAGGAGTGTCCCTGTGCTTCACACAACATAACCCAGGGTGGTGGTGCTTTGTGGGGTCTTGTGTTAGGATGGAGGGCATTGCATTCCACCAGGTGGGTACTGTGGAGTTTGTGTTGGGGAGGGTGTGAGGGGAGGTGCTGGTGACTATAGTCAGTGCTGCAAGTCCCCCTTCCCACCCAGCCAGCCAGATATCCCACCATGGAACGTGCTTGCATTGCAGGGAGTGTAAGTTGTCTCTCAGGATGTCAGTCAGTGGTGTCCTGCTGTTTGTTGGTGCACAGTTGGCAGCAGGGCCTTGTGCTCCCCACAGCAGTAGCCAGTGTCAGCCATCTTGTGAGTCCTTCTCCACTCCCTGTGATGTGAGCATGGTTCAGGGTGGTGTTGATGGGCCAGTTGTGAGGCTGAGCAATGTCTGTGACTACAACTCCCATCATGCTATTGCCTCCACCCCCCTTCCCAGCATGCCCATGCTTCCTTCCTTTTGACTCTGCTTCCCTGTGGGGTGGGCTGGCTGTGCTGACAGGATGGCTGGGAGTGTTGTCCTGGCAGTTGTTTGGCTAAGAGTCCCAGGAGTGTCCCTGTGCTTCACACAACATAACCCAGGGTGGTGGTGCTTTGTGGGATCTTGTGTTAGGATGGAGGGCATTGCATTCCACCAGGTGGGTACTGTGGAGTTTGTGTTGGGGAGGGTGTGAGGGGAGGTGCTGGTGACTATAGTCAGTGCTGCAAGTCCCCCTTCCCACCCAGCCAGCCAGATATCCCACCATGGAACGTGCTTGCATTGCAGGGAGTGTAAGTTGTCTCTCAGGATGTCAGTCAGTGGTGTCCTGCTGTTTGTTGGTGCACAGTTGGCAGCAGGGCCTTGTGCTCCCCACAGCAGTAGCCAGTGTCAGCCATCTTGTGAGTCCTTCTCCACTCCCTGTGATGTGAGCATGGTTCAGGGTGGTGTTGATGGGCCAGTTGTGAGGCTGAGCAATGTCTGTGACTACAACTCCCATCATGCTATTGCCTCCACCCCCTTCCCAGCATGCCCATGCTTCCTTCCTTTTGACTCTGCTTCCCTGTGGGGTGGGCTGGCTGTGCTGACAGGATGGCTGGGAGTGTTGTCCTGGCAGTTGTTTGGCTAAGAGTCCCAGGAGTGTCCCTGTGCTTCACACAACATAACCCAGGGTGGTGGTGCTTTGTGGGATCTTGTGTTAGGATGGAGGGCATTGCATTCCACCAGGTGGGTACTGTGGAGTTTGTGTTGGGGAGGGTGTGAGGGGAGGTGCTGGTGACTATAGTCAGTGCTGCAAGTCCCCCTTCCCACCCAGCCAGCCAGATATCCCACCATGGAACGTGCTTGCATTGCAGGGAGTGTAAGTTGTCTCTCAGGATGTCAGTCAGTGGTGTCCTGCTGTTTGTTGGTGCACAGTTGGCAGCAGGGCCTTGTGCTCCCCACAGCAGTAGCCAGTGTCAGCCATCTTGTGAGTCCTTCTCCACTCCCTGTGATGTGAGCATGGTTCAGGGTGGTGTTGATGGGCCAGTTGTGAGGCTGAGCAATGTCTGTGACTACAACTCCCATCATGCTATTGCCTCCACCCCCTTCCCAGCATGCCCATGCTTCCTTCCTTTTGACTCTGCTTCCCTGTGGGGTGGGCTGGCTGTGCTGACAGGATGGCTGGGAGTGTTCCTGGCAGTTGTTTGGCTAAGAGTCCCAGGAGTGTCCCTGTGCTTCACACAACATAACCCAGGGTGGTGGTGCTTTGTGGGATCTTGTGTTAGGATGGAGTGCATTGCATTCCACCAGGTGGGTACTGTGGAGTTTGTGTTGGGGAGGGTGTGAGGGGAGGTGCTGGTGACTATAGTCAGTGCTGCAAGTCCCCCTTCCCACCCAGCCAGCCAGATATCCCACCATGGAACGTGCTTGCATTGCAGGGAGTGTAAGTTGTCTCTCAGGATGTCAGTCAGTGGTGTCCTGCTGTTTGTTGGTGCACAGTTGGCAGCAGGGCCTTGTGCTCCCCACAGCAGTAGCCAGTGTCAGCCATCTTGTGAGTCCTTCTCCACTCCCTGTGATGTGAGCATGGTTCAGGGTGGTGTTGATGGGCCAGTTGTGAGGCTGAGCAATGTCTGTGACTACGACTCCCATCATGCTATTGCCTCCACCCCCTTCCAGCATGCCCATGCTTCCTTCCTTTTGACTCTGCTTCCCTGTGGGGTGGGCTGGCTGTGCTGACAGGATGGCTGGGAGTGTTGTCCTGGCAGTTGTTTGGCTAAGAGTCCCAGGAGTGTCCCTGTGCTTCACACAACATAACCCAGGGTGGTGGTGCTTTGTGGGATCTTGTGTTAGGATGGAGGGCATTGCATTCCACCAGGTGGGTACTGTGGAGTTTGTGTTGGGGAGGATGTGAGGGGAGGTGCTGGTGACTATAGTCAGTGCTGCAAGTCCCCCTTCCCACCCAGCCAGCCAGATATCCCACCATGGAACGTGCTTGCATTGCAGGGAGTGTAAGTTGTCTCTCAGGATGTCAGTCAGTGGTGTCCTGCTGTTTGTTGGTGCACAGTTGGCAGCAGGGCCTTGTGTTCCCCACAGCAGTAGCCAGTGTCAGCCATCTTGTCAGTCCTTCTCCACTCCCTGTGATGTGAGCATGGTTCAGGGTGGTGTTGATGGGCCAGTTGTGAGGCTGAGCAATGTCTGTGACTACAACTCCCATCATGCTATTGCCTCCACCCCCTTCCCAGCATGCCCATGCTTCCTTCCTTTGACTCTGCTTCCCTGTGGGGTGGGCTGGCTGTGCTGACAGGGTGGCTGGGAGTGTTGTCCTGGCAGTTGTTTGGCTAAGAGTCCCAGGAGTGTCCCTGTGCTTCACACAACATAACCCAGGGTGGTGGTGCTTTGTGGGATCTTGTGTTAGGATGGAGGGCATTGCATTCCACCAGGTGGGTACTGTGGAGTTTGTGTTGGGGAGGGTGTGAGGGGAGGTGCTGGTGACTATAGTCAGTGCTGCAAGTCCCCCTTCCCACCCAGCCAGCCAGATATCCCACCATGGAACGTGCTTGCATTGCAGGGAGTGTAAGTTGTCTCTCAGGATGTCAGTCAGTGGTGTCCTGCTGTTTGTTGGTGCACAGTTGGCAGCAGGGCCTTGTGCTCCCCACAGCAGTAGCCAGTGTCAGCCATCTTGTGAGTCCTTCTCCACTCCCTGTGATGTGAGCATGGTTCAGGGTGGTGTTGATGGGCCAGTTGTGAGGCTGAGCAATGTCTGTGACTACAACTCCCATCATGCTATTGCCTCCACCCCCTTCCCAGCATGCCCATGCTTCCTTCCTTTTGACTCTGCTTCCCTGTGGGGTGGGCTGGCTGTGCTGACAGGATGGCTGGGAGTGTTCCTGGCAGTTGTTTGGCTAAGAGTCCCAGGAGTGTCCCTGTGCTTCACACAACATAACCCAGGGTGGTGGTGCTTTGTGGGATCTTGTGTTAGGATGGAGGGCATTGCATTCCACCAGGTGGGTACTGTGGAGTTTGTGTTGGGGAGGGTGTGAGGGGAGGTGCTGGTGACTATAGTCAGTGCTGCAAGTCCCCCTTCCCACCCAGCCAGCCAGATATCCCACCATGGAACGTGCTTGCATTGCAGGGAGTGTAAGTTGTCTCTCAGGATGTCAGTCAGTGGTATCCTGCTGTTTGTTGGTGCACAGTTGGCAGCAGGGCCTTGTGCTCCCCACAGCAGTAGCCAGTGTCAGCCATCTTGTGAGTCCTTCTCCACTCCCTGTGATGTGAGCATGGTTCAGGGTGGTGTTGATGGGCCAGTTGTGAGGCTGAGCAATGTCTGTGACTACGACTCCCATCATGCTATTGCCTCCACCCCCTTCCCAGCATGCCCATTCTTCCTTCCTTTTGACTCTGCTTCCCTGTGGGGTGGGCTGGCTGTGCTGACAGGATGGCTGGGAGTGTTGTCCTGGCAGTTGTTTGGCTAAGAGTCCCAGGAGTGTCCCTGTGCTTCACACAACATAACCCAGGGTGGTGGTGCTTTGTGGGATCTTGTGTTAGGATGGAGGGCATTGCATTCCACCAGGTGGGTACTGTGGAGTTTGTGTTGGGGAGGGTGTGAGGGGAGGTGCTGGTGACTATAGTCAGTGCTGCAAGTCCCCCTTCCCACCCAGCCAGCCAGATATCCCACCATGGAACGTGCTTGCATTGCAGGGAGTGTAAGTTGTCTCTCAGGATGTCAGTCAGTGGTGTCCTGCTGTTTGTTGGTGCACAGTTGGCAGCAGGGCCTTGTGCTCCCCACAGCAGTAGCCAGTGTCAGCCATCTTGTGAGTCCTTCTCCACTCCCTGTGATGTGAGCATGGTTCAGGGTGGTGTTGATGGGCCAGTTGTGAGGCTGAGCAATGTCTGTGACTACAACTCCCATCATGCTATTGCCTCCACCCCCTTCCCAGCATGCCCATGCTTCCTACCTTTTGACTCTGCTTCCCTGTGGGGTGGGCTGGCTGTGCTGACAGGATGGCTGGGAGTGTTGTCCTGGCAGTTGATTGGCTAAGAGTCCCAGGAGTGTCCCTGTGCTTCACACAACATAACCCAGGGTGGTGGTGCTTTGTGGGATCTTGTGTTAGGATGGAGGGCATTGCATTCCACCAGGTGGGTACTGTGGAGTTTGTGTTGGGGAGGGTGTGAGGGGAGGTGCTGGTGACTATAGTCAGTGCTGCAAGTCCCCCTTCCCACCCAGCCAGCCAGATATCCCACCATGGAACGTGCTTGCATTGCAGGGAGTGTAAGTTGTCTCTCAGGATGTCAGTCAGTGGTGTCCTGCTGTTTGTTGGTGCACAGTTGGCAGCAGGGCCTTGTGCTCCCCACAGCAGTCGCCAGTGTCAGCCATCTTGTGAGTCCTTCTCCACTCCCTGTGATGTGCGCATGGTTCATGGTGGTGTTGATGGGACAGTTTTGGGGCGGGCAATATGTGTGACTGCGACTCCCATGATGCTATTGGCTACACTGACTTGGCCAGCATACACAGAATTCCTTCCTTTGAGTGGTCTTCACTGTGTGTTGGTGTTGTTGTGGTGGCTACATGTGTGGATGTGTGTGTTAGTTCTATTTGTGCCACTGCCTAGCTGTAGTTGTGGTTGTGTTTGTACATGTGTTGGCACAGTTGGATGTGACTTTTTTGATGGCATGTGTTGTGTTTATCTGACTGACATACACATTTTGGGATGATTCTGTTCTAGTTGCTGTGTAATTGCTATGAGTGCATGGTTTGACTCTCCCTTGACAGTGATGTGTGTGTTTTGTGGAAGTTTATTGTGTACATTTGTTGTGTACTCACCAGGCTCTGGGATGTCCTCTAGTCCATATACGCTCACTGGCGGAAGGATGGCCCGCACCTTCTCCTCCCAGGGCCTGAGGTATATTGGCTTGGCAGGAGGGCCACTGCCGGTGTGTTGGCTGTTGATGTAGTCTTTCTTCAGCATGTCCCGTACCCTCCTGCGCACGTCATACCACCTGTTCTGGATGTCCGTCTTTGTGCGCCGACATGGTGATTGGGCGTTCACCCTGTTGATGATCCTCTCCCACATCTTGGTGGTGCACAGTTGGCAGCAGGGCCTTGTGCTCCCCACAGCAGTAGCCAGTGTCAGCCATCTTGTGAGTCCTTCTCCACTCCCTGTGATGTGAGCATGGTTCAGGGTGGTGTTGATGGGCCAGTTGTGAGGCTGAGCAATGTCTGTGACTACGACTCCCATCATGCTATGGCCTCCACCCCCTTCCCAGCATGCCCATGCTTCCTTCCTTTTGACTCTGCTTCCCTGTGGGGTGGGCTGGCTGTGCTGACAGGATGGCTGGGAGTGTTGTCCTGGCAGTTGTTTGGCTAAGAGTCCCAGGAGTGTCCCTGTGCTTCACACAACATAACCCAGGGTGGTGGTGCTTTGTGGGATCTTGTGTTAGGATGGAGAGCATTGCATTCCACCAGGTGGGTACTGTGGAGTTTGTGTTGGGGAGGGTGTGAGGGGAGGTGCTGGTGACTATAGTCAGTGCTGCAAGTCCCCCTTCCCACCCAGCCAGCCAGATATCCCACCATGGAACGTGCTTGCATTGCAGGGAGTGTAAGTTGTCTCTCAGGATGTCAGTCAGTGGTATCCTGCTGTTTGTTGGTGCACAGTTGGCAGCAGGGCCTTGTGCTCCCCACAGCAGTAGCCAGTGTCAGCCATCTTGTGAGTCCTTCTCCACTCCCTGTGATGTGAGCATGGTTCAGGGTGGTGTTGATGGGCCAGTTGTGAGGCTGAGCAATGTCTGTGACTACGACTCCCATCATGCTATTGCCTCCACCCCCTTCCCAGCATGCCCATGCTTCCTTCCTTTTGACTCTGCTTCCCTGTGGGGTGGGCTGGCTGTGCTGACAGGATGGCTGGGAGTGTTGTCCTGGCAGTTGTTTGGCTAAGAGTCCCAGGAGTGTCCCTGTGCTTCACACAACATAACCCAGGGTGGTGGTGCTTTGTGGGATCTTGTGTTAGGATGGAGGGCATTGCATTCCACCAGGTGGGTACTGTGGAGTTTGTGTTGGGGAGGGTGTGAGGGGAGGTGCTGGTGACTATAGTCAGTGCTGCAAGTCCCCCTTCCCACCCAGCCAGCCAGATATCCCACCATGGAACGTGCTTGCATTGCAGGGAGTGTAAGTTGTCTCTCAGGATGTCAGTCAGTGGTGTCCTGCTGTTTGTTGGTGCACAGTTCGCAGCAGGGCCTTGTGCTCCCCACAGCAGTAGCCAGTGTCAGCCATCTTGTGAGTCCTTCTCCACTCCCTGTGATGTGAGCATGGTTCAGGGTGGTGTTGATGGGCCAGTTGTGAGGCTGAGCAATGTCTGTGACTACAACTCCCATCATGCTATTGCCTCCACCCCCTTCCCAGCATGCCCATGCTTCCTTCCTTTTGACTCTGCTTCCCTGTGGGGTGGGCTGGCTGTGCTGACAGGATGGCTGGGAGTGTTGTCCTGGCAGTTGTTTGGCTAAGAGTCCCAGGAGTGTCCCTGTGCTTCACACAACATAACCCAGGGTGGTGGTGCTTTGTGGGATCTTGTGTTAGGATGGAGGGCATTGCATTCCACCAGGTGGGTACTGTGGAGTTTGTGTTGGGGAGGGTGTGAGGGGAGGTGCTGGTGACTATAGTCAGTGCTGCAAGTCCCCCTTCCCACCCAGCCAGCCAGATATCCCACCATGGAACGTGCTTGCATTGCAGGGAGTGTAAGTTGTCTCTCAGGATGTCAGTCAGTGGTGTCCTGCTGTTTGTTGGTGCACAGTTGGCAGCAGGGCCTTGTGCTCCCCACAGCAGTAGCCAGTGTCAGCCATCTTGTGAGTCCTTCTCCACTCCCTGTGATGTGAGCATGGTTCAGGGTGGTGTTGATGGGCCAGTTGTGAGGCTGAGCAATGTCTGTGACTACGACTCCCATCATGCTATTGCCTCCACCCCCTTCCAGCATGCCCATGCTTCCTTCCTTTTGACTCTGCTTCCCTGTGGGGTGGGCTGGCTGTGCTGACAGGATGGCTGGGAGTGTTGTCCTGGCAGTTGTTTGGCTAAGAGTCCCAGGAGTGTCCCTGTGCTTCACACAACATAACCCAGGGTGGTGGTGCTTTGTGGGATCTTGTGTTAGGATGGAGGGCATTGCATTCCACCAGGTGGGTACTGTGGAGTTTGTGTTGGGGAGGAGGGGAGGTGCTGGTGACTATAGTCAATGCTGCAAGTCCCCCTTCCCACCCAGCCAGCCAGATATCCCACCATGGAACGTGCTTGCATTGCAGGGAGTGTAAGTTGTCTCTCAGGATGTCAGTCAGTGGTGTCCTGCTGTTTGTTGGTGCACAGTTGGCAGCAGGGCCTTGTGTTCCCCACAGCAGTAGCCAGTGTCAGCCATCTTGTCAGTCCTTCTCCACTCCCTGTGATGTGAGCATGGTTCAGGGTGGTGTTGATGGGCCAGTTGTGAGGCTGAGCAATGTCTGTGACTACAACTCCCATCATGCTATTGCCTCCACCCCCTTCCCAGCATGCCCATGCTTCCTTCCTTTTGACTCTGCTTCCCTGTGGGGTGGGCTGGCTGTGCTGACAGGATGGCTGGGAGTGTTGTCCTGGCAGTTGTTTGGCTAAGAGTCCCAGGAGTGTCCCTGTGCTTCACACAACATAACCCAGGGTGGTGGTGCTTTGTGGGATCTTGTGTTAGGATGGAGGGCATTGCATTCCACCAGGTGGGTACTGTGGAGTTTGTGTTGGGGAGGGTGTGAGGGGAGGTGCTGGTGACTATAGTCAGTGCTGCAAGTCCCCCTTCCCACCCAGCCAGCCAGATATCCCACCATGGAACGTGCTTGCATTGCAGGGAGTGTAAGTTGTCTCTCAGGATGTCAGTCAGTGGTGTCCTGCTGTTTGTTGGTGCACAGTTGGCAGCAGGGCCTTGTGCTCCCCACAGCAGTAGCCAGTGTCAGCCATCTTGTGAGTCCTTCTCCACTCCCTGTGATGTGAGCATGGTTCAGGGTGGTGTTGATGGGCCAGTTGTGAGGCTGAGCAATGTCTGTGACTACAACTCCCATCATGCTATTGCCTCCACCCCCCTTCCCAGCATGCCCATGCTTCCTTCCTTTTGACTCTGCTTCCCTGTGGGGTGGGCTGGCTGTGCTGACAGGATGGCTGGGAGTGTTCCTGGCAGTTGTTTGGCTAAGAGTCCCAGGAGTGTCCCTGTGCTTCACACAACATAACCCAGGGTGGTGGTGCTTTGTGGGATCTTGTGTTAGGATGGAGGGCATTGCATTCCACCAGGTGGGTACTGTGGAGTTTGTGTTGGGGAGGGTGTGAGGGGAGGTGCTGGTGACTATAGTCAGTGCTGCAAGTCCCCCTTCCCACCCAGCCAGCCAGATATCCCACCATGGAACGTGCTTGCATTGCAGGGAGTGTAAGTTGTCTCTCAGGATGTCAGTCAGTGGTATCCTGCTGTTTGTTGGTGCACAGTTGGCAGCAGGGCCTTGTGCTCCCCACAGCAGTAGCCAGTGTCAGCCATCTTGTGAGTCCTTCTCCACTCCCTGTGATGTGAGCATGGTTCAGGGTGGTGTTGATGGGCCAGTTGTGAGGCTGAGCAATGTCTGTGACTACGACTCCCATCATGCTATTGCCTCCACCCCCTTCCCAGCATGCCCATGCTTCCTTCCTTTTGACTCTGCTTCCCTGTGGGGTGGGCTGGCTGTGCTGACAGGATGGCTGGGAGTGTTGTCCTGGCAGTTGTTTGGCTAAGAGTCCCAGGAGTGTCCCTGTGCTTCACACAACATAACCCAGGGTGGTGGTGCTTTGTGGGATCTTGTGTTAGGATGGAGGGCATTGCATTCCACCAGGTGGGTACTGTGGAGTTTGTGTTGGGGAGGGTGTGAGGGGAGGTGCTGGTGACTATAGTCAGTGCTGCAAGTCCCCCTTCCCACCCAGCCAGCCAGATATCCCACCATGGAACGTGCTTGCATTGCAGGGAGTGTAAGTTGTCTCTCAGGATGTCAGTCAGTGGTGTCCTGCTGTTTGTTGGTGCACAGTTGGCAGCAGGGCCTTGTGCTCCCCACAGCAGTAGCCAGTGTCAGCCATCTTGTGAGTCCTTCTCCACTCCCTGTGATGTGAGCATGGTTCAGGGTGGTGTTGATGGGCCAGTTGTGAGGCTGAGCAATGTCTGTGACTACAACTCCCATCATGCTATTGCCTCCACCCCCTTCCCAGCATGCCCATGCTTCCTTCCTTTGACTCTGCTTCCCTGTGGGGTGGGCTGGCTGTGCTGACAGGATGGCTGGGAGTGTTGTCCTGGCAGTTGATTGGCTAAGAGTCCCAGGAGTGTCCCTGTGCTTCACACAACACCCAGGGTGGTGGTGCTTTGTGGGATCTTGTGTTAGGATGGAGGGCATTGCATTCCACCAGGTGGGTACTGTGGAGTTTGTGTTGGGGAGGGTGTGAGGGGAGGTGCTGGTGACTATAGTCAGTGCTGCAAGTCCCCCTTCCCACCCAGCCAGCCAGATATCCCACCATGGAACGTGCTTGCATTGCAGGGAGTGTAAGTTGTCTCTCAGGATGTCAGTCAGTGGTGTCCTGCTGTTTGTTGGTGCACAGTTGGCAGCAGGGCCTTGTGCTCCCCACAGCAGTCGCCAGTGTCAGCCATCTTGTGAGTTCTTCTCCACTCCCTGTGATGTGCGCATGGTTCATGGTGGTGTTGATGGGACAGTTTTGGGGCGGGCAATATGTGTGACTGCGACTCCCATGATGCTATTGGCTACACTGACTTGGCCAGCATACACAGAATTCCTTCCTTTGAGTGGTCTTCACTGTGTGTTGGTGTTGTTGTGGTGGCTACATGTGTGGATGTGTGTGTTAGTTCTATTTGTGCCACTGCCTAGCTGTAGTTGTGGTTGTGTTTGTACATGTGTTGGCACAGTTGGATGTGACTTTTTTGATGGCATGTGTTGTGTTTATCTGACTGACATACACATTTTGGGATGATTCTGTTCTAGTTGCTGTGTAATTGCTATGAGTGCATGGTTTGACTCTCCCCTTGACAGTGATGTGTGTGTTTTGTGGAAGTTTATTGTGTACATTTGTTGTGTACTCACCAGGCTCTGGGATGTCCTCTAGTCCATATACGCTCACTGGCGGAAGGATGGCCCGCACCTTCTCCTCCCAGGGCCTGAGGTATATTGGCTTGGCAGGAGGGCCACTGCCGGTGTGTTGGCTGTTGATGTAGTCTTTCTTCAGCATGTCCCGTACCCTCCTGCGCACGTCATACCACCTGTTCTGGATGTCCGTCTTTGTGCGCCGACATGGTGATTGGGCGTTCACCCTGTTGATGATCCTCTCCCACATCTTGGTGGTGCACAGTTGGCAGCAGGGCCTTGTGCTCCCCACAGCAGTAGCCAGTGTCAGCCATCTTGTGAGTCCTTCTCCACTCCCTGTGATGTGAGCATGGTTCAGGGTGGTGTTGATGGGCCAGTTGTGAGGCTGAGCAATGTCTGTGACTACGACTCCCATCATGCTATGGCCTCCACCCCCTTCCCAGCATGCCCATGCTTCCTTCCTTTTGACTCTGCTTCCCTGTGGGGTGGGCTGGCTGTGCTGACAGGATGGCTGGGAGTGTTGTCCTGGCAGTTGTTTGGCTAAGAGTCCCAGGAGTGTCCCTGTGCTTCACACAACATAACCCAGGGTGGTGGTGCTTTGTGGGATCTTGTGTTAGGATGGAGAGCATTGCATTCCACCAGGTGGGTACTGTGGAGTTTGTGTTGGGGAGGGTGTGAGGGGAGGTGCTGGTGACTATAGTCAGTGCTGCAAGTCCCCCTTCCCACCCAGCCAGCCAGATATCCCACCATGGAACGTGCTTGCATTGCAGGGAGTGTAAGTTGTCTCTCAGGATGTCAGTCAGTGGTATCCTGCTGTTTGTTGGTGCACAGTTGGCAGCAGGGCCTTGTGCTCCCCACAGCAGTAGCCAGTGTCAGCCATCTTGTGAGTCCTTCTCCACTCCCTGTGATGTGAGCATGGTTCAGGGTGGTGTTGATGGGCCAGTTGTGAGGCTGAGCAATGTCTGTGACTACGACTCCCATCATGCTATTGCCTCCACCCCCTTCCCAGCATGCCCATGCTTCCTTCCTTTTGACTCTGCTTCCCTGTGGGGTGGGCTGGCTGTGCTGACAGGATGGCTGGGAGTGTTGTCCTGGCAGTTGTTTGGCTAAGAGTCCCAGGAGTGTCCCTGTGCTTCACACAACATAACCCAGGGTGGTGGTGCTTTGTGGGATCTTGTGTTAGGATGGAGGGCATTGCATTCCACCAGGTGGGTACTGTGGAGTTTGTGTTGGGGAGGGTGTGAGGGGAGGTGCTGGTGACTATAGTCAGTGCTGCAAGTCCCCCTTCCCACCCAGCCAGCCAGATATCCCACCATGGAACGTGCTTGCATTGCAGGGAGTGTAAGTTGTCTCTCAGGATGTCAGTCAGTGGTGTCCTGCTGTTTGTTGGTGCACAGTTCGCAGCAGGGCCTTGTGCTCCCCACAGCAGTAGCCAGTGTCAGCCATCTTGTGAGTCCTTCTCCACTCCCTGTGATGTGAGCATGGTTCAGGGTGGTGTTGATGGGCCAGTTGTGAGGCTGAGCAATGTCTGTGACTACAACTCCCATCATGCTATTGCCTCCACCCCCTTCCCAGCATGCCCATGCTTCCTTCCTTTTGACTCTGCTTCCCTGTGGGGTGGGCTGGCTGTGCTGACAGGATGGCTGGGAGTGTTGTCCTGGCAGTTGTTTGGCTAAGAGTCCCAGGAGTGTCCCTGTGCTTCACACAACATAACCCAGGGTGGTGGTGCTTTGTGGGATCTTGTGTTAGGATGGAGGGCATTGCATTCCACCAGGTGGGTACTGTGGAGTTTGTGTTGGGGAGGGTGTGAGGGGAGGTGCTGGTGACTATAGTCAGTGCTGCAAGTCCCCCTTCCCACCCAGCCAGCCAGATATCCCACCATGGAACGTGCTTGCATTGCAGGGAGTGTAAGTTGTCTCTCAGGATGTCAGTCAGTGGTGTCCTGCTGTTTGTTGGTGCACAGTTGGCAGCAGGGCCTTGTGCTCCCCACAGCAGTAGCCAGTGTCAGCCATCTTGTGAGTCCTTCTCCACTCCCTGTGATGTGAGCATGGTTCAGGGTGGTGTTGATGGGCCAGTTGTGAGGCTGAGCAATGTCTGTGACTACGACTCCCATCATGCTATTGCCTCCACCCCCTTCCAGCATGCCCATGCTTCCTTCCTTTTGACTCTGCTTCCCTGTGGGGTGGGCTGGCTGTGCTGACAGGATGGCTGGGAGTGTTGTCCTGGCAGTTGTTTGGCTAAGAGTCCCAGGAGTGTCCCTGTGCTTCACACAACATAACCCAGGGTGGTGGTGCTTTGTGGGATCTTGTGTTAGGATGGAGGGCATTGCATTCCACCAGGTGGGTACTGTGGAGTTTGTGTTGGGGAGGAGGGGAGGTGCTGGTGACTATAGTCAATGCTGCAAGTCCCCCTTCCCACCCAGCCAGCCAGATATCCCACCATGGAACGTGCTTGCATTGCAGGGAGTGTAAGTTGTCTCTCAGGATGTCAGTCAGTGGTGTCCTGCTGTTTGTTGGTGCACAGTTGGCAGCAGGGCCTTGTGTTCCCCACAGCAGTAGCCAGTGTCAGCCATCTTGTCAGTCCTTCTCCACTCCCTGTGATGTGAGCATGGTTCAGGGTGGTGTTGATGGGCCAGTTGTGAGGCTGAGCAATGTCTGTGACTACAACTCCCATCATGCTATTGCCTCCACCCCCTTCCCAGCATGCCCATGCTTCCTTCCTTTGACTCTGCTTCCCTGTGGGGTGGGCTGGCTGTGCTGACAGGATGGCTGGGAGTGTTGTCCTGGCAGTTGTTTGGCTAAGAGTCCCAGGAGTGTCCCTGTGCTTCACACAACATAACCCAGGGTGGTGGTGCTTTGTGGGATCTTGTGTTAGGATGGAGGGCATTGCATTCCACCAGGTGGGTACTGTGGAGTTTGTGTTGGGGAGGGTGTGAGGGGAGGTGCTGGTGACTATAGTCAGTGCTGCAAGTCCCCCTTCCCACCCAGCCAGCCAGATATCCCACCATGGAACGTGCTTGCATTGCAGGGAGTGTAAGTTGTCTCTCAGGATGTCAGTCAGTGGTGTCCTGCTGTTTGTTGGTGCACAGTTGGCAGCAGGGCCTTGTGCTCCCCACAGCAGTAGCCAGTGTCAGCCATCTTGTGAGTCCTTCTCCACTCCCTGTGATGTGAGCATGGTTCAGGGTGGTGTTGATGGGCCAGTTGTGAGGCTGAGCAATGTCTGTGACTACAACTCCCATCATGCTATTGCCTCCACCCCCTTCCCAGCATGCCCATGCTTCCTTCCTTTTGACTCTGCTTCCCTGTGGGGTGGGCTGGCTGTGCTGACAGGATGGCTGGGAGTGTTCCTGGCAGTTGTTTGGCTAAGAGTCCCAGGAGTGTCCCTGTGCTTCACACAACATAACCCAGGGTGGTGGTGCTTTGTGGGATCTTGTGTTAGGATGGAGGGCATTGCATTCCACCAGGTGGGTACTGTGGAGTTTGTGTTGGGGAGGGTGTGAGGGGAGGTGCTGGTGACTATAGTCAGTGCTGCAAGTCCCCCTTCCCACCCAGCCAGCCAGATATCCCACCATGGAACGTGCTTGCATTGCAGGGAGTGTAAGTTGTCTCTCAGGATGTCAGTCAGTGGTATCCTGCTGTTTGTTGGTGCACAGTTGGCAGCAGGGCCTTGTGCTCCCCACAGCAGTAGCCAGTGTCAGCCATCTTGTGAGTCCTTCTCCACTCCCTGTGATGTGAGCATGGTTCAGGGTGGTGTTGATGGGCCAGTTGTGAGGCTGAGCAATGTCTGTGACTACGACTCCCATCATGCTATTGCCTCCACCCCCTTCCCAGCATGCCCATGCTTCCTTCCTTTTGACTCTGCTTCCCTGTGGGGTGGGCTGGCTGTGCTGACAGGATGGCTGGGAGTGTTGTCCTGGCAGTTGTTTGGCTAAGAGTCCCAGGAGTGTCCCTGTGCTTCACACAACATAACCCAGGGTGGTGGTGCTTTGTGGGATCTTGTGTTAGGATGGAGGGCATTGCATTCCACCAGGTGGGTACTGTGGAGTTTGTGTTGGGGAGGGTGTGAGGGGAGGTGCTGGTGACTATAGTCAGTGCTGCAAGTCCCCCTTCCCACCCAGCCAGCCAGATATCCCACCATGGAACGTGCTTGCATTGCAGGGAGTGTAAGTTGTCTCTCAGGATGTCAGTCAGTGGTGTCCTGCTGTTTGTTGGTGCACAGTTGGCAGCAGGGCCTTGTGCTCCCCACAGCAGTAGCCAGTGTCAGCCATCTTGTGAGTCCTTCTCCACTCCCTGTGATGTGAGCATGGTTCAGGGTGGTGTTGATGGGCCAGTTGTGAGGCTGAGCAATGTCTGTGACTACAACTCCCATCATGCTATTGCCTCCACCCCCTTCCCAGCATGCCCATGCTTCCTTCCTTTTGACTCTGCTTCCCTGTGGGGTGGGCTGGCTGTGCTGACAGGATGGCTGGGAGTGTTGTCCTGGCAGTTGATTGGCTAAGAGTCCCAGGAGTGTCCCTGTGCTTCACACAACATAACCCAGGGTGGTGGTGCTTTGTGGGATCTTGTGTTAGGATGGAGGGCATTGCATTCCACCAGGTGGGTACTGTGGAGTTTGTGTTGGGGAGGGTGTGAGGGGAGGTGCTGGTGACTATAGTCAGTGCTGCAAGTCCCCCTTCCCACCCAGCCAGCCAGATATCCCACCATGGAACGTGCTTGCATTGCAGGGAGTGTAAGTTGTCTCTCAGGATGTCAGTCAGTGGTGTCCTGCTGTTTGTTGGTGCACAGTTGGCAGCAGGGCCTTGTGCTCCCCACAGCAGTCGCCAGTGTCAGCCATCTTGTGAGTCCTTCTCCACTCCCTGTGATGTGCGCATGGTTCATGGTGGTGTTGATGGGACAGTTTTGGGGCGGGCAATATGTGTGACTGCGACTCCCATGATGCTATTGGCTACACTGACTTGGCCAGCATACACAGAATTCCTTCCTTTGAGTGGTCTTCACTGTGTGTTGGTGTTGTTGTGGTGGCTACATGTGTGGATGTGTGTGTTAGTTCTATTTGTGCCACTGCCTAGCTGTAGTTGTGGTTGTGTTTGTACATGTGTTGGCACAGTTGGATGTGACTTTTTGATGGCATGTGTTGTGTTTATCTGACTGACATACACATTTTGGGATGATTCTGTTCTAGTTGCTGTGTAATTGCTATGAGTGCATGGTTTGACTCTCCCCTTGACAGTGATGTGTGTGTTTTGTGGAAGTTTATTGTGTACATTTGTTGTGTACTCACCAGGCTCTGGGATGTCCTCTAGTCCATATACGCTCACTGGCGGAAGGATGGCCCGCACCTTCTCCTCCCAGGGCCTGAGGTATATTGGCTTGGCAGGAGGGCCACTGCCGGTGTGTTGGCTGTTGATGTAGTCTTTCTTCAGCATGTCCCGTACCCTCCTGCGCACGTCATACCACCTGTTCTGGATGTCCGTCTTTGTGCGCCGACATGGTGATTGGGCGTTCACCCTGTTGATGATCCTCTCCCACATCTTGGTGGTGCACAGTTGGCAGCAGGGCCTTGTGCTCCCCACAGCAGTAGCCAGTGTCAGCCATCTTGTGAGTCCTTCTCCACTCCCTGTGATGTGAGCATGGTTCAGGGTGGTGTTGATGGGCCAGTTGTGAGGCTGAGCAATGTCTGTGACTACGACTCCCATCATGCTATTGCCTCCACCCCCTTCCCAGCATGCCCATGCTTCCTTCCTTTGACTCTGCTTCCCTGTGGGGTGGGCTGGCTGTGCTGACAGGATGGCTGGGAGTGTTGTCCTGGCAGTTGTTTGGCTAAGAGTCCCAGGAGTGTCCCTGTGCTTCACACAACATAACCCAGGGTGGTGGTGCTTTGTGGGATCTTGTGTTAGGATGGAGAGCATTGCATTCCACCAGGTGGGTACTGTGGAGTTTGTGTTGGGGAGGGTGTGAGGGGAGGTGCTGGTGACTATAGTCAGTGCTGCAAGTCCCCCTTCCCACCCAGCCAGCCAGATATCCCACCATGGAACGTGCTTGCATTGCAGGGAGTGTAAGTTGTCTCTCAGGATGTCAGTCAGTGGTATCCTGCTGTTTGTTGGTGCACAGTTGGCAGCAGGGCCTTGTGCTCCCCACAGCAGTAGCCAGTGTCAGCCATCTTGTGAGTCCTTCTCCACTCCCTGTGATGTGAGCATGGTTCAGGGTGGTGTTGATGGGCCAGTTGTGAGGCTGAGCAATGTCTGTGACTACGACTCCCATCATGCTATTGCCTCCACCCCCTTCCCAGCATGCCCATGCTTCCTTCCTTTTGACTCTGCTTCCCTGTGGGGTGGGCTGGCTGTGCTGACAGGATGGCTGGGAGTGTTGTCCTGGCAGTTGTTTGGCTAAGAGTCCCAGGAGTGTCCCTGTGCTTCACACAACATAACCCAGGGTGGTGGTGCTTTGTGGGATCTTGTGTTAGGATGGAGGGCATTGCATTCCACCAGGTGGGTACTGTGGAGTTTGTGTTGGGGAGGGTGTGAGGGGAGGTGCTGGTGACTATAGTCAGTGCTGCAAGTCCCCCTTCCCACCCAGCCAGCCAGATATCCCACCATGGAACGTGCTTGCATTGCAGGGAGTGTAAGTTGTCTCTCAGGATGTCAGTCAGTGGTGTCCTGCTGTTTGTTGGTGCACAGTTCGCAGCAGGGCCTTGTGCTCCCCACAGCAGTAGCCAGTGTCAGCCATCTTGTGAGTCCTTCTCCACTCCCTGTGATGTGAGCATGGTTCAGGGTGGTGTTGATGGGCCAGTTGTGAGGCTGAGCAATGTCTGTGACTACAACTCCCATCATGCTATTGCCTCCACCCCCTTCCCAGCATGCCCATGCTTCCTTCCTTTTGACTCTGCTTCCCTGTGGGGTGGGCTGGCTGTGCTGACAGGATGGCTGGGAGTGTTGTCCTGGCAGTTGTTTGGCTAAGAGTCCCAGGAGTGTCCCTGTGCTTCACACAACATAACCCAGGGTGGTGGTGCTTTGTGGGATCTTGTGTTAGGATGGAGGGCATTGCATTCCACCAGGTGGGTACTGTGGAGTTTGTGTTGGGGAGGGTGTGAGGGGAGGTGCTGGTGATTATAGTCAGTGCTGCAAGTCCCCCTTCCCACCCAGCCAGCCAGATATCCCACCATGGAACGTGCTTGCATTGCAGGGAGTGTAAGTTGTCTCTCAGGATGTCAGTCAGTGGTGTCCTGCTGTTTGTTGGTGCACAGTTGCCAGCAGGGCCTTGTGCTCCCCACAGCAGTCGCCAGTGTCAGCCATCTTGTGAGTCCTTCTCCACTCCCTGTGATGTGCGCATGGTTCATGGTGGTGTTGATGGGACAGTTTTGGGGCGGGCAATATGTGTGACTGCGACTCCCATGATGCTATTGGCTACACTGACTTGGCCAGCATACACAGAATTCCTTCCTTTGAGTGGTCTTCACTGTGTGTTGGTGTTGTTGTGGTGGCTACATGTGTGGATGTGTGTGTTAGTTCTATTTGTGCCACTGCCTAGCTGTAGTTGTGGTTGTGTTTGTACATGTGTTGGCACAGTTGGATGTGACTTTTTTGATGGCATGTGTTGTGTTTATCTGACTGACATACACATTTTGGGATGATTCTGTTCTAGTTGCTGTGTAATTGCTATGAGTGCATGGTTTGACTCTCCCCTTGACAGTGATGTGTGTGTTTTGTGGAAGTTTATTGTGTACATTTGTTGTGTACTCACCAGGCTCTGGGATGTCCTCTAGTCCATATACGCTCACTGGCGGAAGGATGGCCCGCACCTTCTCCTCCCAGGGCCTGAGGTATATTGGCTTGGCAGGAGGGCCACTGCCGGTGTGTTGGCTGTTGATGTAGTCTTTCTTCAGCATGTCCCGTACCCTCCTGCGCACGTCATACCACCTGTTCTGGATGTCCGTCTTTGTGCGCCGACATGGTGATTGGGCGTTCACCCTGTTGATGATCCTCTCCCACATCTTGGTTTTCTGCGACATGGGGGTCTGTTGGACCAGAGTGCCAAACAGCTGTGGCTCCACCCTGAGGATCTCGTCTACCATGACTTCCAATTCACTATCTAGGAACTTGGGATTCTTCTTGGGGGCATGGTGATGGGTGGTGATGGTGGGTGATGTGTGTGTTGGTGTGCAGGTGAGGGTGTGTGGGTGTGTGTTGTGCTGGGTGTATGTGAGGTAGGTATTTGTTGGTGTGCTGATGGTGTGTGGCTTGTGTGAGGGATGAGCTGTGGGTGTGTGGTTGCTTTCTCTTGGGTGCTGGCAGTGGAATGGCAAGTGCAAAGGCTCATGGTTGTGATTTGTGTCCTTTATATAGGTGGAGTTGTGGGTGTGTCCTTGTTCTCTGTCCCCACCCCCCCCCCAGTATTTATTGGCTTGGTAATTGCATGTTTGGCCTTTTTTTGGTTGATTTTTCCTTTGTGCTGTTTGTGTATGTTGGAAACGTTCTTGTGACCGAGTCGGACCCTGCATTGGTCTCGTACGGTGTTTTCCGTTTCGTTCACGCTGTGTTTGTGCAGTTTTCTATGCTGCATACGCGTCGGTCGCGGTGTATTGTGTTGCTTCGGCTCGGTTTTGTATGCGTGTCGGTCGTACGGCTTGTCCTCCGTCCGACTCACTCGTGGTTTTCGCGCCTTGCATCGTACTTAGCGGTTTGGAGTTCGCGTGTACGTTTCGGTCGGATTTGTTCCGGGTGCGTGTCGGTCGGTTGGATTTGCGTGTTTTTCCGGCCGGATTGCTGTTTTCCGTGCGGCTCGGTCGGTCGGCTTGGTTTCGTTACGTGTCGGTCGGATTTTCGCGCCTTGCATCGTACTTGGCGTGTCGGGCGCCACGGGTGCGTGTCGGTCGGTATTTTTTCCGGATCCGAGTCGGTCGGTGCTTTTTCCGGCCCGAATCGGAATCGACCCCTAAGTGTAGTGCAGAGGTAGGAGTGGTTGGGTCAGGAAAGATAGTGGTGCAAATTAAAAAATTACCTGGCTAGTGGAAAAAATAAACTTTATTCGCTTCCCTAGCTGGAAACATTAAAAATTAAAAATTGGGGAGACGTGGCCACGAGAAGGTATTTACCGGAGAGGGTGCAGCCTTGACGATTTTTTGACTACAGGCGCCCTCCCCTTCCGTGACAGCTCATGAAGCCTTAAGTTCCTTTAAATAGTGTTATAAAAGATACCAAATAGGTATGGTTTTTTGGCATGCTTAATTTTAGCATGAACTGTGGCTGAATATCATTTAGGCACACAGATTACATATAAATAATGTGTGAGTGAAGTAGGGATCACGCATGGTCCTGAAGAGGAAGCCAAGGGGATGGCTTTTGAAACATGTTGACCAAGTAGGAGGCAACTCATAATAGTATACCCCCTACGTCTCCCCAATTTTTAATTTTTAATGTTTCCAGCTAGGGAAGCAAATAAAGTTTATTTTTTCCACTAGCCAGGTAACTTTTAAATTTGCACCACTATCTTTCCTGACCCTACCACTCCTACCTCTGCACTACACATAGGGGCCAATTCCGATTCCGGCCGGAAATCTCTCCGACCGAGCCGGACTCGGAGAGATTTCCGACCGAATCGGACCCTAGCAGTCCGACCGGACGAGTACGATGCATTCGCATGCTATCGGACTCGAGTCGGTCGGACTCCCATTGAAGTCAATGGGAGCCGGTCGTACAACGCGTACGCGGGCTCACATTGACTCAATGGGTGCGAGGCGGGCAAGGGCGCCCCCTACAGCGTGTACGCATCCATGCGCATCGCGGCGTACTTGCACAGGTAGGGGGGACCGGTCCCCCCTGTGTGCGACTCGCGCGCCTACGCGTACAGGGGGGTCCGACGCGGACCCCCAAAGTCCGGCTCCGACAGCTTTTTCGAGCCGGACGGCGCGAGTCGGTCGGACTGCTCGCGGCGCGCATCGTACTTACCCGGCCGGGAAACGTCTCCATAGCGCGGTGCGAGTCGTGTCCATGCGAGTCGGTCGGAGCGTGTTGAAGCCGCGTTCGAGTCGGTCGCCGATTTCGCGGGTGCTTGCATCGTACTCGCTCGGCCGGACCCACGTACGATTCGGTCGGGAAACAGGGCTCCGAATCGGATCCGGTGAATCCGAATCCGATTCGGAGCACTACTGGCCGAGATCGGAATCGGCCCCATAGTGTTTCCCATGACAATTTCTTGGGTTTAACACAATTTTCCCACCACCATCATTATAACTTTCAAAGCAAGGAAGGATATATTGAAAAGTGGTAGAATCTCTTTGTTGAATTAAGGTCTCTAGAGGAGGACGATTCTACTTTCACCCCTCTTAACTCCCCCTCTTTGATTTTTTTGCTTAAGTGGACACCGGCAAGGGTCCTTGATGAGGCCTGCCGCTGCTCACTTTCTGGCTGCCTCATTATTGTGCATTTGATATCAATATCGATGTCACATATCAGATGAGTCTGGTGGACTGCGTAGGCCCTCCCGGGTCTATTGAAACACTGATCTGGCAGGTGAGGCTTTGGAAGGGGGCAAGTAGTGCTATTACTACCCTCAGCTCCACCCTAGCCTTCCCCACCATCTCGAGGCATATTTTTTGTTGGTGTCTGGGAGAGAGGGAAGTGTCAGAGAGGTCAGGGGGAGCAGCCCACCCATCCCATCCTCCCTTCACAAACTCTTCCAACCCACCAACAAAAACAAAAATAACCAGAAGGTTGGAACTGTAAAGTGATGGACTGTGATTGCTCCTAGTCCCTTCCCTCCCAATTACCTTTTCCTGATTCATACAGCTCCTTTCTCTCCCAGTGCTTCTCTGTACAAAAGAGGCTTCTCTGTACAAGAGAAGCATTGGAAGAGGAGAGAGTTGCCTGTCCCTGCCCCAGCCCCAGCAAGGAGCCACAGGAAAGTTTTACTCCCCAGGCAGGAGCTAGATGCTGTTTGCAATTTTAATTATCCTAAACAAAATCATCGAAACAATGGCTTGCTGCTTTCTGCCCAGCCCCGAAGCCTGAAATCAATACACACATAAAGTATCGGTATTTTAGAACAAACTGATATGCATTATTACTGGCCTACGAATAGTATGAGTATGTATTATAACCATAATTATTAATTACTCAGCAAACAAAATGGGTAGAAAGGTGAACGCTAAATAGACCCTAACATATGTGTTACATTTTGGTGATTTACAGCTTTATTATTTCAGAATATCCTGATTATTTTAGAATATCTTGTTCTGAGGCATGTAAAGCTCCTTCAAGCCTTTATGACATTTGGCTTGAAGTCAGAGCGTCCCCTCTGGTAACTGGTCCACCAGTCTTGCTGGCCCCAATCATCAGTAACTTTTCTACTATTTTCACAAGTGATGGTTTATGAAACAAAGTTTGATCATACTCGGTTCAGGAAGCACATGGAAGCTGCTGCTCTTATATCTCATATAGCTTATATCTCTCCAGTTCCTCTGATACAGAACCATTCTAGCTTATTCACACTCAGAAGACATCCCCAGATACTTCAGAATGTAAAACGATTCAGGGAGTGGAAAAATACCTTCTCCAGCTTGCTAACTTGAGGAACAGAAATTTAACCCATATAATTTGTAAGTTTGCAGACAGCTGGGAGCCCACTTTTTTAAACTGGAGCTAAGCTTCTGTCATGCATTTCAATGCATTCGATGCATAATCAATTACCATGTTCACATACATTATGTAAACGTATACTAAAACCCATGCCACACATGTCAAGTTGGTTTAAGCTATTTCATTTAATTGTATTCTTCACTTGTGGTTTATAGCATAATGTTTATGCTTGAGAGACAGGTTCAAGAAGAAAATGGCTCACAGGAACTGTCAGTCTGCATGTGTACTGTGGCCTTGTGTGATGCGCTACTGACATTCATCACATTACTTTAGAATCTGTGGGGGATATGTACAAGTAAATGTCAGAGCGCGTGTAATGCCAAATTTTGCAACTCTGCTCTCTGACATTTTCAAAATGCAAGGATGCACTGTATTTACAAAAATATAGTGCACCCCTATGTTTCCCCTACCACTGGCACTATTAAAGCTGCGTAGTGGCAGTGCACTAAGTGCCCCGGGTATGCCCAAACGTGGATCCCGGGCTAACTGTGCCACTGAATTCAAGCTATCCTACTCGCCTTTAGTGCCAGTGCAGGCACCCTGCACCATGTTGCAAGGGTGCCTGCGCTGTAGTGGTGATAGTTTATTTGCAGGAAGGGACACCTTCCTGCACGTAAACAACCTTTAAGGCAATTTGCTGTTTCTATGTCTGCTGCATTCTGCAGCAGACATAGAAAGAGCAAATTATGAGGAGAAATTAATAATTTATAACCGTATCACCATCCTAAGACCAGGTTTTACCTTGCCTTAGTTGTTGGCGCTGCCTCATCCTTGTAAATATGGAGCAGTGTCAAAAAGCAATGGGTATTGCGGTGGAACGCCCACTGCAAAACCCATTGCCCGCCCCTTTGCCGCAGTGGACTGTTGCGGAAAAGGGCATATTTACAAGGTGGCGTTAAGCCATGTTAAGTGGCTTAACGCCACCTTGTAAATATGGGGTATGGAGCAATGCCCCTGGAGCGTCAGAAAAAGTGACGCTCCGGTGGCGTTAGGGGCTTGTAAATATGCCCCATTGTGGAAAATACTTTGAGGATGACTTTTCTATTCGTGGGTGTAACTCACTTATAAATTTCACACAGGTGACCACCCATGTGTATGTCACATGGAAAAAACGTCACCAATACAAATTTACCCTAATACTAACAAGAGGTTTGGAGTTGAGCATACTCTGCTGTTGCATTCCCTTTGCCAGCTATAGCTGAAGAAACTGCTGCTCTCTGTACTGTACCTTGGTCTGGGTGTGTGCATCAGAAAAGCCCGCACTACTGCTGCTGCTTCGTATGCTATTTTTGTCTGTGATTCAGTCTTGCACTGTTGTTGTCATTGGTGTTCTGTATGTGAGAAAAGCTTTCACTGATATTGCCATATACATATTGTACCGTTATCCATCACAGCTGGCCATAAGTCCACGCCAGAGGAGGGGTTGGGAATGTCCTTTCAAATATTGGTCCTATTGCTGGAACCTCCGACAGCTATCACTATTGCACAAACACATGTACATCAATACCGCTGAGAAGGTTTGATCCTGCCAAAATATAAGAAAGACTGTCCTGATGAGAAGTTCTGGCGCTATTCCACTAAGATATACTTTATCTATGCTCAGAAGCTGTGATCTCAGAGGTGTGCTGGGGTGCTTCCACACCTTATGCCATACCTTCTTTTTGTTTTTTTTAAACACTCTCTTTATTTCACCATTGGCAACTATATGTTTTTTGGCAAATGTAGTGCTCTAGAGTGTTGTAAACCTTGCATCAATATCTCATTGCAGCCTGAAGATATAGTGACAAATTGACACATTGTCATGTTTTCTGCAAATTTCCTCAGTATTTTGTTGCCTTTCTCAAATGGATAAACATAAACATCTCAGAACTCTAACCAAGTTAATGTCATCAAGAATGCCTGGAGTCTGGCAATACTAAATATGTGTAGGTTGTTCTAGGGAGAGTAGTCTGCACAATAATTCATGTAATATTACAACGTAACACAAAATTGTGTCAGAATCACTGTTGATGGTGCACTGTTCATTTGATGACAGATATCCAAAGTCAGGATTGTACGGCCGTGACTGGCTGGCCAGTAGAACACTCTCAACATTATGTTTGTCAGATATTTAGCATGGTCTTTCCTTCTAGTCTGCCTTGTGCAGGAACATGCATAACTTAAAACTTGGCAATTTGATTGTGTTTAGTTTCCTGCTACTTTGGCCCCACTTTACTGTCTGCTAGATCGCTGGGACACTTCCTTTAAAGCAGCTGTGTGCTTTAACAAGAAAAGAAAATGCCCCAGCCAAGGCATGACATCCAGCTTTGTGTTAGGTCTAGGCAACACCCTGAGCTTCTTCTCATGAGGAAGTGACACAGATCCATAGGGTTGCCAGACCTTTCTTACCATTACTGCCTTTGGCCTGCCCTTTAACTGGATGCAAAGACAAACTCCTGAGAAGCAGTGCAATAGGGGTTGGAAGAGAAAGAAGGGATAACTGATGAGCGTCTCTCATGTTCACTACCTGAGTGATGATAGGGTGTGGTTTTCTTGTGACTAGTCTCCAGTCTGGTTTCCCTCTGGACAAAGGTTAGTGGAGCGGAGCCACTTCAAAAGAAACACTCGATTTGTTACTCTATTCTACGTCTAGTGACTCTCTACAGCCTATTCTCTAAACTGGCTGTAACCAATCCCACTGCACACCTAAAGATGTCCTTTTCCACTTGTGGGCTCTGTGGTCGAGTTGGGTGGAGTTCTTGAGTTCATATAAGTTCTGTGCGGGAAGATGCAGCTTAATGATAAGAGAATTCACTCACTGTTCTTTGCAAATCTTTGCAAATCTTTCTTAGCTACACCTACTATTCCCCTCCATGGACGTAGTGACTGTTACCTGATCTCTCTTTTTAAAACGGGAGGTATTGGGGAACAGGAGGTCTTTCTCTTTAGGATCAAAACAGTGTTAACTCACAACTTTTGCATAACAATCTTCAAATGTCTTTGACTAATGTTGAGCTTTAGATTGAAGAGTTTGTTAGTTCCTTCAACAGCGTGTTGAATAATCACATAGTCATGTAATGCCTCTAAGTAACTTTCTTTTGTCAAGTTCTTAGTGTACCAAGTTGAGAGTTTTTGTTCTTGACTTTTCTCCTACAGATTTCTGGTTGCCTCCCCGTCGGCAGGAGGAGTGACTTCTGGAGAGAAAAAAGGTAAGTCTGTCAACAGTTGGTTGCATGTGCAGCATTTGCAATCTTGACCGGGAGCTTCATCACGGAGCTCTCACTCCTGCGGAAGCCTCTGGATAATGAGCATGGAGATTTCTTGGCGTGGTTTTACATAAGCTTGCCACCCATGCCCAAGATGGCAGCCAAGGCACATGGTCATAATAAGTCTACAAGTCCTGCAAGTTTTTCCTCAATGCCACACAGCATGCCCAGGAGAAGAGGCCCCAGCAGGGAGGAAATGGTGCATGTTGTGTGCTGGTGAGCTGTGCCTGTATTAATGTACGTGTTAGGGAAGCAGTGGGTTTCCTGGGTCTGCTGAACATGGGGGTACCAGACAGCTATGGGTTTTCTAAGGGTTGAGGGTTTTCCTTTGCATTCTCTGGGGCAGATTTAGCAACACTTTGCGCTGGTGCAAAGTCACAAAAAATAATGCAACCCTGCGCAAAGTGTTGCTAAAGTATTTACTTTCCAGTGCAAAACGTTTTGCAGTGTAAAACATTTTGCACTGGAAAGTAGCCCTAAGAGAAAAACAAATACCAATTTGCATTAAAGGTGCATCTCCCAGGTGGTATGTGGGTGTTTCCACACTACCACCCATGGTTCTTGAAGCAAATGCCTATCTATTAACAATGGTAGACAGGGCATTGTGCGTACATATAACTCCTTGAGGCAGGCACTAAAAAGGAGAACTGTTTTCATGTTAGGCTGTCAAAACAGCATCCCAGCTCCTTGTTGAGGTGCAGACATGTGTATATGCACACCAGGTAGGACACAGGTACTGTTTTGATTTTTTACTGGGGCGCATATGTATATGTGTGTCTATGACCCAGCGAGGAGACAGAGAGTATTTGGATTTTTTGGGGAGGTAAGAAAAAATGGGGCACTGATGTGTGTCTCTGCTACCTAGTGATTGGTGTGATTTTGCTTTTATTCAGAGGCTAAGAAAAAGTCCAAAAAGGGTACAGGCTCCTCGTTTGTGTGCAGACATCTGTGTGAGTGTATGACTGCACCCCAGCGAGGAGACAGGCTCTGTTTGGATTTTTTCTGAGGCTAAGAAAAAATCCAATCATTAACATGGTCCGTGCCTGGGTCACAGACATATGTGTGCCTACACCACATCAAGGTGCCAGGGCCTGTTTGGTTTTTTTCTGAGGCTAAACAAAATCCATACAACATCTATGCTAATTGCTGGAGCACATACCTGTGTGTGCCTACACCCCAGTGAGGAACTAGGCACTGTCTGGAATTTTTCTTAAGATAAGAAAAATCCAAACAGCATCAGGGCTCTTTGCTGGGTCCCACCTTTGATTGTGTGCCCATGCCCCAGCAAGCAACCACTGTTTGTATTTCGGGGCAGGTCAGTGATCCACATTTTCACTTGGAGATGAGAGATTCTCTGAAAGTACTGTCAGACTCCTAGTATCCTTACATTGGTGAACATAACTCAGTGGAAGGGATGAGAGACACCTCTCAGTTTTCCTCTTGCCGTCGTCCTGGTGTAACCTCAATAATTTCAGGGAACACAACACAATAAACCAGGATTTATATAACAATAAACTTGTATGAAACGCATTTTGTATCGCCTAAAAAAAGATGTATTTATTTATTTATTTATTTATTTGCACAAATGCATTGTGGTATTGCCACTTTTATAGATTCAACATTACATCCAAGGAGTACTATTTATAGTGCCAACATCAGCATATATTCAGAATGCTTAGATGTCATCTATTTATACAAGCAACAAGTCTCTTTTACAAGAAGTGTGAAATATAGATAGCATTAAATTAAGATATACCTATGTCCATCACTGATATACCATGTAGCGTCTTCTGTACTATATATTGTAAATAGAAATTGTTTTTAAATGTCTGTACATATTGCAAATAAGTATTTTTTTTTGTAAATGTTTTGTAGCCCTGAAGAAGTCCTTGGCGGACGAAATGCGTTGGCTACTGTTTGAATGATGTGATTTTAAGAAAAAAAGACGAAAAAAGATTTACTGAAAGAAGAACTTATCTTCACATCTGTTCATTGAGACTAATTGATGACATTGTTTGAAGTTACAATAGACATAAGTCTCATTATGTACTCCTAACAAATTTTGAAATTGAGTGCTGAACCACCATCTAGTCTGTTCATTTTGGAAATTAATTTCCTTTTAGGAGTGTAGAAGGGTTGCACTTCGGGTTCCTTGCACCATTGAGATTATAGCTTACTGTCTTTACATTGTGTTGGCGGGTGCAGGATATTAGTGCCTTGACCCTTCATATCCTTTGTATGCTAGTTCCAAAATGTAGTTTAGGAAATTTGGACTAGGGTTAGGTGTAGGAAATTAAGAATAGGTCCATGATACTACTACTATATGAGATCTGATTTAAAAAAGTTCAATGTTACTGCATTTGCCTTTGCCAGTAAAATATATTTGGGAAGATTATTAACTGTACCAGTAATCTTTTTTTAATTTAATTTTATTTATTTCTTACATCAACATCCAGGGGCAAGAAGAGGGCTGGCCTGGATCCACTGAGGAAGGTGAGGGAGCCAGAAGTGCCTCCACAGGTGCCACAGCAGATGACTCTGCTGGCCTTGGTAAGTCCTCCTGTTAATATTATTAGTTCTGTAACTTTTACCGCTCCACATTTAGAATTAATTTTCCTTTCTGCTGTGCCTGTCTCCTCATTTTTTTCCAACTCCTCTTCATTCTATCTGTTTCCTAAATTCTTCTTATCCCTGAATTATCCTTTTTACTTATGTTCTATATTTCAAGATTCTGTAAGTGACTTCAAATTGTCTGTACTAGTCTGTCTGTTGCTTCCCTTCTTCTGCTTTGTCAGTAAGCTTTCCCTTACCCCTTATATATTGTGTAGACTGGTGGTACTGGGAACCTATTTTAGGTCAGGTACTCTACTGTGAAGATCGCATATCCAAGTAGGGTATTCTACGCATGTTTGTTGAGAAGGCTTTCTTTTTCTTGCTCATGCTCAAACAATAAAACAAGAGAGTGGCAATGATCATTGTGGACCCCCCAATGTTGTGTAATTATTATTAACATAGCATACCAGCAGTTGATGACAGTGCAGCATGGCTGGCAGTATGGCGAGGACAGCCTCACTGAATTTGCCAACCAAGACCATATGACCTTCATTGACCAATTAATGCACCCCTTCATTGTGCTTCAATAACTCAGATTCATCATAGCTCTGCCCCTCCATTGCAAAAAGTTTTTGGTTTGCTTGACTACCTGGCTTTTCAAACTGCCAACCAATAAAATGCCCCATGTGATATTTTGATAGAAGATACTGTAACCGGACTGTAGTGATGTATTGTGGTTGTATTTTGCTAAAATAATAATATTAAGGGTAGGTGTATCTGGCATCTAAAATGTGTAATATTTTTTCTATCTGCACAGACTACCAGTGCCGGGGCCAGCAGCGAGAGCGCCTGCAGAGCAGACGGGGCAGCAGTGGTCGAATAGGGGGTCCCAGCGGTGGGAGGGACAGGCGGTGGTATGTCACATTGCTTGCTTATTGACAATTTGTAATATACTCACTGCAAGGGTGTTGACTCGTGAATGCCCCATTTTAGCAGATGCAATGGATGGCCTCTTTTATCTGCAACTCAGCAGACAAAGGTTCATAATGAAGTTTAACAACTATGGGATGAAGGAAAAGGAAATAAAGGATGGAAGGAGAAATGATGGGTAAATTGTAATGTGAGTGGAATGAAAGGATGCGTGGTTGAAAGGATGCATATAGGTGGGTGATAGGATGCATGGGTGGGTGAAGGATGGATCAAAGGGTATACGGGTGAAAGGATGCCTGCCTGGGTGGGTAAAAGGAATGCTCTGGTGGATTAATGCAGGATTGGTGAAAGGATGCGTGGGTGGGTAAATGGATGTTGGTGAAAGGTTCATTGAGAGGTATGTTTGGATGGATGGATATAATGGATGGAAGGTTTTAAATGGTAAAAGACTGGAAGAGAGAACGTTAAGCTTAAATGGTGTGCATCAAAGACAAGTGTGAAGATTAAGAATACTGGAAGAACAGTGCAATGATGACTGGATAATTACTTGGATGAAGAAACAAGGGAGCTCTTCTGGATAGGGGTGTTTACCTACTTCACTTGCTTAAAATGGTTTTATCAAAGCTTTGATTCAAAGGGTTGGAGTGATATTTCTGTCTACTCGCTTGACACAGTATTTTTAAGTGAGACAGATATTATCTATCCCACTCATCATCAATCATCACCTTCCTCACTATCCATGACATTTTTCCAGTTGCACCCATGATGTCCTCAATGCTGCATGGTTCAATTCAGCCCTGCAGTGCTGGCTGTGCAATGTGCATCTGCTTGAGTTAATGTGACAGTTGCAATGCATGGCAATGTGAAAACAAGGTGTTTTTCTATTACCTCCCAGTGCCCACTCAGTCATTTCCTAGTACTTCACTCCTTTATTCTTTCCCCAGTTCTGTCCCAGCCTTCCCAAAAATTTGAAAAATCCATTCTTTGCATGCCCCACATTTTTCTAGCCAATTGATATATTTCATCATGGCTTCCATAACGGATTTACACCTTTTCAAATGTTTCCCTTTATACATTGTCAACCATTTGACTCACTAGCCAAATTGTAGGCACATGATGATGATCAGTAAAATGTCTACTTACCCGGTCTAATCCCTCTAACTCACCATGCAGTAGAGTATGTTAAGTTTCCTTTCCTTAATGCCATGTAAATGTATTTGTTGGAAAAAATAATTATAAAGTATGGTGGAGGGTGAGGTCATGGAGTGAAGTGGGACTAAGTAAGTGCCATGACTTTTGTGGATAGGATAGTCTGTGACGAACGTGTCAAATACAATCTATATCCTGTTCCCTAATCCTTTCCCTATACTGCAGTGCATCACTTTTCCCACTGTCTACTTTCAGCTGACAGAATACCAGCATGATTGATTTTATACTTGACATGTATCATTCATATTATACATCTACCTTGTAGTCAGGAGTAAAATTGAAAGGCATTCAGGAGAAAACCCCAAAAGGAAGCAGCATCTCTGTCAGGCATTTTCCATAAGCCCCATTGGTCCATCTCAATGATCACACCATAATATTTACCTTTTTTGGTCTATTCTGCTCAAACAGACACTGCAACATGTAATAAGTTGGGTTCCAACATGTTGGCACCTTCTGTATGAGTACTTTAACTGGCATTCTATTATCACGCTGAATGATCCTCAATGACTGAAATTAGTGCAGATTCTTCTGTAGGTGGACAGTAAGTTGCTGACTCGGTCTTCTTTTTTTAGAAAATCCAGTGAAATGATGTTGATGCAGTGCGCCAAACGCAGGATCCTGAAATAGCCACCATCTGTCGTTGCCTTAACTATATGACTGACATTGTCCGTAGCAACAAATCCAATGTTAAGCCCTCTGGGTCGCAGGCATTCAAAGACCTTGTTGTTAAGTCATCCAAGATGTCTGCAGCTGTATGAGACTTCTCCATGGTGAACATGGCTACTGTTGAATGCTTCCGAGCTCCTTTTAAAATGTCAACAATATTAACACCTGCAGATATCATTTCTCTAACCCCCACAAAAGAGATCCAGTGTGCAGTGATGCACATGTAATCAGTGGCTTGGCAACTGGTCCACATGTCTGTCATCAGATGGATTATGTAAACAGCACTCTGCTACAAAGCTTGTCCAACCAATTCCAGCACATCGTGATGCAGCACTGGAACAGCAACTCTGATAAAATTGATCTGGCTGGGAACCTTCCATCGTGGGCAGGTGGCCACCACAATTTCAGGAAAACCCACTCCTTCCACAAAAGATAAAGGGAGGAGGTCCAGCACAAACATTTTAGCCAGCTTTGAGTTGTACAATGTGCCATTGGGTGGTTGCATTCATTGTGCACCTCCTTCCTAAACATGCAAGGAATAGAAGCCTGGATTTTTTTTTTTTGGTGCCACCGATGCAGGCGACTTATTGAGAGCAGAAGGAGGTAGGCTCAATGTGCATCTCAGCGGGTAGTCACTGTATGCTCTTGCCTTGGTATCTCGACCTGACTCAGAGTCTTGTGCCCTTGCGATGTTGCTGAAATGGGCAATACTACTGAATTGCTGTGGTCAGGGATGATTTGCATAACAAAAATGTTACCCTTTTCTTCACCTTCACCTTCCACCTTGATCGGATCGGATTCCCTGCTCTCACCCCCTTCACAAACAATACTTCCAGTTTTTGGCCTTTAAGGTTCTCATCCTAGCGGATTGTGTGGTGTTTTCTTAAATAGGATGTTTGGCCTCCGTTACCATAGTTTGTACCAAGCTTACCTCAACTAACACTTGTTCTGCAAATGGAGTGTATGGCAATGTTTGGCTCCTTATCGCTAACCGTAAAGAAGCCCCAAACTGAGGAGGTCCACTTTCTGACACTGGTGCCACTGCCAATGTCAGAAGAAGTGGTGGTTGGTCAGCATTTTGATGTTTGCCTCTCAGCAGTGCCTACTTCTACTGAGGTGGTTGTGGATGTAGGTCGCAACCGGGGCCTTGCAAATATATAAGCTGGCGGTGACGATATCTGTGCCACATCCCTCAGAGCAGGTTAAGATGGGGTCACGTCGGTCTCCACTGGGGATGGGCTAGGAACCATGATGACTAGGCCTGGGTGAAATTTGCGGAGTTCTGCTACATGGAACTCTGCGAAGTGACCAAAACCTCTGCCGCACTAGGCAGGGTTCCGCAAGAGGCGGAGTACGTTACGTTGTGCTGTTCGTGCTGATTTTTACCACCGGGTGTTTGTCCCGTGCTGTAAAATCTGCGCAAACGGCATCACGCGCACTGCTTCTTTCTGCTCCTTGAGTAGATGTTCCACTCAAAATGCTTCCTCAACGCGAACGGAAGATTTCTCAACGTGAGTGGTAGCGCCATCCAGTACCGCTCACATTGAGAAATCTCACCGGGAGGTGGTCTGGAGTAAGATTTTCCTCTCTCGTGCTCGCCAAGCAAGGAAAAAATTCCACTCTACTGAGTTTTTCAGAACTCCATGTGCTACGCAGAGCCCAGAGTGGGAAAAACTCCACAGGTCTAATGATGACTAGCTTGTTGTCATCCTCCTCTTCTTCATCCATAACTCTAAGGCTTTCAGGAACATCCCTTTTCACTAGCCTTTCCTGGCGTGTCTCAGACTGAGGTGGCATCCAAGTGGAGTCTTGATCATCAGACGTACGGCTTGGAGAAGAAGATGGTGGAGTACCCCTACCCCTTCTTTTTCTTGCTGGAGATCTGGAAGACAATGAATCTTCTGAAAGAGGGGCTTCTTCTTCTTCCTCAGCATAAGGCTCAATCTCTTGAAGGGCTCCTACTTCAGGAGGAACTACTATTGTTGGCTGCAGCTGTTGTTGTCCACTTAGCTGAGTTTCCAGCAACGATTGGGTATTACTTTGCAAAAGTGATAGCTCTAACTCAGCGTCACTTCTTGTCAGTGTTGCCGTGATTAGGGTTGAGGTCCAGGTGACAATGGAATAATCCTTAGAAAATGAATGCTGTTGTGCACTAATGGCAGACATTGGGTTAATGATGGATGCTAAGGAAAATGTGAAATAGAAAAAAAAATAAACAATGAAAATAAAATGTCAATGAAAATGTAATTAAAAAAATTATATTTTTTAAAAATATAAAAAATCATTTACATTTGTTTGAAAAAATTAAAATAACATTGTTAAAAAATAAATAAAATTTAATTTAGAAAAGAACATAATTTTAAAAAACTAAAAGGGAAAAAACTAATTAAAATTAAATAAAAACATTTTTGTAAAAAGAATATCAAAAAAGAATTAATTAAAAAAATATTATTGCTGAAGTTCTAGGGGACTACCATGAGAAACCCATTGGGATTTGGGAGGCAAGGAGAGGTACAGGTAAAAAATGCAAAAAAGTATATAATATAAAACACTGTTCATACAGTACATTAAGTATGAGCATTGAGCTACTAGGCCTCAAGCATATTAATTTATTAAACTGATATATCAGGAAAAAGTAAAAAAAGAATTGGCACAAATAATAAGGCTTAAGCCTCTACATACAAATTAAAATGGCTTTAAAAACTGATGGTTGCACAAAATGGCCAGATGGTCAAACAACAAGCAAGGAGGCATGGCCACAACAAAGAACACATGGAGGCCAACGGCAAAAGCACACTGGCTGGCAACACAAAATGGTCGCCAGCCACATGGTCACAACAACAACCAGCAAGGAGGCATAGATACAACAAAGGACACATGTAGCCCTATGACAAAAGATCACTGACTGACTACACAAAATGACCACCACCCACATGGTCAAACAACAAGTAGGAGTGAGTTTATTAACTTTTTTTAATTATATTTTATTTTATGAGGAGTCTAAAATGATTAACACATGTAACACAAATAAACATTTCCAAATAACAAACTCCGCTTTCTCCGGTCAAACACAGTTCAATAATAAATATGTATATCAATATGACAGCGGCAGAGGAAAAAAATTGAAAAATATAATAATAGAAGGAGATGGAAGAGTCTAAACTTAGACCAAGTATCAACCCAACAGTTCAGGAACTACTCCCAATGAAGTCTGGACCAAATTCCCTCCACCTTCTTAATAGCTTGAGGACCTCTTGCCTTGGCCACTGTGTTATACCCTACTTAGTTGTATAACATGTACTGCAGCCCTGCTGCCTCTAGCTGCTCAGCCAGAGTGTGAGTTGGTTATGGAATGTTGGTGTGCCTGTGATGCGTGGAATGCCTGGGTGTCTGAGTGGATGAGTGTATTCTTGATGTCCCACTTTGACATGTTTGTCCCTGAACCAACGTGGGTGCGCACTCGCGCTACACAGGAGCAGTGTGGCTTTGCCGAAAATAGTGTTTTTTTGCCACATGTGAAGCTCTATTGCGAGTGTTTTCTTTGGACTCTTCTCTACCTGCAGCACGATTATGTGCTATTTCCTTGATGCCTGGGAGTATCTAACTTTGGATGAGCCTTTTCTACATGCTATGCGGCCTGACATAATGAGGAGTTTGGAGATTTAAAGTGGTGAGCCTTGTTTTTCTTTATTGTTTTAATCAGTACTGGCAGCGCATTTCTTTTGACAGTTCAACTGCTGCTCAGCATTTTGAAAATATTGGCGCGTGCCGTCCTCTGTACGCGCGCAAGCTTACCTCCTCTTTTCTTCATGGATTCCGTGTGACGTCCCTCCTTGTTCGCGCTGTTTCGCTGCCTCCAGAAGCACGATCCACAGCCGTGCTGAGAGCCATCCGGCAGGACGTCTGCTTACGTGCCGCCATCTTGTGGTTGGTGGTTGTTTGGCTCTCCGTTGTATTCTACCGCGTTGCCAACCACGCTCTTGCTGAATGCCAATACACGCTGTTTGGGATTCTACAAATAAAGTTTGTTCATTCGTCTACGTCATTTCACGGTCGGAGGTGTGCGTTTATGCACAGGGTTATGGATGTCTAGGAGCATTCTGGGTGGTCCTGTACGGTGTGGCAAGCTTCAAGACCTCTTCTTGGGAACCTCGCTATCGATCTTCGCTGAAGTGTTTGTTAAATTCACGTCAGAAGAGTAACAAAGGTACATTTATTTGTCTGGGTGAGGTAACTCTTAATGGTGGCCTCATGGTGTCCGTGGATTACGCAGAACTTTGGGGTTTGGACATGTCATCATTTTTATTCAGGACATCCTCGTAGTGGAATCCCCTGTCTCTGTATGTCAGAGCTGATTTCACATTATCATTTTGTTTATACAGTTTATTGCAGTTTTGAGTTCGACAGAACGATGGCAGAGAGGTTTGTTGGTGCTTTGTTCTATCTAACCATGTACTGTATCACATTTTCTACGTGGTGGCACCATGCATTTC
This sequence comes from Calotriton arnoldi, assembly GCA_963921515.1. Taxonomy (NCBI): domain Eukaryota; kingdom Metazoa; phylum Chordata; class Amphibia; order Caudata; family Salamandridae; genus Calotriton; species Calotriton arnoldi. Next base: position 263,175 of record CAWUFW010004422.1, read on the forward strand.
TAGAGTGCAGCGTAGGATTGCTCTAATTTGTGAAATCTTCTTTTCATCCATTTCTGTTGTGGTTAGCTGCACTTCATTATCCCTTACATGAGGGATGGCCATTTAAAAAAAATGTTACAAGTGCCCCTACACAGGGGTGAACCCTTACACGGGGTGAGTGTTCCCTAACATGAGGGTTGGCCCTACGTCGGGGTAAGTTTTGGGATTTTACGTCCAATTGAAATGCCTGATTTACATTTGTACCCTTACATGAGGGTGGTCTCTTTGTTTTGGGTGCAGGGGTGGGTTCCTGCGTGCTTAAGACGCATTGCGCCGCACAAGTTTATTTTGCACGGGTGGTCCCCTTGCGCTGCACGAGATTTTGTTGCAGGGTTTTGGCAGAGTTGTCTCTTGTAGTTATGTGGGGACTGGACATAGGGTGCAAGTGCCTTTGTACAAATCACAGGTTGTCCCTTTTTGGTTTTGGGTATGGGTTTTCCTTGATCTTCTTGTGGATGGTCACATTCACAGTGTTCCCTGTACAGGAGGGATGGTTGTTGGGCTACATCTCTGTCCACATTACGTTTCACTGTTTGTTACCCCTGTTATGGGGATATGTAACCTCTACAGGGGTTTGGACATGGGGTAGTCCCATACATATACAGTACCTAGGTTAACCCTTTCGTGGGGTTTGGATGTGGGTTTTACCCTTTCATAGTTGTGCGCAGTACAGTTGTACATCCCTTCACGGGCGTTTCTATGGGTGACGACCCATATACTTGTTTATTCCCTTACTCTTGGGATTGTAGAATGTAGGGTTTGCTATATTTGTCGCTACTCTACGTTTTGCTTTTTGGCATTTGTGTTGCGGGGTCTTTTACCCTTTGCGTTATAGTACATTAAGTTACAGTGTATTATACAAAATGCTTGAACTGTATTTCTTGTAATGCTACACTTTTGCTTACGCTTCAAAATGTTTTATAATCTCTTATTAGGGAGGATGGGGGATATTGTTGGTCAATTGTTTATTTGCTGTATCTTTCCCATCCTTTCTTGCTTTAATGGTTCTTTCTCCTGCGATGTTTTGTCTTTATTGCTGCATCTGAGAGACTTGTACCATTATTCATTTTCCTTGTTTATAGTCCTTGTTTGATGTTATATTATATTCATCTTTCGTTTTCTTTGAAGAAAAAGGGATAATGTTATACCCTACTTAGTTGTATAACATGTACTGCAGCCCTGCTGCCTCTAGCTGCTCAGCCAGAGTGTGAGTTGGTTATGGAATGTTGGTGTGCCTGTGATGCGTGGAATGCCTGGGTGTCTGAGTGGATGAGTGTTGGCAGTTAGAGATGGGCTGAGCAGCTAGGCAGGCTGCTCCTGGTGGGGCTGGTACTACACCAGTGCTGGCTGGTTACAAGACTGATGTAACATGGACTGATGGATGAAATAAAGACGACGTGAATATACATCCTGGCTCCTGGTGTCTACTTGCTGAGAACACAACACACTGCAAATTCAGATTCATAAATTTGGCGTAGCAACGCTCACCACTCCATCGCTTTCAGCGGGGAGGAGCTTATCCAGACCCTGGCAATGAATAATCGAGCAGTAACAATTATGATACAAACCAGTGACCCAAGGCCAGAATCGAAGCCAGATTTGTACCCCAACATGATTTCCTTGTTAATTCAAACCCTAAGTACACTATTTTCAATTGAAGTACGCTGCCCCAAAACTCCAGAAGCATTGGACAGCCAGTGAACATATGAACTAAATCAGCTGCATAGCAGCGGTGTTTTGGATAAAATATAAGTTATCGGGGCCCCGAGACAATGACTATTTGGAAATATGATCAGGCATATAATAGAGCATACAAATTGTTCTAAATTGCTGCAGCTTAAGGCTAACAGAAATAACTGAGTTATCTAATGATTCAAAAGCCTCCTATATCCCTGTAGCCGAAGTTTCAGATGTGAGGTGCCGGCTCAATTTTTAAGGCCAATTGCATATTGTCATTCTCAGTGTGCAAGATAAACTTCTGATATACTAGACTTATGGAGATTTTTACCTGAAGCCTGATGGAGACAGCTGAGAATTTATGATATTTCTTAGTCAACATTAACCTTATAGCCAAGCAAAAAAGAATCCCTCACATGCAAATATTTTTACAAAAACCTTGCAGGAGCCCAAATGCTGCCTGTAATAAAGTGAAAGTTTTAAAGCCCTGAAGATCGTGCACCTATCCCAACCGACAGACCGCCAGACTTTCCCAGACTCTCCCAATGTTATCGTGAAATATATCTGGGAGAATTGGATTAGCCCAAAGCGGGTATAAATGTGAAATGCAGGTAAGGCATATTTAGTACAGATATCCCAACAAATCCACACTAGATCCCTGATTATCTAAAATTAAACCCTCTTTAAATAATTAGGGTCTGTCAACATATGAAGTGAGTACCTAGTGTCAGAGCCAAGTGCAATTATTCAAGATGCCACTCTTAACATATCAAAGTTTGGTCTCATTCAGTGCTTATACACAGATGGACAAATCTCATAACTAACAAGGTACCATGTTCCTAAGGATCAGAAAATCTTACACTGTGCATTTAACAAATAATCTATAAACAGGGAGGACATATTCATTATGTTAGCACTGAAATAGCTATGAGGCTTAAATGTTCACATTTTCCCAAATTCTCATGAAAAAGAGGAAATCAACTATTCATAGAAAGTGCTAGTTTAAGAGATATCACAAAGTATTCATTATTCTGTCCCATAGAAAAGTAGTAGTGCCTTATGTAAAAGTTCCTGCTTTGTATCCCAATGGCAGTACGTATCTTTCAAAAGGAATTAGAACTGAGTGCCTTGAGATTCCTGTCAAACAAGGTTATGTCTTAAGAAGATCCTATTGTGCAGTCTTCCATTCAGTGTGGCAAGAAACCTTTTAAGGTCCTGCAAAAGTATGTGAGCAAGAAGTTATGCTTTAATTTGTTTAGCTATATAGCTTTCTCAAAGACAGTATAAATACCTACTTTTAATCAATGCATGCATATAAAAGATTCTACTTTGTTGTGGCAACACATTGGCCTAATGGAGTAGTCACAAAGATCACTTTATATGAGAGACAGGAATCTTCATAGTACAATCAGATACTAGGAGTAAATCTGATAATTCTAACTATATGTGCTATGCCCTCTCCAACCTAGTCATGGATAGAGCCACTTCTAAATATAAGAACAGTTGATTTTATAACAATATCAGTGTAGGAATGGTGCAGGGAAGGCACATTTCCCTTGTAGTCAAGGTAAACGAATGCAGCATCTTGAGCAGAACAGGAACAAAAGGGAATGACCCTATTCATAGCCTAAGCTGGGCAATTCATGTAACACATTGAGAATATAAATTCTCCTCATTTGGGCACGTTCTCAAACTTGTCATGCGAAAGGCTGAGTCTGGAACAAATATCGGATCAAAGCACTATACGGTGTCAATGTCCTTAGAGGGGATCAGAAACAAAACGGTGTAATACGCTGCTGGCAAATGCTGTTATACACAAACACCATCTGGAAGAAGAAAAAATTAAGCCTGTATAGCTTCATTGACTTTCTGGCTGTGTTATTTGTATGAAACAAAATCTCGCCCTTTCTAGCATACTCTCAACCGCATCACAGAAAAGTTATGTTTGTATCAAAACATCAGATTAATACGGTCCAAAGCAACAATGTACATGGAAAAGTAAAAAACTAAATGGTGCAGTAAACTATTGCTTGTGTCTGATATGTACAGACGCCATCTTAGACAGGGCTGTTCATTAGAGAAATCAAACACTGAATGGTGAAGTTCACTGGTAGACAGAGCAAGCAATAAAGTGTGTCACCTTAGAGAGGGCAAAAACAAACATGCTTAGCAAAGTTGGTTACCTTGTCTACGCCAGAGGGTGTAACTCATAAAGGGACTCTTAATACTCACACTTTTATATCCATAATATCAATGCAGCTATCTAGCACATAAATACAGGCATACAAAAAGCTCTGTGGAGGCAAGTGTCATAAAATCCACAGCTTAAATGCAACCCCTTAACATAAAGTTGCCAGAAAAACGATATCTATACAAGCATATTGCAAGTGGGAAAGTTCAGCACTTCTGAAACTTACCAGACAATAAGATAACTCCCGCGTGGCATCGCATGCCAAAAAAATCCGACGATCAAGCCATGATAGGAGGGTCCGGTTTTGAGTACCCGTTTTAAGGAACCACAACTGGGACTGGCCGTAAAAGGATCTCAAACCCACTATGTCTTCCTACTAACAAGTATACCAGCTTGGTCACCATCTTGGAACAGTACCCTTCTTCTGTATCCTCTGCCGTGATCCTTCTGGATCTCAGCGCGGCCTTTGACACGGTCAACCACCTTATTTTGGTTCAACGACTCAGAAACCTTGGTGTGACCGGAGTGGCCTTGACATGGTTGCAATCCTTCTTGGAGGGAAGATCTTTTCAGGTGTTTGAGGGTGAGGCCATTTCTAAATCCTGGCCCCTCCAATGTGGAGTCCCTCAGGGCTCTTCCCTGAGCCCCACACTTTTTAACGCCTACATGTCCCCCCTAGCGGAAATTGTTCTCCCCTACGGGGTGCACATTGTGACTTATGCCGATGATACCCAGTTAGTGGTTGCATTTAAGCACTCAGATAGGGTTGCCACCTCTCTATGTGTCTGCCTTGAAGAAGTAGCCAGGTGGATGAAAGACTCTTATTTAAAATTGAATGGGGACAAAACCGAACTTATGCTCCTTGGTAACCCCTCTCTTTTCAAGGCAGACACCATGTGGCCAGTATCGATGGGTGTGGCACCTGCTCCTAAGTCTGAAATTAAAAGCCTGGGCGTTTGGCTGGACTCTGATCTTAGCTTTAAAGTCCAGGCCAGAAAGGTGGTGGCCTCCTGCTTTGGTACTTTAAGGATGCTCCGTAAAGTGCTCCCTTTGCTTCCCTTTCAGGCTAGAAAGCTCATGGTCCAGGCACTTATTCTTTCCCGCCTGGACTACGGCAATGCCGTATACCTTGGAGCCCCTACTTCGGTTCTCGCCAAACTGCAAATAGTGCAGAACTGCGCGGCAAGAATCCTCATGGGGACTCGGAATTTGGCAGTCGGCCAAACCAGACATGAAGGCTCTCCACTGGCTCCCCATCCGGGAGAGAGTCCATTTTAAGGCCTTATGCATTACCCATAAACTTATGGGAGGAAAGGGACCAGAGATCATCTCCTCCTTGGTTAAGCCCTATCGAGCCAACAGGCGACTACGATCAGATGACCAACACCTGGCAGTTGTCCCCCGAATCAAGAGAGTCAGAAGCGGTGGTCGGCTTTTCTCCTACAATGCCGCCAAGCTTTGGAACTCTCTTCCTCTTCAGCTACGTGGGGAACTTAATCATCTTGTCTTCCGCAGACTACTGAAAACCTGGCTCTTCCCTAAATGATTCTGAGAAGCTTCAGTTATCCTCCAGCGCTGGGATGCCTACGGGTAGCTATGCGCTTTATAAATGCTGCTTCATTCATTCATTCATTCATTCTTACTCATCAACAGTGTCATTGTCACATATTCACTAAGAGGGCGATTACGAGTTTCAGGGGTGCGAGAGTGGGCATTATGCCACTGAAGCACCACCGCACCGCCAAGACTCGCTGCCGCCCACCCGCCAGATTATGACTTAAAAGTGGTCTTGTGGGTGGTGTGGCAGTCCTGTGGTGGTACCTCCTTCAAATGCAGCGGTGGCTTTGAAAAAGGCACCACAATGGGACCGCATATTAAGGTTCCTGCACGCTATGGACTCGAAAGCCCATGCTGTGCAGAAACTGGTGTGCATGCACACAGAGGCCACATGTTATACCTGCTGTGTGCATCTACTTGCAGAGGAGGCACAGGGCCCCCTTTGTCTCCTCTCTGCCACGGTGTACATGGAGAAGGGACATCCATGACTGCGCTGGCAGAGAGGAAACTCAAAATATGCTTGGCAGGACTGAATATTGCATATTGCATCCTGGTTCCCTGGCAGCGGTCCCAGGATGGTCCAACTGCCCAACTCCCAATGGGATTGTGGGAACACCAGAGCGGCGGTGGCTGGACCGCCGCCTCCGCGCACCCATGAGTCTGGCAGACCTCAGACCACCACACTAGTAATCGGGCCTTAAGTGTCTGTTTTTGTAAGACTTACTATACGTAAAAAGGTTTTTTATGTCTATGTATGGGGCACCAATTGCATTGTGGAGAAAACCATCAAAAGCATTGCCGCATTACATTATATGATCACGAACCAAATGGAAATACAGACACCATCTTTGAACATTCACGAAGAAGTCATCCTATTGAATCCAAAACCAGAATCCATGTAACCAAGGGCTAAAACACTGTGGGAAAAACCAATGGCTGACATTGTCACATTAAGATATAAAAATCATGAAAGTGAGTACAGTTCAAATGCCATCTAGGAGTCCTTAAAATGTGATCAAAGGTAGCAATCATGAGGAAAGGGTCCAGTTATGTCTCCTTATGATCATGCGTCTGAGTGGTCGCCATGTTCGAACAATGATCTACTCAGCAGTTCAGGCTAGTTCATGTGGAAAGTCAAATCAAATGTCCAAAACAGTAGACCAGATTGCGCTTGCAATAATCTTATGTCAGAAGACTTGGATGCCAGAATGCACAAATTAGAACCAGTGTAAAACACTATCTCATGTTTCTTGATATAAAATGCCTAAAATGTCACTAACGGCAAGGGCTGTTTGTCCATTGGTGCCTGTGACATGAGATAGCCAGCCCCTCAGAACACTAACTAGTTAGATAAAAAGACAGAAAACTGAGCAATATTCAAACTAAAAGTAAAATAGTTATTAGTCGCAGGATAGGGCCAACCTCTGAATATATCTCAATACACCTTAGGGTCTGAAAAAATGCACTATCCAAAAAGTCATGGGAAATCTCTAATCTGATCACCTAAAACCTATTTCACAAAAAGTGATGTAATTCACTATTAGTATTCAATATTCAATTCCTTTGTGACAGATCTTAATCAACATATCCACCTAGCTTCTGCTTACCGCAATGCCACTTCCCTGTTACCATCTCTGTTTGTGACTTCTGGATATCTCTCATCGTGGTGTCTGATTGCCCTCACATGTTTCTGTATACATGTCTTCAGACATCTGGTACTACTGCCAATGTCAATTTTTCCGCATGCACAGCCCAGGACATAGATTGTAAATGCTGTGAATTTATTAGTTCTATTGTGACCTAAGTGGCAATTTAAGCATGTTCCGCAAACATAAAAACCATTGGGCTTAACCGGGATCTATGTTCCATGTCCACTGTCCGGTAGTATGTTCTTCACATAACTGGGACAAAGAGTTTCTTTCAAGGTAGTTCCCCTGCAATACACTACTCTGAGATTCGGAGAAACTATATCCCTCAGAAGCGTGGTGGAATCTAGTGAATACATCAGGTGTGGAGCTCCGTTACGCCCCAGTCCCAGTTGCACAGCGATATCCAAAAGTACACAAAAATACTCCAATTTAATTGTGTAGTAGTCCTTATTTAACTATTTTATTCAATTTTCGTCCAATACCTTTTCATTTCTTTCTCCGTCCACATGTAAGGTTTCATACTTTTCCAGTGCTTCTAATGCTAGAGATAAGCCCATCAGGCCTTTTTCCAAAGCACGGTTGGAAATCATCTTTCATCCTAGGCAGTGTTTTCCACATCAACTCAATACATTTCGGGATCAATAGCCCTTCTTCAGGGGTAACTACACATTTTAAAAACCGCCATTACTTCTTTTTACCGTATTTAATATGTAACATGATCTGTACTTCTCTGATTTCATTGTATAGGAACTCTAAACCATGCATTACAAAACGTAACTCTTCGTCTACCAGCACCTGGTGGATTTATACAAGCGTGCCATTGGGGCAAGGCATGCGTTGAGTCTGCATGCGTGAGCAAAACATTTGCATTAAAAATAACTGTGAATAAATGAAGTAAAAAGGAGTGCATTCTATCACTCATTTGGACATGGAATCTAGTGAATGCCAGTCCCTCCTTAGTATATCAAAGATGTGTTTGCTGAGCATGTTATAATGTGTGATAAAAATAACCTCTTTATTAGTAATAGTATTTCTTTTAATGTCCTTGTGATTATATGTGGGTATTTGTTTTCTGTCTAGTTTCTTTGCTCTTTCCTCCACTTTTTTAAGGCATGAATCGTCATAACCTCAGTCTTTAAAATTAGTTTTATGTCCTGCAATCTTTTGGTGAACTCCATCTCTCGACTTCAATTGCGCTTGGCACTTACCATTTCCCTATAAGTTATGGCATTGATGTTGAATTTAGGGTGGGCACTGGTGGCATGGAGTACACTGTTACAGGCAGTCTGTTTCTTAAACACGTCACTGTGTATGGCATTCTGGTGAACATACAAGTGTATATCCAGAAAGTCCATCTCTTGTTCGTGGTGTTTCAGGGATAATTTGACATTGAACCTATTGCTATTTAGGAAGTCATGGTAGGCTACACGATCACTTGTCGTCCCATTCCAGATCATCAAAACATCATCTATATAGTAACCATAAAAAATTATGTTGTTCATCAAGTCCTGTGCACCAGCGCCCCGGACATTCTCCGACTCATACAAACCCATAAACAGGTTCCCATAGGAAGGAGCAAACCTGAAGCCCATGGCAGTCCCTTGCTTCTGCAGAAACTAACCCTGGGCGAAGTACTACGCTACGCTCGCGTAGTTTGCGAAGTTTGCTCTACTTCGCACTACGCGAATTGCACGTAGCACAGTGCAAACACGCGTAGCAGTCATTTTTTGCTTGCTCGCGGTCCTCAACGTCAAGTTGGCGACCGCGAGCGAGCAAAATGACATCCCGGCGAGACTTTTTCCTCGTTCGCGATCAGCAACATCAAGTTGCCAATCGCGAGCGTGGAAAATAAACCTCCCGGCGAGATTCTCAACGCGGGGAGGTCAGGTTTCTCATTGCGAGTGGTCGCGTATGCTCGCGATGAGAAACTACCAGTCCGCGTTGAGAAAGCTGCCGCTCAAGTACAAATCTACTCGAGCGGCAGAAAACGACCGCTTGCACTGTCCAAGATGCCGTTTGCAATGATTGCACAGTGCGGACAAGCATCCGGCACTGTGCAATCATCGTGAACAGCATTTCCTACCGCACTACGCAGTTCGCGTAGTACTACGCGTAGCTCGCGTAGTGCGAAGTACACTTCGCGTAGCTACGCGTAGCGCTACTACGCGAACTACGCCCAGGGTTAGCAGAAACCACACCACATAATGTAAAAAGACATTTTTGGTCAAAATAATTCTGGAGATTTATAGTAACATCAAAGTGTTTTCGAGATGACTGGCCTTGCATTTGGATAGAAAGTATTGCAATGCCTCAAGGCCATGTTCTATTTTGATACAAGTGTATAGACTCTCTCGTCCATAGTAATGAACATGAGGTCCTCACTGTTCCATTGGAAATCCACCGGTTAACATACAACATCCTTGCTATCTCTCAAATATGAGGGTAAGTGCTTAATAATATGTTGTAGAAATCCGTCTGCGTATTGATTCAAATGCTCAGTCGGAGAGCCATTACTTGAAATAATCGGCCTCTCTGACAGAAACAAGCCATGCTTATAATTTTTAGACAGGTTATATATGCTTGGACATCTAGGGCAATTTACCTGTAGATATTTATATTTCACATCAGTTAACAAGCAAGATTCATGCCAGCCCATTAGTCTTGCTTTGATCAATTTCTCAATGGTGGTAATAGGATTGTCCTCCAATCTTTCATAGCATACTTTATCTTGTAATTGTCTATCAATTTCTCTCACATAATCTTTGGTGTTCATCTAAACAATGTTCCCCCTTTGTCAGGCGTCATGTATTACAATGTGAGGATCCTCTTTCAACTTATTGAGGACCTCTCAGTCCTTTCAGGTGATGTTGAAGTTATATCTGCATTTGCCAGCTTCTAAATGCTGGTCTTCAAGTCTATACAAATCTTCAATGACTTTACAATACCATTTGTCAATGACTGTGTCTAGTGTAGTCGGGGGCATGTATTTGGAGGGAAGCCTTATGCCACTATCAATGGTAACATCATCTTGCACAGTAGGATCATTAGCCAATTAGATTTATAGATTGTATATAGGTTGTTTAATATCCCCAATGGGATCACATTCATCCAAAGTTGCCACTACATTTATGCCACTGATATCTGAGTTGGTAAAAGTGGAGAAGCTGAGTCTGGTGGCTCAGTGGACCAATGCCTCCACTGTAGTGTCTTTTGTTCAACCTCATGGTCACAAGTACAAATCCTGGTGGGACCAGTCAGCCTTTCATACTTCTGAGGTCGACGGAAATGCGTACTATTGAGTTAGGTAGCAATAAACAACATTATTCATCGCCAAGACACCCTTGGGTGAACGTGCTCTTTACAAATACACATGTTATGTTATGAGGAATTGGAAGTATGTGGAGCAGTTCGGAACATGTAAGGATGTTCCAAAAAATACTTTTTTAATTTAAGCTTTCTTACAAACTTGAAAAAGTCAGCATGTACATTGCCTAAATTGCATTTTTCGGCAGGTCAAAAGTTTAAGCCTTTGCTACAGCCATACAGTTCATGTTGAGAGAGCATTTTGGAGGATATATTAACAATTCTTAGTTTATTGGGTGTTTGATCACTTGTTCTGCTACTAACTAATTGATCCATCACTAGGTTTATTTATTGGCCTGTGTGGTTTTTGCGGTGTGCAGACAGAATATCGAGTTGGAAATGTCGAACTACAGAAATATCGAGTCCTAAATTACATGAGTCAGAAATATCGACAGCAAGAATATCGTGGTCAAGAATATCGATTTTAAGGTAAGAAATATCGTTTTAAAAATATAGAAGTCATTAATATTGTTTGCAAAAATATAGTTGTTTAAAATATTGATTTTTTTGATTAATGTATTTTAGTATATATTTTAAATGTATGTGATGTATTTTGTTTGCATAAGAATTGTTTGTTTTTTAATATATGTGTTAAATTTTTAGTAGTTATCAATTTTATTTTAATTAAATTTTGCATTGTTTTAGTTCCGTAGCGGGTTGTGGGTTCATAGGGGAAAAGAGTGGAAAGTAATTTAATTATAATAAATTAATGATTATTTTTTATTTATTAATATTTATTTAATTGAGATTTTATAGTGTTAATTGTGGGAAGTAATTTATTATTAATTAATTATTAATTGGTTGATAATCAGTATTAATTAATTAATTGCTAATTAATTAACGTAATTGGGTAATTTTTTAGGTGCGGTTTGTGGGGTTTATAGGGGTAAAGGGTGGGAAGTAATTTATTTTTAATTAATAATACGTTTTTAATTAGTATTAATTAATTCATTGAAAACTTAATATGGAAATTGTGTAATTAATTTTAGGTGCGGGTTGTGGGGTTTATAGGGGTCATGGGTGGGAAGCAATTTATTTTTGATTAATTAATTATTAGTTGTTAATTGATATTAATTAATTTATTGAAAATCAATTATGGAAATTGTGTAATTAATTTTAGGTGCGGGTTGTGGGGTTTATAGGGGTAAAGGGTGGGAAGTGATTTATGTTTAATTAATTAATAATTAGTTGTTAATAAATATTAAATAATTAATTGTAAATTAATTATGGAAATTGTGTAATTAATTTTAGGTGAGGGTTGTGGGGTTTATAGGAGTAAAGGGCAGGAAGTTATTTATGTTTCAATAATTAATAATTAGTTCCTAATTATTATTAATTATTTAATTGAAAACTTTGGGGGTCATTATGATACAAGGCTGCCGGTGGCGGATTCACCGCCATCGTGCAGCCATTCTCCACCACCAGATAAGGATGGCGGGCGGATGCTGGCGGACGGGAAGTCCGTCTGCCATGGGTCCAACACAGGCAATCATTACGATTGCCGGTCGGACCCACCCCGCATCCACAAAATGGTGGCCGTGCCTAGCAGGCACCGTCCGCCAGATTAGGATGCTGCATCCCTGCCAGCCTGTGTATGGTGGTTTAACTGCCATTCACGGGCTGGCGGGGATGTACTTTGGGGGCCCGTAGCGGGCCCCCCTTAAGCAGGGGCAATCCAGTTTTACACTTGGGGGTCACCTATGTTGCCGCCCAACATTTCCCTGCACCATGTGGCAGGCACCACGTGGTGCCTGCCACGTAGTGCAGGGAAATGCAAAACTAGCATTTTTACCATTGCACCGGGTGCTGCAGCCAGTAGCATCCGGCGCAATGGTAAACACACAATGCGACCGCCACAGTGGCGGTCTCATTATAATTGCACTTGGGGGACCCCCGCCATATAGGCGGTCTGTCCCAATCCCCGTGATGATGGTGGACGGACATCGTAATGGCCCCCTAAATATGGAAATTGTGTAATTAATATTAGGTGTGGGTTGTTGGGTTTATAGGGGTAAAGGGTGGGAAGTAATTTATGTTTAACTAATTAATAATTAGTTGATCATTAATATTAATTAATTAATTGAAATATAATCAAGGTGATTGTTCATATTTTTTTGTGTATGGGTTTTACCTTTATAGCGGTAAAGGGTGGGGAGTAAATTAATTTTACTTACTTTATAATTAGTTGTTAAATACTATTATTTTTTTAATTGGAAATAAGTTTTAATTGTGTCATTTATTTTATTACAGTTTAATTTTAGCTGTGGTCTTTGGGTGTTATAGGGGTAAAGTTTATTAATTTGTATGAGTTTTAATTTGTTTTTTAATTAATAATATTTATTTAATTGATAATTAATTATGTTAATTATGTAAGCACATTTGTTTTTAATTTAGATTTGGGTTTTAAATTGTTTGGTGTTATAGGGTAGGAAATAAAAAAAGTAAATTTATGTAATAAATAATGTTTTTTTTCTAAATATTTTCTAATTAAAAATATTCATTTGTTTGAGAATTATTTTTTATTTAATATAATATATGTAGGTCTATGTCAGATGCATTTAACATTATAATATGTTTTTTAAATTTGCAATATTAAATATATTTGTGCTTTAATTTTTAACATATTTATATATTTTTTTATTTATTTTGTTTTTTAAATATTTTTGTTGTTGTTAATATTTTATTTGTTTTTAATTTTGAACTGACTGGAGTGAGAATATTAATTGTTACTACTCCGCAATCCAACAAACAACTACTGTTGCAGTCACTGGAGGTGGAATAGTAGTGTTTACCCCTTCGCTATCCAACACTTTCCCAACTGTTGCGCTCATTGGAGTGGGAATAGTAATTTTATTTTTACCCCTCCACTATCCAATACTTTCCCTACTGTTACAATTATTGGAGTGGGAATAGTAAATTTTACCCCTCCGCTATCTAACACTTCCTCTACTGTTGCACTGACTGGAGTGGAAATATTAATTTTTACCCCTCCGCTATCCAACACTTTCCCTATTGTTGCACTCACTGTAGTGGGAATAGTAATTTTTACCCTCTGCTATCCAACACTTTCCCTACTGTTGCACTGACTGTAGTGGTAAATTTAAGTAGTTTAGGGGCACATTACGATGGCGGGCGGAAGCACAACCGCCGTGCTGGCGGATGCAAAAACCACCAGTTACCGCCGGCACGCAGCAGTCCACACGCCCACCCAATTACGATGCGAAAAGCAGGCCAAACACCGCCGGCAAGCCAGCAACACCGTCCGCCATCAAAGTGCGCCCGCACACGTAGCGGCGCAGCACAACTGACACACACCGTCCGACGAAACACGTCCCGCCCGGCGCATAAATTACGATGCCGCAAACAAACGGCTCCCACGGCAAAGAGACACCGCACGTGAAAGAGAGGCGGAAACACGGACGCAGAGCACGGACAACGAAGAAGCGGCACCCGGGCATGAATCCAGCACTGCAGGCCCTTCCCATGCTTCTGCTGATGCACCACCAAGGACGCAACGTACCGCGGAGACGCAGGTAGGCACACACACAACAAGTGCACGCAAACAGCGCACACAGTGCAAGGGCGGAAAAAGCGGACAACCCCCACCAGCGCGTGCACACTACACATCCACCATTGCATCCACATATGACACACAGGCCAAATCCTAACATCGCGGAACACATGTGTACACACCACCTGGGACTAGGAACCAACCACCCCGTCACGGCCCCAAAGCGCCGATGACGCCGCCACACATGCGCACAACGCAGAGGCCAACCGCAGCGCCATGCATGCGTCGCACACAGACACAGGGACACAACCAAGCAGCACACACATCAGCCCCACCCCGAACGCACATGACACGTGACAGGCCGGCCACAGACATGTCCCCAACGCCCAATTCACGGACAACACCCAACGCCACACAACCGACGCACACATGTCAGTGAAGACACGCAACTGCAGGACACACCCCAGTGTAACAAACATGGCGTAGCACACAGCGGCGGCAACACCAACTAGGAGAAGCAGGGCCCCTTCGGGAAGAGGAACGCCAGTACCACACTGAAAAACCCATACCACCCTGCACATATGAACAAGACACATGAAACGGAACACCAAAGAGCCCGGGGACCGACAACAGGTGGCCCAAGAATAACATCCACACACAAGGCCCAACGCAGAGCGGAAAGGCAGGCTGCCGCCCACACAAGGGAGAGCAGACAGCACTGAATGACCTTCCATTCCAACTCCGAAACCACAGCCCTACGACAGAAGCCGGTGAATACAGCCATTGTCCATGAATAGACCAACACAGGCATGCCGAGGAGACCGACCACAGGGCAGATAGCGCATATCACAGAAGCACACAACGGACGGGGAAGAAAGAAGAAAACACTCCCCCATGTCGGCCACATGCAAGTTAATTGGAAGGAGTCACACAGCACTGACCTTGAACTGTCTGAGAAGCATGTGGGAAGAGGGCCCGTGTCCTCCAAACAAGCCAACAGAACACAAGTCCTGTCTCCCTACGACTACACAGAGCTCACAGCAACCCCGGAGCGTGCACATTGCAGACTGCACACACAGCCGGAGCACGCCACCTCTACGAACCGCTGCGAAATGGCAACCGCAACACACCTACCCAACTACGCCGAACAGCTCAAGCTGTACCAAACCAACACGATACATACATTGGGATGCGATCTCCTGTCCCTGCTGAACGTAAGTTACCGACTGACTTACCGCATCACATTGTTCAGCTGCGTCATGCCCGTCTTCTACTGTCGGAGGTGTCCCTACCAGCATCCCGTCGAGATATGCCTCTCCAACCCGGCATGTCTGAAGGCGGACCTGCTACCACTACTCCTCCCTCTGGACGCACACGACAGGGCCTGCTCTGCCTATGGGGGCATGGCGTATGTGGCCAACATCGCACCCGCACTGAAATGGAACCACTGTGCCTCCACACGACGGATCATCGAGAACAGCTACATCGAATGTCACCCAGCATGCCCCATCATGGTCCTCCAAGGGACAACCTACGAACAACACCTTGACAGCCACCATCCGCTTCATTGGCTGGCAAACATGTACACCACCAATGACATGGAAGCCCTGCTGGACGGCATCGCATACCTGACAACCTGTAAATACGTCGGACCACAACGCAGGTTCCCCGAGTGACCTATGAAGTCCAACCCCGCACCCATGCTCAGCTTGCGCACGGACTGGCCAGTCACCACCACAACAGCCATACCAAACGACCGGCAACTGTAACCACACCATCAACGACATCGCCATGACATCGGATATGACCGGGACATGCACACTGTTCCCCATCACATCCAGGAACACCGCATGCATCGTGGGAGGCAGTGGCATGGGCTCTGTGCATCGCACCCACATGGACGGAACTGCACGAACAACCAGGACACGACATGGATCCAGCGCACATGGACACACACACCGCTCAGTGGACATGAATAGGTCGCCTGGAGTCTGTGGGTGCTGCACCCCTCCCACCCCCGCCCCGGGAATCCCATACCAGGACCTTTGCATGGACGACAAGTGCATACAACAACAACACGACCCCAGTGACTGTGACATGTCCAGTAACCACCACAGTGCAACAACAAGTGGCACGCCGCTGCATGCACGCAAGCACATGCCCTGATGTCATCTCACATGCACGCGTGCATGAGGAACAACCGCAGCAAACCTGTCACATGGAACTGAGATGGACTGTGCCCATGATGCAGAGCGGTCTGGTAGGCTACATGTATACCGTCTGTGTCAAAGTCCGCAGCTCCGCAGCTATACGTAAATGTACATTAGCACAGCCTTGGCCAAGCAGATGTAACCCCACACCCTATCCCATGTGTAATCATGCTCAGTATATCCTCAACATGTATTCCGCTGCCAGTAGTGTCCACTATACTGCATCACAGAGGACAGAAGACTCAATATAATGTTTGAAACCAAAACTGTCTCCGCTGACTCATTTCACAAGTACGAATGAGAGAGGATGAGAGTATGTGAAGTACACGGCAGTCGTGACATGACCATGTAGTCCACTGGTATTGGATGTCAACGCAAATGAGTAGCACAACTGTGGAAGACACACATGTGTCGTGTGAAGTCGTATGGACGCAGTGCTCAGGTGGGTGGGTGCGACGGGTAGATGCGCACATGCCAAGTTGGAGCACGCCGTGTTGGGAGGGGTCATGAACAGTACACCACCGCTTCCCTGGGCATTGTGAGAGGACACCTGTCGGGGGAGTGAACACGTGTGTGCACAGCAGCCGGGCACACGTACAAAGCGGTACCAGGCGCACCTCAGCCCACCCTCTGTGGACAAGCTGGATCCTGTTGTGCGCCCGCCATGCCCCTTGACAAGGCACACACAGCCCCAGTCGACCAGGTGTAACCCCAACATAGTCAATCCGCACAGGCGATACAGGGCACGGGATGGCAGTGGAGCATGGTGTGTGAGAGGTCTCCTCGCGCTCCTCCTGGTCATATCACGCAGGCAATAGAACCTCAACGTCTAGCATGGCACAAGTCAAATGGAAGTGTAGGGGGGACGCACCACAGCACGAGCAGCACTGACGTCACGGGAGGTGGCTCGCACCATCCCATCCATTGCCCATCATACCAACCACGACACATGCCATTGCGACTAAGTGCAAGCGCGTGCGCCACCACCCCCGAGCCCTCCCCAGAGAGGCCAAAGAGTGAATGTGTGGGCCAACACCCACAGACGGACGCGGCCTGGCCGCAAGGGCAGCCACAGCCACTGGGTGTCGCAGGTGGCGGATCCGGAAGGCGAAGACTGTGATGCATAGTCCATGCAGGCCGGGTCTCCATTTGGGGCACCACGCAGGTGGACGGCGTCCCGCCACACATCATACCCTGAGACAGCCCACTCGTGCAACTGGACCCACACATACACTCCTTGCCCTCTCTGGTGCGAGCGTGGGGCTGCCTGTGCAAGCGCTAGCCTCGCAGGTGAGCATGCATATTGGGGGGCGAGGGGAGGACATGAGGGCTGGGGCGAAGATGACTGTATCACTGTCAGTTAGTACAAGGGATGACCCAGATGTGGAAAGGAAGAGACGTGTCCCGTGTGTACTGCAACTAGTCGCCAATCCAACTACCCCCCATGTCCGGAATGTAAGCCCGCACCTAGGCCCGCCCATCCGCCACATCGAACATACCACCAGCACGACAACCTTCCCATTCGAAACACTGACTGGGGGTGGCGACCAGTGAACAATCATGTGTAGCCTACCCACGCGTACATGTGGGCCCTCCATGATCCATGTCACCTGCGGCAAAGACATGACATGCGCAATGAGGGAAGTGAGGAGAGCTGTCCGCCCCACGCGCAGAAGGTGCATCAGCTCCACAGACCCAGCAGCGAGTCCAGCAGGGGTCACATGTGCAGGGGCAGCTGTGCCTGGTGTGAAGGCACATGCATATAGACAGCACATCGACCAATGTGTAGTCTGCCCACATCCACAGTCCATCATCATGCGGATATAGGAATTGAACACAGGGCAACACATCTTAGTTGGTGCACCCACCGTGACCAACAATGCGCAATCATCGACGTACCCGCCCTGTGCATGGCCCCCACCCAACGGAGGCACATCCAGTGCCACCATCCCACACACACAAGCCTTCCACGGAACATGCTGTGTCCAATGCTCAGTACAGAGTCAGCGCCCATCTGGTGGATCCTGAACAGGAGACACATGCACACACATGCCAGCTCCCACTATGTACGTCTGCCACCTGGCACGTGCAATGTAACCTCTCACCTGTGACGTGTGACTGCAAGCACACAGCCGTCTTGGCATGGGGCTGTCAATGTGGACACCAGTCAATGTTTCGGGAGCTGTGATCCGTACAGTGCTGTACATAGGGTGCAGTGCTGACACCTACTACTGTCTCATATCCCCTCGTGCCACAGGTCCCACTTGTATTGGCCGCTCAGCCCGTGCCCACATCGTCGTCGTCGTGTGCCATACTCATCCAGCCTCGGAAGCAGTTCCATGCTCAGCAGACACTCATGTTGCCGTGGCGTTGCCGCTGACGAATATGCAGTCAGTCCCCATCAGCACGCCCGCAAGTCATTGGGGCCTAGATCCCCATGTGCATGCACATGGCAGTGGTATGTCTCACTTGCCATTGCCATTGTTGGGAGACCTGTGTAAGTGTATTGTGGCCGTGCCGACCCAGCTTGACAGCTGGGCTGTGGCTCATGTGCTTGCTCAGTCATGTCAGTGATGTGTATGCGAAATTGCTATGTGCCGTGTTGCTTTGACATGTGTCCTCTGCCATTTAACCCAGGCGGAGACCGAACATTGACCGCCCATACCAATTGCTGGCGGACATGGACGATACAGAGGTAATCAGGAAGTTTCGGCTGGACAGGCCAACTCTGCATCGACTGTGTGCCATGTTAGAGCCCCATCTCCGTCCCCGCAGGGTGTATCCGACTGCTGTCACCCCCACGGCTAAGGTGATGGCCGCCATGCATTTCTTCGCCACTGGGTCATTCCAGCACACAGTGGGCAGTGGAGGAGGGATGTCCCAGCCCATGTTCAGCAAGGTGCTGAGGGATGTACTGGCAGCCATGATGCTGTACCGGAACAGGTACATCCGCTTCCCCAGGGCTCGTGAATTGGCGGCAGTGAAGGGTGCATTCTATGCCCTTGGCAGAATCCCACACGTCGTGGGAGCCATTGACTGCACACATGTTGGCCTTGTTCCACCACAGGCCACTGAGCACCTGTACCGCAACAGGAAGCACACGCACTCCCTGAATGTGCAAGTGGTGTGCCTTGCGGACATGGTGATCACCCACGTGTGTGCCAAGTTTCCAGGCTCGGCACATGACGCACACATAATGCGCAACAGCATCTTGCCACGACTGATGGCCAATCTGCAACAGGATCGTGGCTGTATTGTCGGTGAGTATGTGGAGTGGTGTAGCGTGCTGGTTGTGCGATGCTGTCCCCTGTCCAGTTGGAATAGCAACGGTTCTCTGTGTCCCTCACACCCAGGTGACTCTGCGTATCCGAATGGGGCATGGCTGCTCAGTCCATTGAGGAATCCTCGCACCCCAGCAGACGATCGATACAATGAGGCACATGGGAGGACCAGACGTGTGGTCGAGCGTACCTTTGGCCTCCTCAAGTCCAGGTTCAGGTGCCTGGACCGCACCGAGGGTGCACTGGCGTACTCCCCACAGAAGGTGTGCCAGATAGTGGTGGCGTGCTGCATGCTGCACAATCTGGCCATTCGGAAGCAGATCCCCCTCATTGTGGATGACGGAGATCAACCAGGGCCCCAGCCCGCAGACCAGGACAGCTCGAGTGAGGTGGACAGCGGAGAGGAGGAAGCTGGGAATGTGCGGCAGCAGCTCATCGCCCGCTACTTCACTTGACGGTGAGTGTCCATGTACGACGGATGATGTGTCTGTATCTGTGCAGGTGTGTGTGTGCTGTGTCAGGGTGGCCGTATGTTCACTGCGTGCAGTGTGTCAACGCTCCATGGCCAGGGTAGTATGCCACTGTTGGTGACTGTGGCATTGTGCCCTATTGCTCTGTGCGATGTGTGTACATTGCTTGTAGTTGTTGACATGTACTGTGTGATGGGTGTGTGACACACTCATTGAATGTGCTCCTGTTCTGTCTCCCACCCCTAGGTCCCTACAGGCCCTCCGGATTCCATTGCCATGCCACGCATCAGGTGCCTTTCCGCCCAAGGTGGCCGTTGTATTCCGTACAAATAAAACACAGGGCACAAACAGCAGTTAGTGAAAAAGGTGCATTTATTACAAACTGTGACATGTGATTGTGTGTAAGGTGATGACAAAAGTGGTGCGTGCAGTGACAATGAGCTGTCGGTCATGGCTGCGTGATGATCAGGGTGTACCCACTGGTTCTATGTCCATAGTCCAACACACACATGCCATCCAGCTGGCTGTGTGGAGTGGGATCGTAGAGCAAGTCAATGCAGTGGCTGGTCAAGGAAGGCTGGCGGAAGGCTGGCTGGCTGCCTCACTTGCGACTGGAGCGTGCGAAGTCCTCCCGGGAGATCTGTTTCCTCTTCGGACGGCCCCTTCCACGTTTGGGAGGGGGGTGTGTGGTGGCGCCCTGCTGGTGGTGGGTGAGGTGTGCTCACTGGCTGTGGACGCAGGGGAAGTGGACACTGCTGCCCGAGCCTGCGCCCTAGCAGGTGGTGGCGGAGGTGGTGTTGCTGGCCTTGCCTGTGACCCCACCGCCACCACCAGCTGGCCCATGAGGTCCACGAGTTGGTCCATACGGGACACGAATTGGCCCATATGGGCGTCCATGGACCTCAGCACCCCCAGCACCTCCCGCGTGTCAGTAGCAGACCTGGCCCATTGTCCTTGGGCCTCTTCATAGGCCCCAAGGACTCTGGCCATTTGAGGCAGGGCATGGCTCCCAGGGGAGGCTGGCGTTTCCCTGACCCTGCTCCTCCTACCAGTCCTGCTGCCACCGGCCTGCCCACTAGCCACATTGCACACCACGGTCCTCGCTGTGGCTCCCAGGGTGGATCCAGTCGGCCGGGCCACCACCTGCGCTGGGGCTGGTGCCAGCGATGACGTGGTGGTGGTGGAGGCGGTGGTGGTCGGTGCGGCGATGGTGGCGGTTGCGGCAGTGGTAGTGGCCGCAATGACCGTGGGTGTGGCCGCAACGACAGTGGCAGCAGGGGACTGGGACTGTTCAGCATCCCTGGATGATGGGTTGGTGGGTAGGAGGGGTCCTGGGGAGCGGCTGGGCCCTGCCACGCCAGATGGGCCAGCTTGGTGGTCCGTGTCCGAAGAGGAGGACAGATCCTCCAGATCCGTGTGTCCTCGTTGGGGGCTTGTGGGCTGGCTGTGCTGGCTGCTGTCTCCATCCCCAGCATCCGGCAGTTCATCACCTGTGGAGAGAATGAGATTTGTTATTGTGTTGCACCTGGCGAAGTATGTATTAGTCGTCTGACATTGGCAGTTCGTGCAATCTCGTACATGGGTTTCCCGGAGGCGAGTGTGTGGCTGTGGCATCTGTAGTTGTGTGTGCTAGGCAATGGGACTGTGTGCTGTGCACATGTGGCATGGGACGGATTGGCCATGCCGATGGGTGTGTTGCTGTGCCCCTACTCATTGTGACTCTGGTGTATGCGGGCTCCTGGCCCATCCTGGGTCTGGTTTGTACTTTGCTTTTGGAGTTCATATGGAACGCTTAGGAACGCATATGGCAACATGGGGGCCATGCCCCAGATTCGCATTTGGGAGGGGATATGCTTTTGGGGTTCAAATGGAACGCTTAGGAACGCATATGGCAACATGGGGGCCATGCCCCAGATTCGCATTTGGGAGGGGATATGCTTTTGGGGTTCAAATGGAACGCTTAGGAACGCATATGGCAACATGGGGGCCATGCCCCAGATTCGCATTTGGGAGGGGATATGCTTTTGGGGTTCAAATGGAACACTTAGGAACGCATATGGCAACATGGGGGCCATGCCCCAGATTCGCATTTGGGAGGGGATATGCTTTTGGGGTACATGCTGTGAGCCATGGGTGCCGAACGTGACATGTGTTGTGGCAGCATGACAGTGCATGGTCTGAGGTGTGTGCATGCCTGACATGCCCTGCATATTTGCTGTCTGTTGTGGTTACTGGACATGGCATTGGACGCATCGTTATGAGTGAGTGATAGTTGTGTGCCAGCCAACGTATTGCAGTTGTCCCAGCTCCTTGGTGTGCGTGCTGCCCTGTGCCATGTGCATCACTGCAGTGCTCGGGGGGTGTGGCCCATGTTGTGTGTTGTTGCTCACAGTGTGTCGTGCGCTTAATTGACTTCTGGCACATGGTTGGTCATGGGCATGTGTCTTAGCGTGACTGCTGTATGTGTGGCAGCTGTGCGGATGACATGCCTTTCATGAGACTGGGGCTGACGGATGGGATGGATGGTATGTTGTATGTGCATGGTGTGTCTGTGAGTTTGATGGGTTCAGTGGTGTTCGTGTGCATTTCTGTTGTTCCGCTCTGTTGCGTCTAGTGTTGTTTGTCTTACATAGGCGTAGTTGTGGGGTGTGGGGTTGACAGGCAGTGGGGGCTACATGGACAGGACTTCAATGGTGTTTCGGTTGTGTGTGATGAGTTGCACAGTGGCTGCCGTGTGGGACTATATTCAGTGTGGCTTGTGCATGCAGACGTGGCTCCTTGGGTGTTGCTATGTCTGTGATGGGTCATGTGGGGTGTGAGTCTGTTGTTCATGTCCGTGTGCACATTGTTCACTTGTTCGTGACGGTGGGCGGTGCTGCGTGTTCGTCTGCTACGTGACATGTCCCATGTGTTGGTGGTGTTATGGTCCTCATGCCTCCAGTAATCCAGCCCTGTCCAGTTTCCCACCTGCAAGTTGTTCGTGCGTGCACTGTACTGGATGCCACATGGCTCTAAGCGGGGGTGCTCCATGTTGCAGGTCTGTGGGGGTGGGGGGTGTAGTGGGTCGTGGGGTGGCTGTACACCCACTGACACCGATTGCTGTGGACCGTGATGTCTGCCTTTCGGCTGTCGTTGTGCACTGCGGTGGCTGACCCGTGGCTGTGGGGTGTGGGGGATGCTCCTCCTTGCTGTGCTGTGGGACTGGGGCCTGGTGTGTGTTGTAATTGGGCTGTCCACCGTCCCACCCACTGCACTTTGTGTTCCTGCCACTTACCTGTTACTTGTCGGTTAGTGCAGCTGTGGCGGACACATGGGTGTGGTGGGTGCTCGTTGTGGCGCTTCTGGCATATTTGGGGACCTGTTGGTGGTTACGTGGCTGGCTTAGTGTACACATGTCCCCACGCATCTTACAGTTGTTCGGTTTGGGCTGTGTGTGGTAGTGTCTGTTGCATGTGTGTGTGATGTGTTGTGTATTGTGTGCTGGACATGGGGGTGTTTGTCCCTGGGAGCTGTGGCATGGTAGTTGCGCATGTGAGTACATAGCGGTGTGCTGGTATACATTAGTTTGTACTTACCAGCCTCCACTCCCCTGCTAATCCGGCGAGGATCTCCGGATGTATTACGACTCGCACCTTCTCCTCCCACGCTTTGAAGGTCTTAAAGAGCGCAGGATTCCCTCCGCCAGTGACGGCAGCCAGCTCTCTGTTTTTGCCCTCCTTCTTCTTGACCAGGCTCTTTACGTCATTCCAACGTTTGTTTATCTCGACTCTGTTTCTGGGCAGGGTCCCGACTGCATTGACCTGGTCTACGATCCGGTTCCACATTCTGTTTCTGGTGGCTAGTGGTGTGTGCTGGACCATGTTCCCATAGATTTGTGGGTACACCTTGATGATCTCGTCGACCATGACCGTCAGCTCCATGGGCGTGAACTTGGGCATCCTTTGTGGTGCCATGGTGTTTGTGGTGCTGGTGCGGTGTGTGTTGTGTAATGTGCAGGGGGTTTGTGGTGCCGGTGTTTGGTGGTGGTGGTGGTGGTTGTGATGTGTGCGTTTCTGTGGTGTGCTGCTGTCCTTGCTGTGTCACTGTGTCCTCTCCTCTCCTCTCTGGTTTGCAATGTAGCAAGGGGTTGTGGTCTGTGGGAGTGCTGATTTTGTACTCACCTATGTGGGTGTGTCCTCATGGTCTGTTGTTTTCAGGTGTGTTGTGTCTGGGGTTCTGGCCTTTGTATTTTTTGTTTGTCCGGGGGGTGTTTTCGGGATGTGTACTGTGCTTGTGTATTTGTGTGTGCCTTGCTGTGTGGACTTGTTGGCCATGTTGTGTGCTATTGGTTTTGTGTGCGGATGGTTTCTGTGCAGGTACGTTGGCGCCATGGCTTCTGCCGTGTCGATTCTCATCGGCGTTGTTTGCGCTGGCGGGCGGTATATTTGTTGTTTTTCCGCGCTCATGGCGGTGCGATCGTAATTTCACGTGCGGTGTGTCGGCCGTGTGGGCGGGCGGTTTTGTGTTGTCGTGCGTGTTTCCGTCCGTGGCGGGCGGTTTGACTCCGACTCGGACGATGGCGGGCGGTATTTTGTGTGATTTTTCGCCGATGGCGGTTTTCGGTTTGTGTACTCATAATGGCGTGGTCGGTGTTCAGGCGGTGTGTGCGGGCGGATTTATGCCGCTTCCATGCCTGGCGGATTTATTTACGCCGGGTATCGTAATGGGCCCCTTAATGTTTAACTTTATAATAGAATATTTTTTTAATAGATTTTATGTTATTGGTATACATATATATATATATATATATTTTTTTTAATATATATATATATATATATATTTGTAAATCTTATATAATTTTAAAATTATAAAAATAAATTAAAATGAATAGTTTAATAATTATTTTAAAGTAAATATATATATATATATATATATATATCCACAACGCCGTTCCTTCTCACTTCCCTTCCTCTGGGAAAAACGGACTGCGAGACCACAATTTCGTGCTAGATTTGATTTATTTTGCCACCAATATCGCCATGACGCGTTTCGGCCTCACTCGGCCTTGATCACATGACGTTGTTTGCGCTGGCGGGCGGTATATTTGTTGTTTTTCCGCGCTCATGGCGGTGCGATCGTAATTTCACGTGCGGTGTGTCGGCCGTGTGGGCGGGCGGTTTTGTGTTGTCGTGCGTGTTTCCGTCCGTGGCGGGCGGTTTGACTCCGACTCGGACGATGGCGGGCGGTATTTTGTGTGATTTTTCCGCCGATGGCGGTTTTCGGTTTGTGTACTCATAATGGCGTGGTCGGTGTTCAGGCGGTGTGTGCGGGCGGATTTATGCCGCTTCCATGCCTGGCGGATTTATTTACGCCGGGTATCGTAATGGGCCCCTTAATGTTTAACTTTATAATAGAATATTTTTTTAATAGATTTTATGTTATTGGTATACATATATATATATATATATATATTTTTTTAATATATATATATATATATATATATTTGTAAATCTTATATAATTTTAAAATTATAAAAATAAATTAAAATGAATAGTTTAATAATTATTTTAAAGTAAATATATATATATATATATATATATATATATATATATATATATATGCTCCCCCCATACTTCCTGGAAATCCAAGAAAAAACAAAGCAGCACACCTCCAGACAGCACAATACTTTATTGTGCACAAAGACGACGCGTTTCAGCCAGAGCCTTTTTTCGAGAAAGAGGCTCTGGCCGAAACACATCGTCTTTGTGCACAATAAAGTATTGTGCTGTCTGGAGGTCTGCCGCTTTGTTTTTTCTTGGATTTCCAGGAAGAACGTGGGGAGTAAATACAGATGGCAGCTGCCGCTGTCACCGGCACCGTAAGAAGGTGAAATGGCCTGGCGCAGCAAACATTTAGAGGATATAATTATACATATATATATATATATATATATATATATATATCCTCCAACACACAAGCTCCTTCTGGAACCACTAGGGACCCGTGAGAAGTGGCAGACTCGCCGGCAGAGCGTACCGGCATAAATATTCCCCTAACGCGTCATGTAATTAAACGCTTTTCAGATAGCACTTTGAGTCGTGGATTTGGTTTTTCCTGAGAGCACACACATTGGATTTGTTAGGGGAATATATATATATATATATATATTTATTATTATGTATGTGTGTTTAACTTTTTTAATTAAGTTTATTTGTTATATTTGTTAAAATGTATATTAAATCTACTTTATTTTAAAAAATATATATATTATTTAATATATTTATTATTTAATTTTATATATATATAAAAATCGATATTTTTTAAATCAATATTTTGTAACTGGACCAGTTTTTGCCTGGAATCTTATCTGTACTCCTAACTTTGTGTTTCTTGCCTTCACTCCTGGTTCTTCTCCTCTTTCGTTCTAATTTCTTTTTCTTTTCCCTCCCCCTTTCATAATCCCCATCATCTTGTTTAACTTTTTCTTTTTTCTCTTTAAGATACAGTTGGTAATTAGTCAACTCCTTCCTCAGGATCTCATAGTTTTTCTTTGTGGCTTTTTGTGAATGGATCTAATTAATTTCATTTTACTAATTTCTGTATATCTACTCTCAACTTCTTGACTTTTCTTTCTGAATTAGTCACCAGAATTCCCATCATTTTGTAAGAGGCCTCGCATAGGCCCTCTTCCCATTTTTCAAAAGGTCAATTTCAAGGTCCTCAAAATTCAGAAAAATTAGTATATGGAAGCCTCTTGGTATTTTCTTGTTCTCAATATATTTTTAGAGTGTGGCGCCATTCACACTCCAGCAAGTTCTTTTTAAAAAAAAATCTTTCTAACTTGATAAACTTATCCTTCAAAACTTCAGTTCTATGAGCGGGAGGTTGATCTATTTTTAAATTAGATCCCCCTTTGGAGAACAAGTCTCCTAATATAGCCTCACGGCTATCAGCAGAATCCATATTAGTTAAGAGAATCCTATTGATGGTGCCGATGTGCCCAAACACAAAAAGTGATTTACAAAGAGAGACGTGGGCAGAACCTTTAATTATGATGTAATGGTGCAGGAGTCCAGAAGACCAGTCGCTTAATCCTCCTCACAAAAGAAGCTCGATGACTATTTTACAAACATAAATGACTCAGCACCCAGTATGAAAATTATTATATAATAATCTACCAAAAGGTGAGGTCAAGTCAAGAATTAAATGCAAACAGGTCACATAATGCACAGATTCAAGAAGGTTTCTTCTTTAAAAATTGATATTTCATTCATGGCCTTCTTTTATTGCAAAAGCTTCTTTTTTAAGATAATGTAGCCAATGCGTTTCTTCCCATCAGGGACTTTTTCATATCTACAAAATACACACATGATATATACATTCAGAAAAAACCCAGAAAATCATCAATTCATGGAAAGTGCTAATTTAAGAGATATCACATAGTATTCATTATTCTGTCACATAGAAAAGTAGTAGTACGTTATGTCAATGTTACTGCTGTGTATCCCAATAGCAGTACATATCGGATCATGTCCGGATCGCATCCAGCACCAGCCCCCCTGCTCATTTTCCTGTCTGACCCCTCAAATGGGGCCTAAGTACAATAGGGTGCGACTGGTGAACCTTCACCCTTTAGGTAAGAATCATCTTTGTTGCTCCTCTTAAAATCACAAATTTGACAAAGTGTGATATTATGTTCCTTAGCACTGAAGCTAGCATTGTGACAGCTGCAGAGGCTCTCAGAGTTGAATCATTGCTAAAACAGCAACCACTTTGTGAGGCACAAATGAATGCCAGATCGCTGATTAAAAATAGGAACTACTTTGAAAAAAACTGTTTGTCCCAGTTATGTGAAGAGCATTCGAACGGACAGTGGTCATGGAACATAGATCCCGGTCAAGCCCAACAGTAATTATGTTTGTGGAACATGCTCAATTTGCCACCATAGGTCGCAATACAACTAATGAATTCACATATAATACGAAGACAGAATATACTATTCGATGTTTTATAAATTGCAATACAACATTTACAGTCTATGTTCTGGGCTCCGCATGCAGAAAATTTACATTGGCAGTAGCACAAGATGTCTGAAGACACGTATACAGGAACATGTGAGGGCAATCAGACACCACGATGAGAGATATCCAGTAGTCGAACACATACAACAGGCCCATCCTACCAATACATCGATTTGGTTTCATGCAATTGAGCAAGTGATCAACAGCGAAAGAGGGGGTAACAGGCAAGTGGCCTTGCGGTAAGAGGAAGCTAGGTGGATATGTCAATTAAGATCTGTCACGATGGGAATGAATACTAAGGGGTCAATTACGATGTCGTTAGGAAAGCATGCCGACTGATTCGGTTCCGAAATGCTTTCCGAACGACTCGGATCGGGGGAGTCCGACCGAGCGATTGTGATGCATCCGGATGCTTCTGGATACGATTCAGTGGGACTCCCATTGACTTCAATTTGAGCCTGTGTTCCGAACGAGAACACAGGCTCCCATTGGAAAAAAGGGGTAGTTGGGGAAAACCTTGCGCCCTGTGACGGGCACCCCATAGTGCCTGCCACAGTGTGTATGGTTGGCAAGGGGGTCCCATGGGAACCCCCACTGGCCCGATTCGGAAGGCTCCGGGTGAAGGAGGGCCTTCTATGGGCCCCCAAAGTCAGATTCCAACAGCCGATAAGTTTTGGAACAACCGATTCGGAAAGGCTGTCCGAATCTGACATCCTAATCACTCGGCTGGGAACGCGGTCCGTTGTCCGCTACGATTCGGCTCCGACCGACTTGGCTACTCCGAATGCCTTTTGGAACCGAGTCGGACAGTTCAAATACTTCCCAGCCATTGTAATCGCTCATTGGGAAACATGTCTGAGTTAGTTGGAAAGGCGGGTTCCGAATCGGATTCGTACAAATCGAATGCCGTTTGGAGCCTGTCCTAATGACATCGTAATTGACCCCTAAGAGTGAATTCCACCACTCTTATCAAATAGGTGTTAGGTGACTAGTTTAGAGATTTCGCATGACTTTTTTTGATAGTGCAATTTTTCAGACCGTAAGGTGTACTGAAATATATTGAGAAGTTGGCCCTATCCTGTGAGTAAGAGCTTTTTTACTGTGTATGTTTGAATATTGCTCAGTTTTCTGTCTCGCCATCTAGCTAGTTAGTGCTCTGAGGGGCTGGATATCTCATGTTTCACATCGCCCGGGTGTGTTTCTTGTCACTGGTTTCTCCACCCGAGCTATTTTGAATCTCAGTATATTTTAACAAACCATACTAATGGATGAACAGCCCTTGCCTTAGTGAGATTTTAGGGATTTTATATAAGAAGCATGAGATAGTATATTTAACTGGTTTTTAATTTATGCGTTCTGGCTTCCATGTCTACTGACATAAGAATTTGTGCAAGCGTAATCTGGTTTACTGCTTCGGACATTTGACTTTCCGCATGAACTAGCCTGAACTGCTGAGTAGGTCATTGTTCCAATATGACGACCACTCAGACAAATTGATCGTAGACAGATATAATTGGACTGCTACCTTTGATCAGTTTTTAAACATTCCTAGATTGCGTTTGAACTTTAATCACTTTCGTGATTTTTATATCTTAATGTGACAATGTCAGCCATTGGTTTTGGCCATAGTGTTTCAGCCCTTAGGTATATGGATTCTGGTTTTGGTTTCAATAGGATTACTTCTTCATGAACATTCTAAGAGGGCGCCCTATATTTCCATGTGGGTCGTGATTGCATCATATAATGCGGCGATGCTTTTGACGGTTTTTGCCACAATGCAGTGGATGCCCCATACAAAGACATGAAGGTCCATTTTACGTATAATAACTCTTACTAATACGAACACTAAGGGGATTATTACGATAGCGGTCGGATTTGATCCGGCTGCCACCGTAGCGGTGATTGGGTCCGACCGCCATGCGTGCGGCGGTTCCGTCCATGCAATTAGGATGTGACAGCTACCACTGCGGTCGGATTCCGCACCTTTATCATTGTGGCGGGCGGTGCTGACAGCTGCACCACCGCAATGCATAAAGGAGCATGTTGTGCATTTCACTGCACTACGTGGCAGGCACTACACTGTGCCTGCCACTTGGTGCAGTGAAATCTAGGGGGGTACCATGGGTACCCCCCCAGTGCACCCCCACCCCACCCCAACACAAGGGGGGCCCGCAATAGGCCCCCGGAGACATTCACTGCCTGCCTTTCAAAGGCAGTTCAACCGCCGCGGAAAGGCTGGCTACCGCCGGCATCATAACGTGCCGGCGGCATTATAAGCCTGATGAACGTTCCGCCGGACAATCGTTTCGATCATTTCGATTGCTACTGGCGGAAACCCAGTACCCATTGCCATCGTAATATGGCGGGGGGTTTATTGCGTTACAATGCCGGAGCGGTCTCCACCGCCGGCCCGGCGGTGGCGAACCGCCCAACATCGTAATGAGCCCCTAAGGGCCTCATGATGTCGGGTGGAAACTTTCCGCCTGACACTGTCTCGGATTCAGGAACTGACTGACTCACGGCCGTCAGTTGCACCCGACCGATTATGATGCGACCGAACACTGTTCAGTCGGAGTCCCATTGTTCCCTATGGGAGCCTGTGTTCTGTCCGACAATACAGGCTCCTATGGGGAAATGGAATGTGTGTGTAAAACCATATATCCTGTCGCAAGCACCCCACGGTGCAAGCCACACAGTACAGGGTTTTACAGGGGGGTCGCTTAGGTACCCCCTTAGCCCCCAACCAGAGGCCGCAGGATGAAGAGGGCCCTGCTGGGTGCATCCAAAGTCACTGTCTGACAGCCTTTTCATGTCGGACAAGCAGACTTGGAAAGGCTGTCGGAAGTTGACATCGTAATCTGTCAGTCAGAAATGCTGTTCGTAGAGGCTCCGACCGACACGGATACTCCGAGAGCCAGTCGGAACCGATTCCGAAATGACCTCGTGGTTTACTTTCCAACCACGAACATCGTAATCGGTCGGGCGGACTATAAACCAACCGAGTCGGATGGAATGGTTCCGTCGCGGTTTAGGCAATTCCCACTGTCGGGCGGAGGCTTTCCACCCGCCATCGTAATGATGCCCTTAGTATATATGTGCCCTTGACACTTTTTATAAGTAAGAAGGGTATTGTTCCAAGATGGCGACCACGCTTGTATACTTGTTAGTAAGGAGATATAGTGGGTTTTAGATCCTTTTATGGCTTGTCCCTGGTGTGGTTCGTTACTGCAGGTATCCAAACTGGACCCTCATAGCATGGCGTTATCATGCAACTTTTTTAGTATGAGATGCCACGTGGTAGTTTTCTACTTGTAATATCCTTGGATAGATATTGGTTTTCTGGCATGACTGTCTTGATGTACTGCAAAGGGGTTCGAGCCACTATAATTTGACTTTATGTTAAGGGGTTGCATTTAAGCTGTAGATTTTATGACACTGCTCTTCACTGAGCTTTCTGTATGCCTGCATATATTTTCTAGCTAGTCGCACTGTTATTACGGATATAAATGCATGAACATTAGGAGTCCCTTTATGAGCTACACCCTTTTGCGAAGAAAAGATAGCCAATCTTGCTAAGCACGTTTATGTTTGCCCTCTCTAAGATGGCGCCCTTGAACGCTTGCTCTGACTACCAATGAACTGCACCATTCAGTGTTTGAGTTTTCTAATGGACG
Source organism: Calotriton arnoldi (assembly GCA_963921515.1). Classification (NCBI taxonomy): domain Eukaryota; kingdom Metazoa; phylum Chordata; class Amphibia; order Caudata; family Salamandridae; genus Calotriton; species Calotriton arnoldi. The sequence goes on from CAWUFW010004422.1 coordinate 294,797, forward strand.
GCCCTGTCTAAGATGGTGTCAGTTTTTGTCAGCCACAACCATTAGTGTACTGCACCGTTTGTTTTTTTACTTTTACTTTTCCATGTACATTGTTGCTTTGGAACGTATTAATATGATGTTTTGATCCAAATATAACTTTTCCTTGACCCGGTTTAGAGTAGGCCTGGACGTCCTACGCGGAGTTCCGCGAAGTGACCCAAAAACTCGACCGCACTACATGGTGACACATAAGTGACGGAGTACATTACGTCGCCGCTCATGCTGATTTTTAGTGCTGGGTGTTTGTCCCACCCTGTAAAATCAGCGCGAATGGCACCATGTACAGTGGAAGTGTTGTATTCCGCTTTAGGTGTCCGTATATAGGTTTTCCTGAATCATGTCCTTATATAGGCACAATTCGCATTGCCCTTATATAGGCATAGAATCCCAGTCCTTATTTAGGCATTAACCGTGCACTCCAAATACAGGCATGGTCACCGACATCCGTCCACCCTAACGTCACAACGAGTTCTTAGAAACCAGACCCTTAAGCTTCGGGAGTTCCCTAGCACAGGACTATTGATTTCTCCAAGAACTCATCTATTATGTATGATTCGTTATACCTTAAGGGTTCATTCCTGACGTCTTCCTCTGTCCGACTTTACGACAATGCTAACAATCCAAGGCACCTACCAGGTATAAATATACCTTCCCTTGCCCAAGCAAGTTAGAGGAGACCTCGACTTCAGAGGAGCCCGAATCCCGGCCTGACGCACTGAGAAGACGCTGTCATTCCTGCACGCAGAAGAATCCAGCTTCCAGTGTTCTGACTCCCTTCGCAGGGTGTTAGAGTTCCAGATCCGGCAAGAGATTCCCACCTCTCTCATTCTCAGGTATGGAGCTGACTAGAACCTAGAGGGACTCTTGGCATACTAGACTTACCATACTCTTAGTCTACCATACTAGAGAATTCTCCACCTACTTCTTACCTTTCCCTACACCTAGACTAGGTTAGGTACATTGGGGTAGAACTAGCTTAGAGACGCATCGTATGAGTACTCGCATTTTTAGCTCATGTTATTTATGTACGTGAATATATGCTAAAAGATAATGCTAGCGCAGTATTATTTATTTCTACTGCTTACGCTGTACATTATTTATCTTGCATAGTGTCTTGTGATCATAACAGCACATATCTCTTACACGAGAAACAAGACTGTTCAATAAAACCCTTTTATTGAAACGTCCGTCTTTCCTTTCTGTGTAACTCTGTAGAAATTAAGCATGCACGATTGACTGAGTGAAACTGTTATCTATTGTTTCCACGATTCTGAGACGTGTTACGATTCTAAAGGGAAACAAAGTGGTCATGTTTATGCGGTTGCCAGAAACTACTCCCTTCTTGTTCTCAAGGAGTTTCTAGTGGCCTCTGAGCTAGCTGGCACAAGTAATTAAGTTTAATATACTCGATAGGGACATACCGACCTCAGTCCTATGTCAAACCTATAGGTTATATTATTCCAATGCGCAGAGCCTATTAGGGAAATAGGAACTACACTACATGGCGCCCAAACGTTTGGTAAGGCAGTAATTTAACGCTAGATACTGAGTAACTCAGTCGTGCTTTTCTCAGAGACCCCTACTCACATACTCCATAAGACGTCTGGAGTGGGTAGGGTTAAATATCCGCCATAACTAAATAGGACAAAAAACCCTATATATTAGTTTTTTGGTTTGTTCAACGTTGAAGGATACAGTGTTTCAAAATATTGTGCACCTTATCTTTTGTTTCCATGAAACTTGTTCTACATTTTTCAAAAAACAAATGTCCATAAACGGGGACAATAACACCGAAACCGGTGGAGCTGCGGCTGACCCAGTCGTAACAGTTTTAAATGAACCCGAGGAGGGTGTTATAGACATCCATCTGAACTTAAGAAGAGCCATCACTCTAAAACTTATAAAACATGGACTACCACCAAGAGGCAGTAGAGCAGTTTTCGTGATAGAGGCACACAAATCTTTTCAGACAGAGGTATTCTATTCATGGATAATATTCCCTGAATCAAATTCAATAACAAGACTGTTTCACTTCTACAAAGAAGATGAACCACCAGAGGAATATATTCCTTTCGAGGATATTGAAATTCCACTAACATACCAGGAGCATCAGCTCTGGTTCAAAGGCGCCCTAAAACATCACAAAAACATTACCAGGCTCGGTCCACTAGGTAGACCAGGAGCAACATGGCCGATTCTAGCCGGCTACACTCCTCATCCTGTCCTCGATATAATGTCAGACGAGGAATTACTTACTCAACTTACAGAGTTAATAAAAATTTACAGACAATTAGTTCAATATGTCATGCGGACTTTCACAGTCCAACCACCATTAACAATTCCAAATCAAACCCCTCAACAGGGGAATACACTAAAAATTACACCACAGACTCTATACGCAGTCATGGGAAAAATGCCCACAAAACGTGAGCAAATTCCATTCTGGATAGCTCAAAAAATTACTCAAATAGAAGCAGTATTTCCAAACACTAGCCCTTATGAGAAACACAGAATCCTAACAATCTGTTTACCAATGGGGCTCACACCACAACTGGAAGACTGCACCACTTGGGGCTCAGTCTTTGCTGCCATCTATACTAGAACACATGGTATTCCATCAATTGCAGTAATACCTGATGTCCTGAAACAAATTCAAAACGAATACGGGGCAATAATATTATCTAATATTAAAGGGGAGGCAGCAGCAGTGGGAATTCGATGTTACAGAACATCAAACAGAACTACCCAGAATAATAGAACAATCTTATGCAGAATTAGGCAGAGATAGTTTGGGTGGAAGACCATTGAAGCCAAAACTATCTGAAAGTCCTGAGAAGGACTCTATTAAACAAACTCCTACATCTTCTAAAAAGAAGTGGGAAACTAATAAACAAAATTCAAACGAGAAACGTTCTCAATCCCGAGGTAGGTCTCCTCAAAAGGAGCCCTCTGAAAGGAGGTATAACCTCAGGAATAGGGATAATTTAAAAAAGCCTGACAGGTATCAAGATACTGATACACGTTCCTCTCGTACCTTTCAGATCTCGTCACAGACATCGGAAAGAAGAAGATGGTCAGAACATAGAGAAGAACGCGTGAAATCGAAAGACGACAAACACGTTCTGAAAAATAAATCTAAACCTCAATTCTCAAAAAAGAAGGTAGCAGGTCTGAAGATCAGACATGCCGAGGATACTGAGAACACAACTCAAGAACGGAGAATGGGCTCAGACAATGCTGGACAGTGCGGCAGAAGTCACACTAGCTTGCCAGAACCTGAAGGAACTTCTGGAGACAGTGGACTTGAATGAGTACATCACAGTTGAGACTGTAGACACCAGGGTTAGTACTCCACAAAAGTTATATGAAATAACACTCCAAATGGAGGGAGACATACCAAGAAAGGTGAAAATACTCTTTTGGGAAAAACTTTCAAGGGGTTATGACATACTTCTAGCAGAAAAAGACTGGCCACCACAATTTGTCAGGGAGTACCCACATGGTGAGGACATTATTATGCCTGCCTTCTCCAACCATATTCCAATTCACCTAAAATATACTTATGCCAGGAAATGGGCAGTTGCCCAGGCCCCAGCATTATATAAAAATGATGTAGGATGGGATGAGGACTCACCTCACCATAAAATACATCTAAAAAATGAACCTACTGCACAAAGGCAGTACCCAATAAAGCAAGAAGCTAAAAAATAGGTCAGGGAGATCTTAGATCAACTTGAATACCAAGGGGTGATTGAAACATGCACCTCTTCAATGAACAATCCTTTGTTTCCAGTCTCCAAACCAGACAATACATATCGTCTAGTCTTGGATTACAGACACTTGAACACTTGTTCAAAAACATTTGCAGTGCAAAATGCACATAGTACAGCATTAATGAATAACATTGTGCGTAAAAAATATATAACCACATTGGACATTTCAAATGGTTTCTTTTGTCAAAATATAGCACCTAAAAGCAGGTACTTAACAGCTTTCTCAATAATGGGGACTCAGCATCAATTTTGTCGACTCCCACAAGGGTTCAAGAACAGCCCGGGGTTATTCTCAGAGAGAGTAACGGAGTTGTTACAAATTTATGATAATGAGGCATTGTCATATGTCGATGACATCTATCTGACAGACGATGACCTGGATAGGCACTTGAACAGGGTGAGCACCATTATACTGGGCTTCGCCTCTGAGGGCTATAAGTTCAACTTTAAAAAATCCAGAATTGCCCATCTCAATGTCCTTTTCCTAGGATATGAGCTTTCAAGTGAAGGAAAGAGCTTGGCATCCAACTTTTTAGAAAGGTATGCGCTGCTCCAACCTCCAAGGATGCTGAAAAATTTACAATCCATCCTGGGTATCCTACATTTTGGATGAATTTACATTCTAAATTACGCAGAAAGGGTTAAACCTCTCTACGCATTAATCAAACCTGATTTTTCAATCACAAATTGGACACAGGAACACACAGAAATCTTACGTTCACTCCAAGCTAACATGTTAGCAACAAATCACTTACAAACACGCGTAAGTCAACGCAACTTAGTGATCTGAATAATTTCGGGTCAATGCGGATTCACCTACTTAACATTTAATGAGGGTGAAAAGGTACCAATAGCATACAAATCACATTTGTATACACAAGCAGAAATGCACTTCACTTCAACTGAAAAAATACTGACAGCAGTTCAAACCGCTGTAGCAAAAGAAAGAGCTCTAGCCCAAGGGAAATGCATTATTGTCGTAACCCCAGTACCGGCTTTAGAGGCGGTAACTAAAGCGAGCATTCCAAATGCTAAAGCATTATATCCTAGATGGATACAATGGGTTAATTCTCTTGCTGCAACCGATGTTGAATATGTTTTTTATCCTGATTTAAAAACACAAGCGTTCCTGCAATATGAACATGAATGTCCTCTGCCCACTGAAATTCTGCCTCTCGATCAGTATGAATTCATAATTTACACTGACGGATCCGCACAACCCGCTACAGGGAGTAAGCAAGCTTACAGTGCAGCGTGCACAATCGTTAAAGGTCGCATGCGCGATGGTAACTTCAGACCAATGGTCACTAAAACTCAATCTCTAGGAGATTGTACAGCTCAGCGAGCTGAACTACAAGCATTCAAACTGGCACTTGAAAGTACAGATCGCGAATTCCCCACACTAATAGTGTGCAATTCTTTCTACTGTGTACAGTCGTATAATGAATATATACAAAATTGGCTTGAAAATGGGTTCAAAGATGCAAAAGGTGGCACAATAAAGCATAAAACGCTTTGGGAACAAGTAGTTCAGTTAAAAAGTGAACTACCAAAGGCTCACGTGATACACACACTGAGTCATCAACGTGATGGAGTTCACGTTGCAGGGAATTCATTGGCTGACGAAGCCGCAAAGGGGGCTGTTCAGACGGCTTCCGTAGCTGCGATCACTCGTTCAAAAACGAGAATAGATAGTGAGATAATGTTAGCTGTCAATGCTACGAGCAAAGGCAGTGGTGCAGCGTTACCAAAAAAGTTTCCACTCAAGTACTCTTATGTAATTGATGAGAACAACGTTCCTTTTGCTCGAATAAGTGGGGGATGGGGTAATTCCAAACAAGGAACCTAGATTAGGACTAATCCTAGCAGCACATGAAGGGATAGCCTCTGCCCATGCAGGTATTTCTGCAACAGTATCTTTACTGAAACAAAGATATTGGTGGCCTGGCATTAGGAAACAGACCAAGAACTATGTTCTGCAATGTGAAATATGCCAACAGATGAAAGTCTCCTCAGTGAAACGTCCTGCGCAGACACCCCTGTTAATTTCAGACAAACCATTAGCTTGTGTTTACCTGGACCACTGCGGTCCCTTGCAAAGGGACGGTAACTATAAATATATGGGGGGCGGAGCTTGCCACGGCTCAAGATGGCCGCTTGAACTGAGAGCTCCGTCAAGCCATCTAGACTATCCGTTCATAATCCTGCATTGGGGCGATATTAATTTAAACGGACCGGCAATCCACACGTTGGAAAAAGAGCTGCGTGCGAGGGTGCTCCCCGTGACTGCTCTGGTACGAAGTTATCGACATTAAACTGCGGCGGCTCAGCGCCGCGCCTTCCGGCCTGGAGATCGGCAGCTGGAGCCTGAAGTAGTGTGCCCAGGGCTCTCGACCTGCAGTGTGGTTGCTGGTGCGGAGTCTGGGAGACGCCGCAGGTCCGGAGAGGGGACGAGCGCCCGACTGGACGGCTGCTGTGAGTGTTGCGGTGTGCGAGGGAGAGCGGCGAGGCCTTCCTAGGCCGTACCTATTCATCACGCTGCGGTCCCTGGCGCCGGGGCCATAGAGACAGTCTGCAAGGGGCGCATGGACGGAGGCCTCTCTCCCCCTGGATAAACTCGACTCGCATGATAGCGGCGGCGTAAGGGGACCACCTAGTGACTAGGGAGTGGCCGACTGAGAGGCTTCTGTGAATCCCTTAAGCCGGCGGGGTCAGACTTTGGGCGCGGCCATATTACACAGCGCCACACGTTGAGAATTTGAACTGCGGCCCTCTACCTCACCTGGGGACCCTTGGTGAGTGGAAGAATTACCGGACTACTCCCTGCTCCAGGTCTGGGAATAGTGGTAACACGCAATGAGCAGAGTGCCCTGATTTGCGGAGTTGCGCACCAGTCGGGCCATAGTGCGTTGCGAGGCGCGGCATAGGCCTCAGGACCCCCACTGACGGATGATCAGCAAGATCTGGAGAGGTTGCTGAATATAGTTCCTGGGAGCGATTGATGAGTGTGAGGGTGCTGCTGCTGACTACCTGCCTGGGTTGGGCCTAGTTTCACTACCTACTTGCTCAGTGGCAGCCAGCAGGGAGTGCGGTACTGGACGACACCAACAGTACATTCCCCTGGACCCCAGCGTCCCTGTAAGCGGACTGGACTGTGGCGTGAGGTGTGCCGGCTGGTGGCCTGTTGGAATTGCAGATACTGACCCTGTGCAAGCTCCTGAGGGCATACGCACACAAAGCCCACATCGGAGACAGTACTATGGGCAAAGTCGACAGAGCGCAGCCCAAGCTCTCCTTCGAGCAGCGGAAATCAAGGACTCGAGATGACACACCCGAGAGCCATTCGGGAGAACAGGGGGAGATGCCTGAACATGTGGATGGTGACATCCGGACCATACTGGCTGCCATGCAAAAAAGTTTGTCTGCTATCGACACTAAACTGGACTCTCTAACGTATCGCATGGACCGCATGACGGAAAGAATGGACAAACTGGTAGAACGCACCGACATGACGGAGCGCAGAGTCACAGAAGTGGAGGAGGCGCAAACAGAAAGGGATACCGAACGTCAGCGGATGGGCATAGCGCTACAAAACCTGCAAGATAAAGCTGAAGATCTTGAAGCGCGGTCGCGGAGAAGTAACATAAGAATTACTGGCCTTCTGGAGACGACTTCAATTGGGAACATGGAGCTGTTTGTAGAACGACTTTTGGTCACCCTGCTGGGCGCGGAAACATTCTCAACAATGTTCGTGGTTGAAAGAGCGCATCGCTCGTTGGGCCCGAGGCCAAATCCTGGTGCGCCACCGCGACCTATAATAGCCAAACTACTTAACTACAGGGACAGGGATGCGGCGTTGAAAGCCGCACGAGAAAAGCAGGCATTACAATATGAGGGATCTGCTATTTCCCTTTACCCGGACTTCTCAATGCGGGTCCAGAAGGCGCGCAGACAGTTTGTCCCCCTTAAGCGCCAATTGCGGGAACAAGGTCTCGATTACGCCATGCTGTACCCGGCGAGACTACGAGTCAACAGACAAGGCAAATCCAGGATATTCGTGGACCCAAAGCAGCTGCAGAAAGCCCTGAAGGAGTGGTCAAAGGAGAAGCCACGCAGTCCTGTGCAACGGGACGCAGAAGGAGCGGCTGGGGGCGACCTTGATGACCAGGACTGATGCTCAAGATGGACTCAAATTCAGATAAGAAGTTTGGACTTTTAAGGGGAGATAAGACGCATAGGCAGAATACCCTATTTGCAGTTGTGGGGCGGCGAAAATAGTAATGCCCGGGGGCCATGACAGGGTCCTGAGACAGCGCCCTACAGGGTAAAAGATAGTCGGGCAGTTGGGAGTACCTGTAAACGGCAAACTGAATTCCTGATGCATAAGATGTTTGAGATGGCTGACTGATTGGGTAGACAACCCACCTAAGCCTAGTTAGAAAAGAGGGCTGGCAACATCCGCCCACGTGTGAACACCACACCCTGGGGCCCACCTTTTGTTTTTTGTTGTTCACTATTGTCGAATGTAAAGATCAGTTATGATTAATGGGATTTGTAGGGGGGGATTTCGCCAGTGCAGAGTTGGGTGCTGCTTGACATGGGTGGGGGAGGGAGGGCTCAGAGACAAAAGTATTGTAAGATGTTTCGTACGATCGTGGCGGCGCAGGTGCAGAGTGGTATCTACAGCGATCACAAGGCAGGGCACAGACTGCGATCAGTAGGGCAGCCCACGTGATGGAGGATCATATCACTGACGGCAAGAACACCGGCAGTAAGATTAGAGTCATGATTTGGAATGTTAGAGGCCTCAATGACCACAGAAAATTAAGGAAAGTCATGGCATATATAGCAAGGCATAACATCGATATCGCGCTGCTGCAGGAGTCGCACTTACCTAGTGGGTGCGCTATGCTGCGTAGTAGAGGGCTGCAGGGCAATGTCCATGCTGCGGGCTATACTACACACGCGCGCGGAGTTATTACTTGGGTAAACCCCAAATCACATTTAAAATTGGAACCCCTAGAAACGGACTTGGAGGGTAGATTTGTGATCTCTATATGTCAGGGGAAAGGAGTAGATTTGACAATAGTAAATATATATGGTCCAAATTTTGACAACCCGAAGTTTTATGCCTTGCTGGTAGAAAAAATGAGAAGATATGAAGGGGGCAACCAGCTCTGGGGAGGAGACTTCAATTGTGTATTGAATCCGCAATTAGATAGATCTGGAGGCCCAGACCGATGTCCCGCAGCTTCGGGGCGCATAATAAGCTGACGTTATGACACAATTAGATTTGTGCGACGTGTGGCGGCAGCGCCGACCGACTGAGGGTGGTTACACACACTTCTCGGCTTACCATGACTTGCACACTCGGATTGACTACTGGCTAGCTGACAGGACCACATATGGTCAAATCCGGCAATGTGCTGTCCTCCCCCGCACTCTATCAGACCACTCTCGTGTGTTATTAGAAATAGATACCCCACGGAAACACATCCCACCCTTTACATGGCGCTTCCCCCCGTTCTCGCTGCTGGACTCAGCCTTCAGGGCTGACATGGCTGAGGCCATAGAAACCTTTTTTGTATGTAATGTGGGCTCAGTTGATACGTTCGCAACAGTGTGGGAGGCATTTAAAGTCTATATTCGAGGGATCGCCATGTCTAAACATTCTGGTGTCCTTAGAGCTATCCGTGGGCGATTGGTGACGTTAGAAAGATCCCTTAAAATGCTAGAGCGGCGACTCCAGGTTCAGGCAGATGAAGAAACCCTAGATGAAATTAAAAAGCTACTTGCTGAATATCACGAGGAGGCAGACTCGGAACTTAAGCACCTTGGCAAGTACGCCACGGCCCGTACATACAGAGAAGGCGAACGTCCTGGTGCGATCCTGGCCTCCCTTCTGAGGAAGCGTAGAGACACAAACGTAGTTGCTGAGATACATAGTGCAGAGGGCGAGGTGCTGACTGAGGGGGTGGACATAGCGGAACGTTTCAGGCAGTACTATACGACCCTATATGGCTCCCAGAATGTTAGCTCGGACAAGGAAATACTTGATTATTTGACGTACATCAAACTGCCCTGGCTCACCAATACGCACCGGGAATACCTTTTGAGGCCTCTGACGTTTGAGGAGATAACGGCAGCACTGGCGGGGATGAAAGCGGGCAGCGCGCCGGGTGTAGATGGATTGACTGTCCAATTCTACAAAGAAATCAAAGACCTCCTAGTCCCCCACCTGGCTACCCTATTTGAGGAGATGTGTGAAGAGGGGGCTATGCCGCCATCCATGAGAGAGGCGGTGATAGTTGCCATTTTAAAACCTTATAAACCACCCTCCGAGTGCTCATCGTACCGACCACTGTCGTTGCTTAACGTAGAAACCAAAATATATGCCAAAGTCTTAGCGGCCCGGCTAGCACCACTGATCCCGTTACTAGTAGCCCCAGAGCAGGCGGGATTCGTCCCCAGCAGAAATATAACTTATAATTTAAGGACGGTATTTGGGGCAATGCAGCATACTAAACAGGATGTTCGGCCAGTGACAGTGTTCCTTAATATGGAAAAAGCATTTGACTCCGTCGAATGGAGCTTCATGAGGCAGGTGCTGACCAGAATGGGCCTTGGGAGCGTCTTCTTGCAAATGCTTGGGGTTTTATACAATTCTCCCACAGTTCGAATAAACGTTGGTGATTCAGTCACAGCTCCAATACAAATATCTAGAGGCACAAGGCAGGGCTGCCCGCTATCCCCGCTCCTCTATGCACTAGTGGCAGAACCGTTGGCCTGTGCACTCCGAGAATACCACCGGCACAAGGGAATACGCTTCCCAGGGTATGAACTCATAGTCTCCACATATGCGGATGATACGCTGTTGTACGTTAGGGATCCTGATTGCAACCTGTCCTCAATTCTGAGCGAGGTAGTGAAATTTGGCATTGTCTCGGGTCTAAAAGTCAATTGGACAAAATCTCAAATTTTCCTGCTTACCCCACATACGAAACAGTTCACACCAGATTATCCCCTCCAATGGACGACTGACGCTGTACGATACCTAGGCGTTAAAGTACATACCGACTCGGAGCTGGTGTTCAGGGAAAATTACGGGGTCGCTGTTAGTAAACTAGAAGACAATATAGATAAATGGATAAGGTTGCCGCTGTCATTGATAGGAAGGATTGCGATAATGAAAATGGTGGTTCTACCCCGCTTCCTGTTCCTCTTTGCCAATATACCAATAGTGATGCCAAAAGTTTTTTTCTGAACACTGACCTCCCTAATGATTAAGCTAGCCTGGGCAGGTAAACAGGCTCGAGTTAAATGGGACATCCTCACGCTCCCATATAGCATGGGGGGTCTTGGGGCACCAGACCTGGACCTATATTATAGGGCAGCACAAAGTGCACATGCCCACCTCTGGATGCACGGTTCACCCGATATACCCCACCTGCGGATAGAGCGAGTGGTGGAGGCACTGCACCCACTCCCTGCACTGTTGTTCAAGACGCCAGACCAACGAACGGGAATTATGGACTCCATCAATGCGACCACGCAGGCATGGCAACACCTGCTGAAGCTGCAAGCTGGAGCAATAGCATACTCCCCGCTGACCCCGGTTGAATGGTGTCACTGGTTACCCCCGTGCAGGGACCGTGGGGTTGTACGAGCCCTCCACGCCTTAGATATGCGGCAGATTGGAGATATGTTTGTGGAGGGCATAGTCAAGACTTGGGAAGCGATAGCGGCCACGGCAGATAGTCCCACACTGTTACACAAATTCCAAGTCCACAGGGTTAGGCATGCTATGGCTAACATCCTGGGTAACTACTTAGCGGAACCCCCGGACCTGGCCCCCCTTACGTATGTGATCAAAACTGAATCTCCTGCTCGGATGGTGTCCAAGATATATAAACTGTCCCAGGACTACCGGAAAAATCACTACACGAAGGGACGGCATGCTTGGCAGGTGGACTTAGGTGAGGAACTGGATGATCTAACTTGGAAATATTGCTGTGAGAGCACCAAGCGGATATCCCTGAATGGCAGGCATAGGTTAATACATTTTAAGTTCTTAAATATGGTGTATTACACTCCAGAGCGGCTATGCAGATATGGGCTCCGAGACACAGCGGAATGCGAGCGTTGTGGGGTAAACATAGCGGATTTTATACACTTGGCTTGGTTCTGCCCGGGCGCCGCTACTTTCTGGATGGGGGTATTCAGGGAGCTGGGAGAGATCATAGATACAACACTGATGCCAGACCCCCTGTTGGCCCTGTAGGATACACCAAACCCATAGCTAAGGCAGTCAGACGATTGGTAGACATGGGATTGTTACTAGCCAGGCGCAGAGTAGCGATTAGCTGGGCTAAGGGCCCTCTCCCTACGATAGCTAGCTGGGCAACCGATATGCTATACTGCAGCACTCAGACCGAGAATTACAGCGAACTACTCCCGCCGCGCAGCAGACCCAAGAACTTCTGGGCACTATACACAGCATATCTTCAAACTAAACTAACTGGGGCAGAGGGGAACAATGCGACTGTGAACGCTGTAGCGGGACACCTGGATGGAGGAGACACAAGAACTGCTGAGCTACTAGATAAAGAAATTGAGTCAGGTACGCTTGAATGAGGGGTGTTATACAGGGTCTTTACGGGGCAGAAAGGAGGGCATCAAACGTAAAAATCGTGGATGGTGCTGAGGCTAGCCTACGATACTGTTTTATACTGCGGGGAGGCGGAACACAGGGGCTGTAAACGTGCTGGGACATTTGCTTGCCAGATTAGCTGTTAGACTGTGCTTTGTTAAGGATTGCAGCAGAATGATACTACTGTACTGTACGCTATACTACTATTTTGTCTCTAGGAAACTGTTAATAAAGAGTTTAAATAAAAAAAAAACTATAAATATATAATGGTCGCAGTGGATTCATGCTCTAGGTTCCTATGGATATGGCCTCAACGCTCGGCTGACGCTCGAACTGTTATAAAAGATTTGCGAGTCTTTATCGGCACATACCTAATAGGCACGCTACATTCTGACCAGGGCCCTGCGTTTAGCTCTCGGGCTTACAAAGAAGCCATGGCCAGTCTGGGCGTTGCATTGCGATACTCCTCTCCGTTTCATCCTGAGGGAAATTCTGTTGTGGAAAGGAAAAACCGGGACATAAAGCAGTCTATAACAGCTAGGGTATTAGGTTCGGGTGATGGGTGGGTCAAACATCTTTATGGGGTCCAACGCTCATTAAATAATTTGCCAAGAAGTTCTCTAGGGGGGGTCACTCCATATGAGGTCCTATTTGTGACAAGAATGTGGGTACCCGATCTGGAATGTAGAGGCACAGTGGTTTTAAAATAAACCTTTTGATATTAAAGATCCTTTGGCTGTTTTACAGGATCTAAATGAACTAAGATCGAAACAAAGCAACGTGTTCCTGCAGCCAACCACCACTGGGGAAAAACCGGCGGTCCCAGCAAGGCCTGTCTGGATTCCAAAAGTTGGGGATCTAGTCAGAGAGAAAATTGCGGACAAGAAGGAATTTGGACCTTCTTACAGACAACCAGTACCTGTCCTAGCCATACACTGAACAAGAACAGTACTTCTGCCGCCCCTTGCTGGAAAAAAGGAGAAAAGATTTGTGTCCATCGACCTCATCAAACCACAGTATGTGGTCCTAGTAGCAGACGCACTCCTCTCGCTACTATCCAAGAGGTTCAGACTGAAAGACTGATAACCATCGAGAATTCAGCAGTAACAGATGAAGGACTGAGCAACAATGCTATGGAACTCATCCCTCTTGAAACTCAAGTAACAGTTCGTCCAAATACACCTGTCTACACCAATGTAACAAGTGATCAACTGGTTCCAGCGATTTCTACAAATCCTGATGCAATTCCAACAATTGACAGAACTGCTTCTGGCTATTTCATTAACTTTGATACGTTTTCTGAGGATCTGAGTGAGCCTGAGGGGCCGATTCCGATCTCGGCCGGTAGGGCACCGAATCGGATTCGGCTTAACCGGATCCGATTCGGACCCCTCTTTCCCGACCGATTCGTACATGCGTCCGGGCGAGCGAGTACGATGCGAGCGCACGCGAAATCGCTGACCGACTCTTTCGCGGGTCCGAACCGCTCCGACCGACTCGCACGGACACGACTCGCACAGTGCAATGGAGACATTCCCCGGCTGGGCAAGTACGATGCGCGCCTCGAGCAGTCCGAACGACTCGCGCCGTCCGGCTCCAAAGGGCAGTCGGAGCTGGACTTTGGGGGTCCGTGTCAGACCCCCCTGTACGCGTAGCCGCGCGAGTCGCACACAGGGGAGACCCATGGGTCCCCCCTACCTGTGCATGTACGCTGCGATTCGCATCGACGCGTACCCGCTGTAGGGGGTGCCCTTGTTCGCCTCGCACCCATTGAGTCAATGGGAGCCCGCGTACGCGTTGTACGACCGGCTCCCATTGACTTCAATGGGAGTCCGACCGAATCGAGTCCGATTGCATGCGTACGCATCGTACTCGTTCGGTCGGACTGCTGGAGTCCGATTCGGTCGGAAATCTCTCCGGGTCCGGCTCGGTCGGAGTGATTTCCGGCCTGAATCAGAATCGGCCCTTTAGACGTCGCCAGCATCAAAAACTTTTAAACAACAAGTACAAGACTTTTTTCATTTTCTGAGAAAGACTTATCTGGTTTCACCATGGATTGAACTCTGGATTATTTCTGGAATATTTTTCTTTCTGCTTTGGCTAGCTTTGGTCATGACTATGAGCGTGCTTATAAATGGCAGATACATCCATTTGGACATTGAAAGTAAAGATGTGAACTTACTTTTAAAACCACACAAATCATCCCATCGTGAAACAAGAGACTTGTCAGCAGTGAACATCACAGCCATTTCTATACAGGATGGTATAGTGTGGGACAAAACAGATTTCGATATCTTTGGCCCTACGGAACATTTGAACATTCCACATTTATTTAAGATTTCACTAAGTGATTTTGTTTCATCCAGTACCTATTCTGATGATTGGGACTTTGAAACTGTAAATGACATGATGTTTGACCTAGAAAAGTCTGCTGCATTTTCTAATAATGAATATTTAGAGGGTTCATCAGACTATGAACAGCTGTATTGCTATAACCACTATGGTCATCATTTTTTGCATAAATCTGCAACACCTAGAAATGTGTTTATGTTTAACCAATGGGAGCATTGTCCTACACTACCAAAAGGTAGTTCAAAAACGTTTGCTAAAAAGTTTCCATATTTTTCAGGATACAATACATCTGATACAGAAACATTTTACTAAAAAAATGTAAACAAAACAGGACTGAAAATTATGTTAACTAATACAAAACAGATTTACTCTGCAGCATTTATTGCCCAACTGTCTAGACATGGTTTCGACTTGTGGAAAGACACAATAGACACAAAGTCCGTCTGGGGTACTAAAGATTGGCAAGTGCAGGGGATAGAAGCTTTGTTTAGAGCCTGTATCATCCCTCAGCAAATAATGTTTTTGAATGACACTGTGCAACAAACGTCTTGCCTTGGTTTAGCCAAGATCAAAGACATGAAAACACCTTCTGTACCAACACCTGCCAGTAATAACAATACACAGGCAGCGGTTACAGTTGACACAATACTACAAATCAACAGAACAAATCCTGATTGGAGAAAATGGTTGATCTGGCCCACAGACACAAACATCTGTCAAGAAAGATTCCTGAATAAAACACCGGGGTTTACTATTCATAGGCCAGACCCACAATACGTCCAAAGACAGCATCCGGGGGTAGTAACAACATACAGAGTAGGAAAATTGTGCCTCGATTGGCTGCAAAAATCTACACTTAAGGATGTGAAACAACACTTATCTTTACTTAAAGAAGACGCAGACCTTAGGGAATTCTTGCTTGGACCAAGAAAACTGCGTCAAAAACTTTCATATATGCCGGCATCTATACTGCTTATAATGAAGCATGGAAGGTTTCACAGGTAGAGGCCACAGAACGAATACGTGAACTTGATCGTATTAATTTAGAGAAAACTCTCTCTGTGGTCGACAACGGGTTAACAACTTTGTCATCCAGAATTTATTCATTGGACAACATTGTATCCTCTGCTATTGACATACTGGAACAAGACTTAGCCATGTTACAGCAAGGCCAGTCTCAGTTACGTTCTATTATGTTATTAAGCTGGACACTGCAATCTTTGCGTGCGGGCTATGTGCCTTGGCGTTTTATCAACACGTCGGCTCTGTGTGCAGAATACAATCTAACTGATAAACAGATCGAACTGGCACAAAGAAGAGCAAAGTATACAGTGCTGAGCATTGAAAAACTGGAAAAATTACCATTCACAGTGGCAGAAAAACCAGCTACAAAATGGCTTATTCATGGCAAAATCACTCTGCCTGTCACTACTTTTCAGTTTCAGTATTGCCTCAAACAAATGCAAGCAGGCAAATATGAAAGGTTGGGTAAAGAATACATTAAGACATCCTGGAATTTATCTTACACATATAGATGTTGGAGTGGGGATCGTGAAGTGTTTCTGAGCGGTACGCACTGTGAAAGTGCACTAAGCGGTTCACTAATTTGTCAGGACATTTCTTTACACGGGCTTGTAATGGTTCTGTGGCAAATTTGTCCTGCCACCAGCAGGGTACTCCAGCTGCTGTGATTAATCCAACGTTTGGCCAACTTTCTAATGGGAGTTACCTCATGTTGAATGATCAGAGTTGCTGTGGCATGTTGCCAGGCATCCCATATCTAGTAACGGTCGACTCCAGGGTCACTTGTTGTATGCAAGTATTGTTTGCCCCAATAGACACAGTCAGGGAGTCGCCTCTATGGCCTTCGTTGAATGTCTCTTTTATACGATTTGATACTTTAAGCAGAATGAAAGCCATGCTTATACAACAAACAGTGCCTCTGACCTCGGCCAAAGAAATCTATGATTTACAAGTTGCAAGGACTTCGGCTGAGATACAGGCTTTAATTCATACAAACTGCCCTATACATTTCGTAGAAATGATGGGACGTATCTTAAACATGTCTGATACGAGCGGAATTGTACATGTATTTAAGACCATCTGTTCCGGACTATTAGCACCTTTCCAGGCTGTCCTCGGAATCATCCCAAACTTCGCACATTCGGTGTCTGGTGGTGTGCCGTTAATTCTAGAACTTGTTGCAGGAATTCTGTTTCTATTCCTCCTACTACTCTATGGCAAGCCTATTCGCCAACATCACTCCGAGCGATGTGGAGAAAGCTCTCCTTGAACGGAAATGCCGTGAGCGAATAGTACAGCTTTTGGACATGCCTCGTCTACGGGAACTTAATACAACGTGGTTCCTGTCATTCAGACCAATCTGGCAAGATTGCATCTTAACTCTTCTTAGCTGCCTGTTTTGCGGTGAAGAATGCGTGCTAGACACCTGTCTAACACTCCCATCAGTCATGCCAACGGATATCGATACTCTGCTGGACCCGATAACGGCCCATGCTCTGTGTTGTCCCCAGAGGCTACCAATCCTGATGACGGCATTCATTGAGATCTCACAGGCGCTTCCGGCAGCTGCTGAGGTACGAGATGGATCAACAGGCACACAGGTAACAACGGACGCGAACATTGCATCTTCTGCTGAAGGCGATGTTTCTCATCTCTGTGCAATTAACCTTCTGAGCGAGGTGTTCCAAATGTCACCAACTTCGGTGGATGATATTTTGGCTACGGAAATAGATGATCTCATGTTTACACCAGACCGATACACTGACTTTGATTCGGCTCACAGTGTACCAGGGCAACAATGAAATTTGGCCTTCATATTTTTCAAACTTGGAACTTTTCCCAGAATTGAACTTTTTTCTTTTTAAAATCTTTGAAATTACATGGCAAATGAACAATGTGCTTACAGTAGAACTAGTCTTATAAAACGGACTTCTTTGAATACTTCCAGGGACACATTGTCACCTTACTTGTCTAACATTTCTTTTAATTCCATGATATGTAATGGCTTTGATTTTTGAAAACTTATCAACCATTTCATCATATGTATATATTTCTGTTTTTTCATTCATGTTGCATTTATTTCCATTATATGCTTAGAATGAAAACGATGCTTTAAATGTACAGTACCTATTGCATTTCAACAGTTTATTTTAAACTTCTTTTAATATGCTTTTAGAAATGTTTTTTAGCAACATGTGGTACTCAATTTAATGTTTAGCATTTAAATGTTTAGCATTTAGTATTATCGTTCATTCGAAAGTGGAGTGGGTGTTGTATTCCGCTTTAGGTGTCCGTATATAGGTTTTCCTGAATCATGTCCTTATATAGGCACAATTCGCATTGCCCTTATATAGGCATCGAATCCCAGTCCTTATTTAGGCATTAACCGTGCACTCCAAATACAGGCATGGTCACCGACATCCGTCCACCCTAACGTCACAACGAGTTCTTAGAAACCAGACCCTTAAGCTTCGGGAGTTCCCCTAGCACAGGACTATTGATTTCTCCAAGAACTCATCTATTATGTATGAACCGTTATACCTTAAGGGTTCATTCCTGACATCTTCCTCTGTCCGACTTTACGTCAATGCTAACAATCCAAGGCACCTACCAGGTATAAATATACCTTCCCTTGCCCAAGCAAGTTAGAGGAGACCTCGACTTCAGAGGAGCCCGTATCCCGGCCTGACGCACTGAGAAGACGCTGTCATTCCTGCACGCAGAAGAATCCAGCTTCCAGTGTTCTGACTCCCTTCGCGGGGTGTTAGAGTTCCAGATCCGGCAAGAGATTCCCACCTCTCTCATTCTCAAGGTATGGAGCTGACTATAACCTAGAGGGACTCTTGGCATACTAGACTTAACATACTCTTAGTCTACCATACGAGAGATACTCCACCTACTTCTTACCTTTCCCTACACCTAGACTAGGTTAGGTACATTGGGGTAGAACTAGCTTAGAGACGCATCGTATGAGTACTCGCATTTTTAGCTCATGTTATTTATGTACGTGAATATATGCTAAAAGATAATGCTAATGCAGTATTATTTATTTCTACTGCTTACGCTGTACATTATTTATCTTGCATACTATCTTGTGATCATAACAGCACATATCTCTTACACGAGAAACAAGACTGTTCAATAAAACCCTTTTATTGAAACGCCAGTCTTTCCTTTCTGTGTAACTCTGTAGAAACTAAGCATGCACGATTTACTGAGTGAAACTGTTATCTATTGTTTCCACGATTCTGAGACGTGTTCCGATCCTAAAGGGAAATAAAGTGGTCATGTTTATGCGGTTGCCAGAAACTACTCCCTTCTTGTTCTCAAGGAGTTTCTAGTGGCCTCTGAGCTAGCTGGCACAAGTAATTAAGTTTAATATACTCGATAGGGACATACCGACCTCAGTCCTATGTCAAACCTATAGGTTATATTATTCCAATGCGCAGAGCCTATTAGGGAAATAGGAACTACACTACAGAAGAGGGCGTTGCTTCTTTCTGCTGCTTGAGTAGATGTTCTACTCAAGCCATAGCTTCCTCAATGTGAACAGAAGGTTTCTCAACGTGAGCGGTAACGACCATCCTTGGACGCCCGTGTTGAGAAATCTCGCTGGGAGGTGGTCTGTTGTAAGATTTTACTTGCTCGCCAACTTAACGTTGGCGAGCGCGAGCAAGGAAAAAACTCTGCTTTGCTGACTTTTTCAGAACTCTGCGTGCTACGCAGAGTGCGGAGTGGGCAAAAATCTGCAAACTCCATAGTTAAGAGCATGCTAGAATGGGTGAGATTTTGTTTTGTACAAATGACACAGTCCAGAAAGTGAATGAAGCTATACAGGTTTGTTTTTTTCCAAGATTGCATTTCCGTATAACAGCATTTTACCAGTAGCATATTGCACTGTTTTGTATGTGACCCCCAAAAGGACATTGTCACCGTATAGTGCTTTGATCTGATGTTTGTTCCAGGCACAGCTTTTCTGATGACAAGATTGAGAGCATGCACAAATGGGGGGGATTTATATTTTCAATGTGTAACACAAATTGTCCAGCCTAGGCTATGAATAGGGCCATTTCCTTTTGTTCCGGTTCCGCTTAAGATGGTGCATGTATTCGTTTACCTTGACTGCCAGGGAAATGTGACTTCTCTGTACTGATCCTACACTGATACTGTTATAAAAATGACTGTTCTTATATTTAGAATTGGTTGTACCATGACTACGTTGGAGAGGGCATAGCACATAATGTTAGAATTATCAGATTTACTCCTGGTATCTGCATGTACTGTGATGATTCCTGTCCTTCAAATAAAGTGATCTTTTGCAGCTACTCCATTAGGCCAATAGGTCACCACAACAAAGTTGTATCTTTTATATGCAAGCATTGAATTAAAAGTAGGGTTTTATGCTGTCTGTAAGAAAGCTGTATAGTTAAACAAATGAACACATAACTTCTTGCTCACACACTTTTGCAGGATCTTAAAAGGTTTCCTCCCACACTGGATGGAAGAGGGTGCAATTGGAGCTTCTTCAGAAATATCCTTGAATGACAGGAGTTTCAAGGCACTCCGTTTTTACTCCTTTTGAAAGATACGTACTTGTACTACCATTGGGATATACAGCAGGGACTTTGACATAAGGTATTACAACTTTTCTATGTGACAAAATGTTAAATACTATGTGATATCTCCTAAACTAGCCCTTTCCACGAATAGATGATTTTTTCTTTTCCACAAGGAATTTTGGAGAATGTTAACATTTAAGTCTCATAGTTATCTCAGTGCTAACATAATGAATATATCCTCACTGTTTAAAGATTATTTGTTAAATGCGCAGTGTAAGGTTTTCTGATTTTTAGGAACCTGGTACCTCGTTAGGTATGAGATTTGTCCTACTGTGTATAAGCACTGAATGAGACCAAACTTTGATATGTTATGAGTGGCATCTTGTATAATTATGAATTGTTTTGTCTATGGATTTTAATTTGTATATATCATGTGTGGGTTTTGTAGCCCTGAAGAAGTCCATGATGGGATGAAACATGATGGCTACATTATCCTAAAGAAGAAGATTTTAAAATAAAAGAAGATCATGAGTAAAGAAATCAACTTTTAAAGAAGAAACCTTCTTAAGTCTGTGCATTATGTGACCTGTTTGCATTTACTTCTTGATATGACCTAACCTTTTGGTAGACTACTATGTAATACTTTTCATATTGGGTGCTGAGTCATTTATGTTTGTATTTCTAAAATTGTAATGTTAAATCCAGCTGTGCCAGCAAAGATGATTTATCATTACCATTCCAATGATATGAAACATGACAGAGCTACTCCTTGTCAATCACGAATTACAGTTTAAAAATTGTAATAAGGAATTCCCAATGTTAACCTATGAGAGGAGTAGGCCTCACAGTAGTGGAAAACAAATGTAGGTGTTTTTTACTACCAGGACATGCAAAATCTTAAAAGTACATATCCTACCTTTTACTTACACAGCACTCTGCCCTATGGGCTACCTAGGCCTCCCTTAGGGGTGGCTTATGTGTAATAAAAGGAAAGTTTAAGGCTTGGCAAGGGGTTTTAAATTACAGTTGGCATGGCAGTAAAATGGCACACACAGGCTCTGCAGTAGCTGATCTGAGACATGTTTAAAGGGCTACTTGGTGGAATGACACAATCAGTGCTGCAAGCCCACTAGTAGCATTTAATTTACAGGCCCTGGGCACAGGTAGTGCACTGTACTAGGGACGTACAGATAAATTAAATATCCCAATTGTGGATAAACAAATGTAACCATGTTTAGGGGAGAAGCACATACTCTTTAGCACTGGTCAGCAATAGTAAAGTGCTTGGAGTCCTAAGGCCAACAAATAGAATCAGCAAAAAGAGGAGATAAGCAGGCAAAAAGTTTGGGGAAAGACCACTCTAAGGCTTACAGTTCTAACAGCTTCTAAAAAGATAAACATGTTCCTAAACTTTTGTCGGGCAGGTCACTTTGCTGCAGCTCCTCAATCCAGTTTATCACGTAATAAAAAGTGACCCACCCCCCACAACTACCTCATGCCACTGCTTGCTAACAGTATGAAAGACATCCTGTCAAGGCCTCTTCATGCTGCACAGCTTATTCCTGTCCATCCCCTGATTGTAGGTGGTCAGCCGAGTAAAAAAGCAACTACTAATTACCAGGGGCTACTGTGACAAGCTGTGGTGGCTGCAATGGTCTTGCGGGCATAAAATAAGTATCACTGATCTAATTTATTACAGTGCATTATTTTACTATTCATTTTGTTTCACTTCAGTTTGTTTTCAAAGCAATATATCTTTTGGTGTCTATTCATTTCCGTAGGGAGGTGGCAATGAATAGTGAATTATTCACTTACATAATTATACAGAGAGGGTTCTGCTTTATTCATGGAATGTTAGCATGGAGCTCTCACTTATAATTTATATAGAGTTTGTAAAGTGTAGTGGCTATGAAGCTGTTGTCATTGATGCCTCTGACACACTGTACTAGAGAGAACTTCTTTCAAACCGACCTTAATCTGTATATATGTTACAATCACTAGTGGCCCAATATCTTCCCATAATAATATTATATCCAAACTATTAACTTCCACAATATAAGTTTATAGGTAAGCATATTGTTACTCTTGATCCTCTGTTCATAGCTAGTAAGCCCTTAGCATTTAAGCGGCTGCAGTGCGTGGATGCAAAGTCGACACGTGCAGCTGGCATGCTGCTGGTGCATGGAAGGCCGCCTAAGGCAAGCCTGTCTGCACCCGCCCATGTCCAGATTGCTTTCAGCACCAGCCCCTTGCTCATTTTCCTGACTTACACTCAAATGGCGCTTCATTACATGAGGAAGCAACAGCTTGTGATATTACGTTTCTTAACACTTGAGCTAGCATTGTGACAGCTGCAGCGGCTCTCAGAGCCAAATCATTGTTAAAACAGTAACCACTTTACGGGGCACTAATCAATTACAGATCGCTGATTAAAAATAAATTTGATTTCTGCGACTATTTACTGGCTCAGAGCCTGAATGTAACATCTGTTACTGAAACCTGGGCGGATGCCAGCTCAGGGGTGGAGATAGTGTTAGCCATTCCTGATGGCTTCTCAATCTTTAGGCATGACCAAGCAGTTAAGAAGGGTGGGGAACTTGCAATTATTTATCGCAATTATCTTTCTTTTATCTTCACTCCTGTCCCCAATACGTTCGAGTGTGAGGCACTGTCTTTCAAACGTGCCTCGTTTAAAGGCCCCCTGGCCCCACGGCACCTTTTGTTCAAACTGCCAGTAAAAGGTTGGACACTAAGGTCAATCATGCAGTCTATACATTCTAGAGGATTTTAATTTCCATTTAGAAAACAGTCAGGACAAAGAATCAGAATCCCTTATCGACCTGATGAGTAGCCTCGGGTTGGAGCAGCTGGTCAGTACATCTAAATACCCGGCTGGGCATAGACTGGACAGGATTTTTTCTGATAATAGTTTGCTATCTTTTACAGACTCATTGCCACTTATGTGGTCGGATCGCCATACAGCTCTGTTTAAAATAAAAAATGTAGTCATCCCAGCGTAGCCCGTAGTCTCACCTAAATTAAGAAAAACTCACCCATAGTGCAAAATAGAGTCTACTAATTTAGCATAGATTCTTATGGCCCCTTTACACACTCCCTCCACAAACCTTCATCAAGCCAACACTAATTACCATTGGCTAGATCTGCCTACTAGACAGCTAGACCCAGAAAAAACTTCTATGGACAGGAGTGCATCTCTGTCACAGCTCTGGATCTTGGACAATCTGAGGGAATGTAAATAGGCCTGTAGGAAGCAGTAACGAAATGGAGGCTCAATTATGATAGTAGGGAAACAGAACGTCACAAACAAAAAATATGCAAATATAAGCCTTAATATGTAAAGAAAATCAGCCTACTTCATGCACAAAATAAAAATGGTAAAAACTCAACTAAGGAGTTGTTAACTAAGGTAAAAAGGTACATTGAAGACTCTAAAAAGACCGTTTTTCATCAACCTTTGTGCAACTCTACAGCTTCCTTCTTCATGGCAAAGGCAGAAGATATTTACAGTGTCTTCACTGCTAAGAGCACAAATGACCATTCTCCACTGGGGTCTGATGATCTGAGGGGGATCACAAGGCCCATCTGGGTCTCAAAATAAAAATGGCAACATTGGTTCCGATTCACCGCTTCTCTCATCTTTCTAAACCCTATCAGTTGAACAAGTTCTGGAATTTCTCTTATCAGTAAAGTCAGATTCTCCTCTGGGCTCCTGCCCTCCCAAGATTGCGCAGTTGGCTCCCAATGTACTAGCCAGCCAACTGACGACTAATTTCAATGAAATGATCAGCCAAGGCTACTTTCTGAAGGCCACTACTTAAGACAATGAATATGACTCCTGCAGACCCAAATAAGTATTGGCCAATATTGCGCCTCCCCTTCCCTGCCAAGATAGTGGAGAAGGTGCTTAACAGAGAACTGGTATCAGTCCTTGAGTCTACCCATCTGCTGGACGACTCGAAGTTCAGCTTCAGGGCTGAACACAGTACGGAGCACACCTTGATAGTTGCTTCAGAAGAGTTGAGAATTATTCTAGAGTCTGGATCAAATGCAGCCTTGATCCTGTTGGATCTCTCGGCTGCATTTGATACGGTCAACCATTGATTGACCGGCTTCATTCTCTAGGTATTAGGAGCTCTGCTGTGGCCATTCTAAAATCCTTTCTATCAGATTTATATGCGTGCTATAAAATTCACCACCACTGTGTGACAAAGTATACAGAACAAATTCATTTACACCAACAATTACTATTCCCACTCCAGTGAGTGCAACAGTAGGGAAAGTGTTGGATAGTGGCCGGATAAAATTTACTTTTCCCACTCCAATAATTGTAAAAGTAGGGAAAGTGTTGGATAGCGGAGGGGTAAAAATTACTAGTCCCACTCCAGTGAGTGCAACAATAGGGAAAGTGTTGGATAGCTGAGGGGTAAAATTACTATTCCCACTCCAGTGAGTGCAACAGTAGGGAAAGAGTTGGATTTCAGAGGAGTAACAATTAATATTCTCATTCCAGTCTGTTCAAAATTAAAAACAAACTAAATTTTAACATCAATAAAAATATTTAAAAAACAAAATGAATTAAAAAATATATAAACATGTTAAAAATGCAAATACAAATATATTTAATATAAAAATATATATATATTATAATGTTAAATACATATAACAAATACCTACAAATATTATATTAAATAAAATAAAAAACAATTTCCAAACAAATAAATATTTTTAATTAAAAATTATTTAGAAACAAAATCATTAATTATTACAAAACTTTACTTGTTTTATTTCCTACCCTATAACACCACACAATTCACAACACACATCTAAATTAAAAAAAAATATTTCCTCAACTAACATAATTAATTACCAATTAAAGAAATATTATTAATTAAAACCTCATAACTATTATTTAACTTCCCACACTTTACCCCTATAATCCCCACAACCCACAGTTAAAATTAAACTATAAAAAAATTAATTACACAATTAAAACTTATTTTCAATTAAAAAACTAAATGTATTTAACAACTAATTATAAAGTAAGTAAAATTAATTTACTCCCCACACTGTACCCCTATAAATATAAAACTCACACACAAAAAGATAAACAAATACCCTAATTAAATGTAAATTAATTAATTAATATTAATCAACTAATTTTTAATTAATTAAACGAAAATTACTTCTCACCCTTTACCCCTATATACCCCACAACCCACACCTAAAATTAATTACACGAATTCCATATTTAATTTTCAATTAATTAATTAATATTAATTAACAACTAATTATTAATTAATTAAACATAAATTACTTCCCACCCTTTACCCCATAAACCCACAATCCCCACCTAAAAAAATCACACGATTACCATAATTAATTATCAATCACTTACTTAATATAAATTAACAACTAATTATTAATTAATTAAACATAAATTACTTCCCACCCTTTACCCCTATAAACTCCACAACCCGCACCTAAAATTAATTACACAATTTCCGTAATTAATTTTCTATCAATTAATTATTATTAGGAACTAATTATTAATTAATTAAAAATAAATTACTTCCCACCCTTTACCCCATAAACCCCCTCAGCCCACACCTAAAAAAAATCACACAATTACCATAATTATCAATTAATTAGTTAATATAAATTAACAACTAATTATTGATTAATTAAACATGAATTACTTCCCACTCTTTACCCCTATAAACCCCACAACCCGCACCTAAAATTAATAACACAATTTCCATAATACATTTTCAATCAATTAATTAATATAAATTACCAACTAATTATTAATTAATCAAAAATAAATTACTTCCCACCCTTTACCCCTATAAACCCCCAACCTGCTACGGAACTAAAAATGCAAAATGTAATTAAAATAAAATTCATAACTACTAAAAATGTAACACATATATTAAAAAACATAAACAATACTTATACAAAAAACATACATCACATACATTTAAAATATAAACTAAAATACATAACACTAATTAAAAAATCGATATTTTAAACATCTATATTTTTGCAAACAATATTAATGACTTCTATAGTTTTAAAAACGATATTTCTTACCTTAAATTCGATATTCTTGACCACAATATTCTAGCTGTCGATATTTCTGAATCACGATATTTCCAACTCGATATTTGTGTAATTCGACATTTCCAACTCAATATTCTGTCTCAGCACCCTGATGTCTGCATCCCTAATTCTATTTTTGTCATCACAGGCAAACACAGATAATGTGTGTGTGCCATGACTAAGGTTTGTCTCATGGATTGAAGTATTATTGGACCAGGAGGGGCACCCTAAGCACTACCCTCACAGTGGTAGAAGGTTATTACCTTCACCAGGAGTTAAACAGAATGAGAACGTTGGTGGCAGTGTACCATGTAATGATCAGTAGGAGTGAACAGGTCCTTTTTGACCTGTGTCACTGGAGTGAGGCCTGCAGGCTGTGTGCTTAACTCATCCTTGGCTACATCAGATTAGTATGAAATGCTGTGCAGCGTGGAAGTGGTGTATCTGTGCTAAGTGTATGTGTCCCTGGGTAGAGTGCCCTACAGGGATAATGCAGTACTGAGTAGTGCAAGCATGGTGTATGCATTTGCTGGAGGTGTATGTGTCCGTGAGTGCTACCATACCTGAAAGATGTAGCGTTGTGTAGTGCATGCAGGATAAGTGCATGTGCTGGATGTATGTGAACGTATGAGTGCTACAATACGTGAAGTGCACAGTGTAGTGTACAGTGTGTGCAAGGTGTAGGTTTACCTGGGAGTGGTATAATACAAGAGAAGTGCAGTGCGTGCAGGATGAGTGCATGTGCTGGGTGTATGTGTGCCGTGAGTGCTACAGTTTATATATATGATACAGTGCTGAGCAGTGCGTGCATCTTAACTGCATATGCTGGATGTATGTGTGCCTGTGAGTGGTACAGTACATGGAGGATACAATACTATGCAGTGCACATATCCTGTACGCATGCACTGGGTATATCTGTTATGCTATGTTATGTTAAACGTATTTATAAAGCACACATACACCAACCGGTTTCTTGGCGTTAAGTACAGGAACACAACCTACTGCTCGCTATTTCACTCATATGCTTGTATTAGGAGCCATGCTTTTAGGAGCTGTCTGAATCTAGATTAGTAAAAGGCCATTCTGAGGTCAAGAGGAAGGAAGATCCAGAAGCAGGGGCCAGTACAGAAATTTGTAACACCCATTCTCTTTTTCTTAAAGTAGGGAATAGTGAAAAGGTTCAGGTGAGTAGACCTCAAGTTACAAGTGGGTATGTATCTTTGGACACAGGAAGAGACAAACTCAGGACTATTACCATAGAGAGATTTAAAAATGATGCATCAATCAATCAATCAATCAGGGATTTGTGAAGTGCGCTACTCACTCGTGAGGGTCTCAAGGCGCTGGGGGGGAGAAGGTTGTGCAGCTCCGATTCAGCCGAAGAGCCAGGTCTTGATGTTCTTCCTGAAAGTGTGCAGAGTGGGGGAACATCTGATGTTGAGCGGGAGTTCGTTCCAGGTCTTTGCTGCGATGTAGGAGTAGGCTCTTCCACCTGTTCTGGCTCTGCGTGTGCGTGGGGTTTCGGCAAGGGCAAGGTCGGCAGAGCGGAGGTTTCTCTTGGGTGTGTGGAAGGAGACTCTTTTGTTGAGGTATTGGGGTCCGGTGTTGTGGAGGGATTTGTAGGCGTGAGTGAGTAGCATGAAGGTTACTCTCTTCTTGATGGGGAGTCAGTGGAGGTGTCGTAGATGCTGGGTGATGTGTTCATGTCGTGGGATGCCGAGGACGAGCCTGGTGGTGGTGTTTTGGATGGTCTGGAGTTTCCGGAGCAGGGATTTGTTGATTCCAGCATAGAGGGCGTTTCTGTAGTCCAGTCTGCTGGTAATGAGTGCATGGGTGACAGTTTTTCTGGATTCGGCAGGGATCCACTTGAAGGTCTTGTGAAGGATGCAGAGGGTGTGGTAGCATGAGGAAGAGATGGCATTGATCTGTCGGGTCATGTTGAGAGAGGAGTCGAGTATGAAGCCGAGGTTGCGGGCATGGTCCATGGGAGTAGGGGGGCTGCCGAGGGTGGAGGACCACCAGGTGTTGTCTCATGCTGAGGGGGTGGGTCCGAAGATGAGGACTTCTGTCTTCTCCGAGTTGAGCTTCAGACAGCTGCTGTTCATCCAGGATGCAACGTCTTTCATTCCTTCCTGGAAGCTGAGTCTGGTGATGTCGGGTTGCCTTGCGATCGAGAGGATGAGCTGGGTGTCGTCAGAGTAGGATACTATGCTGAGCCCATGTTTTCCAATGATGGCGGCCATGTAGATGTTGAAGATCGTGGGGCTGAGCGACGATCCTTGGTGTTCTCTGCAGTTGATCTCTGCAGGTTCAGAGAGGAAAGGTGGGTGTCCGAATCTTTGGGTTCGGCCGGTGAGGAAAGAGCAGATCCAGTCGAGGGCAGTTCTCTGTATGCTGGTGTTGTGGAGTCTGGTGGAGAGAGTGCGGTGCGAGATGGTGTCGAAGGCTGCAGAGAGGTCCAGTAAGATGAGGGCTGCCGTGTGGCCCTGGTCGAGGACAGTGCGGATGTCATCTATGGCGGTGAGGAGGGTGGTCTCGGTGCTGTGGTTGCTGCGGTATCCGGATTGGGAAGAGTCGAGGATGGAGTTGGCTTCGATGAAGTTCGTGAGTTGGCTGTTGACGATCTTCTCGGTGACTTTAGCCGCGAAGGGGAGGAGGAGATTCAGTCTTGAATGCCATTCACGTACATAGAGGGCCCTGAGTTCCATTTTGGGAGAACCAGGCCTGCATGGTGAAGCATGAAGTAGAGGTAGAGAGATCCCCCGGGACAGATTTGTGGATTGCTGCATTTCTGTAAGCTAAGTGGGACACACACTAGGGAGGGGAGGACCGGGACTTCCCTTTACTCTTCAAAGGGTGCTCTTTGATTCATTGAGAGGTCAGGAAAAAGGGGCTTGGGCACATCTCAGGAAGTAGATGTGACTTATAAGAGAATCATAAAAAGCAGAACCTGGAGCCCTGTTCCAACCTTTTGATGCATATATCACTGTGGCTGACATGAATGGTGTGAACTCTAATCACTCTCATGGCTTTTGTTGTGGGATTATAAGCTTAAGAGACATTCCTGCAGTGACAGACTGCTTTTCAAAAGGAAGAGGGAGCAGAGGAGTATGCAGATCAAAAGAAGTAGAACCCCAACATAAAACTTCAAAGACTCAGACCATAACTCACATTTGGTGTCTGGAAATGGTCTATAAGAAGACGAAGTTGAGACCCCACAAATTGTCATCTGCCAAGCAGCCAGAAGGGCTGCATGAGGAGGGGAAGCTCTGTAAGACTTCTGCACGTGACCAGGACTGGGTGATTTACCCTCACCTGTGGAAACTACAGAAGGACCATTGCCCGGCTGCTTTCGGATAAGGAAGTATGGACCTGCTCCCTTCATCACAGGCTACCCGAGATAAATCCAAGGGTCAGTTGACAGACCTCCTGTTCAGAGCTACAGGGACATAATAGTGGCCTTCCTGCAACTGCCCAGCTAGACCTGCCTGGTCCTGCCTGAGCCCTGCTGGCCTCAACTGGAATGAGTTCCTGATCCACAAGAGGTGCTTCCCAGGTCCTAATCTCTTGGTTTAAAATCATTTGAGCTCCTCTTGGAAGTAATGGAGAAATACTTTTGGCTTTCCATGACCAGGAATGGGCCCATTCAAGTCAAGATTTTGCTGCCCGCACCGACTGCCCACGTGAAGCTCCATTGATTGTGACTCTGCGCATCAGCGACCGCCAGCAACAACCGGCAATAAAACATCTGCACCACACTTGACATCATCAACAAACCCATGGGGACCGCCAACCCTTAGTTCTAGCAATACCCGGCTGCGACACCCAACAGGATCTTCGCACTATAGCGATGACCGTCCGAGATGCCCAGCCTGCTCTTCACACTATAGCTTTGACCAACCATGATGCTCTCCCTGCGATGTCCTCCACCACAAACTGGACTTTTCGTGCCAGACATTGAGAAGGTAACTTTTTCAGCTGGACTAAACTGGTCCCTGTGTCCGGCCTGCGCTCCATCGCCATTGCCCTGAATTTGTGACTTTTTCCAAGTTTAGCTTGACCAGGGACGATATTACTGAAAGTGCCCTGGGGAGGGTAATGGTCATTTGCACCTGCTTTCCAAGCCTCCAAGGCACTTTGGTTTACAGAACGGGTCGCAGATACTTGTGTGGCCCCTTCTGTAATAGAGCGCCATTGAGAGAGGGTTTTGCCTCATTTCATGGGGGTGTGGACCCATGAAAAAGAGGGAATCGTTTTTGCCTATGCACCGCACCGTATTACCGACATGGACGCAGATGTAAACATGCCATTAGGAGGCACACTGAAAGTGCACCACAAAAAGGTGGCGCACTCTGAGTGCGCCCCCTGAGGGCAGCCCTCTAAAGGGTTGAAAGGGGGTCCCATGGACCCCTCAGACATTCCCCTGCAGGCAGGTACAGTCACTCACTGCACCCGCCTGCAAAGGGAATCTCTAATTCCTTTTGAAAGTGCAGGTGGGTTGATGTCTGCACAGAGATACACTGAGCAGCTTTCAAACAACTGCTCCTTATTTCTCTTGAATGTGCTGCCCTGGGGGCAGAGCGAGTTCGTGACCACCCAGAGGGCAGTCCACTATTCATAATAGGGTGCACTTTCCCTGTTTGCACCCAGTGCACCAGCGTAAAGGTGCGCCATGGTGCGAACAGGGACAGTGCGCCCTTTTAGTAATATGGACCAAGATTACTGCAAGTGGAGCTTTGTGCTTTTAGGCACAATAACTTCCTAAACCCTGTGAAATTGCATATTTCCATTTTTACTGATTGGAACTTTGATGTTTTGGTGTCAAATAATTAATTCGATTTTAATCTATTTTTCTAAGTTGCGGTGAAATTTTTCTTGTGCTGTGTTTTCACTTTATTTCTGGTTGTGTTCTGGATAAAAACTGTATCCACTGCCTCCAAGTTCAGCCTAACTGCTTTTGTGTCAAGCCACCAGAGAGATAAGCACAGGTTAATTTAGTGACTTTTTGTGGTTCACCTGGACAAGAAGTGTGGTTGTTGCTTGAGTAGGGTTTCACCCCCATCAACCAATAACCAAATATCTCACAGTGCTGTTGTTGCGTAACAGGGAGATGCGTTACTAGCCGACATCCCCCTCACCTGATTGGGCGTTAGATGGTTCTGCTCAGCTACCTTGAGAGAGTCAAGTGGTAAAATTTTCCAAGTAAAAATACATTTCAAGCCTTAGAACTTTTAAAGGTTTCAAACCATTTGCACCAAATAATACAATTTCTTACAGGGGGAATATCAATAGTCCATTTTAAACTATAACAATTTTTTATTTAAATTATTTTTTTGTTTATAACCATGAAATCAAAGTAACAGATTTTGGAGTCCAATCGAAGTCTTGCTACTATTACCAAGTCATTTGTGTAGGCTAAGCTTTTAAAGATTGGATTCCCTAGGTTATCTTTGAGAAGCTATTAAGTTTAGACTGGGTATTACGTACACCATGTAGGGTGAAAATAACAAGGCAGCTAGAATGCAGCACTGTAGAAACCCATTGTGGGTTGCAATTTGAAATGACAGCCTCCTTGTATATGCTAATTTGATTATTGGCCATCTTGTGAGAAAGTGAATTATTAATTGGGGAGGATGGTAGTCCTAGATAGTAATATGACTACTATCTTTTTAGGTTCAGTTAAAGGTTTCAATCATTTAAACCTGAGATCAACCCCTGGTAGCTTTGCACATGGCATGCAAGCTTTAAGTTAGAGAAAATGTGAAAAGCTTTTCGAAGTAACAAAATAGTTAAAAAGTAAATAACACAATACAATAACAATCCCACTCCAATTTATATACATATAGAATAATCTAATAAACAGAATGGCAACAAAACAACAGAAATCCAACAAGGGGAAGCAGAGATATGAATTTTAGAAGATTTAAGTAAAAGTAGAGCCAAAGAGCATTAAGTGCCAACGATGGTCAATTGGTCAAGGTAAACCAGGACCTAGATGGGATTTCATGCTGACCATGATGGAGAGGGCCTTAGATATACGCCTGCAGACGATAAAACTGCACGCTGGTGCGACCGCGCAGCGTATGACGTGTCCTGTTACTCAGTGCATGTAACTGATACATTTTCGCTCGCTGCGATAAGCAAATATTTTTAAACTTTTTACTGTGTCATTTGCACTACTGCACTTTGCTTTACAAATAACCTCACCTGATTGCAGACGAACAGGCATTGTACCCGACCTGCGGTGCCCGTATGTAAGAGCGGGCCCGCATGGAACAAGGTCGGCGCACTAGCTGTTCTTGCCTGCAGACCATAAAACTACACGCTGGCGCGACCATGCAGCGTGTGACGTGTCCTGTTACTCAGTGTATGTAACTGATGAATTTTCACTCGCTGCGATAAGCAAGTATTTTTAAACTGCTTTTACTGAGTCATTTTCACTATTGCACTTTGCTTTAAAAATAACCTCACCTGATTGTAGACGAACAGGCATTGTACCCGACCTGTGGTGCCCGTATGTAAGAGCGGGGCCGCCTGGAACAAGGTCGGCGCACTATCTGTTCTGGCCTGCAGATGATAAAACTGCACGCTGGCGCGACCGCGCAGCATGCGACGTGTCCTGTTACTCAGTGTATGTAACTGATGAATTTTCGCTCGCTGCAATAAGCACATATTTTTAATCTGCTTTTACTGCGTCATTTGCACTGTTGCACTTTGCTTTAAAAATAACCTCACCTGATTGTAGACTAACAGACATTGTACCCGACCTGCGGTGCCCATATGTAAGAGCGGGGCCCGCCTGGAACAAGGTCGGCGCACTAGCTGTTCTTGCCTGCAGACGATAAAACTGCACGCTGGCGCGACCGCACAGTGGTCGTAAAGCCGGCGAGCCGAAGACATGCAAAAGGCAAGCCCGTCAGTGCCCGGATTGCCCCTTGCGCCGGGACCCCTTCCCGTTTTTCTCCCCAAGCCTACTCAGGGAACAGTTACTTATGCACAACAATGGTGAGTGCTGTAACCCCCTTCTATGGATAGGGAAATGGGATAGCCTCCCATTCACATGTAACTCCTGTGACTTTTCTTTTAGGGACACACTGAGCAAACAAACTAATCTCACAACCAAAAATCTCATAACCCCACCACTCTCTAACAGGGATAAATACCCAAAAGGTGAAGGTACTGGAGTCACTTTTAAATCACCAAATTCCCCAGATCCCCTAAAAAGAGACTCCCCAACAGGAGGAAATAACTCCCAGGACACTGTTGAAAATATATTAAAGTGTATTCTGCTGAATATCAGATCCCTGATAAAGCATAAATACGAGTTTGAATGCATGATGCAAAAGGAAACATGGGCTAATGATACTTCTGAGCCCGACTGGAACATTGCCCTATTGGCAGGCTATCAAATGGCCTGCGTAAACAGCAAAGGGAAAAAATGGGGCGGCATTGCCATAATATATCGTTCCTGCTTCAGAGCAAGCATAGAGCCTACCCAACAACTTGAAGTAGAGGCCATGAACTTTAATATTAAAATCAACAACACCTGGACTTTCCGGGCCTACTTCTCTACCGGCCGCCGGGGCCAAGGTCTACATTTATTCACTCACTCTAGACTCTCTTGGAATCGTTTCTAGATTTTTCTACCTTCACAATATTAGGTGATTTTAACTTCCACCTTGAATCCAATAATAATGGAGATACAGCCACCCTACTGGACAACTTGGCGGGATTTGGTCTGACTCAAATAATCTCAGAACCCACGCACAATGCTGGCCACACCTTGGACGGTATCTTTACCAATAATCCTAATATCATATTGGATAAAATACTACCCCTACCATGGACGGACCACAAAGCCATTTCTTTCAAAGTTCCAATCCCAGAGAGAAACATGTCCCTCTTAAATAGGCCGCCCCTGGTTAAGTTTCGCCCCTGGCACAGAGTACAAAAAAAAGAGTTCGAAGAGGCCCTTGATAGGAACCCATATGCTTGTTTCAGATAACAATCTGGCAGCCAACAATTTTGACGAATGGATTAGATCAGTAGCAGACCAGTTGGCTCCGGAAAAAACTAAAGAAACAAAGAAGAAATCAGGCCTCAGCACCCGGGTATAACTCGGATCTTAAAATCATTAAATCAAAATGCAGATGACTAGAACGTACATGGAGGGCTGATTATAGCAAGGAACACAAAATGGCCTACAAACTAGCCCTAGAGGAATACAAGGAAGCAATTAAATTAAAAAAGCCAAAATGAACTATTTCACAAACAGAATAGAGGCAGCTAAGAACTCTTCCAAAGAGTTTTTTAAGACCGTCACTGTCCTGTTTAAGCTGCAACGGGAGAACCAGTTCACACCAGATCAAGCCTTCTGCAATAAGATTGCGCCCTTCTTCCACACTAAAGTACAATCAGTCAACAATGAACTTTTAGGAACAGCCCCTAACTCAACTAAAAACAATGACAAAATTATTTATGAAAATCTAACCACTAGCCACTTGTCCAGTTTTTCCCCCCTAACAGTAGGGAAAGTTAATGACCTGCTGCTATTGACTAAGTCAGGTTCTCTCACTGACATGTGTACCCCTGCTATATTACATCTGGTCTAAGACAAGATCAGCACCCATCTAACCTCTCTCCTAAATAGGGTGATTAGTTCTGGGACTTTTCTCTTGTCATGGAACAAAGCCTGTATTAGGCCTATTTTGAAGAAACCCTCTTTAGACCCAGCCGAAGTAAAAAACACTACCGTCCAATATCATGTCTACATCGCGGCTAACATTTTAGAAAAATCAGTCAATACTGAACTAACTCACTATTTAGATTCCAATGACCTCCTAGACTCCACCCAACATGGCTTCAGACCACGCCACTCTACAGAATCTCCCCTGATTATGGCCACAGAGGAGATTCGAAAACAGTTGGATGGGGGAGGGGAGCTGTCCTTATCCTACTTGACCTATCAGCAGCGTTTGACACCGTTAACTATTCGGTGCTAACGCGGCGGCTGAAGGCAATAGGTATTAAAGAGAGGGCTCTAACCCTACTCTCCTCTTTTGGGACATCTAGGAGCAGAGGGTGTGTTGGGACAACTTGAAATCAGATACATTTTGTCTCCCATGCGGGGTACCACAAGGTTCAGCACTATCACCGACCTTATTTAACATCTCTGTTACCCCTCTGGCCAAGCTAATCAGAGCGCATGGTTTCACACTGATCTCTTACGCTGACGACACTCAGATAGTTATATCTTTCTCCTTGAGTGTTGAAATCGCAGCAGGCAGTTTCCATAACTGTCTGAAGTGCATTATGGGATGGATGAATCTGAATTTCCTCAAGCTTAATACAGATAAAACAGAGGTCATGGAGTTTGGGAAGGGTCCACCTATATGGAATCAAGCATGGTGCCCAACGGAGACAGGTAATTGCCCCCTCCCATCTGCTAAGGCGAGAAACCTAGAAGTGATGTTCGACGACAAGTTAAACTTTACAGGACAGATCAATCTTCTGACCTCCTCATGTTTTTTCTTATTGAAGATCTTATGTAGATCTTCAATAAGAAAGATTCTGCCTTTCATTCCCCAGGATCTAAGAAGAACGGTAATAGCTGCGCTAATTATTTCAAAAATAGATTATGGTAACACATTGTTTTTGGGCATTGACAATTACCAGGTAGCTAAACTTCAATCATTGCAGAATGCCGCAACACGAGTGTTGCTTAACATTCCTAAATATCACTCCATCTCTGGTAGCATCAGGCAGCTTCTTTGGCTTCCGATTCAAAAGGGTGTCGAATTTAAAGCCCTCTGCCTGGTACATAAGGCACTGTATGGTGGGGGAGCATTGGACATGCAGAAACTCTTTCTCTGGTACTCCCCATGACGGGATCTTAGATCAGCCAACACAGGACTAGTTCAGGTCCCCAAAATCCAAAAAGCCAGATGGGGAGGGAGATGCCTATCCTATCGGGCAGCCAAACTTTGGAACAAGCTGCCGTTCACTATTAGGCTACAGCCTAATAGACTTCAGTTTAGGAAAATGGTTAAGACATGGCTATTCCCCTAAAATAATTCTGCGACTTTCCCTAGTTAACATACGACATGTTACTTTGAGCGCCAAGACGCCTCGGCATTCATGCGCTCTAGAAATACGTTACTTACTTACTTACTTATCAGGTTCTACCTGGCCAGGGCTTTTACCTTGGACTTATTCCCAAATGGAAGTCAGAATCCATCAGTGGGGCAATTCAGCAGACTGTATCCGAGGAGTGCGCCACAATGTCGCATATGCATTGGACAGGGACCCTTGAAGCCAAAAATTCAAATTTTATGCCCAAGGAAGTCTTCTTGCTGGGCGCATACTTCTGGTGCCTTTGCTTGGTCAAGGTTTTTACTTTAAAATTCAGTCTCTTTTTGGGAGCTCAGAACAATTCAGCAGAGCAAAGCTTCAGGCTGAGTCCGACAAGGGCTCCAAGCGGCAGAATACCTTCTCACCTAGATCCTTTTGAATTGGATTTCCTGCTGCAGAGAAGCTCCAAGCAGGGAAATTTGTTTCTTCAGATGAGCGAGGTCCTGCCTTGGGCGGATTGGCTTGGCAGATTTGTGCTGGTCCTCTGGAAGTCTCGAACTTCAAAAAGTTTTACGTTCCGGATATTAAGAGGTTATAGGAGAAATTAAGTTAGGGAAAGCCAAGGGTCCAGGAACCTCAGGATTAGCATTTAGTAGTCAAGACCCACTCCACCATAGGCCACCAGAAGGGTCCAAGTCAGGTCCAGTTGATACTTGGTCAGGAGGGCACTACAGGAAAAAGGCCTATCTCAGCTTATTGTGCCCCTGTAGCCACAC
Organism: Calotriton arnoldi; assembly: GCA_963921515.1. Lineage (NCBI taxonomy): Eukaryota > Metazoa > Chordata > Amphibia > Caudata > Salamandridae > Calotriton > Calotriton arnoldi. The sequence goes on from CAWUFW010004422.1 coordinate 332,160, forward strand.
AGGAGGCCAGCCATTTGACACTTGGAGTCCACTTCTTTGTCCTGGATACAAATGGAAACAGGTGCAGCCTATGAAGTCTCCTCAAATGTCTCACACAGCAGGTGCCCTACTACTACTGTTCTTCGACAAGTCCGTAAGAGAGTTCTGAAGAAGGTATCTTAGGGTGCCATTTTTATGCCTGGCACTAGCTTGTTGGTGGGGGTTACTCCTAGCCCCTTCCTAAACAATGAGGAAAATGTTCCCGGGATAACCCTCCCACGTTTGCAGCATTTCCTGTGTGCCCTACTGCAAACAAACCCACAGAGCTCCTCAATCACTAAATCCAAGCTGAGGAAACCATTATCTCTTTGTGCAGAGCCTGTGTGCCAACTCAGAGGTGTAGCCAGGGTGATGAACAGACCCTCCTCTGTGGTCACTCCAAACCCATTCTGGGGGCAGAATTCTTTCCACTGGGTGTTGTGTCTGCCTGACTGATAGGACAAAGGAAGGGGTGTGTTCAGGTTTGTGGCTTCTGTTTGTGACAGGGATGGCCCCTTTGCAGTTAATTAAGGTCCTGGTTGCAGCACAACTAGTCTTCTTGCCAGAGGAACAAAAATGTCATACCCAACCCCAAGCCATTGTCTCTGCTCTGGGAGAAGTTGTCATGCCTTATCTGGGCCACTCACTAGATGGGTGACAGTTGGAAGGTTCATACAAATTAGCCTCTAGGAGTTTCAGACAAGGAAAAGGTAACTTTTGTTTTTCTTTTTTATTGAGCAGAAGCATAAAAAGAAAAACAACCATATCTAAAAACAGGGAATTAAAACACCATTAGACCAATATTCATTTTTATACATTTAAAAAACATTTGAATAAAGCAGACACTTATAAAGTGCAGTATGGCATGTTCCAGCAATATCCCGACTGAATACAATTCTTATAAAATGCAGTGGTTAATATCCTTACTTTATTGTAAAGTGCAGTACTTAAAGTAGTAAAGTGCATCCAGTGCCAACTTTCCTTCATCTTCCTAAACTACCCATCCTAAAGTGCAATATTAAAGTTCCTTTTTTTTTATTAACCCCCTTTCATTTTAAACAACACTTGCAATACAATATAATCTTATTCTTCCAGCGTGCTCTCTAACTTCACCATAAAATTCCAAACAACAGTACATTTTTTAGTAGCCCCCACTCTCCTTGCATACGCTTCTTTGAATTTCCTTGTTCGTTTCATCTTATTTAGCCATCCCACATAAGTAGGTAGTTTCGAAGACCTCCAATTCTGAAGTATCAGAAAGTGTGCTACAAGGGAGGCAATTGCTATAAATGTCTCCTCACCTCTTGTCATTGCCAGGTTTGCGCCTTGCCTATTAATACCGAAGAGAGGTACATCTGCCTCAGGATCTAATCTCTTCTGGATCCCCTGACTTAAGGCCGCGAAGATCCTTTCCCAAAATTGCCCTAACCTTGGACAAGTAAAAAAAGTATGTAGCCAATCTCCCCTTCCTTCTGCCTGGCAGCGAAAGCATCTATTCTCCAATTCTGGACATATTTTATGTAGTGCTTTGGGTGTATAATATGCTATCCGTCTGGACAGAAAAGCCATTCTTTTAAAGTTGGCTGCTCTTAGGGCCTTACTCCCTAACTGTGATATGGCCTGACAGTCCCGATTCGAGAGTGTACATTGTGTCTCCTGGGTGACCTTTTCTAAAAATTTCTCTACAAGGGTGGATTCCCTTTGGGAGCATAAAACATGGTACCAATATCCCACCCCTCTTAATTTAGCTCCCAATAGGGCAATCACAAACTTAGTTGGACCGGCACTTGAAGAAAGATTTTATCTATTCAAAAAATATACAATCTGTATATATTCAAAAAATCAAGGCTTACTCCGGTCGCCACATCTACTTTGGACCTCTTGCCAAGTGATCACTCTATTTCCCACTAGAAAATGTCCTAGCTCTTTCAGGCCACAGTTATTCCAACCTCTTAAATGGCTAGTCTGTATTTGAAGACCCAGACTTTTACATTCTCCTAATTTTAAATAATAAAACCCTGTAGCACCTGCTTGCTTAAAAAAGTCTGCAGTCTATACGAATATTCTTGCAAAGTCTTTTACCTAGTTTTTTTAGGAGGTTTTGCTGTTTTTAAAAATGTCGGATTCTGCGAACCTGCCTCCTGCATCATTTTGTTCCCCAAAAAATTATCCACTAATCCATTTGAGTCCACTAAGCGCGCTGTCAGATCTAAAATGGTGGTTTCATAATATGTACGAATTTGAGGAAGTGCAAGCCCCCCCTGGTTAATATCCAATTGGAGCACCGAGAGTTTAACCGTGGGTGCCTTCTTACTCCAGATAAACTTTCTAAACATTGTTTCAAGCTCCTTAAAATAGATGGTATTAATTTTTATAGAGATATTTGTCAAAAGAAAAACAAGTAAAGGCAAAATGGTCATTTTAATAAGGACCACACGGCCTATCAATGTGACGGGTAATAACGACTAGTTGTCTAGCAGTTTTTTAATTTTATTCCGCATAACTTCGTAATTTAATTTATAAAGTTCCCCATATTGATTAGTAACATATATCGCTAGATATCAAATTGGATCGGTATTAAGGGCTTGTAGCTTAAGATTTTCAGGGTGAAAATCACTTTCAGTGTTGATGGTTTAAATCTCGGTCTTATTCTGGTTAATTTTATAACCCCCAATTTATTCAAATTGCGCAAATTCTGCTAATACTCGCTCCATATTCTGACTCTCTGGACTCAGCTAGAGAATGATGTCATCCGCAAACAACTTTAATTTTGCCATACCTAATACTGGAGCTCTAATTGTCATATTATTGCAAATTTTAGTGGCCAAGGGCTCGATAAAGAAGGTAAATAGGACGGGTGAAAGCGGACACCCCTGTCTGGTCCCCCGATTCACATTACCTATCCCTGCTAAGTTTGCATTGATAACAACCTGAACCTGTGCCCCCTGGTAAATATTCCATAGCATTTTTATAACCTAGGGAGGAACTCCATATCTGCCCAGACCATAAAAAAGAGCATCCCAACTGACCAAATCGAAAGCCTTTTTTATGTCTACCATCATGACGAGCGCTTGAGTTTGATTGCTATTAAAAAAAGTTGAGTGCCTGTACTAAAAACCCTGGGGCATATTAGCAAGACCCACGTTAAAATTATCGCCGTTTTAGCGGCAGGAAATTGCCGCTAAAACGGCGATAATGGGCTTGCTAATATGCGTTATAGAATTCCAATAGAAGCCCAGGTTAGATGTGCAGGACATCTAACCTGGGCTTCTATTGGAATTCCATAACGCATATTAGCAAGCCCATTATCGCCGTTTTAGCGGCAGTTTCCTGCCGCTAAAACGGCGATAATTTTAACGTGGGTCTTGATAATATGCCCCTCTGTGTTTGCAGACATTAACCTCCCTGCAACAATCCCTGTCTGGTCTCTGTGGATCACTTCTTGTGCCAAAGGGGTGAAACGCTGTGCCCAGATTTTCAATAAAATTTTGTAGTCTGAGTTAAGTAGACTAATTGGTCTATAGGCATTAATATCCGTAGGATTTTTCCCCTTTTTCACAAAACTAACAATGATGGATTCTTTGAAAGTTGGGGGAACAAAGCTACCCGCCTTAACATAATTAAAAAGCTTTGTCAGGAAAGGTGTTAATTCCTTAACAAAAACCTGATAGAATTCTATTGGCAACCCATCATTTCCACAAGCTTTAGCAGCCGCCATTGTATCCCGGGCTGCCAAAATTTCTGCTCCTGATATATCAAGTTGCATTTTCTCAGCCAGGGTAATTGACACATGCGGGAGATTTACGCCCTCGAAATAATGCTGGATTGACTCTTGCTCGACCCTATACTTAGTAGCATATAACTGCACATAATGCTCCACAAATACTTGGGCAATCCTATCCTTGTCCGTCACCATATCCCTGGTCCTAGGATCTATAACTTCAGTAATTAAGGCAGCTTCCTGTTTTACCTTGGTTGACCAAGCTAGCAGTTTGCCTATCATTTGACTTTCTTCATAAGTTCGCTGTTGGAATGTCCGGGAGCTATTAATTTCTTCTAACAGAAAATATTCTCTTAATTCCTTTTTTGCTTTTTCAAGCAGACTCCCAGCTAACCCGACACCCCATAAAGAGGCATTCTTCTGCATCAAAGCAGTATCAACTGCCCGCTGGAGTTTGGCTATATGAATGCTTTGATTTTTGGACTGAGCGGCCATAAAAGCAATCATTTGCCCGTGCACTGCCGCCTTAAAAGCCCCTCATACGAAAAAAATTCTGCTGTTCCCTCATTGATCCTAAAAAAATTCTTGTATCCATTGTCACGACTTGCTCCCTGTATTCCCGTGTCCACCACCAGGGGGCTGAACTGGGGACTTTCCAGTGCTCTAATAAACTTCCAGACCCTCCCCTGCATGCAAAGCCTGACTTCCAGCCGTTTGGACATATAGTGGGAACTAACATCCATTCCCAGTCCGTGCCGGGTTTTCTGAAGCCAGCCTACTCAGGCCTGAAAACTCCATTACCCAGGATTCCCTGCGCGCTGCTCAGTCTCCACCCCTGCAGGCCAAGGATGGGTGGAGGAATTCAGATCACCTGTGGCTGGCTGCTGCTAGCCTGCTCACACCAGCTGCATGTGATTAATGTGAGCTCTTTTAAGCCCCAGCTCCCTTCAGCCCAGGGTTGGTCATTGCAAGCTGTTTATCGGTGATGCCAATCCTTGTTTCCAGTGTTTCCTGAGCCTTCTGCTATTTGTTTCCAGTATTTTCCTGAGCTTCAGTCCTGCCTTTTTCCTGACCTGCTGTTATATTCCTTGTACCTGATTTAGCACTGCCTGCAGTGCTACCTGGTTTCCTAAGTTTCCTGGCCTGCTGCTATTTTCCTGTTTCCTGAACCAGCACTGCTTGCAGTGCTTCCTTGATTCCTAAACCTTTAAGTTTCCTTGTTCCTGATCTGTAGTGCTACTTTGACTCCTGAACCTTTGCTCTATTCTTGCCCCAGCTCTGCATCCTATGCTATTTTCTTTTCTGGTTTCCTAACCCTGCATTATTCTAGTACACCCTTGTAGCCTCCCTTTCTGTATATCCTTTTCCAGTCCCTGCCTTTCATCCCATTTCCTTGGTTCCAGTTCTAGTTTGCTATCTTTCTATTCTGCTGTCTCGCTTCTGTTACCTTGTATGTTTGTTACCTACTCTCTGCCAAGTGTGCCCTATGATTTCCTTCCTTTTCTGTTAAGCACTCCTCCTTGCTAGCTCCTTGTCTATTGTGCTTGTATTTAGTTCTACCCCTTTGCTGTTACTGCCTTGCGTGTTCCTGTTTGATCGCCAGGATCCGTGGGCACAGCTGACTACCTAGGTGGTGTTTCTTGTTTACTGTGAGTATTGTCTTTGAGTTACTGTTATAACATCACCATAGGTATAAGCTCCACAGACCCTGCCTTTGTATACATATCCTATATGTGGGTATTTCCAGTTAGTGTCTGTAACAGCAATTGTGGGTAAGGAACTTACTGAGCTTCAGTCTTACCGTGTGGAGCTCCTGAGTGCTTTACCCCACACATCCCCTTTATTGTTAATGTTGTCTTATGTTTAAGTGTATTGCACATCCGTCCAAGGTTTAGTGATTCTGAATGCTGAGCCGCCTCATGAGTGCCCTTCTTTTCTGAGTCTCACCCTTCTTGTTCACCTCTACAGGCTTCCCCTTTTGGATCCCTTTTCTCCTCGGTCTTCCTGTGTGCTCCTGGACAGCGCTGTACTCCTCTCTGTGTTTGTTTCCTACCCTGTTCCCAGTCCTTACCCAAGTCCCTGACTGTGTTCCCCACATAGTCCCGGACAGGCCCTGACATCCATTCCCTTATGCCTACTACCCATTGTTGATTTGCAAGGAGAAGTCGATCCATCTGCCACCTGGTTCTTGTCCTCCTTCCCTCTTCAATTACTAGATCCAACTTAACCAAAGAATGGTCTGAAAATGAGTTGGCCCCTATTTCCGAGCCAGTATGTTTCAGGGAGCGGGATATTATAAAAAAATCAATATGGGATGCAGTTTGGAATTGACAGGAATAGCAAGTATGCTCAGCGCTTCCCGGTGAACTTTGCGCCGTGGGTCAATTAAATGATGATCTTGTATTATTGTATCTAGAATTGTTTTAGTCTTTGGCTTTAATTGTTTCTTATTTTTATTTGAACTATCCTTTAACAAATCTTGAATGTGATTAAAATCTCCTCCAAAAATAACCTGCCCCGAAGCTCCTCTAAGTAATTTGTTAATCTTTATCACGGATGTGGGATCATCCGTAATTGGACCATAATAGTTAACAAAATTTAAAATGGTCCCATTTAAATTCACCGTTATCCATAGCCATCATCCATGAGGATCCCTCTGCACTTGAACGAATTCCCAATCCAGGCCCCTACCAAAATATATAGCTACTCCTCTCATTGCCAGCCCAGCTGAAGCAAAGAAAGCTTTCGAGAATGCTCTTGGGATAAAGAGGTTTGGTGAATTTGTTTTCAAATGAGTTTCCTGGAGAAAAAGGACTTGTGGTGCAAAGGAAGCCAGCCATCTTACTAGCTCTCCATACTTTTGTTTGTTTAAAATTCCATTGACATTAACCGAAATGATTCGACATTTAATACCCATCTCTATGGTTTATTCCAAACAAAATGCTAATACTTACCTCAAAACCCTGTTTTCCTCCCCTCTCTCCACTATGATTCTGCTCTTTTTCAATTTCATGCCATGCACCCCCCTACTCCCTCCCTTATCCCAAACCCTCCCCTCCCCCAAGAGATGGGCAGAAGCTCACGAACCACATCTCATCCTCCCCTATTACTCATATGGGGTGCCCTGGTGCTGCACCCTGAGTGACCCCTCACCCCCCCTTCCTTACTGACCCATCATCACAATCTGTAGATTCTGTTCTATTTCACAGAGGAAATTTCTCTCAGCAAATTCTGCGCTTCCTCTATGTTTGTAATCATATGGAACTTGCCTCTCACAAGTACTCTTAACTTCGATTGCTGAGCTATTGAAGCCTGCGCGCCTTTGACTTAAAGAGATATAGCAATTTTACAAACTCTTTACGCCTACGTGCGGCTGCTGCCGACATATCAGCAAAGATCCTACAGCTAGAAACTTCATTAATCGCAAATTGCCTCTGCTGGATTCCCTTAGCTAAAATCTTTTCTTTAATACAGTAATCGGCAAAATTAATCAAAATTGTACGTGCAAATTTTGAATTTGGCAATGGGTGAGAGGGGACCCGATGTGCCTTGTTATAGGGAGGTCTCCAGTAAATTCAGGCAAAACATTCTTCTTAATAAAAGTCTCGACCCATTGAAGTGTTTGGGGCCCCTCACTCCCCTCCGGAACCCCAACTATTCGTAAATTTGCACGGCGTGAGTGGTTCTCGAGTTCCTCAAGGTTACTCTATAAGGTAACTTTTTCCTTTGTTGCTTCATTCACTTTCTGATGCATAGTATTCATTTGATCTTCCAGATGTGCAATCCTTGATTCTGCTTCTTGTATTCTAGCTGGAAACTTAGCCACTGCCTCCTCAATTTTTCCGAGGCGTTGATGGAGGGAGGCTATTTCGTCCACTTGAGATATCTTCTTTTCTCTTATTTCCTCTAAAATAAGATTCAGCAAAGTCTTTATGTCCATTTGTTGGATGGTGTCTTTTTCTTGAATTTGTTCCGGTGAGCTATGTTGAACTTCTCCATTTTCCTTCTGGTTCCCGACTTGCTGTCCTATAACTTCTGATCCTCCTTTGCTAGGTGGCAGGGGCTGAGGGTGAAACTGATGTTGAGCTGGCTGCAGCAGTAATATTGAATCTTGTGGAGGCGCCTGCGACTGGGCCTGAGCCTGAGCCTGGGCCTGAGCCTGTGGGAATAGTGGCAATACCTGACCATGAGGTAGGAGATCCATTGAGGTATTATTGATCTTTTGAAGGGAATTTTTTAGAGCTTTTTCCTCTAAGATGGCTACTTGTCGTGAGAGTAATTGCGCATTTTGAGAAGGACTAACTGGTGTCTCCTCAGAGGACCCCTCAAAAGGTCTTTGTGGTTTTGCTGGCGGTTTTGCTGGAGTAGACTGAGCAGCCTACGATGCCTTTCCTTTTAAAAATAGCAGGAAGTCCTTATAGTTTTTCATTCCCTCCTTGCTTCCCCCAGCAGTTAAGTCGACTGCCTGCTTTTCCTCCAATCTTGTCCCCTCTTCTGGTACTCCTTCTATTTCCTTCTCTGCGCCAGGATCTCTTATTCCCACTTCCTGAAGGAATTCTGGCGGCTCTTCTTCCGAGCTCTCAAAGCTAGAGTTTATGCCAGGTCGCTTTTTAGGTCTCGCCTAATCAGCGCGCAAGCGCTGCATAGGAGTGACCTTTTGAAATCGGTCTGCACTTTTTGGAAAACTCGTGCATGTACTGCACTGTTTCCAATGAGCGCTCCATCATGTCCGGCATCCACCTTGCAGGAGCGAGCAGCTTTGCCATCTGTTTACAATTATCGTGCTCGCGCCGCGCTTGTTACTTGCAAACAGATGGCGCTGCAAGGTAGATGCTGTACATGCACGAGTGTTTTCACTGTGCCTCCTCCCACCCTCACTCATTCTCTCTCACTCTATTTCGCTCACTAACAATTACTCTGTTTCTCTTGTTGTCTCTCTGTATCATCTTGCACTCTTATTATGTCTCTTTCCTTTATCGCACTGTCTGCCCTGCCCCACCCAGTCTCTCCCATGATTGCACTTACATTTCTCTATAATTTCTCATTGTCTCAACTTTGTATCTTTATTGCTCTCTTCCTCTCTTGCCTTGATCTTCGTCTTTCTTTTCCGCAATACCTGTCTGATGCGTGTCTCTTTCCTGCCTCGCACTTTGTCGCTCATCCTTCCCTGCCCATACCGGTCTATTTTTGCATCTCTACTGTCTTCGGCTCAGTCTCTTCCTTCCTCTGCCTCTGGCCTCTTTCCTCTCCTAAGGCTCCATAGGCCATCTTAATAATGGCCTCCCCCTCAGCAGACCCACTGGAGCGTGGCCGGACCATCCTGAGCCGCCATCAGCCTGCGAAGCCCAAGTCCAGCCCCGCCATCAGCCTCAGAGCCGTGGTCTCTCTCCCGCACGCACGGCGAGAGGCTGTGCACGCGGAGGGTTCTGTCAGTCAGACGGGGCGCCATATGCTTGCCGGCATGGGTTCTAAATACTCATTGCCAGAACCAGCGGCTCGTGCCAAAAGATATTAAAATGCCAGCAGGATGTCATTAGCGCCGGGCAATGATTGATTACGCATGAATTCATTAGTGGGCTTTCCCATTTACAGGGAGGAGGGGGCTGACATCGTCGCAGGGATGGACTGTTTTTGGGTCCCGGAGAGCAAAACAACTAGGCGAAATGGTATCAAATCAATTTTAATAGGGGGTGTACTACAGAAGTCAAAACAACCACCTCATTTAGCATTAATAAATATATTTTTTCACATAGTACCGGTTGTCCAATAGGTGAGACTTGGGTCTTCCATTGCTCACCCCTATAGCTCCCACTTTATAATATTTATAAGCTCGTAGTTTCAAGCGCTCTAATAAACATACTTCTTATTTCCCTATGGTTCCAGATTCTTAAAGACCTGGAAACCCCTGGTGGGTGTAGGCACAGGCCTACTTCTTGAGTAGAATTCCGATTTTTGCCTTGTTCACAAAGCATCCAGGGACATGCATCAGAATACTGCTATGTTTGTAGTTTTCCCGGTGTACATTTTTTTTGTTAAACCTTTCTCAGTGGATAGTCTTTATTGTGCAAAATCCACTGTCAAAGAGTTAGAGTAAATTTGAAGTTTGACATTTATTGCTTTCTTCATGTGAAGAATTTCCACTTGACGACTTCCCTTTCCCTTCACCACTTGCAGCAGCAGGGCTGCCTCAAGCAATTTCTGGACTATGTACAACTGGTACACTTAGCTGCAACTTTGGAAGTGTAGGTACGTGTGGGTCTGATCTACACCGCACGGTTTTGTGGGTTTTTGTGCTATTTGCATTGTCACGCCCAGTCTCCCCCGAGAACACCCATGCCCCATTCCTAGGTGCTTACAATTTCAGAAAAATCTCCAGACCTGCACTCTTACATGGGACTCTTTACTTCTGGAATCAGGATCTGGAACACAAATATGGAGATGGACCTTTTTTCCACGTTTTTATTTACCCTTTTTATTTTTTTGAGTTTTATATAGCGCAAACTCGACCCGAAGGTGTCAGAGCGCTTTACATAAGCACCAGTTGTGTTACTGATGGACACATTCATTTTTTTGTTAGGCACTGGGAGATTAAGTGATTTGCCCAGAATCACATGATGTTGAGCGTCCCAGCAGATACTGAACCCGGCTCCCCAGCCTCGAGGTCGACCGCTCTAGCCATTAGGCCACACCTGTGAGAGATGACATTTGTTTCCACATGTTTAGTTTACACTTATACAAGAGAAATGTTTTGGGAATCATTCTTATGAGGTACAGATCCCTCTTTCCGTAGCGTGGGTAGTGGTGCCTCAACCATATTTTGTAGTGTACAAAAAAACGTATTTTTCTTCATTGAAGCAGAATCATAGCTGCTACCATTCGTATAAACGTTCAGAAGCTGGTAACCATAAAACCTGCTTTAAGTATTATTTTGAATATTACTGCTTTGACTTCTGGTATATTTATTTGTGCGGCTATATATGGCTTTGTTTACTTTTCACCAGGTCACTTTGGGAAAAACAAAGTGGCCTTGCTTGGAGAACAAGGATTGGCAAAGCCCACAGGTCTCGCCTTTGAGACTCTGCTAATGCCTTTTGTTCTTGCATCACGGCATTAGTAAACAAGCATTGGCATAACCAATAGGTCTTGCCTTTGGGACCTTATAAGTGTTTAGCCATGTAACAGTTGATGTTGTTGCATCAAGGATATTGTGCTGCATTACTAAATACTTATAAGGTCCCAAAGGCGAGACCTATTGGCTATGCCAATGCTTGTTTAAGTTGTACTCAGCTCTAGCCGAGGTTGACACAGCTTTTGATTGAGCTAATCGCGTTTTGGCTTTAAGACCTGCTGCCGAGTCGACTTTGGCCATTAGATTTGCCTCCTTCAAATGTTTTCCCATTTTTTTATTTTGAAATCTGGGAGACCCTTCCAGTGCCCGCACTTAGATTTGTTCACACCAGATAATCTCCGAAGCCCAGAATTATGCTCAATTGCCTCCGCCCAGCCCAGCTCTGATCTGCTTAGGTCTTAAGTCTTGATGGGCTGACTTCTATCCCACTGGCCCCTTAGATTGTTTCTGTGGCTCAGAAACGCCACGAGACCGGAATCAATTAGATCAATCAGCCCAAAGTCAATCGAAATTCAAAATTCAAAAAAAAAAAAAAGGAAAGAAAGCCAGGACTCGTATGGTCACCTAGGGTCGGCCCCCCGCACAGTCAATAAGCAGCCGTCCCTCACTGCTGCCAGCGCTACCAGTTCTCCAGCTATCCCCGAGAAAAAAAACGCTAGGCTCACCTTCTCTATTGAACTCGCTGCCACTGAGCGCCTTCCTTTACATTTCCCTCAGGCTCAGCCATCCGTCACCAGCCGCCTTCTGCCCCCTGTACACCCGCAAAACTAGCCAAAAGGGTCTCCAGCCAAAAAAGCTCCAATCTGTTACCCAATTAAAGCCGAAAGCCATAAGTTCCCGGCTCCCGGTATTCGCGCGTCTCACCGTGTGCCGCCGCTGATTCGCGGTGGCCATTTGCCGTACGTGGATCTGAAGGTTGGGGGGAGGAGCTCTGGTCACTAGCGGCTGCTCGCGATCATGCCGCCCACTCAGCCAGCAAGGAAAAGGTAACTTAATATTTATTAAAAACCAGACTGCACTATTGTTGATTAATCATTTTCTAGCTAGTCCCTAGGCCTGATATAGCAGAATTATTAATTAAAGTTGCTTCCCAGTGTTTCTCTATGGGCCAACCAACCTTCCTACAGTGAAAATAGCTTTGGGTGCTAGCCATTGCAGGGACACATTAATATTCATTTTCTACGGGTCCTAATTTTAAATAACATGCACCGTGCGTTGTGAGCAGCAAGACCTACATATAGTTATTGTTTGACAGGTCAGGCTGCAGTTTAAATACTGTAGTCTACAGTGGTAGGCCTGGAGTAATATTTGTCTTGTCAACCTAGTGGATGGCACAGTAGTGCTGTAGTTCATAGGTGCCATTTAACTTTCCATGCCATGGGTGTATTTTGGTACATCATATACTGTGTCCTTATAGGAACGTTAAATATGCCAATAAGAGTAAGACAATTTTTGACATGTTTTAGGAGTCAGAACACTGGGGCCTGGTTAGCAGTGTCCTAGTGCACAGAGACAAAAAACCTGCAACATCAGTTCATAAAAAATGGGGTTGACCCCGCAAAAAGAGGCACTTTCTCATGCGTGTTGTTATGGAGCTCTAAAATGATATTTAAAAATCCTATACATTCCCGCGGTCATCCCTCGGTCATCTAATTTCCAATAAAGCTTATGCAGGGAGATTCACCTAAAAGTATGGCTGTCATCCATGAGACACAAGCTGAGCTGTGTTTTTTGACATTTACTATTTAAGACCATTAATGTTAAGGCCATGATGTTTTTCCAATATGTAGCATTTACTCCTGGAGCCTGTTTGAGAAGAATGAAGTAGATTTGCTTCCGCCATTTCTTTCCTGTTATGTCCCTAAAACAATTGTAGGTGTGCAATTAAGCAATAATTTGAGGGGGATCCATGGGATCCCTTTTATTAATTGGGTGAATTATATATCCTTTCCACAATTCCAGGATTTGATCTGAGTTATGAATCTTATTATAAACATTGGTGTGTGCCAAAATCCCAAAACTCTACTTCAAGTTTAAAAAGTCAACAGACATTACTTGTGGCTTCTGGGCTTTTGAGAGTGGCATGTTCTAAAATGTCACACTATTTCAGCTTCAGAAATACAAAGATAAAATTGATGTCTCTATTTATTTGTTGTTTTTGATTATTTTTTACTGGGCCATTGAGAATATTTAATTATGTATTCCATGTTTAAATATATATATATATTTGCATGTGTCCCTTTTTATATTTTTCATTTTAAATTCATAGAATAAATAGGCACATGCCTTGTCTATTCTCTACCTCTTCCAAGTTTTAAGTGATTTACTGCATTTATATTTTAGAGTTTGAATCAACTGGGGTCCTTACATCTAATACTTTTTCCTTACATATATTCAGATGTTTTCTATAATCTCGTTTCAAGCTGTGTGGCCTCTTTATAAGTAATTCAGGGTGTTGTGCTTGCAGTTTATTCATTTTGACTCTTAGGGGTCGATTACGATCCCGTCTTTCTTACTGATTTGGAAAGGTTTCTGAATGACAGATTACAATGTTCGTAAAGCGTGCGGACTTTCCAACTCGGTTCCGGATGGCATTCGGAGGAACCGAGTCATTCGGAGCCGACTTGTACAGGTCTACGGAAAGCGTAGCGATTACGATGTCAGATTCGGACAGCCTTTCCGAATTGGTTGTTCCGACTTGAATCGGCTGACGGAATCTGACTGTGGGGGCCCGTAGCAGGCACCCCTTCTCCCGGGGCCTTCAGAATGAGGCCCGTGGGGGTACCCATCGGACCCCTCTTTCCAACCATGCACAGTGTGGCAGGCACCTAGGGGTGCCCGCCACAGGGTGCACGATTTTTGCCAACCACCCCTTTCTTCAATGGGAGCCTGTGTATTCGGTCGGAACACAGGCTCCAATTGAAGTCAATGGGAGTCAGACCTTATGGTATCCGGAACCATCGTAATCGGTTGGTCGGACTCCCCGAATCCAATGATCGTATTCTATTTCGTGACCTAAATCATGTTCCCAGGCCTCGCGTATCTTACGATCTCTGCTCGGGATCAGCGCCATAGTGGCTCTATACAACTTGGATATGAGGTGAGCGCCATCTTCATTGGCAATCAAGAGGGCCAAAGGTGGGAAGGGGGTAGGTTCCAATGGGAAATCCAGGATCTGTGCCCTAAGAGCACAACGAACTCTGTTGAGAACGAAGTGGTCCATAAAGGACGCTTCAACAAATCGATCCTCTTCAGTGCTTGAGAAAACGTGGCCTCCCGGAAACAGGTCCCCAGTCGTATTTAATGAAAATGTAGTCAGTGTTCGTTGTACAAGTTTTTCGGCCATGATGGGTAGCCATAAACTATTAATTGCAGGGAGATTAGAAGCGTATAATGAGCGATGACCGGTGATCTTAACCAGTTTTAGCCATGCCCAGCTAGTGGTGGAGACTGTTTGTAAATCGCGGGGGTCTCTGGGGTACCCTGTCGGTAGAATCATCTTGAGTGGGGTAGGAAGTACCAAGTCGGCTTCCGGTCTAGTATACGGTATTCTGGCATCCGGATGATACCAGGAGCGTGCAAAATTGCACTTTGCTACCAAATAATAAACATGAAAATTCGGGACTCCCAGGCCCCCCGCTCATATGGGAGGGTTAAAGTATCCCAATTTATCCTAGCTCTGCACCCCCCCATACCAATCTAATCAGATGGGACCGTATCGTGCAAAAAAAACTGTTGGGGAGTGGGATGGGGATGTTGTGGAACAAATACAGGAATTTGGGGAGTACCACCATTTTAATGAGAGCTGCTCTACCAGCTAATGAGAGGGGCAACTTTATCCAGCGCTCAACCTGTTGTACTAAGGTGTTGAGTGCGGGACCATAATTTAACAATATAATCTGATCTGTTGCTCTGTGTAGCTGTATGCCCAAATATCTGGTGGAGTCCTCGCACCACGTCAAGGGGAAGGGGCATTCCCACCTGACGGTAGCCGGTGTCAATGGAAATATTTCCGATTTGCACCAGTTTATTCCCAGGCCTGAAAAGCCCCCAAAACGGGTAACCTCCCTAATTAGCGGCTCAAGATTCTCCTGCGGGTGACGGACATACAAGACCACATCGTCTGCGTATAAGGAGACAAGCAACGGGCCCGTATTGAATTGGAGCCCCCTGTGTAAGTGTTTTTCCTGCAAATGCCGGACCAGTGGGTCTAATGCAATGATGAAGAGAAGTGGGGATAAGGGACAACCCTGCCTGGTACCACGAGAGAGCCAGAACTGTGCAGATAGGGTCCCATTTAGTTGGAGCCTGGCTGTCGGCGAGGTATATAGTAGTGCAATGAGACTTAAAAATCCTTTCGGCATACCCATCCGTTGCATTACTTCAAGAAAAAAGGGCCACTCCAAGGAGTCAAACGACTTTTCGGCATCAAGCAATATGGCAGCTGCCGGAACTTCAGGGCTTATCCTGTGTAATACTGCAAATATTGTGCGTAAATTTAATGCCGTAGATCTATGGGGGACGAACCCCGATTGTGTAGGGGAAATGATCTTATCCAATAAAAGTGCCAATCTTAGAGCTATCATTTTCGCCAATATCTTATAATCCAAATTCAGCAAAGAAAGTGGTCTGTATGAGCCACATAATAGTGGATCTTTGCCGGGTTTAGGAAGCAAGATAATGACGGCTTCACGTAACGTGGGCGGCAGTTGTTGCCGTTCCAGGTCCTCGCTGTATACTTCCAGTAAATGGGGTGCAAGGGTGTCTTTATAGGCCTTGTAAAACGCACCAGTGAATCTGTCTAATCCAGGTGCTGTTGACCCATTTACAGCATCAATGGCACTTACAATTTCTTCTGTGGAGAAGGGCTCCACCAGAAACTGTTGGTAGGGTTTGTCTAACCATACCAAAGCTATTTCTTCTAAGTTCGCCATTTGAGCCTCAGTGTTGCGCTCTGTCCGTGATGTGTATATGGTCATGTAGTAATCTAGGAATAAGTTGCAGATATCAGAAGTGCCAGGTACTATGTTGCCCTGCTCCGTACGGAGTCTGGTGATATACTCAAGCCCTGTAGGGGGCCTCAGGAGGCGCGCCAGCCTGCGCCCCGGCCTGTCACCTTCACCATATTGCCGTGCCACGGTATATTTACTTAAGTAGTGGGCCTCTCAGGCAGCAGACTCCTGAAACTCTGCCAATAGTGCCAAGCGGCGGACATCAGTGGGGTGTTCTGGGTTACTGGCCTGGTCTTGGTCAAGTGTGATTAACTGTTGTTCGATGTTGGTAAGCGTGCGCCATAGGTCTCTCAATATCCCAGCATGTTTTGAAATGCAAACCCCCCTGGTATAGGACTTGAAGGCCTCCCATAGTGTGGACCAAGTTTGGACTGAGCCGATATTCAATACAAAATAGTCATCTATTGCCTCTTGCAACTCAGCTCGAAAGACCTCGTGCTGTAAAGCTTGGTTAGGGAAGCGCCATTGCCATTCACATCCCTCCGGGCGAGGGACTCTAAGTGTCAAAATTACCGGGGAATGATCAGATAGAGTTCTGAGCAAATGTTGAGTGTCCTCATACCAAGCGACTAAATTAGGAGATACTAACCTAAAATAAAATCTCGTCAGTGTATTGTGCTTTTGCCGAGTGGTGCGTGTACACGCGGTCGTGCGGATTGCAGTGCCTCCACACATCCACCAGCCCCAGCTCCTCAAACATGGATAGAAGAACCCGCCGGACTCCAGGTTTTGTGGCAGGAGAAGTCGATGTACCGTCTTGTGTCGGCACCAGTAACAGATTAAAATCCCCACCCATGTGCCTCTATCCTCAGAAGTTGTGCATGCAAGTCGTGGAAAAAATTCCGGTCATCTACATTGGGCGCGTAAATACAGATGAATGCTGTCTGCCACCCCATGAGGTTTCCCTCCACTATCGTATATCTACCCTCGCCATCTGAATGGGATCGGATGAGCTGGAAGGGCAAGAGTTTGTGGAGTAAAATGGCCGTGCCTCTAGCGTATGTACTGTAACTAGCGAAGTATCTGTGTGGACCCCAGGACCTGGCAAATTGTATCGACGTCGCCTTAGGCAAGTGAGTTTCCTGCAGGAAAACCACATCTGTGGGATGGCGCTGCAGATAGTTAAGAACTTGCCTGCATTTCTTTGTGTTATTTAACCCTCTAACGTTCCAGGTGCACAAGACTAATCTGGAATGGAAAGCTAATTTATCCTCTGTCATCATGTGACCAAGTCCAAATAAGAGCTTGCTCTGCTCCCTGCAATTGCTGCATACCTGCTACAGTGAGTAAATAAGACTAAAGTGTGGTAATCAATCAATCAATCAATCAATCATGTCACTTATAAAGCGCACTACATACCCGCGAGGGTCTCAAGGCGCTGGGGGAAGAGGGGGGTGGTGCTGCTACTGATCGAAGAGCCAGGTCTTGAGGAGTCTTCTGAAGGCCAGTAGGTCTTGGGTCTGTCGGAGGTTGGTGGGGAGGGTGTTCCAGGTCTTGGCGGTGAGGTGGGAGAAGGATCTGCCGCCGGCGGTCGTTTTCCGGATGCGGGGGACTGTGGCGAGGGCGAGGCTGGTCGAGCGGAGCTGGCGGGTGGGGGTGTAGAAGCTGAGTCGTCTGTTGAGGTAGGCTGGTCCGGAGTTGTGGAGTGCTTTGTGTGCGTGGGTGAGGAGCTTGAAGGTTATCCTCTTGTTGACAGGGAGCCAGTGCAGGTCTCTCAGGTGGGGTGTGATGTGGCTGCGTCGGGGGATGTCGAGGATAAGACGTGCAGAGGCGTTCTGGATGCGTTGCAGCCGTCTCAGGAGCTTAGCCGTCGTTCCTGCGTAGAGGGCGTTTCCGTAGTCCAGCCTGCTGGTGACGAGGGCCTGGGTGACTGTTTTTCTTGTTTCGGTGGGGATCCACTTGAAGATCCTGCGGAGCATTCGGAGGATGTTGAAGCAGGATGAGGAAACGGCGTTGACCTGCTTAGTCATGGAGAGGGTGGGGTTGAGGATGACCCCTAGGTTGCGTACGTGGTCGGTGGGTGGCGGGGCTGTTCCCAGTGATGTTGGCCACCAGGAGTCGTCCCAGGCTGAAGGGGTTGGAACCAAGGATGAGGACCTCCGTCTTGTCCGAGTTCAGCTTCAGGCGGCTGGTCCTCATCCATTCGGCGACGGCCTTCATTCCTTCGTGGAGGTGGGCTTTGGCGGTGTGAGGGTCTTTGATGAGGGAGAGGATCAGCTGGGTGTCGTCGGCGTAGGAGATGATGTTGAGGTTGTGCTGTCGGGCGACGTGGGCGAGGGTGCCATGTAGATGTTGAACAGCGTTGGGCTGAGGGAGGAGCCTTGGGGTACGCCGCAGATGATCTTGGTGGCCTTGGATCGGAAGGGGGCGAGGCGGACGCTTTGTGTTCTGCCGGAAAGGAAGGATGTGGTCCAGTCCAGGGCCTTCTCTTGGATCCCGGCGTCGTGAAGGCGTGTTCGTAGTGTGTGGTGGCAGACCGTGTCGAAGGCGGCTGATAGGTCCAGGAGGATGAGGGCTGCTGTTTCTCCGTTGTCCAGCAGGGTCCTGATGTCATCGGTGGCGGCGATGAGGGCGGTTTTGGTGCTGTGGTTGCTGCGGAAGCCGGACTGGGAAGGGTCCAGGATGTTGTTCTCCTCGAGGTAGCGGGTCAGTTGTTTGTTGGCGATTTTCTCGGTGACCTTCGCGGGGAACGGGAGCAGAGAGATGGGTCGGAAGTTCTTGAGGTCCTTGGGGTCTGCCTTGGGTTTCTTGAGTAAGGCGGTGATCTCGGCGTGCTTCCAGCTTTCTGGGAAGGTTGCTGTCTCGAAGGAGATGTTGATTATTTTCCGGAGATGGGGCGCGATGGCTGTACTGGCTTTGTTGAAGATGTGGTGAGGGCACGGGTCTAGCGGTGAACCAGAGTGGATGGTGTTCATGATCTCGCTGGTGTCCTCGTCGTTTATGTTGGTCCAGGAGAGCAGGCGGTTGGTGGTTGTGGGGGCAGTGGTCTCGGTGGTTGCCGGGGCGGTCGTGGTGTTGAAGCTGTCGTGGATGTCGGCGATTTTGCGGTGGAAGAAGGTGGCCAGTGAGTCGCACAGGTCTCGCGACGGCTGGATGTCGTTGGTGTTGGAGCTGGGGTTGGAGAGTTCCTTCAAGATGTTGAAGAGCTCTTTGCTGTTGTGTGCGTTGTTGTCTAGGCGGTCTTTGAGTGAGGCCCTTTTGGCGGATCTGATGAGGTGATGGTGACTGCGGGTGGCCCTCTTGTGGGCGGCGTAGCTGTCCGCTGTCCGTTCGTGGAGCCAGATCTTCTCCAGTTTTCGGCATGTTCGTTTGGAGGCCTGGAGGTCTTCGGTGAACCAGGTGGCTTTCTTGCTGGTGTGGCTGTTGGGCGGATTCTTGAGCGGGGCGAGGGTGTTGGCGCAGTGGTATTTATTGGTAAACAATAAACACAACATACCAACCCCCTCCCACCCACCACCCATCCCCCTCAATAAACAATGGGGGGAAGAACCCATCCCAAATAGTATTGTCGCAGAAATCAACCAAACAAAATTTACATTCCCATGAACTTGAACAGACTGGTACATGTGCAATTGCACTAGGGGGTGGCAACACCCTGCCTCTGTCCCTACTAATGGCACCAAGTGCCTGCATTGTAAGAAAATTTTGCGTCTATGGCGGCCAGCAAGTATGTCACTGGCATCAGTGTTACTACGGTTCCAATGAGGTTTGATGGACCCGTAGTGTGGAAACAATGAAGAGATGGAGGCCAGAACTCTATGTAGCGGAAAAAAGGTCTGCACTCGTGCCGGAGCTCGGTATGTCTTGCGTGTGCTGCGGGGAAGCTGTTCCTTTCTTTTTAACAGAGGCAGAGTACCTTTGGCAAAACTCGTGAGCATCGTGAGGTGAATCAAAAATACGTGACCGACCATCAATGTCAACCTTCCGTTGTGCTGAATAAAGCATACCATATCGCAGTCCCATCTTTCGTAAGGCCGCCTTCACCCCTGCGAATTTCCTCCTCGCGTCTTGGACCATTACCGTGAAGTCCGGATATAAGGAGATGCTTGAGCCTTGCCAATCAAGCTGGCCCTTTTCCCGCGCCAGCCTTAGGGCAGTGTCTCCTTCCCTGAAATTCAAGAGACGGGCTATGATCGGCCTTGGAGGACACTCCGGGTTGGGTCGGGGGCCCAGGATACGATGTGCACATTCCACTACAAAAGTGGTGGTGAAGGACTCGCTTCCAAACATATCAGTAAGGAGTGACTCTACGAATTTGTCCAGGCGCCCTGTATTGGTGGACTCCGACACACCCATGATGCGAATGTTGTTTCTTCGACCCCGGGCTTCTAAGTCTTCGTTCTTAATGGCGACAGATTTAAGAATCTTCTCCACCCTCTCATATTTCTTCGCTGTCTGGGCCTCACCATCCTCCAGATCAGAGATTCTACCCTCTGCCACTGTAATGCGCCCTTCATGCAGATCAATCCGGGCCCCCATGGAGTCCAGCCGTCTATCCAGGGCATCAAACCGGGTGTCCAAAGCTTTAAAGCCCACACGAAGCTCCGCCAGTAAGTTTTCGGGGCCAGCTGCCTCAGGGGTAAGCGCAACCCCTCCCTCCGCCATGTTAGTCTGCTGCGCCGTGGAACTTGCGCCGGTTGCTTTAAAGGGGAGCGTGCTTTGCCGCGGGTCCTTGCGCCCCATGCCCTACTTTGGCGCTCAGGTGTGATCGTGAGAGTGCAAACCACAACCGCCCAATAGTGATGCGTGCAGCGGTACGGGGTTCTGGAACATAAATGGGACTGTGCCACCAGACCGTGTAATGCCAGGTTGCAACCCCAACGTGCTAGCAGAAGGGGGGGAGCTATCAATGATTCAAGCAAATGTGAGGTAGTGGCAAACTCTGGTGATCAAACAGGGTCTCGCCCAGACTGTAGGTTGGAGAATGCAGCATTCCTGCAGTGAACTCCGGGGCCAGGCGTAATCCGCAGCTCGTGCCTCGCCAGGATCCGGCAGCCGTGCACTTCAGGAGTCGAGGGTGGGTCAGGAGCAAGAATCAGGGCCCGGGGTGTGTGTAAACTATGGAATTAGGCCCCTGCCGCAGCCGCCATTAACTGCGCCATTACCGGCTCTACAATTGTCATCCTCTGATGGTGCTCCGCATTACAACAGGACGCGGGGGGAGAAGAGCCCCCATGCCTCAGGTGCCGGATCAATGTGGGAGCCAGGCCACAGAAGGGGAGGGGGGATTTGTTGCGGCCACAGAGGAGAGAGCACTCACGGCGGCACGGCACGGCCGAGAGGCCGGTCCCCAAGCCCACCCGCGGCCCCTGTCGCCGCAGGGCTTCCGGGGAGAGGCCGTGCCCCGCGTATCTGGAAAAGTTGCTCACAGCTCCCCCGCGACCACTCACCACCATCCGCGTTCCCGGCGAGTGCTGCTCCCTCGGAGTCCAAGATTCCGCCTGGTGGCTGCGGCGGGCCTGAAATCGAGCCCCCGGCTTCACTCGCGGCAGTAGGCCACCGCTGCCCAGGACGATCCGTTGTACCTCCTCACCACGGGACACCATCACGCCTCTACATGGCATCTACGGGTACACCAGCGATTCCGACACCGGGAACAATGTCTAGGGATGAGGATCTCGCTTCCCAGCGGCCATGACACGTTCTTGTAAGGGAGTCAGAGACGGAGCTCCCAGCCTACGTTGCCATCTCGGTCGGCGGCTAGGCCACGCCCCCAAGTGTTCTTATTCATAGTTGTTAGCATTCGTTTGTCTGTTTAAGCCTGTAAAATGAGATTGACATGTCTATGTTGTTTTAATATTTCACACATTGTCACGGGGGACATTTTTTTCTTTTTGGATATTAAAGACTGAATAATCAGGTCACTCTCACCCTGTGTAGGAGAAATTTGCTCCGTTCTAGGAGAGGGATGCATTAACTGTCTTTCATCTGGAGCAAATGTTGGCATTCAATTTTCAGGTTAGTTATTTCTTGTAAATGTATCAAATCTAGTACCTGGGAATTCTGTATTCTTGGTCTCACAATGCCACTTTCTTTGAGTTATTGCATGACCCCCAGTGAAGAGGGTCATATTCTTGACAATTTTATAAACGTTTACGTTTTGTTTATTGAGTTTAATTGCCATCCCTTGGTTTGAGTCATGGTTTAATTGATTTCTGCCGTTTTTAATTGAAAGCATACGTTCTCGGGCTATTTAGAGTTAAATTACTTTTAGAACCTTTAGACTTATAGAACATATTTTTACTCCCGGTTTGATCTTCTGGTCAGGTTCTGATTTGGGGTACAATTACCATATCAGAGTTACATTTTGATGATGATAAATTTGTTATGCCTTCTTTTCTGTCTTTAGTAGGATGGCTGAAAATGGAGCAAACATGTAATCCTATTTGATCATTAAACCTTCATTGTTGTTTAGAATACTTTTTCCTCCATGTCTGTCAATTTTCTCAGTTTACTTTTTTGAGTACACTATGTACCTTTCTGAAGTTGTGTTGCCTTCCCGGAGCTCTGTGATCAGTTTAGCCATTTTGTCTTTCGGTATATTATTTCCACGGTCTTATGAATCGAGATTATCTTTATGGGAGTGAATTTCTTCTACTGCTGTTTGCCTTCCAAGTTTTGGCTCGAGCGGATTAACGTATACAGTTGTCAATGTCGCCGTCTGGTCTGGAGCTTGTGGTATTCCATCTGCCAGCAGTCTTATTGAGTCTATTATGTCATGGATGTGAAGTAGTACATGTTGTTGATTTTGCAGATCAAATAATGTGCTGATTTTCGGAAGCCTTTCTGCGATCATTATGACTAGCTTGTCTGAAATATTCACATTTGTTTCTCTTGACAGCTGAGTGTTGACCAAAGTATACGTTATTCCGCCCTTGGCTTCCTAGATTGGAAATGCTGGATACGAAATTTCAGTTTCTTCTCCTTCCTTTGGAATTGTAATTAATTGGGCGACAGCTGTTCCATTGTTAGAGGCGGTCGCACTTAGGTGGTGAATCTCTTGTGCGAGTTATGTAACGGATAAAACTTCTACCTCAACTAGAAGCTCTAGTTTGCCTACCATATCGTATGGAAAGGATTGGATAGATTAAGGATGATTTGGAATGCAAAACGGTTCTTCTTCCCTTTAATAGATAGAGCCTTCCAAACTGTTGCCTTCTATTCGAGGATTATAAATCCTCAGTGGTTCGGTGTGCAGTTAAAGTTTGGCGTCTTTGTTAAAATCATGTACAACTGGAGCACTTTATATATATTTATCTAAAATGGTTTGTTTACATGATTTTAATTGTGCATTTCAGAGGCAAGGACCATTAATATCAAATTTTGAATGTGTCTCTAGTCCCTGTTGACACTCATTCATTGTGCAGGATCTGGTTTATATTTAAAAGATTTTCAATGCAAAGAAAATGAAACAAGATACATTAAACTTGTGCAATGGCCATTAATTCTAAGTCTTTAGGTCGCCTGGCCTCACGGCCTAACATCCCAACGACCAGAGTGTCAGACTTAACACATATCACAGACTGAACTCTTGCAACATTGCTGATCAGGTCGCTCGCAGAATAGTGACTTGTTTTCAAGGTGGGAGGGACAATCCTCTCAGGTGCTGTAGGCCTAGCTATTCCACCAGGCATGTTCTGTTAATCTTATTAGTGGTATGAATGTAGGCCAACATTTTGTATTTATATAGTATCAGCCACGCCAAAAAGCCAGTGGAGTGCTGTGTAGGGTTAAAGGCAAGCATACAGTCAATAATTTATAGACGGAGTAGCTGGTTATTGTATAGTTATTGCATTGTGATTTAGTGTTCTTCAAAGGGGACTGTCTTCAACTCTTTCCTAACCTGGAGAAGTGTTAGGGTGGTCCTTATGGTACAGCAGTGTTCTTCCATATCCTAGTTGACTGGATGGAAAAGGCCTGCTGCCTTGTCTTTTCTATGCTCCCTAGTCTCCAGTCTGAAGGTTGCCTGGTTGCTGGGGTTGCCAAGAGCCACCAGAGATGATGAACTTGTCCACAGATAAGAGAGACCACATAGTGAGTCTGGAGAAGTGAGACACAGGAATTGTGCCAGTACATCGGTGCCACCTCCAGAGCCAGAAGAAAAAAGAAAATTGTCTTGTCAATAAAAGATGGCAATGTGTAAACAAAGATTTCTTCACTGAGTTCCACTTTTCAAGGTGTGAGGGACATCCTTCTTACAAATTTTATCCCTAGTTCCACCTCGCTTCACTTTCTCATATGTCTTTGAGGTGACGCACAGGGAGTGTTGAGAAGCGAGACACAACAAGCATTTGCAATGCAATAGGTCTCGCATTAACGCAAATTTAAGCTATTGGCATTGTAAATGACAATGCGTTTTTATTTATGTTTTAAAAACCAAAACATAATTAAAAGGCATTGTCATTTACAATGCCAATAGCTCAAACTCGCGTAAATGCGAGACTTATTGCATTGCAAATGGGAGCATCACGGAGAACGGGAGGGAGGGAGGGCGTTCGGGGGGGGGTTTAAGAAGGCACGGACAATGGGAGGGAGGGTGGGGAGGGCTAAAGAAGGCACGGACAACAGGAGGGAGGGCGGGGTTGTAAGGAAGGCACCAATGCACATCGTGCCTGCAGTAAGAGAAACTTGATAAAGAAAATAGTGCTTAAAGACTAAATAACAGGTACCATGTGTCTTTTATGCATCAGGCCCAAAGCTTGTTGTCCTCTCTCAGTGACCTGAGACTGACCCACAGGGTGGAAAGTCATTGCTTAGAGTAAGCCGTATCCATGCTGTCAGGGTGCCTGCCTGCAGCTTCTTATACCCCCTCCCTCAACCCAAACTCAAAGAACATGGCACCCGATGGTTGTGTGGTTACTACAACTTGTGAATCTGCTAAACTACAGACACCAGTTATTGTTGGGACTACCTCTCCCTCCCAAACTCACTTTCACAAGAGACACAAAACTGAAACTTGCGAGAGAGGCCACGAACTGAATGAGCAATTTCCCATCAGCCTGAAAAGGGGTGACATGCACTGGTGGAGGCTTGCACTGTTGTTGAGGACTTTACTCTCTATTTTTCGACAACCTGCATCTTTTATGAACACTAAACCATCCAGCAAGTAACTGACAGAGGATATGCAGTCTAATGTTTAAACTGCAGGGTCCACAAAGAGCCTATGTCATCAGGTGCACCCCTCAGCCCTGGTTTTGGTACTCAAAAGCTAAAAGTAGATTAACATTTCCAAATTCGGGCCTTCATGCAATGCTGTTTATTTTTAAAAAGCGGTACTTTTGCTGGTGCTTCTGGTGACGTGCCCAGTTGGCTGTTAAATTAGCACAACCCATTTGAAGTGGTTTCCACAGAATGTGTTGGAAGATCCTGGCAACATCATCACTGTATCTTCTATGCAGAATCCAAGTGACCCTGTGCCATGTGTGACACCTTCAGCCATTCCTGGCATTAAGACAAGAACGCAATGTGTTCTTCCCCATGGAGTTGTTGAAACATTTCACTGCACAACATGGAGTTACATACGCATTATATAGATCCATGTATGCGCTTACGGGTCTCAGAGGAGCTTTTCTCAAACGTGAATGCAAAGAATGCTTAAAGAAGCAGTGTCATAACAGTGGGCCCTTACATGCAAAAAAGTTGCAACCATTTCTTTCTTTCAAAATTTTACACATTTAAGAAACAAAATATAGGTTTAGGAAAATAAAAAGTCAAGAAAAGGCGGGTTTAGTATAGTGCTGCCTTAAGACGGACGTCTCAGATGCATTGTTAGCGTCCGTTAGCACGTGTGCTCATATTGGGCCCAAAGAGCTGCTCTGTGTGTACTCCCATCTGATCTTCATTAACCGTGGTAAACATGGTAGTGAGGTCAATCCTTCTCCCACCCACACAAAACGAGGCACTGCAAGCTGCAGAGCCTGCAGCCTGGCCTTGGCATGTTTCAGAGAGAGACATAAAGGACGCATGGAGAACCAGCACAGAGTGGAGTGGCATTGGGCCCCAAACCCGAAGGGCTCCTAGCTTTCCCGGGCTATCTTACCCCCCTTGAAGGGGAACAAATGGCAGAAAGAGGGGCCCGGGGCACCACAGAGCAAAACAACAGGAAGCACACAATCCAGGCATCTGCCACCTTCTGGGGAGAGGTAAATGGATTACACAAAGCCACAAAGGCATGGGACGTCCCCTCAAACGGGCCATTGATTAGCACGTCCACTCTAATCTGCAGCACCGTGGCCATCCCAAACACAGTGCAGGGGGGGCTGCATTTCAATGGCATTCCTGACAAACATTATCATTTTTAAAGCGCACACTGGCAACAACTGCACAGGGCAAAGTGAACAGCTGGAAGAGCGACAGATAGAGGAGAAAACCTGCCCGCGAACTAAAACTTTAGCCAACGCACTTAAAATGCACGAAGGCAACTCTTCTGAAAAAATTTGTCTGTAATGTGTGTGTATGTAATCTATCTCCAAACAGATGGGGTGAAAAGACGCACCATTTCAAAATCAGCTGAAGCAGCGCATGTCATGCCTGCAGTGAGAGAAACTCATTAAAGAAAATAGTGCTTCCAGACTAAATAACATGTACGGTGTAACAAGCGAAGTAAAGGGGCCAGTAGCCATGGGAGGTTACAAATGAAGACAAGGCCGTACTAAGGAGGGACTAACAAGCCTATTAACCAATCAGAAGCCTGCATTTACAAAGGACAAAGGCACAATCCAATGACAAATATGGGTGGAGAGTGGGTGGGGCTTCTCTTCCATACTCCACTACAGCATATTGCCAGAGCAGCGCATGCGCACTGACTCAGGCTCGATCTAATAATGGATCAAAGAGAATCCAGGATCCAAAATGTGTTGGTGTGTCTGTGCCAATCCTGGTGTAGAGCCTCTTTGTTGTGTGGCAGGAGAAAACTTGAGAAATGTAAACATGACCCAAATAAATAAGTCACTTAAGAAGCGGAGGTGGCTCTTTGGAGAGCCAATTTAAACATGGCTGAAATATGTCATCCTCTCCTTGAGAATGGTGCCGGTGTAGAGTTTACTGTCTGAGTTGTGACTGAGCGGGAATGACTCTGGTCTTACCTAAAAAATAACTATAAAAAAGACAGGGAGCCCCCACAGCTAACCAACATCAGTACCTGATCGCTTCATAGTCACATCAACAACACAGCCAAGAAGCTAAAAGGCAACTACATACCTTATGCAACATAAAATAACTATTCATAACCATCAGACTTTGGTCCAAAACCTAATTTTATCCAGACTATGGAATTACACTTCAATCAATCAGGGGAATTGTAAGCGCGCTATTCACCCGTGAGGGTCTCAAGGCGCTGGGGGGGAGGAGGGTAGTCAGCTCTGTTCAGAAGAAGAGCCAAGTCTTGAGTGTCTTCCTGAAGATGTTCAGGGAGGGGGCGCATCTGATGTCGATAGAGAGCTCATTCCAGGTCTTGGCCGCGATGTAGGAGAAGGCTCTTCCACCTGTTCTGGCTCTGCAGATGCACGGGGTTTCGACGAGGGTGAGGTCGGCGGATCCAAGGTTTCTCTTGGGTACGTGGAAGGAGATTCTCTCATTGATATATCGGGGTCCGGTGTTGTGGAGGCATTTTTAGGCATGGGTGAGTATCTTGAATGTGACTCTCTTCTCAACGGGGAGCCAGTGGAGGTTACGCAGGTGTTGGGTGATGTGTTTGTGTCGAGGGATGCCGAGGACGAGTCTGGCTGCGGTGTTCTGTATGGTCTGGAGTTTGCGGAGCAGAGACTTGTTGATCCCGGCGTAGAGGGCGTTTCCGTAGTCCAGTCTGCGGGTTATGAGTGCGTGGGTGACGGTCTTCCTTGATTCAGGGGGGATCCATTTGAAAATCTTTCGGAGGATGCGGAGGGTGTTGAAACAGCTGGAGGCGACGGCGTTGACCTGGCGGGTCATGGAGAGGGAGGAATCGAGTACGATGTTGAGGTTTCGGGCGTGGTTCGTGGGGGTGGGACGGCTGCCAAGGGCGGTGGGCCACCAGGTGTTGTCCCAAGCAGAGGGGGGGGGGCGAGGACGAGGACGACTGTCTTCTCTGAGTTGAGCTTCAGGCAACTGCTGCTTCTCCAGGATCCGACGTCCTTCATTCCTTCCTGAAAGTTGAGTCTGGTGGTGACAGGGTCTTTGGTGAGGGAGAGGATGAGCTGGGTGTCGTCGGCGTAGGAAACTATGCTGAGTCCGTGCTGTCTGACGATGGCGGCAAGGGGGGCCATGTAGATGTTGAAGAGCGTAGGGATGAGTGACGATCCCTGGGGTACTCCGCAGTTGATTTCCGTGGGTTCAGAGAGGAAGGGTGGCAGTCTGATTCTTTGGGTTCTGCCGGTGAGGAAGGAGCGGATCCAGTCGAGGGCGGTTCCCTGTATGCCGGCGTCGTGGAGTCTGGTGCTGAGTGTGCGGTGGGAGACGGTGTCAAACGCTGCAGAGAGGTCGAGTAGGATCATTTCTTGTTGGCCTTCCAATAGCCAGCCAGAAGTATGGCTAATATCTAAAACAGAAATGACAGATCACATCCAAACAGTTCTAAAGTGCAGTAAACTCTCTTCTGACAGACGACGCATGCATTACCTACAAATCCGCACACCATCACTCTTCATTATGTCTAACACAGACATTTAACATCCTAGGTAAACAGAGCGCCAATAAATTAAGATGTTCTCACTATAGAAAGCAAGTGATTCCACAAACATTTTAGACAATCTTTTTCTGGAGCTACAGTAACAGTATTCTCCCAGCAGGCATTCCCTGGAACGTAGGGTAAATAGAAATCCCGTCAAACAGTCCGCCTAATTCAGCCTGGAACAGCTCTCAAGTTCTACTCTCTTTAATTTTCAACCATAAGAACAATAGTGAGAGATGAGCTGAAAAACCCTTTCTTCCCACCATATTCATGAATGTATCAATGAAGTTAAAACACTTTGAAAAAGACTTGCATTCAAATGTTATTGTGATTTCTGTGGCTTTTTTGCTCATCATCTGTACAAAGTGTTAGTTGTAATTATACATTATTATTATGCTTACATAATGTGCTCTGGCATCGACAAGATAGGGGCCAAGTTATGTGAAACTTCAAATAAATAAGTCTTTGAGGCTGCTGCACTGACTTTGCAAATGGGCCGGAGCACGTCTTTGATACAACGCTTGATCATTTATGAGCTTGCCTGAAGCATGTTATTTATGTATCTGCTGCATGAATAGTAATTAGATATTTTACATAATTGGACGTATAGTGCGTTGGCTGCGATATCCTTACCCAAGAGTGTGTTCCAAGATGGAGCTTGAGAATGCAAAGCAACAGTATTTTGCTACTGTTAGAATTATAAGGAGAATGAAAAGTCATTCTGAGGCTACACAATAGAAATTTTTGCCACTGGGACAGATAAATTAGTTAGCTAGACATTATTCCTTTGAGTTGTAAATATTGTTCATGATACTTGTTCAATGTCATTAGTATATTACAAAACACAGCGTGCTACTCTTATATTCATGCTTCGTTCCGTAAAGAAGTGCTTGCCACTTTTCAGACATTTCAAAGAGACGTGTGGATAGAATAACTAACTTTTCACGTAATGCAGCGAAGCAACCGAGAACAGCACTGCAGGAAATGACCTTCTTTTGCATGTTGTCTCTCCAATTTTTCCTCTATTTTTTTGCATGCATTAGAACTCTTGGCACTGTGCTGCTGCTCAATAGAAATAAAGTGGCTTTAAACATTTCAGAATTGGTTTGAACCTGTTGGGCATAATTAACTTTCCTATAAGGCTGTAGTATATTGTGCGGAAATGCAACCTGGCATAGAAAGCTAAAGGATGTCGAGTCCGCCATGGTGGCACTGTCCTACCAGGGTGGGGAGAGGTTGCATATGATGAAGCATGAAACAAACTGTTTGTGAGGCTTCCTCTTCCAGAAGATTGGTCTTCCTACATGATCTGACAGAATTCCTTTGACATCCAAATAGGGCTCTGACTTGACTTTCCGAATAGGAGAGGAAGTTCCTTTGTGAATGAGTTACCTTACCTTTTTGAGTTGGAGTGCTTAGCCTAGGAAGGATGTAAGCTGGCTTTTCCTCCATCTGTCCATTTGTGAGTTTAAAATAGAAAGCTAAATGTCACTTGTGGACTGCAGCACCTATTGTGCTATCCACTACAATAGTAGTGAAAACATGGTTCAGCAGCTGCTTGAACCCTGGCGAGTAGGAACAAACGATTTGAAATAATAAATAAGTCACCTCTAAGCACACTTGGCTGCCCACAATGTATGGTGCATATTCTTAAAGGGTGGAACATGTCTGGCATTAGTAATGACGTTTCCCAGTCACCAATACAACATTGTCACTTGTCAAGCTGTAACTGCCATATAGGAAAATTCAAAGTATAGATTATAAACTTTTATCCATGACTTCTGACCTGTATCAGATACATACTCCATTCAAAGGCCTTAGAAGTGCACTACTGTGATTGTTTGGGCACCGGAAGAAAGTTTGGAATTTTTTAAAAACATTTTCTCCAGAGCTTCAGTGGAACCTGCTGGAAACAGTATCCGACTGGCAGTTCCACAACGTTAGATTGAATTTCAGCTTAGTCCCGCTCAAGGTTCCCAGCACCTCCGAAAACATTACTAAGTCTCATTTTGCGATGGGATTAAGAGCATTTTCAGAAAGCAAATCTCAACAGCTCCAGAGCTATGGAGGGACCAACCTGCTGTTGGTACCAGGACTTTGCTTCCAAATCCGCAGCTACAATTACAGTGGTGGCCCGTACAGGGAAAAATGTTCTTTGAAAAAGTGACAAAGTCCCTTTCTGAAGTGAGACTTAGAAACATTTTGAACAGCAGACTTTCACCAGGACCAATACACTTGATGTATCAGACCACGACTCCGTTGTGATTGGTCTCAAATCGCAACCCGCAACTGGTTTACAGCTTTCATAGACTGTCATTGACGCTTTCTGCCACTATTTCAACTTTAAACTTTAGAAATTCATATCTCTGGTTTCACTTATTGCATTTTTGTCATTTAGGTTATTACATTTTACTCTATTTTTTATTCAGTTTGAGATTTTTATTGCTTGGTGTTTTAACTTTATAATTACCAACCAACTAAGATGGCCACGTTAAATGACTGTCTGACACAGTAGTGTCTGGCACCTTAAAAGTTTATCTAGAAAACCCTTACACACCAACCTGGTTGGTGTCATGCTTCATCATCGGGTCCCAGCTGAGTAGCCGAATGCTACTCAGCTGTGCTGCAACACCTGATTACAGTGGAGCGGGTTTGTGGTGTCAGTGAGTGTGATGAAGTGAATGTGGATTTAAAAATACCTCTGGAATTCTACCTGTTAATTACTTTTATTCCTGGTGATCCAGGGTATGTTAAAAACAGGAGAGTGGATAATATGTTACGGGTACTATGTGTAACCTACTATTATCCTTTGATGGTCGACATGTTTCAGCCCACTGGAAATTATTGGGGCTTTCTTCAGGACCTCTCAAATAAAGTGAGTGAAGTAAAAAAAGTGAGTGGTAAAAATAAACCACGTGTTAAAGCATTTTTAGTACTCGCGCTAAGGAGTACTGTATATGCTAAGAGGACTGACCGTGCTTAGGGTCCTCAAAATGGGCTAGTACCTGAAAAAGAAAGAGACATAACACAACACAATACAAAAATTTAAAATTGGACATTAAAAGGTTATGCCTTAACCGCAATCGTGGTAGAATATGGTTTTGTGACTGCGGCAAGCGGTGTCAGACATCCGTGCAGTCACTTTCATACACATATCATGCATTCAGTAAAACATGCTTGTGTATGATACGGTGATCATGCCATCACACACTATCAAAAAGGCGCGCTTTTTTGTGCCTATTTATGCAATATTGTTCGTTGTGAACAGTGACTGAACTGTGTGACTATAAGTGGTAGTCATCAATAACGGCGGTTTAAATAAACCAAGTGGAGCCGGCTAAATTGCGCTGTGGTTTTTGTAATAGTATATTATATAGTAACTTATGGAGGAGTGATTAGTGTTCAATAATTACACTAATCGTATGACTGGCTCACGCATCTGGTCCTGGGAGGGGGGGAGCCTTTTAAGTCACATACTAAAACGAGATAAAAAAGAATAAAACATGGAGGAGAGGGTCAACGTGACAATCCTGACCTTCAACCATACGATAAAGTTTTGGCATGGCAGACATTGAAAAAAACGGGTCTAGCGGCGAAGTTTGCAAAAAGCTGACTGTACCCAGACTAGGTTCGATCTTACTTGGTGAAGAGGTCTCTCCCGCTGCATGACCTATTGCGGTGTCCTCAGGAGCAGGCTGGTAGAAAACGGGAGAGCCAGAGCTGGTTTAAAAAAGGCTCCGGTAGAATACGGAAGGACTTCCGGAAGAGGTGTGTGCGTCATCACATGCGTGACGTGTGATGCAATGAAAAATGACTAGAATGCTAACTCTAACTAGAGTTTTCCCTTTACTGGCGGTTGGAAGGGGAAGTGAAACCACACTGAAAAAGATGTAACTTTCCTTACGTAAATAATCTGATTACAAAGAACACCCACATAATTCGTGAGGGCAGTCTGGTCAATCGACCTGTAGTATGTTGAGGGAAAATCTGCTAGAATTCTATTGATGGAAATACTTGAAATACTTTTGATGGAAATACTTGAATCTAATGGGAATTCGGATCTCATGTGTCATCAAGTTTTGGACAGTTTGTAATTTCAAAATATAGTTTTTCTAGATTTCTAACCTTCTGTCAGTGGTTGAGACTATTCCAGGGTATGTTGTCATTTAACCCTTGGATGTGGGTGGACATCCAGTAGACCCATCTTTGCTCTTTGTCTAGCAGCTGTTGTTGGATGTTAATGGTATTGTGGTCCAGTTGTTCAATCACAACCCATAGCATGACATTAGGGGTATGGCCCTGTTCCAGAAAATGATTTGTCATGCGAGATATGTTGCGCTTGCAACGAATGTTGCTTCTATGTTTGCAGATTCTTGTTTTTACTCTACGACTGGTCATGCCAACATATCTCAGGCCACATGGGCAGGTTATGAGGTATATGGCATTCGTAGAATTACAGTTCGTATGTCTGCGTATTTCCCATGTTTTGCCTGGTTCCAGATTGAGTGTCTTCGTTGGTTTTGTGAGGTGACACACACTACAATCACCGCATGGGTAGTGTCCTGTTATTCTGGGTAAGCCCTATGTGTTCAGGATTGTGTTCTCTTGTCTGATTTGTAGCTGTGGTCTTGTGTGTACCAGACTGTCCTTCAGGCTTTTTCCTTTTTTGTAGGAAAATACTGGTTTTTTCCATTGTAAGTTGCTGGTATTTAGTATTGCCCAATGTTTTTGCACAATTTTGGCCACTTGATTTGATACGGGGTTGTAGGTGGTCATGCACGTCAATGGAACAGAAGTTTCTGTTAGTGTTTTCGGTTCTAAAAGTCCTTCACGATTTTGATTGCGTGCACGTTTCTTTGCTTTGGTGGTAATGCTATCTGGATATCCACGGTTTTTTAGTTTGGTGGTAAGCACTTGTGCCTGGTCTTTGAAATCCTTGAGATTACTACAATTACTACGTAAACGTAGATATTGTCCATAGGGAAGATTTTCCCTTAGGGACCGAGGGTGAAAACTTGAATAATGCAGAAGCGAGTTCCTTGCCGTTGGTTTGAAATGGGTTTTGGTCTCGAGTCTCCCATTGTTGTGTGTTATGTCTAGGTCTAGGAAAGTCATGTTTCTCCTGCTTGTGGTGTGAGTAAATCTCAGATTGTGGTCACACCTATTGATCCAGACGAGAAATGATTCTAGTGACTCTTCTGATCCTTCCCAAATGAGAAAGACGTCATCTATGTACAGTCTGTAAAAGCGTATGTTTGCTGTGAGTGGGGTGTTAGACCTCAGCAGGAACTTTTGTTCGAAGCTGTAGATGTACAATCCCGCCACACTGGGGGCGAATGTACTCCCCATCGAAGTGCCATATGTTTGTAAATACAGTTGGCCTTCGAATTAAAAAAAGTTCTCTTTTAACTTTATAATTGTCATGGTACTGCAGAAATACTTTGCACATTGCCTAAGTTAAGCCTATCTGTTCTGTACTGTAACTACTGGGGGTTTGCGCTCAGCTTGAGTGACTTTGAGGGTTCTCCCTGACAAGAAGTGTTAATTTTCCTTGAGGTAGGCATTAACCCACCAAAATAATAATCATTCTTAAAAGAACAATGGGGCATATTAGCAAGAACGGCGTTAACATTATCGCCGCTTTAGCGGCAGGAAACTGCCGCTAAAGCGGCGATAATCGGCTTGATAATATGCCCTTGAGAATTCCAATAGAAGCCCAGGATCACAGCAGAACATGGGCTTCTATTGGTATTCTCAAGGGCATATTATCAAGCCCATTATCGCCGCTTTAGCGGCAGTTTCCTGCCGCTAAAGTGGCGATAATTTTAACGCCGTTCTTGCTAATATGCCCCATTATTCTTACAAGCAACATATCTACTAAGAGATTGCACTGATTTCCTCTATCCCTGTGCTGGGACACTTTAGACTGCCATGCACCGACCTACTTACCCGTGCACGATATTGTAAGAGTGTGTGCACTCTGTCAAGTATATTTTGTACCAGAAAGGGACGAATTCAGTACAAAATCTATGCTTGAATTTCTTTCCCACTGTGTATATGTGCTGTACAGTGCAACTCACATGAAAAGTTGGAAAAATGTGGATATTTTTAATACTTGCTCTATAGTTACACCTTCCTTGAGGAGGCAAAAGGTATTGCCTCAAATCCCGGTCTTCAATTGTTAGTATCTGGTGATTTGCATCAAAATCAATGAGTGTCTGCATGGGAATGCTTATGTACCACCCATGGAATGCTCACTTGACACAAAGTAGCATAAAGTAGCTGACAGCACTACTTACTTTGGCCATCGTTCCAATGCAAATCCTGATTTCCATTTGTTGATCCCTACAGATTGTTGTACTTTCCCTCTCAGAAATGTAAATAAAATCTACAAATTTAGCCAAAGCTTCACATTTAATAGGCATTATGGCCAAGGAAAAGTGATAGGATTCACATGTGGCATACCACTGTGAACATCCCTAGATGTCTAGATTATAGAAATGCATGGGGTGGGTAGGTTTCCCTGGGTGCCGGCCCAACCTGGGTTCAAATGTTGCAACAACCAACATAACTAGAAACATTGAAATTCCAAGAAAAAATAGGCCCAACCGCACAAGTAAGGCGCTGTTTTAACTGGGAGAAGGGAGGGAACATAGACTAATACAGAATTTGTTATTTCTATTAATTAAGTCCTTTTTGCTTCTAAATGCAACTCAACATTCAAGAAAAAACTCATTTCAACAGCCCTCTAAATCATCTGATATTATGAGTAAACCCAAGTTTAGAGTGATTCATATAAGCATAATTGCTCAACTCTGATTCTTGGTTAAATTTCATCAGTGCTCAGCTTTTCTTCACACCCCATTTTTCCTTCATTAGCTTTTACCTTATAAATTGATGCATGGTCAGGACCCAATTAAAAGTTGCAGCTCTATTGATGGCTGTAGGTATGTGTTTTTGGACAACCACAAATTCTATATATTGCTGTAACAAGAAAAATCTGATGGACGTAGGGTTGTGCTATGTTCATAATCGGCCATTGGTGCAAAAATCTACAGGTGGAAACATTGTTACCTATTTCTAACTTTTCCTATCTAATTTTATTCATTCGTTTTTTTATTGAAATTGTTAAATTCTTCGGGCATACCATGAGCAATCCCGTTCCAGTTTACAAAACTTACATTACAATAAAATATTTAAAAACAAAAATAAAAATTGCTATTAGGATAAAATACATAAAATGTAAAACATACATATGTCAGATAAATAAATTATTAAAATAGAACATGATACTAAAAGAGGGAACTAGCACATTGGGTAAGCTGAGTGTATCATGGGTGGTGGGCAGAGCCTTCTTTGTCTGACCCTCCACATAGCCAACTAAAACCGTGAGACCCCAAAAATCATGCACTGACTAGTGTCTGATTTTAAAATTCTCAATGCCTCACTGAATATC
This sequence comes from Calotriton arnoldi, assembly GCA_963921515.1. Classification (NCBI taxonomy): domain Eukaryota; kingdom Metazoa; phylum Chordata; class Amphibia; order Caudata; family Salamandridae; genus Calotriton; species Calotriton arnoldi. Next base: position 368,142 of record CAWUFW010004422.1, read on the forward strand.
CTAACCCCGATGTTACGGCAGATTGGTAACATCCATTTTATTCTGATGCTTCGATATGCTGGACAGAAAAATAGCACATAATCTAATGTTTTTCTCAAGTCAGTACAAAAGGGGCACTGTTCTATGCTAGACCTAAAAGTATGCCCCCAACTGACGGTAAAGGAAGAGAGAGGTAGGATACCATATCTAAATTGCAGATAAAGCTTTCTGTCAAGCGTGGGGTCTATTTTGTCTAAAAACTGCTCTTGCTTAAAGCCTTCCTTCTGTAACAGGAATGTCGCGGTCAGGAAACCCAGACTAGAGTAGCGGAGTAGGCTCAGTTTAAATTGCCAATATGCTTTCTTTATTTGGTCCCTGGAATTTCACTGGCCTCCATAGGGCTGTCCCAGAGACATGACAATCCAAAGCGCATCTGGCTCACGATGTCCACATAAGCCGCCAAATTATTAAGGAAAATCGTGCAGAATGTGAGTGCGAGGACTCACCCCTCTCTAACCTCCCCCGTTTAACTGGTAATGGATCCATCAGTTCGCCCATCTGCCCACATCTAAATAGGACAAACTTGTTTTCGTGGAGCCTCATAATTTTCAGCAGGTCATGTGGAACTCTAATATCAGCCAGGATTTGCCACGGCTTGGGCGGTAAATGAGGTCGAATGATGACCTGAGATCGACAAGCACCACATAGAAGCGCCCCCGCCCTAAGAGAACGAACTTCCAGTATAATATCTGAAGAAGAAGTACCTGTTCTATCGTACTTGTTCGGACTCTGAATCCGGCCTGTAAAGGGGTTAGTATCTGTGTGGCTGTCATCCATTCTTGTAATGTACTCAAAATAACCCTCACAAAGAGCTTTTGTGGTCTGTCTATTAGGTGGATAGGCCTGTAGTTTGCTGGGAGATCATGTACTCCTTTCTTGAAAATAGGGATAATCTCCGTTCCAGCCCAGGAGGGTGGGATGGGGGCTCCCCTCATTATGGCACTAAAAATTAGGCAAGGTAGGGACTCCAGACCTCGGGCCTGTCCATGAAGAGATCCCCTTGTACCTTATCCAACCCTGGGGCCTTTTGGGGAACTGTTTTACTTATTGCTAGGATAACTTCCTCTGTGCTGAAATGTGGACAGTCATGTTGACAATCAAGCAGGACATGAGGGTCTGCCATAAATATTGACCCAAGGACTCCACCACGATGAGGGGTTCCGAGGTCTTGGTCGCAGGGGTTCAGTAGACTCACGGGTAGAATAGAAATTAGGAAAGTGGGCAACCCAGTTTGACATATAAATATGGTTTTCAATCGGGCAGGAACCCTCCATACTACCTGTCATGGCATTGTTCCAGAAGGATCGTGAGTCACCTCTGTTTGCTACGGCTAGTAAGCCCTCCCATTTCCTAGTTTCCCACTCTGTCTTGGCTTCCTGGATGTCAAGTTTATAACCCCGTAGGGAGACACTTGTATCTATGACCTTTCTTGTTGTTTGATCACACTGGATAGCTCCACTCTTTCCTCACTACACTGTTTGCTATTCCAGGTGAGAGGTCTATGACTCATGGCTGAACACCTTGTTTCCACATAAAAAATTCTCTAAAGTTTTTGAACATTTGTAAGTAGGTATTGTTGAGGATGATCAGAAATTCCCCCTCCTCTATGGCCTGTTCCAATAATAGCAGTGCTTCCTCAATACCATCAACAACCAGTTTGCATAGTTTGCCCACTGAATCTCTTAATTGGGTCATTGTACTCCATCGTACCCTGCGTTTATTTGTAGACAGGGCCAACTTTTTGTCAAATGGGCTCATAACAAGTAGGCCTGGGCAGAGTTTGTGGAGTTCTCTTACATGGAACTCCGCGAAGTGCTGAAAAAACTCCGCCGTGCTCTGCAGAGTTCCGCAAGCGGTGGAGTGTAGTAAGTTGTGCTGCTCGTGAGGATTTTTTGCATCAGGAGTTTGTCCCGCTGTAAAATCAGCGCGAATGGCACAATGTGCATCACAAGAGACTCTGCTTCTTTCTGCTGCTCGAGTTGATGCTCTACTCGAGAGGCAGCTTCCTCAACACATTGAGAAATCTCGCCGGGAGGTGGTCTAGCATATGATTTTCCTCGCTTGCGCTCACCAACTTAACGTTGGGGAGTCACGCAAGAGGAAAAACTCCACTCCTTGCCCCTTTGTGGACCTTTTCAGAACTCCGCACTCTACAGGGAGTGCAGAGTGGGCAAAACTCTGTGAAGTCTACCAGCGGAGCGGAGTTCACCACCCACCCCTAGTCAAAAGTTGGGAGTACAACAGGAACTAGCATCGTCATGTCTAAGGCTAGCGCATTGTGGTCGCTATCTAGATGAGGTATGATGGCCATGTCAATTAGATTAGACTGTAACCGGATGTTAAGCAAGAAATAGTCTATAAGACTTGTGCTCTGTGGCCGGTTGAACGTGCGGTTGCCCGCCTTGTCAAAAATGTACCTACCATTGCAGGCTATTAGGCCCTGGTTCAATGTAAAGGCATAAAGTTGGATTGCCGGGGGGGAACATTTTTTCACAGGTGTAATTGCCAGCTCCGATATGGACTAAATATTGTCTTCCTCTAATGAGTGTTACCTGAAATGGACATCTAAAGGCTCGAACTGGCAATTAAAATCTCCCCCCACAATCTTGAGGGCCTCAGCAGGAAGAGCTGTGAGATGTGTGGTTAGCAAATCAATTACACCTGATTTATTTGCTGTCTGCCTACAATAGCTGTTATAAATATGACATGTTGTATTATTTGGAGAGGTCAGGCCGATACACAGTAATTCAGGTAAGCGTAGCTTAAATGCCCTTATATTACACTTTAGAGTAGTTTTGACCCAGATTGTGATGACACCCGAGGATCTGCTTTTCCCCGAAGAGATAGCCTCTTGACTGAAAGAGGAAAACCGTGATCGATGCAATGGGGTGAGGGACCATGTTTCCTGAAATAAACAAATTTTAAATGAGTCAATAAAAGCACACCACTCCGGGATAGACAGCTTGGGCTACAACATTCCCGGAAATCAGTTTAAAAAAAGAAGTAGCGTCTACGCGGCTGGAGTTGCAGTCATTGACGTATTGAGAGTGACTCCCAGGCCCATCAAGTCAAACGATACCCACCAATACATTGCGGGTCGAAAACCCGGGGGATGGAACGGAGAATAGACTAGGGGCAATAACTTGGGGGGCCCAGCGCTGAGCCCAGTTGCGATCCCTCAAAGTAAGGGGGACATTTTTGTAGAAATAACCCAACAGTAGTGGTGTAATGCTACTAGTGGATAACTGGTTTCTCATGTGACCGAAGAGTAAGTGGTGCACTAGGGTGGGGGACTTAAGGTTAACAATAACACAGTCATTTAGCCAATCCACAGGCCCGAGACCAATACAACCCACCCTTCTTGTCAATAGAATGTTATTTGCCATGTGAGATGGGAAATTTCCAAAGTGACCCAACCAGTTCAGAGTCTTGCTGAACAAATCGTTGTGGGTCTCCTTCTGGTCCTTACGTAGAAGTGCAACTCCATATAGGACTACAACATAGTGAAGGGAGCCTGGGGGAAGATTAATCACTGGCTGTGATACCATTTGACCATGGGCCAGTGACCCCCCGAAACCCTGACCCTGGGCAATGTGGACAGTTTGAATTGGGGCTCGTTTACTTTGGGTTAGACTTTGCTGTATAGCAGGACAATGTTGGGTGTTTGTCATGGTGTTTCAGAGTCAAGCCCCCGACTTGGAGTAACAACAGTAGATTTTAGGGATTGACGGGGGGTAGCTTGTGGTGTCTATGGCATGGCATCTTTGGCCCTTTTCATTATCGGAATCTGAGGTTCACACTGAACTGAAGTCCTGTGCGTGTGGTTTCCCTTTGTGCTTGAAGTCCTTGAGCAAGCGCTCAATTGCTTCCAACCTTGCAAGAACCAGGAACAACTCCACCCGCAAAAGAGCCTTTACATTGTCCATACAGCCCCAATCAAGCTCCTAATCCCAGGAGATTCTGGCTGCAGGACTCCAAGCCTCTCATCCACTGATGAGCTGTAAAGATGGACTGGAGCAGGTGCTACTGTGGTGAGCTGTGGCAAGATGTTAATCTGGACAATCTTTTCCCTAAACAGGGCTTTATTGTTCACTTTTGGCTTTTAGCCCTAACTGAAACTACCCCTTGAACTTGAGACCACATTAATACATGGGGGCTGGGGTTAGTCAGAGGTGAAAAGAGGGATGGACCCCCTATTATGCTTCGAAGGAGGGGTTTCTGGCCAGTGTGGAGCGGGCAATTTGCTTTGCAGGACCATCACATTTGCCAAACTTAGAGACAGTTTCCAATCTGTGAGGTCAATCTCATTACTGATGACACTTACAGCTCTCTGAATCATCCTATCAATTGAGGTCCATGTACTTGATGGGGGGGGGGAGGTAAAAGCACTTCGGGCTCCTTCCACCTTTTTCTTCCCCGTTCTATTTAACTTTCCATACAGACCACAGCTGAGCAGTTATTGTTTGGAATTATTATGATTGTGTTGAGTGGCGAAGAGTAATCAGCACGTGCATCAAATGGAAGAGCCAAGAGGGGTGGCACTGCCCAGCCTCCACTGGGCTCTGACGGGCTTCGTCTGGGTATGGCCCGGTGTGCCCCATGCAGCGGGAGCCCACAGCATTTTATGTAGTGCAAAAGGGGGTGTGGCCACCTCTCCCCCAGTCTTGCATTGGTGCCTCCTGGTGCAGTAGCTCCTGGGACACAGAGTCCCCTCCAACAGGGTGTGCTGCCCAAATGCGGTGTTCCCCAATTAGCGGAAGCCTGCATCGTCCTATGTACTGGGAAAAGGGGCTGTGGCCCCCTCTCCCCTGGTCTTCGGTGAAGGCATCCTGGTGTAGTAGCTCTAGGGACACAGAGTCCACTCCAACAGAGTGTGCTGCCCAAATGCGGTGCTCCACCTTTCTATCCTCACTCTGCCTTGCTGTGTCACCCACGACTCCCCCATGCTCCCGGGCTCAACTTGTTGTTCTGGTTGCTTTGTGCTCCCAGCTGCCTCTCATGAGCAATCTGTAAATGACTCCTTGCTGACTGAATTCAAAATGTTGTCTACTTTTCAGAAATTTACAGTTTTCTGAGTTCACTTATGGCTTTCACGTGTCTTGTCTCCCTACGAATAGGTAAAAACTGCAAAAATAGTAAATATTAACTATCACTTAGAAAATTGCCAAAACTGTGGTGAAAGACATCCACTTTCTCACTCAGCACTTTTTTCAAATTGTATTTTGTTTTATTTAAATTACTACGAAAACTTATAAAGTAATTGAACAGCTGTCCGAAGCACCTAAGGGGTTGAGAAAGACAAGAAATAACATCAAATGAACCAGGCAGCAAAAGGCATTCACTTGAAGATTAATGGCCAATTATGTAGGAATGTACCTACCATCAGCCCTCCACAATTAATATCAGTCCCTTCCCAAGAATACATGAGCAAAGGCAATGCATCAAAGTTAGAAAATAGTGAAGTTATGTGCATATTTGAGCACTCACAGCATGCAGGTAAATGAAAGAATTACACGTGACCAGTGATCTAGTGCCAAAATGGCACTTCTTTAAAAAAGCAAAGTAGACCTCCAGAGCTGCTAAATAGAACTGCAGCGCTATAGAACGGCGAGACAGCACTCCAAAAGATAAATACCTACATGACCAGACTACCAAAAAGATCAAAATAAGCAAAATAAGCAAAACTGCACTACAACAGTAAAATAACACTGCAGACTTCAGCGATCTGAAGTTGAAAAAAAAACACCCTTGCGTGGTATTTCGACTTAAGTATCCGAATGTAAGTCAGATCTTTCACATTACAGGATATTGAAAAATTCCACCAAAAGGAAAGGGCTGGAAACGGCCTCTGTACGCGCAATAATAACATCATAAACAAGAATATAGCTGCCGCTGTTGCTTTAAGAACTTTATTTAGTAACTGTGTGCTTTCCTCTCTCCTGCAGGCATAAAAATTGTTGGTAAATGGGCCACTTAAAGAGCATTTATCAACCTAAATATTACAAACTAAACTGCGAGAGGCAGTAAACGGCTGGCAGTGAGGCTGTTGATGGATAAGTAAATAACCGGCAATCACAAACTTGCGATATTGAACTGCTTACATGTCCTTATGCAGCAGATTTACAGCACACTAAATAAAATTGTAAGTATGCAATTGGAATTACACATTGATTGCTTATACCATTTTGAGTAAATTATATAAATGAACTTATTAGGTGCTTTAAATCTTCAAATAGAGCTCTCCTCAGGCAGTGATGTTTCATTTCCTTATATAACACTTCAGATCCTGCATACGTTTGATACCTAATTAAAATGCCATACCTATTTTTTTTCCAAAAATCAGTCAACCTTTTAAGTCCCTGAAAGCCAGTCACCTTACTTTTATTTTTAGGCTGACATTTACATTTCAAGACCATCAGCATTTAAAAACTTTCGGTCTTTTCAGGGTTTCAGTAATTTTGCTGCAATTCATTTAAGTAGTTCATTATAGGCTAGTTAATGTTGATGGATGTCCCCTTTTCTGTTTCGCTGCAGCCTGATTTCTGAATCGTTTCATGGTCCTTTCAGGCTTCTAGTATCACTTTTTGCCTATTAACGAGGCAGCTCTCTTGGAAGTTTCTTCTGCTGATTCATCTTAATCATGAAATAGGACAATGCCATGCTCCCAATTAATTCATTGAGTTGCTCCTTCGTTAAATAGGAAGGCGTGGTTTACTCCGGTGCTTTGGATAGCTGTTCACTTCCATCCCCACCAGCTCCCTCCTGTGCATTTAGGCCTGCCATGTGAAGCACGCACATTGTTAAAATAATATGCAGCTTTGCTCAGTCTCACTAAGGATAGCAGCTACAAGTCCTACCGGAGCGCTGGATGGTTCTGACTTCGTCAAGTGACGTCTCTGGGTGGCGGGGAGGCGAGGGGGAGGTGGGGGGATGGGGCCCTTGCCCCTGCTTCACTTGTCCTACCCCGTGCCCCAGCAACACAGCTACTAAATGTTCTTGTAGGTGACACAGAAAAAGCATACCCGCACTGCACCTTGCCACACACATTAATTTGTGGAACTGCCTTTGCTATGTGTGCATATATCTAAATATACATATGTGGATACATACATACAAAGTTAGATTTAAACATCTTAACCAAATATGTGTGCGTGTGTGTGTGTGTGTGTGTGTGGACATATGGATATGGGTATATATGTGTGTGTCTATCTATCTATCTATATATATATCTATATCTATATATATATAGATATATATATATATATATCTATATATATATAGATATATATATATATATATTCACTGAAAAACCATAGGTTTTAGGGACAGTTATAGTTAGTTGGACATTGCACTCGTACAAAACCCATGAAATTCCCCTGTTATAGTTAGTTCAGCTAACTATAACTCGCGCCCCGCAATGCACTGCTGATGACGTCACATATTACATCACTCATGACATGGTCAGTGACATCACTGATGACATCACTGATGACATCTCAAATGACATCACTGATGACATCACTGATGACATCATCCAGTGACTGTGTGTTTCTGTAAAGTTTAAATATGTTTAATATATATAGGGAAAGGCGTATTGAAGAATGAGTGGGTGTATAAGTGTCTGAATGGATGATTTAGTACGTGAGTGACTGACTCTACAAGTGAGTGATTAAACGTATCTTACTGAATGCATGGGTTACTGACTAAACTGTGTGAATGTCTGTATCCGTCTGTTTGTTGGTGTGTAAGTGGATGCATGGATTTGCGAATAGCTACATGAGTGTCTATATGGGTTATTGATTGGTTCTCTGAGTATCTGTATGGCTGCCTGAGTGTTTGTGTGGGTGGGGTGTGTGTGACTCTATACATAGATGTGTGAGTGGGTGATTCACTGGGTGCATGATTTCAAGAGTGCATCTGTGATGGACTGCTTGGGTGGGTGAGTGTGTGTATGGGTGTGTTAGTGAGTGAATGTATATCTCAGTGGTACATGTGCGAGTAACTACATATGTAAAAGGCAGTATATATGTGTGTTAGAGTATTTAAATGGCTATAAGTGAGAGTGTGTTATTGTGAGAGTGGCTGTATGGATGCGTGTGTGCTTGTATCAGTTATTGTATAAGAGCGTAAGAATGTGCTAGTATTTGTATGAGTAAGTGAGCTGGTGTGTGTATAACTGTATAGGTGAGTAAATGGGTGTGTGATTAATTTTTTGCATGACTGACTAGGTGTGTGAGTACCTCTATGGATGAGTGGCGGTGTGTTAGTGTTTATATAGGTGTATGAGTGCATATGATAGTCCTGTACTGAGTGACTGTAAGTATGAGTGACTGTACAGGTGAGTGATTGGATGTGTGTGTAGACCTAAGAATCAGTGAGTGGGTATGTAGTTTTTGGTGTTGGAGTGTCTATGGTTTTGAGAATGGCAGTCTGTAATTTAGAGTGGGTGTATCAAAAGTTATATTAGGGTGTGAGAAGATGCATGAAATTATCACATGGATGATGTCATCAGTGATGTCATTTGAGATGTCATCAGTGATGTCATCAGTGATGTCACTGACCATGTCATGAGTGATGTAATATGTGACGTCATCAGCAGTGCATTGCGGGGCGCGAGTTATAGTTAGCTGAACTAACTATAACAGGGGAATTTCATGGGTTTTGTACGAGTGCAATGTCCAACTAACTATAACTGTCCCTAAAACCTATGGTTTTTTCAGTGAATTTCAAAGGTTTTTTAAATGCTAATTTCTAACTATAACGGGTCTGAAACCTATGGTTTATTCAGTGAATTTCAAAGGTTTTTTAAATGCTAATTTCTAACTATAACGTGCCTGAAACCTATGGTTTTTTCAGTGAATTTCAAAGGTTTTTTAAATGCTAATTTCTAACTATAACGTGCCTGAAACCTATGGTTTTTTCAGTGAATTTCAAAGATTTTTTAAATGCTAATTTCTAACTATAACGTGCCTGAAACCTATGATTTTTAAGTGAATTTCAAAGGTTTTTTAAATGCTAGTTTCTAACTATGCCAACAGAGGTAGGACATGTGAAGAAAGAAGAAAAAACGCACAGAAATAAGCAAAAGATGTGCAGAAAGAACCAACAGAGGAGCAGAAAGAGGCCTTGTTGCAAACTCATCCTGTGCCCACAACTTTTTCAGACGGGTACTGGTGGTAACTGACTCTGACTAACCAGAGCCAGTGCGCGTTTGCACAGTGGTGAAGGGAGGGGGGCCTGAGGTGACATGTGTGCAAACATGCCCCGTGGCACGTTTTAAGTTGCGGGATTAAGTCCCCTTGAATCCTGAGGGTCCCTGGGGCCCAAATAGCCCCCCAGGTACCTACAGTTAGGACCACAGAGCTGAGTTGCAGAGAGGCGTTCCGAGGCCACGCACCTTTTTCACCTCTCTGCAACGCAACTCTGTTGTGCTTACTGAAGGTACCTGGTGGGCTAGTTGGCCCCCAGGATTCAAAGGGAATTAACTCCCCAACTTAAAACGCACCACAGGGCGTGTTTGCCCACATGTCACCTGAGGCCCCGCCCCTCCCTTCACCACTGTGCAAACGCGCCCCGTGGCGCGTTTTAAGTTGGGGGATTAGGTCACCTTGAATCCTGAGAGTCCCTGGGGCCCAACTAGCCCACCAGGTACTTCCAGTAAGCACCACAGGTCTGCGTTGCAACGCCTGTAACAAATTGTGCAGTTGTGTTTAGGTAGTGAAGAGGGTCGTGCTGAGGGTAGTGTTTTAGGGTTTAGGGTAGTGCAGTGGTGTTTGTGTAGTGTAGGGGGTCATGCTGGGGGTAGATTTAGAGTTTAGGGTAGTGCAGTGGTGTTTGGGTAGTGTAGGGAGTCGTGCTGGGGGGAGTGTTTTAGGTTTTAGGGTAGTACAGTGGTGTTCGGGCAGTGTAGGGGGTCGTGCTGGGGTTAGTGTTTTAGGGTTTTAGGGTTTAGGGTAGTGCAGTGGTGTTTGGGTAGTGTAGGTGGTACTGCTGGGGGTAGTGTTTTAGGGTTTAGGGTAGTGCAGTGGTGTTTGGGTAGCGTAGGGGTACTGCTGGGGGTAGTGTTTTATGGTTTAGGGTAGTGCAGTGGTGTTTGGGTAGTGTAGGGGTTCGTGCTGGGGTAGTTTTTAGGGTTTAGGGTAGTGCAGTGGTGTTTGTGTAGTGTAGGAGGTCGTGTTTTAGGGTTTAGGGTAGTGCAGTGGTCTTTGGGTAGTGTAGGGAGTCGTGCGGGGGTATTGTTTTAGAGTTTAGGGTAGTGCAGTGGTCTTTGGGTAGTGTAGGGGGTTGTGCGGGGGTAGTGTTTTAGGGATTAGGGTAGTGCATTGGTATTTGGGTAGTGTAGGGGGTCATGCGGGGGGTAGTGTTTTAGGGTTTAGGGCAGTGCAGTGGTGTTTAGGTAGTGTAGGGGGTCGTGCTGGGGGAGTGTTTTAGGGTTTAGGGCAGTGCAGTGGTGTTCGGGTAGTGTAGGGGTCGTGCTGGGGGAGTGTTTTAGGGTTTAGGGCAGTGCAGTCGTGTTCGGGTAGTGTAGGGGGTCGTGCTGGGGAGAGTATTTTAGGGTTTAGGGTAGTGCAGTGGTGTTCGGGTAGTGTAGGGGGTCATGCTGGGGGTAGTGTTCTAGGGTTTAGGGCAGTGCAGTGGTGTTCGGGCAGTGTAGGGGGTCGTGCTGGGGGTGGTGTTTTAGGGTTTAGGGCAGTGCAGTGGTGTTCGGGCAGTGTAGGGGGTCGTGCTGGGGGTAGTGTTTCAGGGTTTAGGGCAGTGCAGTGGTGTTCGGGCAGTGTAGGGGGTCGTGCAGGGGGTGGTGTTTCAGGGTTTAGGGCAGTGCAGTGGTGTTCGGGCAGTGTAGGGGGTCGTGCAGGGGTGGTGTTTCAGGGTTTAGGGCAGTGGTGTTCGGGCAGTGTAGGGGGTCATGCTGGGGGTGGTGTTTCAGGGTTTGGGGCAGTGCAGTGGTGTTCGAGCAGTAAAGGGGGTCATGCTGGGGGTGGTGTTTCAGGGTTTAGGGCAGTGCAGTGGTGTTCGGGCAGTGTAGGGGGCGGTGCAGGGGTGGTGTTTCAGGGTTTAGGGCAGTGCAGTGGTGTTCGGGCAGTGTAGGGGGTGGTGTTTCAGGGTTTAGGGCAGTGCAGTGGTGTTCGGGCAGTGTAGGGGGTCGTGCAGGGGGTGGTGTTTCAGGGTTTAGGGCAGTGCAGTGGTGTTCGGGCAGTGTAGGGGGCGGTGCAGGGGTGGTGTTTCAGGGTTTAGGGCAGTACAGTGTTGTTCGGGCATTGTAGGGGGTGGTGCTGGGGCTGGTGTTTCAGGGTTTAGGGCAGTGCAGTGGTGTTCGGGCAGTGTAGGGGGTCGTGCTGGGGCTGGTGTTTCAGGGTTTAGGGCAGTGCAGTGGTGTTCGGGCAGTGTAGGGGGTCGTGCTGGGGCTGGTGTTTCAGGGTTTAGGGCAGTGCAGTGGTGTTCGGGCAGTGTAGGGGGTCATGCTGGGGCTGGTGTTTCAGGGTTTAGGGCAGTGCAGTGGTGTTCGGGCAGTGTAGGGGGTCTTGCTGGGGCTGGTGTTTCAGAGTCTAGGGCAATGCAGTGGTGTTCGGGCAGTGTAGGGGGTCGTGCTGGGGCTGGTGTTTCAGGGTTTAGGGCAGTGCAGTGGTGTTCGGGCAGTGTAGGGGGTCATGCTGGGGCTGGTGTTTCAGGGTTTTGGGCAGAGCAGTGGTGTTCGGCAGTGTAGGGGGTCGTGCTGGGGGTTGTGTTTCAGGGTTTAGGGCTGTGCAGTGGTGTTCGGGCACTGTAGGGAGTCTTGCTTGGGTGGTGTTTCAGGGTTTAGGGCAGTGCAGTGGTGTTCGGGCAGTGTAGGGGGTCTTGCTGGGGGTGGTGTTTCAGGGTTTAGGGCAGTGGTGTTTGGGCAGTGTACGGGGTCTTGCTGGGGGTGATATTTCAGGGTTTAGGGCAGTGCAGTGGTGTTCGGGCAGTGTAGGGGGTCTTGCTGGGGGTAGTGTTTCAGGGTTTAGGGTGGTGCAGTGGTGTTCATGCAGTATAGGGGGTCGTGCTGGGGGTGGTGTTTCAGGGTTTAGGGCAGTGCAGTAGTGTTCGGGCAGTGTAGGGGGTCGTGCAGGGGGTGTTTCAGGGTTTAGGGCAGTGCAGTGGTGTTCTGGCAGTGTAGGGGGTCATGCTGGGGGTGGGGTTTCAGGGTTTAGGGCAGTACAGTGGTGTTCGGGCAGTGTAGGGGGTCGTGCAGGGGGTGGTGTTTCAGGGTTTAGGGCAGTGCAGTGGTGTTCGGGCAGTGTAGGGGGTCATGCTGGGGCTGGTGTTTCAGGGTTTAGGGCAGTGCAGTGGTGCTCGGGCAGTGTAGGGGGTCTTGCTGGGGGTGGTGTTTCAGGGTTTAGGGCAGTGGTGTTCGGGCAGTGTAGGGGTCTTGCTGGGGGTGATGTTTCAGGGTTTAGGGCAGTGCAGTGGTGTTCGGGCAGTGTAGGGGGTCTTGCTGGGGGTAGTGTTTCAGGGTTTAGGGCAGTGCAGTGGTGTTCGGTGCAGTATAGGGGGTCGCGCTGGGGCTGGTGTTTCAGGGTTCAGGGCAGTGCAGTGGTGTTCAGGCAGTGTAGGGGGTCGTGCTGAGGCTGGTGTTTCACGGTTTAGGGCAGTGCAGTGGTGTTCGGGCAGTGTAGGGGGTCGTGCTGGGGCTGGTGTTTCAGGGTTTAGGGCAGTGCAGTGGTGTTCGGGCAGTGTAGGCGGTCATGCTGGGGCTGGTGTTTCAGGGTTTAGGACAGTGCAGTGGTGTTCGGCCAGTGTAGGGGGTCGTGCTGGGGCTGGTGTTTCTAGGTTTAGGGCAGTGCAGTGGTGCTCGGGCAGTGTAGGGGGTCGTGCTGGGGGTGATGTTTCAGGGTTTAGGGTAGTGCAGTGGTGTTCGGGCGGTGTAGGGGTCGTGCAGGGGCTGGTGTTTCAAGGTTTAGGGCAGTGCAGTGGTGTTCGGGCAGTGTAGGGGGTCGTGCTGGGGCTGGTGTTTCAGGGTTTTGGGCAGAGAAGTGGTGTTCGGGCAGTGTAGGGGGTCATGCTGGGGGTAGTGTTTCAGGGTTTAGGGCAGTGCAGTGGTGTTCGGGCAGTGTAGGGGGTCGTGCTGGGGGTGGTGTTTCAGGGTTTAGGTCAGTGGTGTTCGGGCAGTGTAGGGGGTCTTGCTGGGGGTGATGTTTCAGGGTTTAGGGCAGTGCAGTGGTGGTCGGGCAGTGTAGGGGTCTTGCTGGGGGTAGTGTTTCAGGGTTTAGGGCAGTGCAGTGGTGTTCGGGCAGTGTAGGGGGCGGTGCAGGGGGTGGTGTTTCAGGGTTTAGGGCAGTGCAGTGGTGTTCGGGCAGTGTAGGGGGTGGTGTTTCAGGGTTTAGGGCAGTGCAGTGGTGTTCGGGCAGTGTAGGGGCGGTGCAGGGGGTGGTGTTTCAGGGTTTAGGGCAGTACAGTGGTGTTCGGGCATTGTAGGGGGTGGTGCTGGGGCTGGTGTTTCAGGGTTTAGGGCAGTGCAGTGGTGTTCGGGCAGTGTAGGGGGTCGTGCTGGGGCTGGTGTTTCAGGGTTTAGGGCAGTGCAGTGGTGTTCGGGCAGTGTAGGGGGTCATGCTGGGGCTGGTGTTTCAGGGTTTAGGGCAGTGCAGTGGTGTTCGGGCAGTGTAGGGGGTCTTGCTGGGGCTGGTGTTTCAGAGTCTAGGGCAATGCAGTGGTGTTCGGGCAGTGTAGGGGGTCGTGCTGGGGCTGGTGTTTCAGGGTTTAGGGCAGTGCAGTGGTGTTCGGGCAGTGTAGGGGGTCATGCTGGGGCTGGTGTTTCAGGGTTTTGGGCAGTGCAGTGGTGTTCGGGCAGTGTAGGGGGTCTTGCTGGGGGTGGTGTTTCAGGGTTTAGGGCAGTGGTGTTCGGGCAGTGTACGGGGTCTTGCTGGGGGTGATGTTTCAGGGTTTAGGGCAGTGCAGTGGTGTTCGGGCAGTGTAGGGGGTCTTGCTGGGGGTAGTGTTTCAGGGTTTAGGGTGGTGCAGTGGTGTTCATGCAGTATAGGGTGTCGTGCTGGGGGTGGTGTTTCAGGGTTTAGGGCAGTGCAGTAGTGTTCGGGCAGTGTAGGGGGTTGTGCAGGGGGGGTGTTTCAGGGTTTAGGGCAGTGCAGTGGTGTTTTGGCAGTGTAGGGGTCATGCTGGGGGTGGGGTTTCAGGGTTTAGGGCAGTGCAGTGGTGTTCGGGCAGTGTAGGCGGTCATGCTGGGGCTGGTGTTTCAGGGTTTAGGACAGTGCAGTGGTGTTCGGCCAGTGTAGGGGGTCGTGCTGGGGCTGGTGTTTCAAGGTTTAGGGCAGTGCAGTGGTGCTCGGGCAGTGTAGGGGTCGTGCTGGGGGTGATGTTTCAGGGTTTAGGGTAGAGCAGTGGTGTTCGGGCAGTGTAGGGGGTCGTGCAGGGGCTGGTGTTTCAAGGTTTAGGGCAGTGCAGTGGTGTTCGGGCAGTGTAGGGGGTCGTGCTGGGGCTGGTGTTTCAGGGTTTTGGGCAGAGCAGTGGTGTTCGGGCAGTGTAGGGGGTCATGCTGGGGGTAGTGTTTCAGGGTTTAGGGCAGTGCAGTGGTGTTCGGGCAGTGTAGGGGGTCGTGCTGGGGGTGGTGTTTCAGGGTTTAGGTCAGTGGTGTTCGGGCAGTGTAGGGGTCTTGCTGGGGGTGATGTTTCAGGGTTTAGGGCAGTGCAGTGGTGTTCGGGCAGTGTAGGGGGTCTTGCTGGGGGTAGTGTTTCAGGGTTTAGGGCAGTGCAGTGGTGTTCGGGCAGTGTAGGGGGTCATGCTGGGGGTGGTGTTTCAGGGTTTAGGGCAGTGCAGTGGTGTCCGGGCAGTGTAGGGGGTCGTGAAGGGGTGGTGTTTCAGGGTTTAGGCAGTGCAGTGGTATTCGGGCAGTGTAGGGGGTCGTGCTAGGGGTAGTGTTTCAGGGTTTAGGGCAGTGCAGTGGTGTTGGGGCAGTGTAGGGGGCATGCAGGGGCTGGTGTTTCAGGGTTTAGGGCAGTGCAGTGGTGTTCGGGCAGCGTAGGGGGTCGTGCTGAGGCTGGTGTTTCACGGTTTAGGGCAGTGCAGTGGTGTTCAGGCAGTGTAGGGGGTCGTGCTGGAGGCTGGTGTTTCACGGTTTAGGGCAGTGCAGTGGTGTTCGGGCAGTGTAGGGGGTCGTGCTGGGGCTGGTGTTTCAGGGTTTAGGGCAGTGCAGTGGTGTTCGGGCAGTGTAGGCGGTCATGCTGGGGCTGGTGTTTCAGGGTTTAGGACAGTGCAGTGGTGTTCGGCCAGTGTAGGGGGTCGTGCTGGGGCTGGTGTTTCAAGGTTTAGGGCAGTGCAGTGGTGCTCGGGCAGTGTAGGGGGTCATGCTGGGGGTGATGTTTCAGGGTTTAGGGTAGTGCAGTGGTGTTCGGGCGGTGTAGGGGGTCATGCAGGGGCTGGTGTTTCAAGGTTTAGGGCAGTGCAGTGGTGTTCGGGCAGTGTAGGGGGTCGTGCTGGGGCTGGTGTTTCAGGGTTTTGGGCAGAGAAGTGGTGTTCGGGCAGTGTAGGGGGTCATGCTGGGGGTAGTGTTTCAGGGTTTAGGGCAGTGCAGTGGTGTTCGGGCAGTGTAGGGGGTCGTGCTGGGGGTGGTGTTTCAGGGTTTAGGTCAGTGGTGTTCGGGCAGTGTAGGGGTCTTGCTGGGGGTGATGTTTCAGGGTTTAGGGCAGTGCAGTGGTGTTCGGGCAGTGTAGGGGGTCTTGCTGGGGGTACTGTTTCAGGGTTTAGGGCAGTGCAGTGGTGTTCGGGCAGTGTAGGGGCGGTGCAGGGGTGGTGTTTCAGGGTTTAGGGCAGTGCAGTGGTGTTCGGGCAGTGTAGGGGGTGGTGTTTCAGGGTTTAGTGCAGTGGTGTTCGGGCAGTGTAGGGGCGGTGCAGGGGGTGGTGTTTCAGGGTTTAGGGCAGTACAGTGGTGTTCGGGCATTGTAGGGGGTGGTGCTGGGGCTGGTGTTTCAGGGTTTAGGGCAGTGCAGTGGTGTTCGGGCAGTGTAGGGGGTCGTGCTGGGGCTGGTGTTTCAGGGTTTAGGGCAGTGCAGTGGTGTTCGGGCAGTGTAGGGGGTCATGCTGGGGCTGGTGTTTCAGGGTTTAGGGCAGTGCAGTGGTGTTCGGGCAGTGTAGGGGGTCTTGCTGGGGCTGGTGTTTCAGAGTCTAGGGCAATGCAGTGGTGTTCGGGCAGTGTAGGGGGTCGTGCTGGGGCTGGTTTTTCAGGGTTTAGGGCAGTGCAGTGGTGTTCGGGCAGTGTAGGGGGTCATGCTGGGGCTGGTGTTTCAGGGTTTTGGGCAGAGCAGTGGTGTTCGGCAGTGTAGGGGGTCGTGCTGGGGTAGTGTTTCAGGGTTTAGGGCAGTGCAGTGGTGTTCGGGCAGTGTAGGGGTCTTGCTGGGGGTGGTGTTTCAGGGTTTAGGGCAGTGCAGTGGTGTTCGGGCAGTGTAGGGGGTCTTGCTGGGGGTGGTGTTTCAGGGTTTAGGGCAGTGGTGTTCGGGCAGTGTACGGGGTCTTGCTGGGGGTGATGTTTCAGGGTTTAGGGCAGTGCAGTGGTGTTCGGGCAGTGTAGGGGTCTTGCTGGGGTAGTGTTTCAGGGTTTAGGGTGGTGCAGTGGTGTTCATGCAGTATAGGGGGTCGTGCTGGGGGTGGTGTTTCAGGGTTTAGGGCAGTGCAGTAGTGTTCGGGCAGTGTAGGGGTTGTGCAGGGGGGTGTTTCAGGGTTTAGGGCAGTGCAGTGGTGTTTTGGCAGTGTAGGGGGTCATGCTGGAGGTGGGGTTTCAGGGTTTAGGGCAGTACAGTGGTGTTCGGGCAGTGTAGGGGGTCGTGCAGGGGGTGGTGTTTCAGGGTTTAGGGCAGTGCAGTGGTGTTCGGGCAGTGTAGGGGGTCATGCTGGGGCTGGTGTTTCAGGGTTTAGGGCAGTGCAGTGGTGTTCGGGCAGTGTAGGGGGTCTTGCTGGGGGTGGTGTTTCAGGGTTTAGGGCAGTGGTGTTCGGGCAGTGTAGGGGTCTTGCTGGGGGTGATGTTTCAGGGTTTAGGGCAGTGCAGTGGTGTTCGGGCAGTGTAGGGGTCTTGCTGGGGGTAGTGTTTCAGGGTTTAGGGCAGTGCAGTGGTGTTCGTGCAGTATAGGGGGTCGCGCTGGGGCTGGTGTTTCAGGGTTCAGGGCAGTGCAGTGGTGTTCAGGCAGTGTAGGGGTCGTGCTGAGGCTGGTGTTTCACGGTTTAGGGCAGTGCAGTGGTGTTCGGGCAGTGTAGGGGGTCGTGCTGGGGCTGGTGTTTCAGGGTTTAGGGCAGTGCAGTGGTGTTCGGGCAGTGTAGGCGGTCATGCTGGGGCTGGTGTTTCAGGGTTTAGGACAGTGCAGTGGTGTTCGGCCAGTGTAGGGGTCGTGCTGGGGCTGGTGTTTCAAGGTTTAGGGCAGTGCAGTGGTGCTCGGGCAGTGTAGGGGGTCGTGCTGGGGGTGATGTTTCAGGGTTTAGGGTAGAGCAGTGGTGTTCGGGCAGTGTAGGGGTCGTGCAGGGGCTGGTGTTTCAAGGTTTAGGGCAGTGCAGTGGTGTTCGGGCAGTGTAGGGGGTCATGCTGGGGCTGATGTTTCAGGGTTTTGGGCAGAGCAGTGGTGTTCGGGCAGTGTAGGGGTCATGCTGGGGGTAGTGTTTCAGGGTTTAGGGCAGTGCAGTGGTGTTCGGGCAGTGTAGGGGGTCGTGCTGGGGGTGGTGTTTCAGGGTTTAGGTCAGTGGTGTTCGGGCAGTGTAGGGGTCTTGCGTGGGGTGATGTTTCAGGGTTTAGGGCAGTGCAGTGGTGTTCGGGCAGTGTAGGGGTCTTGCTGGGGGTAGTGTTTCAGGGTTTAGGGCAGTGCAGTGGTGTTCGGGCAGTGTAGGGGGTCATGCTGGGGGTGGTGTTTCAGGGTTTAGGGCAGTGCAGTGGTGTCCGGGCAGTGTAGGGGGTCGTGAAGGGGGTGGTGTTTCAGGGTTTAGGCAGTGCAGTGGTATTCGGGCAGTGTAGGGGGTCATGCTAGGGGTAGTGTTTCAGGGTTTAGGGCAGTGCAGTGGTGTTGGGGCAGTGTAGGGGGGCATGCAGGGGCTGGTGTTTCAGGGTTTAGGGCAGTGCAGTGGTGTTCGGGCAGCGTAGGGGGTCGTGCTGGGGGTAGTGTTTTAGGGTTTAGGGTAGTGCAGTGGTGCTTGTGTAGTGTAGGGGGTCGTGCTGGGGGTAGTGTTTTAGGGTTTAGGGTAGTGCAGTGGTGTTTGTGTAGTGTAGGGGGTCATGTTTTAGGGTAGTGCAGTGGCGTTTGGGTAGTGTAGGGGTCGTGCTGGGGGTAGTGTTTTAGGATTTAGGTTAGTGCAGTGGTGTTTGGGTAGTGTAGGGGGTCGTGCTGGGGGTAGTGTTTTAGGGTAGTGCAGTGGTGTGTGTGTAGTGTAGGGGGTCGTGCTGGGGTAGTGTTTTACGGTTTAGGGTAGTGCAGTGGTGCTTGTGTAGTGTAGGGGGTCGTGTTTTAGGGTAGTGCAGTGGTGTTTGGGTAGTGTAGGGGTTCGTGCTGGTGGTAGTGTTTTAGGATTTAGGTTAGTGCAGTGGTGTTTGGGTAGTGTAGGGGGTCGTGCTGGGGTAGTGTTTTAGGGTTTAGGATAGTGCAGTGGTGCTCGGGCAGTGTAGGGGGTCGTGCTGGGGGTGATGTTTCAGGGTTTAGGGTAGAGCAGTGGTGTTCGGGCAGTGTAGGGGGTCGTGCAGGGGCTGGTGTTTCAAGGTTTAGGGCAGTGCAGTGGTGTTCGGGCAGTGTAGGGGTCATGCTGGGGCTGATGTTTCAGGGTTTTGGGCAGAGCAGTGGTGTTCGGGCAGTGTAGGGGGTCATGCTGGGGGTAGTGTTTCAGGGTTTAGGGCAGTGCAGTGGTGTTCGGGCAGTGTAGGGGGTCGTGCTGGGGGTGGTGTTTCAGGGTTTAGGTCAGTGGTGTTTGGGCAGTGTAGGGGGTCTTGCGGGGGTGATGTTTCAGGGTTTAGGGCAGTGCAGTGGTGTTCGGGCAGTGTAGGGGGTCTTGCTGGGGGTAGTGTTTCAGGGTTTAGGGCAGTGCAGTGGTGTTCGGGCAGTGTAGGGGGTCATGCTGGGGGTGGTGTTTCAGGGTTTAGGGCAGTGCAGTGGTGTCCGGGCAGTGTAGGGGTCGTGAAGGGGGTGGTGTTTCAGGGTTTAGGCAGTGCAGTGGTATTCGGGCAGTGTAGGGGTCATGCTAGGGGTAGTGTTTCAGGGTTTAGGGCAGTGCAGTGGTGTTGGGGCAGTGTAGGGGGCATGCAGGGGCTGGTGTTTCAGGGTTTAGGGCAGTGCAGTGGTGTTCGGGCAGCGTAGGGGGTCGTGCTGGGGGTAGTGTTTTAGGGTTTAGGGTAGTGCAGTGGTGCTTGTGTAGTGTAGGGGGTCGTGCTGGGGGTAGTGTTTTAGGGTTTAGGGTAGTGCAGTGGTGTTTGTGTAGTGTAGGGGTCATGTTTTAGGGTAGTGCAGTGGCGTTTGGGTAGTGTAGGGGTCGTGCTGGGGGTAGTGTTTTAGGATTTAGGTTAGTGCAGTGGTGTTTGGGTAGTGTAGGGGGTCGTGCTGGGGTAGTGTTTTAGGGTAGTGCAGTGGTGTTTGTGTAGTGTAGGGGGTCGTGCTGGGGGTAGTGTTTTACGGTTTAGGGTAGTGCAGTGGTGCTTGTGTAGTGTAGGGGTCGTGTTTTAGGGTAGTGCAGTGGTGTTTGGGTAGTGTAGGGGTCGTGCTGGTGGTAGTGTTTTAGGATTTAGGTTAGTGCAGTGGTGTTTGGGTAGTGTAGGGGTCGTGCTGGGGGTAGTGTTTTAGGGTTTAGGATAGTGCAGTGGTGCTTGTGTAGTGTAGGGGGTCGTGCTGGGGGTAGTGTTTTAGGGTTTAAGGTAGTGCAGTGGTGTTTTTGTAGTGTAGGGGGTCATGTTTTAAGATGCAATGCTCCAATACCTGACCAGTCTGCACTACATAAAACTGCAAAAAACTAAAAATAAAAAGTGTTTTGCACACTTTTGTCATTGGGCTATATGTGGGCTACATCTGGGTAATATTTGTGCTACATTTGGGCTCTTTTTTCACTGGTGGCCATCTTGGAAGACTTCTTTGTTATGAAGTTTCCTAATTTCTTCATTTACTGCAGTCTCCTCAGTAGGAAATGCTTTCAGTTTTTACTTTGATTCCATCAAGAAGGCATTCAGATGTGTCTCACATCTGCCATAAATTCAGAATGTTAGCACTCTAGTTGCTCATTAGATCACTGGAGTAAAGCTACTGCTCACCAGGGAGTTAACTGGTGGTCTGCTGCTGGTATTGAAAGTGATTGTTTCAGTCTGCATGTCAGAATTTTCTAATGAAATAGAAGAGGATTTGAGATCTCACTTAAAACATGCCCTAATTTTTCTTTCTGCAGCACTAACCATAATTTCTATTTCAAAAAGAACCCCTCATTTTGTTCCTTTTTAAATTAAATGTTTTAAGTGTTACCGGTTTATTCCAATCAAGATGGCTTCAGGTGTGCCATACTTTTGTCATAAGTAAGGCTGTTAGCGCTCTAGTTGTTCTTTAGAACACTCTGGGAAGCTGCAGTAGAACACAAAGGCATCAACTGGCAGGCTGCTCCTGTTGAAATATAACAGGAAGATATTTGAGATCACACTTGAAATATGTCCTAATTTTTCTTTCTACAGCACTAACCATAATTTCTATGACAAAATGAACCCCATCATTTTGTTCCTTTTTAAATTAAATGTTTTAAGTGTTACCAGTTTATTCCAATCAAGATGGCTTCAGGTGTGCCATACTTTTGTCATAAGTAAGGCTGTTAGCACTCTAGTTGTTCTTTAGAACACTCTGGGAAGCTGCAGTAGAACACAAAGGCATCAACTGGCAGGCTGCTCCTGTTGAAATATAACAGGAAGATATTTGAGATCACACTTGAAACATGTCCTAATTTTTCTTTCTACAGCACTAACAATAATTTCTATGACAAAATGAACCCCATCATTTTGTTCCTTTTTAAATTAAATTGTTTAAGTGTTACCAGTTTATTCCAATCAAGATGGCTTCAGGTGTGCCATACTTTTGTCATAAGTAAGGCTGTTAGCACTCTAGTTGTTCTTTAGAACACTCTGGGAAGCTGCAGTAGAACACAAAGGAATCAACTGACAGTCTCTGCCCTTGCTGGATGTACATGTTTTACTGAGAATGTCGGACTTCATTCTCACATGAGTGAGAAAGATAATGTGAATTTACAGAAAATATGCTCTCATTTTAGCTTCTGGAGCACCTTCCAAACCTCCATGGGACAAGCATGAGAAAATAGTGTTCTCTCAAACATGATTCATGATATCCCAGCAGAAGGTTTTTCACATGGTAAAATCACCTTAGAATACACCACAATTCCTAAAATTAGTATGGTACCATCAACAAATAAATTCTAATGTAACTAAAGCCTGTTATCACCCTTTATAGTTCTCCTTTTGGTGACCCTCAAAATCTTCTATTCACTACAATGCATTTCAATGAGGTACTATCATTTATATTGGTCCCAAGATGGCTGCCAGCAATTCCAGGATGAAGTGCTGACAGCCAATCAGATCTCACGATGACATGTGTGGTTAGGCTCCGCCCAGATATATATGTGACTTTACTTTTGATTTTCTCAGGAACTACTGAACGGATTTACACCATTTAAGCAAAAGGCACGACACTGAACCAAGGGCTACCTCTTTGCCAAATTTGGTGTAATTCCGTTCAGCAGTTCGGGCTGTAGCTGCGACTAAAGGTTCCTATGGAAAAATGAATGGGGAAAACGCGTTTTGGGACCCCCTTTTTCTCGGCCCCCGCTTGACGTATCACCCGAGACTTTCAGGATAGGAGCGGACCGGAGCGCCCCAACAAGTTGGAAACTTTCGCGAAGATTCGTCAACCGGCGCCAACGTTATTTCAAATAGAATGTCGCGGATTTCCTATGGATAATAGGTTTTAACTATAACTATCTACTGGCGACCGCCAGTAGATAATATATATATATATATATATATATATATATAAAGCTATACCTCTCTGAAGAGCTCTAAGTAGAGCGAAACACTGTGTCAGTGGTTGCTTTTACTCATTTCAGGTTGGCTTGGTTGGTATTTTACCAATTCAAAGCTGTAATACTGTGCCTGGATTAGTAAATGGCTTTGTCATTTTACAGCTCGGCATGGACAGCACTGTGCTAGTCCTATGCTTAAAGACTTTGCTGTAGAAATGGCAAAAGAATTTGTCCCTTTCTATCTCGGCGTGGATGGCACTGTGCTAATCCTATGCTTAAAGACTTTGATAGAAAAGCAGACATTTGAGGTGAGCAGATCTAGAGTGTCGCTGGTGTTGAGAGTGCTCTATGCAGGAGCTGCTTTCCACCTAAACTTGAGAACTACCCAGAGTTCTCTGCTTCTCTTTTGCATATATATATATAGATAAAGGTCACTCTGGACCGAAACGCGTAAGGACTGCCACGCTGTTGCCAAAACTAATAAAACAAGTTGCTGACAGCCAACTTTGTGAGTGCGACTCCCTCTCTCTTCTCAATGGGGAGAATGGTTTGATGTTTAGCGGCTTGGTTCTGCCGCGGAGCGACGCACAACCAGCAAACGCGCCTTACTTGCCCATCTTGGAACCAACTCTGTGGATCACGAAAGCGTTAAAGGGCAAGAGGCTGGCACCGAAGACTTTCTCCTGTATGGATCCTAACACCCTTGAAAATGGGCTGGATACGGAGCAAAAGTGTGAGCTAAACTGGGAGGTGTAAAAAGGGGCGTGGCCTGGACCACCTCTCTGCAACGCAGCCCTGTGGTGCTTAATGAAGGTACCCGGTGGGCTAGTTGGCCCCCATGGACCCCCAGTATTGAAGGGGAATTAATTCCCCAATTTAAAACGCGCCACAGGGCGCCAGTGTTGCTGGGAGGGGGCGGGGCCTCCGGCACGATCGCGGTTATTTTTTTAATTATTTTTTTTAGAAGAGGGGCTGTGTGGCCCCCTTCTTTTTACTTTTTTTGGGCCCTGGGGACCCCATCCCCCAGGCCCTTACCCCCATTTTTAAAAAATAAAATAAATTTGAACGGGAAGGGGGCCATGTGGGCCCCCCTCCCGTGGCCAATTCCAGCCCCGGGGACCCCATCCCCCGGGGCATGGCCACATAAATATATATTTTTTTTATGGAGGGGGGCTGCGTGGCCCCCCTCCTGAGGCCTCTTTTGGCCCCGAGGACCCCATCCCCCAGGGCCGGCCTTTATTTATTTATTTATTTTGGGAGGGGGGCCGCGTGGCCCCCCTCCCGGGCCACTTCCAGCCCCGGGGACCCCATCCCCCGGGGCTGGCCCTCTCCATTGGGGACTGTGGGGGGTGCCCCAATGCCCCCACGGTCCCGCCGGCTCCCCGCCTCCTGCGGGAGCCGGCATTGCTTTCCACATGGGGAGCTGCTGACATGCAGCTCCCAGTGTGGAAAAGCAATCTGCTTGCTTCATTGAAGCGAGAGCAGGTTTCCTGCTCTCGCTTCAATGAAGCAAAGCAGTTTGCAATGACAGGGCGGGAGCCGCGAGGCTCCCGCCCTGTCATTGCAAACAGCAGTGTCCTGGGGGTGGGCACCCCGGGACACTGCAGGAGCCGGCCCTGGAGGGTGGCGGTCCCCAGGGCCATCAAGGGCTCCTGGAGGGGGGCCGCGCGGCCCCCTCCCAACATTGGCAAAGCCCCGGGAGGTGGTGGTCCCGGGCGGGGTCCGTTATAGACCCCGAATTTTAAATACTTAGTGCCCCGGGAGGTGGCAGTCCCGGGGCGTGTGGGGGGCTCAAGCCCCCACACAGGTTCTTTATTTTTTTAAAACAAGCCCGGGGGTGGCGGTCCCCGGGGCTGCGGGGGGGCCATGTGCCCCCGCAAATATTTAAGAAAAGCCCCGGGGGGGCCTTGGAGGCCCCCGCATACATCAAATAAAACAAGCCCCGGGGGTGGCGGTCCCCGGGGCTGCGGGGGGGCCGTGTGCCCCCGCAAATATTTTAGGAAAGCCCCTGGGGGTGGCGGTCCCCGGGGCTCCGGGGGCCCCCCTGGGCCCCCGCAATTATAATGTGTCATGCCCCCGGGACTTGGCCCACCCGGGGGCTAAATAATAACGAAGCGCGGGAGGACTCGCTTCATTTGTTTTTAGTTTCGCGGCCAGATCCGTGGATCCGGCGCGCATTTTGCCGATTTTTTTTTTTTTAAATGCTTTTTTGGGCCTAAGCAGGCCTAGGGGGTCAGGGTGTTTCTACCCTGCCCCCTTTTCTTTTTTTTCGCGTTTTTTATTCTGATATCTTGTGACTTCCTGGTTTGGAGTGTTGACAGCCAATTACAATAAAGCTTGTGGTCGGGAGGGTGCGCGGATCCTCCGTGCCTCTATATATCGAAACTTTTATTTTTTTATTTTCTCAGCAACTACTGAACGGATTTACACCATTAAAAAAAGGGCACTTTCTGAACCAAGCACTACCTTTTTGCCAAATTTGGTGTAATTCAGTTGTGCAGTTCAAGCTGTAACCGTGTCTAAACTTTCCTATGGGAAATTGATTTTTTTACCTCTATTTTTTGAATTTCTCAGGAACTACTGAACGGATTTACACCATTTAACAAAAAAGTCTCTTTCTGAACCAAGGGCTACCTTTTTGCCAAATTTGGTGTAATTCCGTTCAGCAGTTCAGGCTGTAGTCGTGTCTAAAGTTTCCTATGGAAAATAACATGGAGAAAACACGTTTTGGGAGCCCCGTTTTTTCTCGGCCCCCGCTTGCCGAACCACCCCGAAACTTTCAAGACAGGAGCTGACCGGAGAGGGCTACGAGTTTTGAAAATTTCGCGAAGATTCGTCAACCGGCGCCAAAGATATTGAGAAAACAAAAAACGAGTTTCCTATGGAAACTAGGTCCTAACTATAACTATCTACTGGCGACCGCCAGTAGATAATATATATGAAGCAACACTGAGGCCCATTTCTGGAGTTGCAGCTTTTATTTTCAAAGGCGCAGCAGCACATCATGCCTCCTTTCTCCTTACGCGTTTCGGCGTTAGCCTTGATCACAGGATGGGAGTTACAATTTGCAAAGTGCGTCGTGCGTGCTTTAAAACCATTAGGTCACATGACTAAAACAGAACTACATTTCCCATAGTGCATTTTACAAGTCATTGTTGTACTGTAATTAGGAAGTCCTTTATAAAATTGCTGTTGCTCTATTTTACAGTTTGTAAAGTGCGCTAGTGTTGGCATTGAGATCCAAATGGAAATTAGTCATGAAATATCTTTTATCCGCGTAATGCTAGAATCCCATGTCTACCTTCGAACAAAGTACATACTTCAGAACGATCAGCGTAGGACGTCCTCCTCGCCGAATCCCTTCCTGCGCTCACACATTTTCGCTATGTTAGCTTTCCTTTGTAGGCTTGTGTGAGCGAGTGGGTCATGCTCCAGATCAAATATCTGGCTGATTTTCTGTAGTATTGTTGCTGTAAGCTCTGACTTGTGACTGAGGAAAAATGCACAGAGGGGGGAGGAGAGGCAAGATGGTGACTGAGTGAGCCGGTCGCTCTGCTGCTCTCCGACCATGGCTCAACTTTGAAAGTGAGATACAGCGGTAAACGGCAGCAAAGGAGTACAAGTCGAGGAGGAGAATACGCTGACTGAGAGTGCTATTTATTTATTTTAAAAGAAGTTTAAAAAACAAGAGATTACGAACGGGAGAAGAAGAGGAGAGAAAAACAAAAAAAACGGAACGGAATACGTGAACAAAGCGGAATGGAACTACCGCTCGCCCACCTGAAGCTCTGCGCTGGTCCTATTCAGTGCGAAGCTGTACTGTACTGAACTTGCAAGGGCGTTCCTTATCTCTTTGCTTGCGCTGACGACCGGTGGAGAACAGAGGGTACGCTGCCGGCTTTGCTCAGGCTTCTCCTGGGTGCGCTGTGGGGAAAATATGGCTCCAAAAATTCCCGTGGCTCCCCCAGTAAAGGTGAAAACGCGGTCAGGTGCGGGTACAACCGCCGGCTTGTCCCCTAAAGCAATAAGGTCCTTGGACCCCCCCCCGAGACAGGGTGGGGGGAAAAAACAAACCGCGGGGACGGCGGTATCCAGGATTGAGAAGATGGAGGAGAAGAAAAATCGAACTGGGGTGCCGCCTACAAACGAACCTTCTGTGCTGGATCTCCTACGAGCAGTGACTGGACCAAAACACTTACAATCACAAGAAGGTGAGCAGCTACAGGGGGGGAGAGACATGGATGGCGTTGATGTGATTGGGGAGGCTGACGGGGGGATCCTTGATGTCTTACAAGAATCCTCATCTGTGATTATGACTCCGACAGCGGATGCTTCTAAGGACAGTCAGTTTAATCATCCCCCTCCGGCCCCCCTCACTACCCCCTGCCTGCAACCTGAGTTAAAAAGCAATATTGATGGAAGCACTTTAGACGGATCTGGGGCTCAAGCAGCAGATATAATGCTGGGGACTAACATGTTTAATGCCCCTCTTGCAGGTGCCACGGCTACAAATCATGCTGCTTCTTCGAATCATAGTGAACAGGATATGGACTGTTTCTTCTCGCTTTCAGACGGGATTTGGTCAGCTTCAGGCTCAGGATCAGGGTCTGATTCACTTGGAGAGTCTAGTGAGGAGGTCACGGATAGTGGCAAGAAAGAGACTACAGCCACAATATGTAAGGCAGTGAGGAAAACAATCCACCCCAGTTTACAAAAGAAAAGTCTAAGATGGGATCATTCAGGGGCAGATCTACTTAGCACATGTATAACACTATCCTCTAAAGGCGACAGTACATCACCCCCAGCATCCCCAACGTTAGACACTGTTCTCCAATGCATTCTCTCCCATCGCGAAGAAACGCGCCAAGATAGCAAACGCGCACAGACGGCAATGCGGAAGATTCAAGGGGCTGTGAGAAAGGTGGCGAAGTCGTGTGTTGACATCAAAGAACGCCTTACAACCCTGGAAATGCGAACAGAAACCTTAGAGAATGATCTAGCAGTCACACACGCAAGCACTAGTGCACATGATGCCCAAATAACTGATTTACAGTGGAAGTTAGAGGACCATGAAAATCGACAACGCCAAAACAATCTGCTAGGTGTACCAGAGGGAAAGGAAGGGTCAGATACTCGGGCATACATGGTTGATATGCTATCTAAGGCTTTCCCGGATCTAGAGGATTGGAACTGGGCCCTAGAGGTACAAAGAGCCCATCGGATCCCGTTCAAACTTAAGCACCCAGTGAAACCCGACACAAAGCCCCGGGCTATACTTGTCTATTTTGGCAATTTCCTACTGCGACAAGCAATATATGATAAAGCAAAGCCAACAACGAAACGCAACGGTGGGGACTATTCTTTTTTTGTCCAACCAGATTTTTGCCACTACACAGTGGAGAGACGATGGCGCCTTCGCCAGATGGTCAAGCCAATACAAGATCGGGGGGGACAAGCATATTTGCTGCATCCAGCGCGTCTGAAAGTGATTAAGGGAGATCATACTCGGTTCTTTACTTCTGAAATTAAAGTCAAGGAGTACTTGGAGGCCTGGGACCATAAGTCTTAAGACTGTCTCTCAGATTAAATTGTCGAATACTCGAACACTCCAATCCTCCCCCCTTTTCTCTTTTTTTTTTTTTTTTTCTTTCCCATTTTCAGTATTATAGTGGCTAACGAACATTTTATCTGGACGTTGCTTTTGATATGCCTGGGATCTTTGGGTTTTGGGAGGGGAGAGAGGGGGTGGGAAGAGAGAAGGAAAAGGAAGTTCTGTTCTTTTTCTGTTCTTTGCTTTTCTTTAGTTCTGTGTCTCCTAGCTGCCGGGAAACTAGCATTGGGTCGGGGGGGAGCAATCATCACAACAGACTACCCAGTCTGGATGCCTTTCTACAGGGGATGGGGTGGGGGAAGTGCTCAAGGGCACCGGGGGGTGGGGAAAGGGTGGAAGGAGGGGTTGGAGGGGAGGGAAGGGGAGTTCGGGGGGTAGGACACAGGGTGGAAGGTGAACAA
Organism: Calotriton arnoldi; assembly: GCA_963921515.1. NCBI lineage: Eukaryota > Metazoa > Chordata > Amphibia > Caudata > Salamandridae > Calotriton > Calotriton arnoldi. The sequence continues at coordinate 396,180 of CAWUFW010004422.1, forward strand.
AAAGAAAAAATTGGAGAGGCTATAAATAAAAGGAATGAGATAGCAAGTTTAAATAAGCAAGAGCACTTAGTTCAGAGAAAATTAAATGACTCAAATGGGTAGAATCACTATTTGTTCAGTCAATATTGGTGGTCTTAATGACAAACAAAAGCGCATCAGAGTTGGCGAAATATTAAGAGGCCTAAAAGCCGATATAATATGCCAGCAAGAAACGCATATTCCCTGGGGAAAAAGGGATATGTTAGCTATAAGGGGATATAATCTCCTTGCTTGTTCTTCCCAAACTTCAACCATTAGGGGAGTAGCGATTCATGTAAAGAACTGTATTGGCCCTTCTAAACGGGTTTTGGAAGATAAGTGGGGGAGATGGGCTATTGTACAACTCCACATGGGATTGACTATCTGTACAATATACGGATCTAATGAGGATGACCCACAAATATTTAACGACTTAGAAGTCGAGCTAGCATTATGGCCAGGCCCATTAGTAATTTGTGAGGATTGGAATATCCATTATGATACTGGTTATGGGGGAATCCAGAAGTATCAAGGCAGGAAACCCCATGTTCATCGAGCCCTCTCGACCTTGCGGGCTACCTATGACTTGAAGGATGTGTGGGGGGCAAAATATCCTGCTGATCCTGGTTATACTTATTTTTCAAATCCCCACAAGAAGTATGTCAGGTTGGACTACTTTCTGGTGTCACCCTCTCTGATTACGACTGTAGGGATAAAGAAACTACCCAAATTATTGTCAGACCACAATCCCCTACTTATAGATTTAGCACTTCAGACAGAAGACCATCCACAGGCAAAGTGGACGTTTGACAGATCTTTATTGTCCAACGATCAATATCTTAAACATATTAAACAATGGGTCATAGAATATTATGAAATGAACCGATTTAGCTCTTCGAGGGGCGTAGTTTGGGATAGTTTCAAAGCAGGCCTCCGGGGAGAAACAATAAGTTTTGTGGGGAAGAGGATAAAACAAGAGAAGAAGGAGATAACCGATCTGATAACTGTATTGGGGCAATTAGAAGAAGAACATACTAATGCCATCAGACAAAAACAAGAGGAGGAAGAATTATCACTGCGACAAAAAATAATGATTATAAAAGCCAAAATAAGTAGCTATTACATCAGAAAGGGGGCAGCCAGCTATCAGGCACATAAAAATGAGAGATATGAATATGGCGAGACCATAGGTAGGATACTTGCTTTGCGGACTAAGCAAAGAACAGCCAGAAACAACATAACGGGTATTAGAACCCAAGATGGTAAACATTACACAGAATTAAAAGATATTATTAAGATCTTTGAAGAGTTTTATCAAGATCTGTATCAGCAGGACAATCTCGATCCCATGCTTTCCAATGAAATTGAGTTAACTTTAGGAAATCATCGTAGGCTTAGTGAAGAACTGCGACAAGAGCTTGATAAAGAAATTACGATTGAAGAGGTTCTATTAGCTTTGAAATCAATGGCCTCAGGAAAAGCGGCAGGTCCTGATAGAATTCCACTAGAATTATATAAGTTAATTCAAGAGGAAATAACTCCGATACTATTAGACCTGTTTCTCGGAATACAATATAGCGGGACCCCCCCTGAGTCTTGGCAGGGGGCAGATATAGTGGTCTTTTTAAAAAAAGGGAAGCCTGCCGATAATCCTGCATCATACAGGCCCATATCCCTCATGAACGCTGATATCAAACTTTATTCAAAAATTCTCGCGTCTCGGCTAGGGGGGATCATAGCCTATCTAGTCTCACCGTGGCAGCATGGCTTTATACCTACAAGAAGCACAACAGACCATATCAGACGTGCTATATCCTTGTTTGATATAACGGAGACAACTGGTGAGAAGATGGCTATGATCCTCCTAGACGCCGAGAAGGCATTTGATCGCGTTTCATGGCAGTATCTTTGGACAACTATGGTACAGAGAGGATTTGGGCCTGGCTTCATGACAGCCATACAAGCAATGTATCACAGGCCATATGCGAGGTTAAATATAATGGGTCTAGAATCAAAATCTATTGACATTGCAAGAGGGACAAGGCAGGGTTCAATCAATCAATCAATCAATCATGGCATTTATAAAGCGCACTACTCACCCGTGAGGGTCTCAAGGCGCTGGGGGGTGGGGAATGCTGCTACTGCTCGAAAAGCCAGGTCTTGAGGAGTTTTCTGAAGGTCAGCAGGTCTTGGGTCTGCCGTAGGTGGATGGGGAGGGTGTTCCAGGTCTTGGCGGCGAGGTGGGAGAATGATCTGCTGCCGGAAGTCGCTGTTCGGATGCGGGGGACTGTGGCGAGGGCGAGGTCGGCAGAGCAGAGCTGGCGGGTGGGGGCGTAGGAGCCGAGTCGTCTGTTGAGGTACGCGGGTCCGGAGTTGTGGAGTGCCTTGTGTGCGTGGGTGAGGAGCTTGAAGGTTATCCTCTTGTTGACGGGGAGCCAGTGCAGGTCTCTTAGGTGGGGTGTGATGTGGCTGTGGCGAGGGATGTCGAGGATCAGGCATGCAGAGGCGTTCTGGATGCGTTGCAGCCGTTTCAGGAGTTTGGCCGAGGCTCCTGCGTAGAGGGCATTTCCGTAGTCCAATCTGCTGCTGACGAGGGCCTGGGTGACCGTTCTTCTCGTTTTGGTGGGGATCCACTTGTAGATCTTGCGGAGCATGCGGAGGGTGTTGAAGCAGGAGGAAGAGACGGCGTTGACCTGCTTAGTCATGGAGAGGGTGGAGTCGAGGATGACCCCTAGGTTGCGTGCGTGATCGGTGGGTGTTGGAGCTGTTCCCAGTGCGGTCGGCCACCAGGAGTCATCCCAGGCTGAGGGGGAGGATACGAGGATGAGGACCTCCGTCTTGTCTGAGTTCAGCTTCAGCCGGCTGTTCCTCATCCATTCGGCGACGGCCTTCATTCCTTCGTGGAGGTTGGTTTTGGAGGTGTGGGGGTCCTTGGTGAGGGAGAGGATCAGCTGGGTGTCATCGGCATAGGAGATGATGTTGAGGTTGTGTAGTCGGGCGACGTGGGCAAGTGGTGCCATGTAGACGTTAAACAGCGTAGGGCTGAGGGATGAGCCCTGGGGAACGCCGCAGATGATCTCGGTGGCTTCGGAGCGGAAGGGGGGGAGGCGGACGCTCTGTGTTCTACCGGAGAGGAAGGAGGTGGTCCAGTCCAGGGCCTTCTCTTGGATCCCGGCGTCGTGGAGGCGTGTGCGTAGTGTGCGGTGGCAGACCGTGTCGAAGGCGGCTGACAGGTCCAGGAGGATGAGGGCCACGGTTTTTTCGTTGTCTAGCAGGGTCCTGATGTCATCGGTGGCGGCGATGAGGGCGGTTTTGGTGCTGTGGTTGCTGCGGAACCCGGACTGGGACGGGTCCAGGATGCTGTTTTCCTCTAGGTAGCGGGTCAGTTGTTTGTTGACGATCTTCTCGATGACCTTCGCCGGGAACGGGAGCAGGGAGATGGGACGGAAGTTCTTGAGATCATTGGGGTCCGCCTTGGGCTTCTTGAGTAGGGCGTTGATCTCGGCGTGCTTCCAGCTCTCCGGGAAGGTTGCTGTCTCGAAGGAAATGTTGATGGCTTTCCGGTGATGGGGTGCGATGGTGGTGCTGGCTTTGTTGAAGATGTGGTGCGGGCACGGGTCTGACGGAGAACCGGAGTGGACGGTGTTCATGATCTTGATCGTGTCATCGTCGTTTATGTTGGTCCAGGAGAGCAGGCGGTTGGTGCGGATGGTGGTCGTGGGGGCGGAGGTCTCCGTGGTTGTTGAGGTGGTCGTGGCATTGAAGCTGTCATGGATGTCTGCGATCTTGCGATGGAAGAAGGTGGCCAGCGAGTCGCACAGGTCCTGCGAAGGTGGGATGTCGTTGGAGTTGGAGCTGGGGTTGGAGAGTTCCTTCACGATGTTGAAGAGCTCTTTGCTGTTGTGTGCGTTGTTGTCAAGGCGGTCTTTGGAGGAGGCACTTTTGGCGGATCTGATGAGGTGATGGTGTCTGCGGGTGGTGTCCTTGTGGGCTGAGTAGCTGTCTGGTGTTCGTTCACGGTGCCAGTTCTTCTCTAGTTTTCGGCAGGTTTGCTTGGAGGCCTGGAGGTCTTCAGTGAACAAGCTGGCTTTCTTGCTGGTGTGGCTGTTGGAGGGTTTCTTGAGTGGGGCAAGGGTGTTGGCGCAGTCGTCAATCCACTGTCTGAGGTTGCGGGCGGTGGAGTCAGGGTCGCTGGGGTCGGCGGGTGGATTCTGGGTGAGGGTGGTGGTTAGCTGGTCTACGGTGACTTTGCTCCAGCAGCGGTGAGGCATCTGTTGGGTGCGGTGGTGTGTGGTGGGTTTCCGAAAGGTGAAGTGGATGCAGCGGTGGTCGGTCCAGTGGAGTTCGGTGGTGTGGTTGAAGGCGACGTGGGGGCTTGCGGAGAAGATGGGGTCGAGCGTGTGGCCAGCGGAGTGGGTGGGTGTTGTGACGAGTTGTCTGAGTCCGAGGTTGGCGAGGTTGTCGATCAGGGTGGTGGAGTTGGTGTCGTTGTTGTTCTCGAGGTGGAAGTTCAGGTCCCTGAGGAGGATGTAGTCTGTGGAGGCAAGGGCGTGTGTGCTGACGAAGTCGGCGATGGAGTCACTGAACTGTGGTCGGGGTCCGGGGGGTCTGTAGACTAGGGTTCCTCTGAGGGTGGTGTTGGGGTCGGTGTGGATCTGGAAGTGCAGGTGTTCGGCGGTGCTGAGGGTGTCGTCGGTGTTGGTCGAGACTCTGAGAGTGTTCCTGTGGATGATGGTGATTCCTCCTCCTACTCCGTTGGTACGGTCCCTGCGGGTGATCTTGTAGCCTTCCGGGATGGCTATGGCGATGTCAGGTGCTGAGGAGGGGTTCAGCCAGGTCTCCGTCAGGAAGGCGACGTCTGGGGAGGTTGAGTCGAGAAAGTCCCAGAGTTCAACGGCGTGTTTGCGGGCGGAGCGGGTGTTGAGAAGAATGCAGCTGAGGTAGTTGGGTTCTTTCCTGGTGGGCGGGTTGGCGGGCCGGGTGCTGGTGAAGCTGCAGTTCCGGCAGGAGAAGGGTCCTTGGGTGCGCTTCGGGGCGGCCAAGCCGCAGGTGCGTGATCGTCCGGCGTTGAGTGCGTGGAGGGTGCTGGCATTGTAGCGGAGGCGGGCGTCATGGCATTCGTGGGGGCCAGGGGGTCTGGCGCTGGGCGCGGTCCAGGCGCAGACGGGCTGCAGGCGCGCCTTTGGCGCGCCCGCTGCGCGCTGCCTCCATATAAGGGGAGGTGGGAGGGCGGAGCAGCTGGGAGGCGGGAGCGGGGCGGCGAATGGGCGAGCGGGTGGGCGGGGCCGCAGGGACGCAGTGGCGGGAAAACCAGGTGAAGGAGGGTGGGGGGAACAGAAGGCAGAAACAGGGCGCAAAAACGAAATAGCAGGTGGGAGAAAAAAAGGAATTTCAGGCAAAGCACAACAAGACAAGTACAACAAAATCAGTACAGCAGCAATGTAAAAAGACAATTACAACCAGGTCAAAACAGCAACGTGGGGAGCGACCTGCCTGAGAGCAGGGTCAAAGGTCGCTCCTTTCACCGCTGCGCGGCCTCCATATAATGGGAGGTGGGACGGAGGAGCAGCTGGGAGGCAGGAGCGGGGCGGCGAATGGGCGAGCGGGGGGGGCGGGGACGCAGCGGCGGGAAAACCGGGTGAAGGAGGGTGGGGGGAACAGAAGGCAGAACAGGGCACAAAAACAAAATAGCAGGAGGGAGAAAAAAGGAATTTCAGGCAAAGCACAACAAGACAAGTACAACAAAATCAGTACAGCAGCAATGTAAAAAGACAATTACAACCAGGTCAAAACAGCAGCGTGGGGAGCGACCTGCCTGAGAGCAGGGTCAAAGGTCGCAGGGTTGTCCCTGTTCCCCAATATTATTTGCTCTTTATATTGATATTTTTATAGAGCAAATACTTCAAGATCAAATAATTATTCCAGTTAAGTGCAACGGATTTGAAACGAAGATAATGGCCTATGCCGATGACCTGGCAGTGGTCACTACTGACCCAGTAAATGCAATTAGCCAAATACAGAATTTAGCCTATGAATATGGTCGAAAATCTGGCTATCTATTAAATACAGGGAAAACCCAGATTCTATGTAACTCTAAAACCCTTTGTAATGACCCTCGAGGACTAGATGAGGTAATCTATCTCGGCATTAAGATCAGTAGCAAAGTAGAAACCATCTGGAAAATAAACATGTGCCCCATGATCGATAAGATCAGCAAGGATCTACGTAGCTTAGATAGATTACACCTAACGCTCATAGGAAGATGTAACATACTTAAGATGGTTATGCTCCCTAAGGTTCTGTATATGTTTAGATCGATCCCACTTGCAATTGAAGATTCATTCTTAAAGAAAGTAGATAGTTTATTTAGTAATTTTGTTTGGAAGTACTCAAAAATTAGACGCTCCCTTAAATTTCTAGCATTACCACAAGATCGAGGAGGATGGTCTGTCCCTAATCTTAGATATTACTATTATGCAACTTTCCTACAGCAAATGGCTTTTGTGATCCTACCTGGTGTCGGTAGTAGACAACACGATGTAAATAGGGACCTCCCTCGATGTATGAGTTAGCAATAGGAAGAAATGCACAAGGCGTACTTTTACGACAATTAGAGCCTAGCTACTACAAGAAAACTAAATTTAAGATCATAATTGTAATCTGGAACATATGGAAAAGAATGGTAGAGCTTACAAAGATATCGAAATACAACAGGTATACGCCACTGTGGCGATCCACTCTCTTTCCCACATTGATGTATGATAATCTGGCTAGGCAATGGGAAGAAAAAGGAATATTGAAGATGGGGATATTTATTTAATTGAACAAAAGGCTGTTGTTTGTTGAGTTGCAGCAAAGGTTCGGTATAGCGGCTGGAACATACTTTAAATACAGACAGCTTACCAGTTTTTAAATCAAATTAACGAAGAGAGATTTTCCCTATGTAGGAATTTGTTAATAGAAACTATGTCTCAGCCTCAGTCAAAAATCAAAAACATATATAAAATTTTGATAGATACTCTTCCCGATGACCTTGAGGCAGTAGAAACTAAATGGGTTGCTAAAGTAGGAGATCCCGACATCGATGTGTATAATTCATTAGCCTTAGCCAAGGGGACATTCCTCGCAGCCAATTTGAAAGCTCAACATTACTATACGGTATATGACCTTTACTTTACCCCCGCAAAATTACATCGGTGGGGGAAAAGAGAGGATGATAACTGCCCGCGCTGCGACCAAGGGCCAGCAGACATAATACACATGTTCTACGGCTGTGAGAAACTGAATCCACTGATAAAGCAGATAGGGGAATTTTTGTCAGCTGCAATAGACACGTGTATTAAAGTAACCCCAACTCTAATGCTGCTCGGATGTGACGAGAAGGTGCAATGTGACCGTCATAAGGACAAGTTTGTCTTTGTCTCAATAGCTGTGTTTCGACTTCTTATTGCTACACACTGGAAAGATGTGGATCCCCCTCAATTTCATGCCTGGCTGGGTCGCTTGCTGGCTATTTATCATCTCGAGAAAGCGTTATATAAATGTAAAGGCCGCAGTGCAAGAAGGAGAGGCAGGGCAATTTGGGCCCCTATGAAAAACTGGATTATAAAGCAAAATGTTTTTTAAAGTGATAGGGTCAATCATGACGTATTTTCTTCTCTGGTTTAAGACCCTATAAATGAAATAGCACCCATGTATTTAATGATCTCTATCCTCTTTTCGGCCTCTATCTCTTTCCCCTTTTGATTTATTTGTACTGTAAATATTTATGAAATATTGAAGAACTTGCTCTTGCGCCATCTGATCTTAGTTATTTGTATATATCGAAATGCTCATGAAATGTAAATGTCTTTTTATTTATGTACTCCAAATAAAAATATTAAAAAAAAAAAAAAAGAGATCCAAATGGAAATTAGTCATGAAAGATCTTTTATCCGCGTAATGCTAGAATCCCATGTCTACCTTCAAACAAAGTACATACTTCAGAACGATCAGCGTAGGACGTCCTCCTCGCCGAATCCCTTCTTGCGCTCACACATTTTCGCTATGTTAGTTTTCCTTTGTAGGCTTGTGTGAGCGAGTGGGTCATGCTCCAGATCAAATATCACATAAAGCTTCGAAGAAGCGTTTTTTTACCTTTTTTCTTGAGACTCGGTTCAACCGAGTCACAAGATGGCTGCCAACACTTCCTGTTTGAAGTGTTGGCAGCCAATCAGGTCTTAGGCACGAGATAGGGAGGGTTCGCAGATCCGACGCATCACTAGTTGTATATCTGTGAAATGTTTACATTTCTCAGGAACTACTGAACGGATTTACACCATTTAACAAAAAGAGTGCTTTCTCAACCAAGAGCTACCTTTTTGCCAAATTTGGTGTAATTCCGTTCAGCATTTGAGATGTCATCAGTGATGTCATCAGTGATGTCACTGACCATGTCATGAGTGATGTAATATGTGACGTCATCAGCAGTGCATTGCGGGGGCGCGAGTTATAGTTAGCTAAACTAACTATAACGGGGAATTTCTATGGTTTTGTACGAGTGAAATGTCCAACTAACTATAACTGTCCCTAAAACCTATGGTTTTTTCAGTGAATTTCAAAGGTTTTTAAATGCTAATTTCTAACTATAACGTGTCTGAAACCTATGGTTTTTTCAGTGAATATATATATATATATATATATATATATATATATTATCACCAAACGCCCTGAAGCTTTCACAGGACGCACTCAACAGCAAGCCCACCTTCCGGTTATTCATTGACAACTCTCCTTTTCATTCAAAGTCAATTAATTTGCCTAACCCGTTTCAAGGCTCTTCGTCCCTTCATCAAAGGCAGCTTTGCAAGTGAGTATGATATGATCTCCTTTTATTTAGATCTTTCTTTCTTTTTCATTAGTTGTTCGCCCTCAGTGGGCTGCACTAAAACATTAGGCATGATGGAACACGTAGTTTCAGAAAAGCAGCATTACATCACCCCCAGTGGGTCCGTACTCACTTGAAATAAAAGCAATTTTTTTTCCTGTAGTAGGATGCTGAATGCACAGGAAAGTTCATTATGTCTGGCTTACTGTGCTGTATCGGTCGAAATTAGTTTCACACACAGCCTCTTAATTTCAAAGATGGTGCAGTCCTGTCACGACGGGGGCCGCCGTGCAAATTATTTTATCACCAAACGCCCTGAAGCTTTCACAGGATGCACTCAACAGCAAGCCCACCTTCCGGTTATTCATTGACAACTCTCCTATTCATTCAAAGTCAATTAATTTGCCTAACGCTTTTCAAGACTCTTCGTCCCTTCATCAAAGGCAGCTTTGCAAGTGAGTACGATATGCTCTCCTTTTATTTAGATCTTTTTTTCTTTTTCATTAGTTGTTCGCCCTCAGTGGGCTGCACTAAAACATTAGGCATGATGGAACACGTAGTTTCAGAAAAGCAGCATTACATCACCCCCAGTGTGTCCGTACTCACTTGAAATAAAAGCACATTTTTTTCCTGTAGTAGGATGCTGAATGCATAGGAAAGTTCATTATGTCTGGCTTACTGTGCTGTATCGGTCTAAATTAGTTTCACACACAGCCTCTTAATTTCAAAGATGGTGCAGTCCTGTCACTACGGGGGCCGCCGTGCAAATTATTTTATCACCAAACGCCCTGAAGCTTTCACAGGACGCACTCAACAGCAAGCCCACATTCCGGTTATTCATTGACAACTCTCCTTTTCATTCAAAGTCAATTAATTTGCCTAACGCGTTTCAAGACTCTTCGTCCCTTCATCAAAGGCAGCTTTGCAAGTGAGTACGATATGCTCTCCTTTTATTTAGATCTTTCTTTCATTAGTTGTTCGCCCTCAGTGGGCTGCACTAAAACATTAGGCATGATGGATCATGTAGTTTCAGAAAAGCAGCATTACATCACCCCCATTGGGTCCGTACTCACTTGCAAAGTACAAAACACTAAGGCCCCGATTCCGATCTCGCTAGGAAAGCCCTCTGTATGACTCGGATCTGGAGGGCTTTCCTAGCGAATTGCGCTGCGAGAGTCCGACTGAACAAGTACGATTCATCCGTATGGTGACGGACTCGGTTCCCTCGGACTCCCATTGAACTCCATGGGAGCCTGTATACCGAACGCGTACACAGGCTCTCATAGCAAAAAAAGGGTGGGTGCCCGCCACACTGTGCATGCTTGGATCAGGGGGACCCATGGGCACCCCCGTAACTGATTCGGAGGGCCCCGGGTGAAGGGGGGCCTGCTACGGCCCCCCCAAGTCCGATTCCCACAGCCGTGTCATCTCGCTGAGACCGAGTCGATACGACTGTCCGAATCGTGCATCGTACTCGCTTGTTCGGAATCAGGCTCCCTTGCTCGGCACTATTCATCTTCGAACGAGTCGGACGGACAGGATCAGGTTTCGGAAACGATTTGGTCGACGCAGGCGAGATCTTCACATCGTACTTGGTCGTTCGGAACAGGGGACGATTTGGTGGGAAACATAGGCTCCGAATCGGATTCGCAAGTTCTGGTACCCATCTGGAGGCTTTCCTAACGACTTCGGAATCGGGCCCTAAGCATTTCGGCCATGCACCCTTGATCATAGGTGGTCTTTTACACATAGATTCCCTCTTATATCAACAAAGAATAAAAAATATAAACACGAAAGACAGTCACTGCGACCTGCACCACATTCAATGTAACATGGTTGCCATATTGAAATGCAGCATTTCTTAGCGTTGCTGCACAATAGAAAACATAACATGATCAAATACAGATAAACTCCAGTAGTGATTCAAGAATAATTGCATAAATATCCTAATAAATAATTAGACACCACATTGCTTTAATCAATTGGTTCACCTCATACATCAGACCTAGAATGTCAGTGTAAAGAACATAATGTCCACAAACATTGTGCTCTCCATGTTCCAATGTCAAACTGTAAAGAGTGATCACACACTCATCTTGGGAGGGTGCTCCATTCTCAAATGAAATAAAAACAACTTATAATGTATTTACATACAGTGTTCTGTTCCCAATGGCAACAACATATGACAAGTTCACGAGCCCCAATATTAATCATCATTTCTTTTATGGCCCCTGTGCACTTGCACAAGTCAAGCAATGCAAAATGTCATAGCATCACGCCCAAGTGGGAAAAGTTACCTTTGCTATTTTCCCTTCATGGCCTCCTACAGAGCTCCAATGCACCGTACAAAATCATAGAAGTAAATTCTATGCACAAAAAGGCAATTTTCAAAATTTTCACAATTAAACAGCCAACACTCTAACTAGAAGCATAAAAAAGTTTTATCTTGGCTGAGTCGGTGGGCAAGAGCTCTTGCCGCCTCGACCTTTGTTGAAAAAATAAACCTGTTAAAAACAATGTATAGACAGTGAAACTCACACAAGAGAAAACAACGAAGCATATGTTTTCTTATTTTCTATCAATTTCAGCAAACAACCATATTTGTATCCTTTAACTCGGGCCCAAATGTACACTGAGTTCCTGCTCTGTGTTCAACCCCCGTGGCGTCTTAGAGTCCATCAATATAATATAGGAACTTTCGAATCACCTATGGCTCAAGTCTTGATTGCCCCTCCTACAGATTTTGGAATGTGGTCAATTCCATAAAATCTTAACATATTTCGATTGCTCTAATGAGTTTCTTTGAAATGTCTAGCCATAGGAAAATGTGGGTCTTCATTTTGTATGGTACATATGCGCTCCACTATAATTTTCTTAATTGGATGGATTGTCCTGCCTTTATAAATCTCCTCACATGGCCAAATAAAGACATATGCTGTGTGATCAGTGTTGTGCGTATTGTACTTATTGATGTTCTTTTTCCCTTCTTGCCGGACATAGTATTCAAGCATGTTACTGCCTTATCTACAGACTTTGCATCATTGCCATGTGAAAAAAAAATATTATGCCCCTATTATCTGTACCTCTTGAAGATGTGACAAAATTCCTGCTGATCTCATTGTTAATATTTGAAAAGTCGATGTCAATGTGAATAACAATACATTTACGTACAGAAGATAAATTGCATCTTTATTGATTTGAACGCTGCGTCAACACCGACTCAGAAATACACAGTGAAGTGGACTCGGAGGCCCAGGCCCGAGGTCACTGATTGACAGATTAGAGGTGGGGTAGCATGTATCCAGCAGAATAACAAGCGAACAGGAAATTCCAGTTCAAACCCACAGATAGGCACAGCAATCCGCAATGGTCCAGGGAGATTGGCCCCAATAAAGCACACATGTCCGGAGGGGTGCACTCATTCCAAAAACGCCATAAAGTCAGATGCCACACAAAGTTAGGATCAGTCAATCAGGACACAGCACACACAGTACACGCAGTGATCACGAGCTCCCCATGTCGGACATCTGGATATGCTATCTACTGACTGCACTGTGTCCACGCAAGGTTGAGGCCCACCCGGATTCTTCATCCAAACATTATTTTATGGCCCCAAAGAAGGCGGCCCGCAATCCTTTCCAAAAAATACTGGCAGAACCATTTTATTGCACCCAATGAACTGTATAAATTTCTATGTTAGACAGATTGTAAATTGAAACAGTCCTCAGACCCTATGCCTGTAACTGGTCTTCCGGCTGCACTGTTTAATTAAACGAACTGTTCCTGTTTTGCCAAATCCCTCTTATCTCTTGTTTTTCAAGGTATTTATTTTTCAAGCAACATTTTGGTGAGCTAGATAGGAGCTGATTACCTCGAACCCGACTGCAGCCAAAGGGAGGGTATCACACCTGGACGGATTCACTTTTGTGCAGCAAGGAAGGTGTGCAGACGTCGCAATTGATTGAAAGTTCTGCTGAATCCGCAGGGCGATGTCAGTCCTGAAGCTGCCGTCATTGAGGGTAAGAGACTACATCAGAACCTTAGTACAGCATGTGGCGTATGGAAAACAAGGGACAAGCGCAAAAAATTAACCTGAGTGCCCTGCCACTGACTGAAATCTGGCATATTACCTATTGTATATGCCCTAGTAGCTGAGTAGTCGCAAGGTGGCCTCCAAGGTAGTCCGCTTTTTTCGATAGTCAGCACACTAGGAAAGGTGAATATTTATTGTATTTATTGTCAGTCACCACCTTAATCTTTTTTTTTGTATAAAAGGGTTTCTCAGTGCCACCAGTTTACCAGCACCACTGGTATCTGAAAGAAGTGAGAGGCGTTGGCTGCTTGGTCTGCTGGGCACAACACAGATGGTGCGCTTTTTACACAGACAGTATGCTTAGACCACAGGGCATGACACAGATGGTACACTTAGCCCCTGGGTGTGATACAGGGTGCAATTCAGACATTTAGGGAAACAATTTGGACCTGTGAGATTGGGTGTAGCTTGTGTTTGGCCAAGAGAGACCTGTGGTTCTTGAGTTATTTCCTTTTTTCTGCATATGATTATTATCTTTGTCTTGGAGCCGATAGTGACAAACTATCAGGCTCACTTAGTCATGTGTACTGCGCAGAGCTTCCCCTGGTTACAGGATAGCATGTGTTAGGAGTGGGCTGAGGAATGTTTTGACAAAGTCATCATTTTTTTCTCTGTCAGTTTTATTTTTTGGTGTTGGTCACTTGGACTGCTGGGTATGACACAGATGGTATGCTTGGCCCCTGGGTGTGATACAGGGTGCAATTATTGATTGTGCTAGCCGATTGGACCACTGGGCATGATACAGATGGTACTCTTGGCCCCTGGGCATGACACAGGGTGCAATTATTGATTGTGCTAGCCACATGGACCACTAGGCATGAATCAGAAGGTATGCTTGACCCCTGAGTGTGATACAGGGTGCAATTGTTAATGTGCACATTGTTGATGTGCGATTGTTGGTGTGGAATTGTTAATGTGCGATGATGTGCTGCTGTTAATATTGTAAAACTGTGGTTTGTTTAAGTGTTGTGTTTTTGTAGATAATTTAATGTTCCACATGAAGGTGCTGCTATTTCTCACAAACTGTATTTGATATCAAAGCAATATCGTTCAGATACTGTTTTTTGCTAACAAGTGTATTTCTTCCAGGTTGTAACCTTCCATATGCATTGTTGTATGGGTTTATGAAATGTTCATGTTGAACTTTTGATGCATCTTTAGATAGCGCTGAGCTCATATTAACGAGATTAGAAGCAGTGTGTATATTCTCCACACGATTCAGATCGAAACCAGAGAGTCTCTAAAGACAAAGAACCTAAGGTATCTTATCCCCGAAATTACCAATCTGATCATGGAGACACAATTAAAACACATGTAAACCAGGTTCCCCATATAGGCTAAAAAACTTGATATGGTTTGCCAAGAATAGCACGCACACACAAAGGCACATACATTTCACTGGCCAAAGGAGGGAACTTTCGACTCTAACATACTTAAACATATGAGAGAACACAAACAAACCAAATTCACAGGTCAAAAGAAAGATAAAAGGGAGGCATTATTAGAACTATGTGCCATCTTCGAGGAAACCCAGATTGACAGTCCTGCACTACGAACAGCAAACAAGCTGTCTTCACCTCCCCCACCATATGCAGGTATGGATGCGCTCTTGCCCGCTCTTTCAATATTAGAGTATTCCAATCCACTGATAGTAGAAGTCGGCGGGCCCCCTACAGAAAAACGAGTGGTTAGGCCCAGGCATGAAAAACTAACTGGCCAGCAGGCCCAGCCAGTCACTGAGCAACCCCAGTCTAGTGCAATGTCTCCCAGAAGTTTGACGCCCCCATCTGTCGCTCCCGACACATAGAATCCCAGCAGTACAAATAATGCTCACTCTCACCAGTTCAGGCCAACACACATGAGTGTCAGGGAGATTTGTGGAGGTTCTAGACAGTAGTACAGCTAGCGGGAGTGAAGAAGGGGGCCGCAGTCCTCCGGGAACTGATGACGAGGGTGAGACTACAGGACTTGTCCAGTCAACCTAGTGAGAAGGGCAGGAGCAGATGCTTGAGGCAGACAAGCCACACCATGCCATCTGCCTCATACTGTCAATAATTAGCCAATTAAAGGAAGGGCCAGCAGTCATGGCAATATACCATACAACTTTGTAATACTCACGAGCAGTAAGATCATGCCTGAGGGAAGGAATGGTCCCCTTATCAAAAGACACTACAGCAATACAAGGGTTCTTGGGTACGGTGTCAAGGAGTTCCTTCACGAAACCTCTTGAACTAGAGAGAGGACCATTAATATATTCCTGTTCATTCCTGACTAATTCATTAGGATGAGATCTGCTAGCCAAACTGAGAATGACCATCCAGATTACCAACGATGGGACCATGGCCTGCTCTTCCCCAGGGGCTCCCTTCCTAGGATCTGTAGAATTAAAACTCCCCATCATCACAGGTATAGCAGCAAAGACACCACCTACCAACCAGAACACCTTCACTGAGGTGGAAGTGGCATACATGGGAGGGCTCCTGGGAGTCGGCAAACTCATTTGGTATTTGACACGTCACACACACCACCTCCTTTTTGAGGCAGCTAAAACAACACAAATGTTTGCAACTAGTAGGATAGTTTAGGAGGAAAAGAGTTATGCTTTTTCTATACCCGCATCCACTTGGTCCCCTAGGTCAAAGTGAAAAATGTGGGTAAGGCATGTGGGGGAAACGGCCATAACAGCTAGATCCCATGCATCTTTTGCAACACCAAGCTCAGGCCATGTCACCGCCACAGCACCTCCGCCCACCTTGGTGCGGCTAAGACGAGGCTTCCTGGAGCAATGATGTGTGTCCGCCCTACTTAAGGACCCCTTTCCACTGTCAAATACGATACCTGAACATGTAGCTATCATACAGAATATTGCACCTAGGGGAGACAGAAATCCACCACTACGATATGTCCCTGCTGATCGCAGGCAAAGAAAGGCTGAGTATGAGATGACCCCATTCGGCGACCCACAAGGACGATCCTCGAACGAGAACAAGCCCAGAGAGACACTGCTAAATTGATCTAACACAAATTGAAAAACACCGCCCTCGAGGGGGCTGCGTTGGCCGCAAGTGTGCAAATGGCACCAGACTTAAAAGGAGCTCTACCACGAACCACAGACGGTCTCAACCTAGCTATAGCGGCAGAGGCCAAGGTGTTGTACAGCAACCAGACCTCCGGGAATGCTGCTGTTGACACAGGATAAGCCACCTGGCAGGCAGATGCTGGTTAGAAGCATACCACACACAGTGATTGATTGGCCAGGGTCAGGCACCACCAAATTATTATCCACAGACCCAAGTCCAGGGAAACCCGAATGCCCCTTACATTCAGCCACTGGGAGGCCAGTCAGCTGCCGCACTCCTGCAAAGGGATCATATATTTGGACAAACACATGGCAACAGCAACCATAGGCCGGGAACACAGCCCAAGAGGGGCCAGGGCCACAGCCCAGGCAGGACGGGGTAACTGTCTGGTGAGGTAATGCCTTCACACAAACACAGAATCCAAATATGCAGTAAGATGACCTTCCGGAGTAAATACCACCCATTAAGCCACATCCCATAAATTAGCTGGAACCTAAATCAAAGAAGGACCAATGAGACAGCATTGGGAATGCAAACTTTTACATGCACCCAGGGATTCAGGGCTGCTACATGTGTTCTGCCGATCGGGTATCCTCACTGCAGTTCAATATTTAGGGCACCTACTGGAGCCAAGGCCCCCTCTTTGCTGCTAATCCTCCAGGGCAGGGTTGGCAGGCCACACCCAGGGGGAGGGTAGTCTGATGAGGAGATTGGTGCAGCTCCCAGACGTGTTCTTCAAAAGCAGGCACCCAAGCCACTGTGTCCAAAGTCAATGGGACGGGTTCCAATACACAGGTCAAAAGGTTCTATTTCTCGGGCATCTGGCCCGGGACCGAAATTCCTTCATGCCGTGTAGCCTCAACAGTGCCCCTATAAACTACAGGCCTGCAGCAAATGAAGGCCCCCCCTTCAGTTCTAAAACAAAGCTGTCCTCAAATGGCGGGAACCATGTTTTCCGTCCGCTCGAGATATTGAAAATTCCATAACCTCCACAGCACACACACAAGGACCAAAAGATGTGAAGCGCTCTCACAACGTCGAGTCCATTTGGAGGTTTACCAGTTTAGCCAGATGTCTCAGCAGTGCAAGACAGTTCTGGTCCAGTCATTATTTCTAGGCAAAGTTTGGCGAGGGTACTAGGCCTTGGCCCAGGCTCCCCATGTTCTTAGGATCTTGGTAGTGTTGTCTCTTTCAGTCACCAGACCATACATCTCCAAAAAATAATGACAGGAGCATGCCTGCTAGTAGGAAGCCCGTAGCCACAAGCTAGGAACCGTGGATCCAAAACAACACAGAAAAGACATGGTGCCTGGGAGAGAGTGACATCAGAGTCCATTACAGCTCCAGGTGAGAGTAGAAAGCAGAAGGTGCACACTCCTGTATCAGGCTTAGCAATTATCCAGCACGCCGGGCCTCACATACACCATCAGGAGAAAGCAGTAAGCCCCAACCTCGGACATCACAAGACAGCATGATCAGGGGTGCATGGGAGAAACTGAGCAATGTTCCAACCCCCTCGGCCTCATGATAAGATGAGAGCTGACACGAGATCTAGAAAAGCGCACAAAAACCCACAAAAATAGCCCAAAAAGAAGTTTCCAGAAAGCTAACTGGTGCCACATGGGAGAGGCACATTACACTCCACATGCCAAGAGACACA
Source organism: Calotriton arnoldi (assembly GCA_963921515.1). Classification (NCBI taxonomy): domain Eukaryota; kingdom Metazoa; phylum Chordata; class Amphibia; order Caudata; family Salamandridae; genus Calotriton; species Calotriton arnoldi. Next base: position 413,897 of record CAWUFW010004422.1, read on the forward strand.
TGATCTTGAGGCACGTTGCAACCACCAAACAAAACCAAATAGCGACACGCTCTCTCCTCGTTCAGTCCCATGAACATGTAGTCTGAAAACAACCCATGCCAATGGCATCTCAATGCACACATTGGGAGAGACAGGGTCCTGGAAAAAACTGATGTTGCCTGTAAAACCCAGGATAATAACTGATATGATCCATCCCTATGATCAAGACAACTCCATAAACATAGATCAAAAATCCAGGAACCCAAATAGGTACGTCGGCTTATAAAATAGACTAATTCAACTGATTACCTATTAGCCACCTTTAAGCCTTAAACCACCAAAAAGGTATCATGATCTGTGCCACCTTCCGATGCCTCACAAAAAAATTGTCTAAAAGGGGTGTGGAGAATGCACCCCTCAAGTGAAATACAGGAACCAAGAAGAAAAGATCATTAACAGCAGTACACATGTAATGTTTCTTTGATGTAACAATAAACCAAGGTCTTATCCAACAGGTCTGAAAGCGAAAATCCAAAGTGCACCACCTTTCAGCTGCCATGTCATCACCACAATGGAAATCCAAAGTGTGTGATTCAAACTTACAAACTGCACTGTGAACTTTTTGAATGAAAACACCTGATGACCATAAACCACATAAGCCCTATCAAAAACCTGCAATGTTCAATTACAAGTTATGTTTTTGCACCTCTATGTACCCTCTGTCTAGTTTGGGTGCTGCAGCACCTATTCGCTACTAAAGAACCACCTGGCCAAATGGAGTCTGTCCAGAAAAGAATACAGCGCTTGGATAGGGATGCCTCCTATGTCACTTATAATTATACAAACCCAAACACTAGTATTCCACATGTTAGTTATAGGAAGATGGGTGGATCCTATCCAAAAGACGGCCACATCCAAGGGCAGGACCCAATTAGTGTTTGGCACTTTCTCCCCAAGGAGCTACACCCATGAGCTCCTAGTTCAAAATGTTTGCCGGAGTTTTAGAGGAAGAAAGTTGCACTCATATTTGTAATGTTCAAAAATGATGTTGTCCAATATGCATTTTTTGATTTGTAGTCTTTTATTTAGCGTGGGTGAATAGGTTCACAAACAAAGGAAGAAACAAGCAGCCAACACGTGTTTCGCCCATGGGGCCTATTTGGCCAAGAGCTTTCTCAAGGCAGTGATGTCCAGCAGGCTCCTCCTAGTGCTTTGTCCATCTCCTGTTCACTTTTCATTTGGATTTCCAGCTGGAAGGATCACTTTATGTGTCTGCTGCATCATATATCATTGGATTTGAGGACTTTTGAATTTGAGATTTCACAAGTAAGTTGGAAAATTGGTGTTGTTTGTTTGATTGGGGCATTGCACCTACATTTTTTGTACTTTTCATCGTTTTTCAAAATTTATTGTGGTGGGTTGCCTGTAGTTTCAGTAGGGGCCTAGTTGTTTCTTTGTAAGTAATTTTTCTTCTTTTATAAAGGAAACATGTTGCACAGTTCACTACATTTTCTCCAACTTTTGAAATCAATTTGCAATATTTATTTAATTCACTAGCCCAGTAGTCTGCCAATAGGCCTTTCAGCCAGTAGGCCCAGAGCTACTCATGGGTGCATGAAACAACTGTTTCTGTGGTTAAACATCATTTAAGACATGGATGGCATAGGATTGAAATGCAAATGTGTTTTTTTGGTATTTCACTTTTTTTCGTGTGTTAAATAAATGCCTTTGTTGGATGTGTGTGGTTGTAACTTACAAACCTTTTTTAGCCCTGTGGATTTTCATTTTTGGCATTGTTGCATTAAAGCTCTGTTGTTTAGCATGCCTCCTTTGTCTGGCTAGTGTGTGGGTGTGTTTGTAATAGTGGGCCAGCATTTTCCTTTGCTGAGCCTCCCCATGTGGCCAGGGGCCATTTTGTAAAGTCTGTGTCCATATAGGTCTGCTTGAGTTCATTGTTTTCCAGGCCTCCTGCTTGATTTTGTTGTGTGACTTGTGAGTGACCATGTTGCTGGTGGCCATTTTGTGGTGGCAGTTAGTGTGCTTTTGCCAAAGGCCTGCATGTCTTTCCTTTGTTCCTCTTGGCTTATTGCTTCCATCCATTGTCAGCTGCAGCTCCCTGAATGCTACATCCCAAGTCATGTGATGCACAATGCCAAACTGTTACATTTGTATTTTTGTTGTTGTTCTTCTTCTTTCCTATCCTTCCTGAGTGTACTGTACAGTACGCCAACCATGAAAACCCTTGTTGTTGTCAAAGTCTCACAAATGGCTACACTGTATTGTTATGTTTTTTTAATAACTGAGGTAATAAATATATTTAATAATATTAATAACACTAACAAGTGTGACCACACACTAAATTATATATTATATTTGTTTGTTTGTACTAGTAGTAATTGAACCACAACAATGAATGCCACGTTTCACTGATGTTCTTCTTGCTTCTTTGCTTTTAGCTGCACAAGAGAAGGAGGCAGCATCACCCATTGTATTGCTCGACAGAAGTCCTGCTGCGCACAATGTCACATGACGTGTGACCACTGACATCTCTTCAGCTTGTGCCACGGCGTGCTGCTGACATTTTCAAGATGGCCCCAAAGAAAGGTACCAGGTCCAGTACCAAGAAAGTTGCCAGTGAGAAGAAGGCACTGCCACTTATGAAGACCGGTATGTCGCCCAAGACCTTTTTTGGGAAACCAAAAATTGCGCCTGCAGCAGCGGTGTCCGGGGGGCAAGCTGGGAGCAGCACCCCCGCTTCAGTGGACCCACCCCACCAACATAGGCCCAAGCCCATGTCTGTCGCAGGGGCAGCCAGTCTAATCACGAGTCCAACGCCGACGAGCAGTGATGTTGAAATTGACTTATAGCTCTCGCAAAGTAGTACCCAATCAATTCAGTAAAATCAGATAAGTGGGCAACAACATCCGCAACCACCCCCAATAGTAGTTGTTCCTCCCGAAGTAGGGGCAGTTCAGGAGATTGAGCTTCCTGCAGAGGAAGAAGAAGAGCAAGCCACTCTTTTAGAAGATCCATTGTCTTTCAGATCCTCAGCAAGGAAAAGGAGGGTTAGTCCATCAACTTCTTCTGCAAGCCCCACTTCTGATGATCTAGACGCCACTTGGAAGCCACCTCAGTCTGAGAGTGAGACATGCCACAAGACAAGGATAGGGAAAATGAAGGTTCCAGAAAGCCTTAGAGTTACGGAGGTAGATGTAGAAGAGGAGGATGATGACAAGCCAGTCATCATGGACATTAGTCCCGCCCCAGGGGAGAGCGACATTACCCCATCCCAAATTGCTGTGAAGGATGTGGCACGGATACCACCATCACAGATGATACCACCAACACCACCTCCAGCTTCCATATTTCGCCAGCAGTCACCTACATCCACCACAACCACCTCAGTAGAAGTAGGTACTGCACAGAGTCAAACGTCACGCTCACCTAACAGTTCATCCAACATTGCAAGTGGCACCAGCAGCACCGGAAAATTGACCTCCCCAGTTTGGGACTTTTTTCGGTTAGCAAGAAGGAGGTGAACATTGCTATATGCTCCATTTGTGGACAAGGTGTTAGTCGGGGTAAGCTTGGTACAAACAATCAATGGTACTGGAGGCCAAACAACCCATCTGAGAAAACACAACTTGATACAGTGGGAGGCACACCTTAAAGGCCAAAATACTGCACATGTTTTTGGTGGAGGGGATGAAGAAGAACCGATCACAGTGGAAGGTGAACAAGAGGGAGACATTTTCTCTGTTACACAAAGCAGCCCTGTCCCCAGCAGTGTAGTGGTACCGCCCATATCAACATCAGCAACATCACAATGGCACAAGGGTCAGGCTGAGACACCAAGGGGTCCAAGGCAAGAGAGTACCGCAACCAAAAAACGTGCATTGAGCCAAACATCTGGTGTCAAGAAGTCACCTGCATCAGTGGCACCAGAAAAGAAAAAAATCCAGGCTACCATTCTCAGCATGTTCAGGTCGGAGGGGCAGTACGAACGCAACCACCCAATGACACGTTTGTACAATGCGAAGCTGACTAAAATGTTAGCACTGGACCTCCTCCCTTTTTCTTTTGTGGAAGGGGTGGGTGTTCTTGAATTTTTGGCAGCCATCTGCCCGAAATGGAAGGTTCCCAGCCAGTCCTATTTCGCCAGAGTTGCTGTTCCAGCAATACATCACGACGTGCTGGAATTGCTTGGACAAGCTTTGCAGCAGAGTGCTGTTCACACTATCCACCTGACAACAGACATGTGGACCAGTTGCCAAGCCACTGATTACATGTGCAACACTGGCCACTGGATCTCTTTTGTGGGGGTTAGAGAAAAGATATCTGCAGGTGTTGATGCTGCTGAGATTTTTAATGCTGTTCGGAAACATGCAACTGTAGCCATGTTCCCCATGGAGCAATCTCATACTGCTGCAAACATTTTGGAAGACTTTGACAGCAAGGTCTTTGAATGGGTGCGACCAAGAGGGCTTAGCATTGGTTTTGTTGCCACTGACAATGGCAGTAATATAGTTAAGACCATGGTCGATGGTGGCTATTTCAGGGTCCTGTGTTTGGCATACTGCATTAACATCATTGTTCAAGACTTTCTGAAAAAAGAAGACAGAGTCAGCAACTTACTAACCACCTGCAGAAGAATCTGCACACATTTCAGCCCTTCTTTTAAAGCCCGGAAGCAGCAGAGGATCATTCAACGTGTTAATAGAATGCCAATTAAAGCACTCATCCAGGAGGTGCCAACACATTGGAACGCAACTTATTACATGCTTGAACATGAGCTTGACCAGTACAGACCAATCAATGAATATGTCATGCAAAGAAGGGATGCTACTGTTAAAGGCATGATTATTGAGATGGACCAATGGGCCTAGTTAAATGCCTGACAGAGATGCTACTTCCTTTCGAGGTCTTCACACATGAAGTCAGCAAGGAGGACTGTACTATGGGCCAAGCTATCCCATTTTTGCACATGCTACAGGAACAGCTGAAGGGGGTGTCTGCCATGTATGCAGGTGTGGAGGGAACAAATTAAGTATATGAGTTGGTGGAGAGCTTAACCCTTCGCTTATCTGAAAACACAAGGGTGCAAAGAGGCATTGTGTCATCCAACCATTACATTTATGCCACAATTCTTGATCCACAGTACAAACCATTACTGCATACTTTCATTCCTTTTTCAGACTGTGATGTTGACAGCTAAAAAACTTGGAGAGCTGTGCAAGCCAATCTGCTATAAAAAGAACAGCCGGGAATTGGAGGCCTGCTCCTCCAGGGCACAATAATTACTGCAGGTCAGCCTTCAAGTTCAACTTCAGAGCCTGAGGGCAGTGCGGTTGGCTCACAGCAGCCAAAACCACCAACAACACCAAGAACAACATCAACAACAACAAGAACAGGAGCATCAGCCCCAAAATTGGTACAGGAATAGTTTCTACAGGCAGGGCTCAAGTCCACTGCTGAGGCAACGGCAAAAGAGGCCGAACAAAGCGGAGCACCCATGGGCATTACGCAAATGGTCCAGGCCTATATGGATGACCAAACAGAGGTCTACTTTGATCAAAACCCATTGCTGTATTGGTATGGGAAAAGGCGCCAATGGCCAGTGCTTGGCAGGCTGGTGATAAACTATCTGGCTTGCCCTGTCACAAGTGTCACTTCTGAGCATGTTTTCAGTGCTGCTGGTGCCGTTCTGATAGTAAGAAGGACCAGTCTCTTGCCCCAAAAAGTAGAGGTTAACCATGATCAAAATGAATCAGCACTTTATACCACCGGATTACACCATACCTGAAGTATCACAGCAGGAAGATGATGACGGCGACTCAGGTCATGGAAGTAGTGTGTTAGGTGACCTACTTCTGGGTGAACCATCAGAGTTTGAGGACGAGCTCTACTTTCCTGACAACTAGGCTTTCGAGTTACTTTCTTTCTTCCTTTGATGCCCCAAAAAAGCCCCCCAAAAGATATAGCTAAGGAATATTTTTTACTTTATTATTTGTGTGCGTCACTGTCTTTCTGATTCGAATCACAATAAATCCATCACCACCTACTCTTCTATTGCCATATTGGAGTTGCAACTGTATGCAGTCAGTAAAGAAGTAAGTCCACTCCTCCGAGTCTTTGCTCGCCCTAAATCCATTTTCCTCAAGCCAGACATTGGCTGGAGAATAGTACAGCAAATGTGAAATGTGTGCTTGCCTCGAGTCCCTCCAAACCTGACTATATATCTATCCTCCTTTCTGAGCCTAGAGGGACTGCCTCAGAAGAACAGGTAAATGATGGCATGAATTGCACGCTGACTCTGAGTGATTGGTGTTTGTGTTGTGCATGAGGTCTACTAGTATTTAATCTACACACAAAAAAAGTGACTCAAGTCAATGTTTCCCTTCTTGTTGTTCAATAGCAAAATTGTACTACAGGAGGCCGATCCATTGCGTTTTTGATTTTGGACTCACTCGGGACACTACAGAGTTGGATACCATACCATACCATACTCGCAGTCAGTCAGTAGGATTGGAGATGATTGATGGAATAACTCGGGGCGTTTCATGAAGTGGCCTAAAAGGTAAACAACAACACCAGACCTACATGTCTGTGTAGTGGTGGAGGCGAGTGTGGTGGTGTGACTGACAGCGGTGCATTGATTTTGATACTTAATTTGGAAAATGTTATATTGCTGTGGGTGTGTATGTGTGCTCAGTGCTGTCTGGCTTAAATTCTAAGCTAAGTGGAGGTTGGCTGGGAGGGCCTGCTCCTGTTGTTGGAGGTAACTGCTGGAAACAGACATGATTGATTTAGCCATGCCGCCTCTGAAAGATTTCTTGTTGCACTCCTCCTTAATTTATGCATTTTAACTTTATTTTTCTCCTTGATTTTTCAATATCCTTTTCGCTTTTCCATCTACAGGCTGGCCTTTACCCTGCGCTATACTGGGAAAAACAACTCACACTTACCTTACCAAATCACATCCGCCAGGCAGGCACCCAAGATTGATGGACGGACAGTCCAAGAAAGGACCAAGAGGAATGCCGAGATGCAGCTCCCAATTTGGAATTAATTATAGTATCATTTCATTTGATTCAGTTTTTCTCTTCAATCATTAAGACTGTGTGTGTTGTTGTTTATGTTTGCTTATATTTGACTGCTACAGATATTTTTAAATTTTCTTTGCTGGCTTTCAAAGGAAGCCCGATACAACAGAGCGTAAAATGTATATAACTTGGGTCTCTCTGGGGGCAGACAGGCAAGGCAATTGCATAATAATTATACTGCTACCCTGTACTACTAGTCTAGTACTACTCATCAAGTCATCATCATGCATGCATTTCCTTTTTCTCCCTTAACAGATTTATGATGGCCAGCTGCCAAGATTGTGTGTTGTCCATGTGTAGTGTTTGTCTTTTATCAAACCTTTCCCTCAAAACCGCCTTCCCCACCATTCATCAAACCCTAACCCTCTTCCATTGGCTGCGTGATTTATATTGAGGTGTGACTAAATTAAATTTACACCAATTATTGATCACACACTTGCTGGGGCAGATGTGGTGAAAGCAACACTAACTCAAGGCAGGGCGAGGATCTTCTTCTGCTCTAAGTATATATACTTTAGCCCACACCGGCAATAATAGATTGCCCACCCATGCACAGTATTCAATATTCACATTTTTTTCCAGAGGAACATAATCCAACATAATATTATAATTAGTTGCCGGCAAAGAGTCATCAATCATCCTAGTTCTAGCACTAAAGGTTGCGAAGCCACTTGTCCGCTTCATCATAGCTTGAGTCGACTTCAGTTTGTAACTCGTACTAGGCTAGCCCTCCAGGCATTCTGGTTTATTATTTTACTTTGGCATTGCTTATCATCATCATGGTTTCTTGTTTGGCAGTCTTCTTGTGTACTGTACTTCTACTACTCGTTCCTGAGTCTCCCTCAGGTGACTGACTTCTCATTTTCTTTTTTTGCAAATGCTATTGTCAGTGTCTACTACTACTACCACCACTATGGCACCTTGAGAAACCAAACCATCACCATGCAGCCATCACTTCGCCTAAGTATAAATAAACATCAATCACAGGTAAGAGAAGAAGTTTGGGGGAGGCATAAAACTATGGAAATTAATTAATTAATTCACACACACACACCCTTCTGAGTCCATAGGGGTTTTAGTTGCAGACTGCATAGACTAAGAGGAGAGAGTGACAGTACTAGCGGGACGAGTCACAAGTGAGGGTACCGCATCTATCTGTTGGTGTGTTACACTATCGGCAGATTTTTCAATCAAAAACTGGCGGTGGCCCTGCTGCAGTAAAGGAAACAGTGTGAAGTAAAAGAGTACCCCCCTACAAAAGATTTACATAATATGTAAATTATAAATAATTTATTCCCCTAACAAATTAACTAACTAGAATGGAAAAAAACTACAACACCTGACCCACCCCTCTCCCTAACCTCAACCAATGTCCATGAGTCCAATGTCCATAAATTAAAATGTCCATTAAAAAAAAAAACTTTTCCCCAACACCCAATTCCCACCTACCAAAAAAAAAGATTAAAAAAGGGGCAAGGTGACGGAGTTCTAGGGGCGGGCTTGCCGGATCTTCCTCTCCAGGGTGTTTATACGCTCCTCTAGGCGCGCCATCCGGAGGAGCATGCGGCACTGAAATGTCTTGCAGTTGCATGAACAGGGGTGGGCAGCAGTGTTTTAAGAAGTGCGGCGGGCAGCTGCTAGACCACAGCGCCGTACCACTGGTGACATTGGGGGGGCCTGGCTGGGGCCCAGGGCATTGGAGGAGGCTGCAGCTGCTCCCGCCTCCTACTCCTCCTACGCCAGAACCACCAGCCACCGATATTCCGCATGAATGACCTCCAGCTTCTGTTGCTGGGCCATGGCTGCTAACTCCTTCCTGTTTGGTTGTTTTGGTTGGGAAGGAGTAGCTATATCAAGAAAGAAAAAAGACAATTGTAACCAATTCTCTTAGCAAAACAGTAACACAAAATTAATTATACACATAAAATTATACTGGCACAGTAGCACTAGCAAGCATGGTACATAACATTTGTGGTATCCTCCCACTTCCTCGGCCTCTAACATTTATGGGGGTTTCAGGCATTACTAGGCACTATGGAGTAGACCTGTTTTCTTCTTCTCTCTCTTGTTTAGCTAAATTAACCTTGTAGGCATGCCAGCTCAGTCAGCTTGCACCCTAGACAGACATACTTGTGTAGCAGACTCACGTTATTTACTACTGTCTGCAGCTACACAATTATCTTATTTATTTTCTATTATGGTCATACTCTGTTACATCAATGGATACTGCTCAATTTCACTTTCACCCTGACTACTACAACAAGGCAGATAATATCTGATATGAATGATTATATATGAGATGATGTTAGATACTATTGGTTGATTGTGTAACCATGCAGCCACCCATGGCTGACAAGGTCGAAATGACATAGGTAGGGAGTGGGCCTCTGAGTCGGAGGGAGGCAATTGCTGGGTGGGTATGGGTACATACATACACAATATATATGTTGTACTTGAAAACTACTGTGAGTCAAGGGAGTATTCTGAAATACAACCTTGAATCAAAAACCTTGAAAAAAACAGTCCTTTTTTCTTCCCAGGGATTTTTCCATTTATTATTCCATTGCTCTTCTAGCATTATTTTTTTTAATTCTAATCTTATTCTTATCTTTACCCTTGGCTTTGCTACTCTGGCATGGTTTATTTTTCTTTTACATTCTCTTCATCCAGTGACAGTCTCCACCTATGCTATGATTGAATACCATCCAGGCATCCATCCATTCAAAGTAAACATGGCTATCATTCTTCTTAATCTCTCAACAAAACTTTCACCAACAACAGTTTAAACCACCACCCATGCGTCCTTCCTTGCCTTTGAGTTTGACCCATCAAACCCCCGGAGGATTCCTATCACCCATACAGTTTCACCCACCCACCCAGGCAGGCATTGTTTCTTTCACTTTTCACCTTTCACCCATCCTTCAACCACCCATGCATCCTATCAGCCACCTATGTATGCATCCCGGGCCCCCTTCCTTCACCCACGCATACTTCTCTGCCAGTCATATATTACACGTCACCCGTCACCCGTCCTTCCTCCTTCCATCCTTCTTTCCCTTTTCGTTCAACCCATCCATCAAGGTCGTCTGACTCTGTTGGGCATATTCACAAGGACTTGTCTCCGAGTTATCGCCACCTTAACGCAACAAAAGTGGAGATAGATTTAACGCCCCATTCACAAGCGGTCGCAAACTGCAGACAACGCAAGTATTCCCGTGATAACCGCCTCCCAATTTACCTCCACGGGTGACACCACCAACTAACCCTAATGAGATGCAGAGTAGGCGTTCCCGTGCAAAAACACACCAAAAGACCACTACACCACTTTCACAACGAACTGCCAGATCTGCGATGCGAACCAAAAACAGGCGATAAGCCGCGGTAGCAGCAGGGAATTAACACCTGCCTTTTGCTGGTGTAAAGCAGGATGACTACCCACAGAATGAAAGGGAGCCCAGCCCAGAGCCACATCTGAAGACCCACAGATGCCATGAAGACAATGATCATGCAGCTCCGAGACCCAAGAGGGCCACAACACCCACCCCCACCACACCCCGGCCCCCCTCCCCGGATCCCCCTCCCCGGGACAAACACGTACCTTGCACGACACAAGAGCCACAAAAAGCGCATGATGTCGCACAATGACAACAAGAAACACGTGTGGGCAGAAGAACGAGAAACAGTCACTCATCATTGAAGTAACCACCAAAAACTTTATTGAATACAACACAAAACACCAATGCGGAAGACTCCTGTCGGGTCCGTCCGGGACAATCCTGATGTCACAGCCTGGAAAACAAAGCACAAAATCAGAACGTGTGTCATGCGCACATCAAGGGAGCGAGACACAGAGAAACAGAGAAGGATAGAAAGGCAGAGAGAGAAGGAAAGGAAGGGAGAGAGAGAGAGAGAAAAGGAAAGGAAGAGAGAGAGAGAGAGAGAGAGAGAAGGAAAGGAAGGGAGAGAGAAAGAGAGAGAGAAGGAAAGGAAGGGAGAGAGAGAGGGAGGGAGAAGGAAAGGAAGGGAGAGGGAAAGAGGGAGAGTGAGAGGGAAAGGAAGGGAGAGAGAGAGAGAGAGGGAGGGAGAAGGAAAGGAAGGGAGAGGGAGAGAGGGAGAGGGAAAGGAAGGGAGAGAGGGAGATGGAAAGGAAGGGAGAGAGAGTACGAGAAGGAGGGACACTGCCGTCCCCACGCACCCAGGCACCACTGCTCACCTGCTGCCACCGGTGTGTCTCCAACCACGTGCCGGTATACACTGCAAGCCACCAGGTCTGCAATCTGCAATTGAGGCCAGAGTCAATCATGGCAGAGTCCATCACATGGCAATAACGCCTGCCCGACCTGCCCACACATGCAGCCGTACCCTACCCCCTCCTGCCGGCCAGCGCTGGCCGTCCGCACTTGCGCACCCAGGCCCCACTGCTCACCTGCCTCCATCGGTGTGTCCACCAGTGGGCACACCACGTGCCCGTGCAAGCTCCAGGCCCAGGTCCCGCCACCATGGCATGCTCCACATCATGCGGACCCGCGCCGCGGCCCAGCAGGTCCCACACATGACGCTGAGTCCTGAGGCATCAATGGCAGAGACCACATCAGTGCACACGTCATCATCGCAGGCTGCACACCTGCTCAGCAATTTCGGAGCCACTAACCCTGTGCAACCCCAGTCAGCGCCACGTGGTCGTAGGCCCGTGACGGCCACATGGCTCCGGGTGCCACTAACCCTGTGCAACCCCAGTCAGCACCACGTGGTGGTAGGCCCATGACGGCTGCATGGCTCCGGGTGCCACTAACCCTGTGCGCAACAAGTCATGGGCCCTTTATGATTGAGTATCGTGGAACGTCCGTCATCCAGTCACCACCGGCAGTGGGGAATGTGACGTTGTTGGCCCCTTATATTGGCGGGGTCACATGGCCTGTGACGCCGGTGCCGGATGGGTGTGGTGTGCGTGCAAACCTGCTGTGAGAAGTTGGCCTGGCATATGCTGTCCACTAATTATAGTGGGCACCTTGCACCAGTCCAAATCGACTCTTATGGTAGGTAGGTTAAAGACAACCTTATTGAAAGCTATCCTAGTGGTAGCTGTGGAGAGCAGCCTTCAGGCTAAGTCTTGAAGGAATGTAAAGCAGCTTGTTTTACCAGTCTATAATCTCTTGAGTGACCAAATGAAAGAGCACCACACCAGGTATATATTCAAAATATATGTATTTATTACTAAACACACCCCTCTAGTCTCTTTATGAGGCTAGAGTTCGAAGTACATAGGTTATAAGATCTTAAATCACAGTAATAGCACAAATACACGTTTGGGCCCTAGGGGCGTACCAAACCATATACCAATAAAGTGGTATGCGAACCACGACTGAACTAGACACTAGGCCTAGAGCCTCTAGAAGTGCTTGGACCACAAGGAACCACCCAAGGTAGTGACACAGGGGACCCACGGAGACGCGTGCAGTGTAAATACACAACCGCGATACGCCGTTAACTTCTATGGAGAAAGTCGGGATCGGAAAAATAGAGGAAAGGGACACTTTAAAAAGGACTAGGACAAAACCCTTTGAGATCTAGGACTTTGAAGAGTCTCTACCCACGGGAGCACCGGAGTACTCGTGTTACCTCACCCAGGGAAGCCGGGTGCATAGGTGCCTTTCGGGGTCGGGTTTCGTCGTCGTTTCTTATGGCGATCTGCTGCAAAGTGCTGCTGGCGACCAGGAGAAAAGTGTCCGGGTGGATCCAAGAGTGGATCGGAGTTCTGAAGAACCTGAAAGCAGAGGGGACAGAGTCTGGGTCACTAGCCAGTGACCAGGAGGGCGATGGACAGATGCCCACCAATGTCGAGTGCTTCAAGTTCGTTGACGGTCGTCTTGACTCTTCAGCCACGAGGTCCGGGAGGTGTTGTCGGCGACCAGGAGCAGGATTCAGGCTGCTGCTCGATGTCTGTCGAGTGCAGAGGTGTCGGCGACCAGATTGGACCCAACAGGCCTTGGCAACGGCAAGTCTCGAGTAAGATGTAGATCGTCGATGATGCAGACCAGCAAGGTCTGGGGAACTCACCCAGCGAGGGTAAGTGAGGGCAGGCCTGGAGCAACCAGACTGCCAAGTAAAGAAAAGATTGGCCTTCGTTAAGGGCTACTAGCCAACGGGCTAGCGACCGCGAAGGAGCCTTGTGACGCCGCACGTGGAGCTGGCTTACAGGACACTTGTGGAGTGGGGGCCAGTGATCTTTGGTGCAGGTGGTGCTGGAGGCTAGGGCTACTCGGAGCCCAAAGCACGACTTCTTGGGAGACCCAGAAGATGGTGCACTTGCAAATGTGCTCGGTGTCCAGGGGTCACGGTCTCAAGTCACCCACGATAGCCACGGGCCTCAGCTTTGCTGGGGACTCAGGGTAGCCTCGGGGAAGTCTGAGAATCCACCTCTGGTGATGCGATGACTTCGGCGTCCGACGGGAGCTTCAGTGATGCGAACCGGACAGATGCTTCTTTGGTGCCTGCCAAGCAGGGGAGTCACTCCTTGACCCCAAGGGAGATTCTTCAGTCCTCTAATCGTGAGTAGAGCGTCGAAGGTCCAGGATTCTGTTTTAGAGTTTCGTCCAGGTATAATCTAATCTTGCTGTGGCAAGGGTTCCCCATTTTAACCAGTAAAACAGGGAGGGACTAACTCTATGACCCCACCTATGGGAGGGTCAAGGGAGGGGTGGCTACACCCACTTCCCTTTGTCCAGTTTCGCACCAGAGCAGGGGCAGGTAGCCCCTGAGCTGGTTTGAACTGGCATATGCACAGAGGAGCCTTTTGCTCCCCCAGTGCAGGACTTCAAAGCACTCTAAGAGTGCACCCACCCAGCCCCAATACACATTATCCTGTCTGGGGAGGTGGTCACACCTCCCTGTAACAGGAAACCTATTGTCCAGGCCTCCCCTGCCGGAGTTTCGTCCAGCAGCAGGAGGCCAGACTTGTGTCTGTGGCAGCAGCATCCATTTTGTGATGCCAGGGCTTCAGAAAGAAGTTACCGGGTAAGCCAGAGTTAACATGTCTTTCCCTCTAGAAGGGTGGAATGCTACCCCCGCCGCCAGGATTGGTGGGGGGTAGTATTCCAAGATGTTTGACACCAAACACGACATGTTTAGGTGCAGCCATTCCAAAGTTAGCATTTTACCGCGAGGATATAATGCGCTTAAGAGTATATGGTCAGGCTGCACTACAAACAGCATCAGAGATGGTCTCCGAACACTGCAGAGGGGCCCTGCTCATGCAGGGGCACCCTCTCACATAGGAACCATGCACTCTGCCTTTAGGATTGATAAGGCCTGCCTTAGGAGTGACTTATAGGTTTATATGTGTGTATGTATTTAGTGATATAGGTAACCTATATCACAGTAAGGGGTGCATGCACCACCTTACCCAGGCTGCAGTAGCAGACCTGTGGTGTCAGTTTGGATGGCCTTCCAGGGGTGGCACAATACGTGCTGCAGCCCCTGGTAGGCCTCTGAGGTACCTATGCCCTTGGTACATAGTATACCATATACTAGGGACTTATAAGGGCACTCCAGATTCCAATCAGAGATGTGCCTAAGGCACATGGAAACCATTTTACAGAGAAAGCAGATAGACTGGGGCCCTGAATAGCAGGATCCCAGTCCAACTAAGCCATAAACCAGCAAAACACCATAAAAAAAGTGGGGGCAACCATATAGTCAGATTCCACCTTCCTACATAACCCCCCCAAACGAAAGGAGATAGGGCTAACCTTGGCCAGTTGAGCCTATATTGACTAAGTGGCCATATAAGGAAGCACCTGCACTAGCATGGTTGCCCCCTATGTTATGGTCCACTAAGCAATCCCTCACCCTAAGGGTATGAGAGGGTCTCCACCATGGGGAATCACTACCTCTGGTGTGCTTAGGTAAAGTACAAGGCTGGTGAGGTGTCTGAGTAGGGAAGTGAGGCCCTAGGAATGTTGGCCTCAGCTTCCTCAGATCACTGGTCACCATGTATGCCTGTCTTTCCATGACTGAGTTGCACTTTGCTCTAAGGGTCAACGTTTGGCTGCCTACAGCTGGGGGTTGGGTCCCTTTGGATGGAACACTGGAGGGACATGGCAGGTTTGGAACCTTCTGGTCCCAGGTTTGCCCTTGCCTACCAGAGTCCTTCTGGGGGAGGTCCCTACATAAAGGTATGGGGGATCCCTCAGTGTGTAGAGGAATTTTCACCTGGCTAGGGCTACTAGACTGGGTGCCCCTAATCTGCTGATGGGGGCTTCCTCTGGACAGGGGGCCCTGGGGGTCCACTGACCTCCCTGACCTCTGCAGCCCTGGGCTGACTGAGGCAGGGTAGAGAGGGGCAGGTTACCTGCTCCAGACTGGGTACCACCTTGGAAGGGTCCTCTGCCATCAGGGGTGTGGCCAGGCCAGGCCTGACTACCTCTGTGGCAGTTCCTTCACTAGGGGTAGGGTCAGTTCCCTGAGGAGGCTGACCCTTACCTATTGTCTGGGGGAAGAAGACTTTTCTTCAACCCTTGTGCTCTCTTTTGGGGGAGAGTGGGCCCTTCTTTCAGGCTCCATCTCTCCAAATTCTTGGGCTGGGGCTGTGGCCATCACAGCCCCCTAACCTTTACAGGGACGCCCAACATCCTAAGATGGGTTTGGTGTTCAACTTCAGCCCAGGCTGAAATTTCCAAATCATTGCCCATCAGGCAATCTACAGGTAAGGTGTGGGACACTGCCACTCTCTTTGGGCCTGTGACCCCCTCCCAGCTGAGATTGACTATGGCCATGGGGTGATCTGTTCTGACACCATCAATGTTGGTCACCTGGTACTTAAACTCAGGTAAAAACTGGTGAGGGGGGACTAGTTTCCCTGCCACCATGGTGACACTAGCCCCTGTGTCCCTAAATGCCACAGCTTTCTGACCATTAATCATTGGCTCCAGTCTGTACCTGCCCAATGCTATGGGACCCATGGTAAAGGTGGCAAATCCTATACCACCATCAGAGTCAGAGGAGTCTGTTGAGGGGTCCCTGTCTAAACTAGGGCCCACCTCTGTTCCTCTTGCAAAAGCACCTAACTTTTGGGTGCACTACTCCCAACTGGAGGATTACTACTGGTAGTACCAGGAGGGGTGGTAGTAGTTGTGGGAGGAACATTTTCTTTATTGCCAATCCTGGGGCAACTGGGATCAGTTTTCCAGTGCCCAGGCTTTTACAGACATGGCAATAGGGTTTCTTTTCAGGAGAGGAAGGAGTTTGGGACCCACCCCCAGAAGAGGAATTTTGGGGCCCTGTAGGGGACTTATCCTTAGATTTATCCCCACCTTTCTCTTGGGACTTAGTAGAATCTTTCTTCTGGTCACCACCCTGATTTCTAGTTTTTACTCTGGTTCTGACCCATTTGTCTGCCTTCTTTCCCAATTCTTGGGGAGAGGTCAGATCAGAGTCCACCAGATACTGGTGCAAAAGCTGGTTTTGACAATTATTAAGGCTCTGCTCCCTCATAATCAAATTGTACAATCCTAAAAAGTCCTGCACTTTGTTGCCATGTATCCAACCTTCCAGAGCCTTTGTAGCACAATCTACAAAATCAACCCAGTCTTGAGTCTGAGCTTTTTGGGTGTCTCTGAACTTCAACCTATACTGTTCAGTGGTTAGGCCAAACCCATCTATCAGAGCACTCTTCAAGACTGTGTAATTGTCAGCATCCTCTTCTCTTACAGTGAGGAGCTTGTCTCTACCTTTGTCTGCAAAGGAGAGCCACAAGATTGCTGCCCACTGCCTCTGGGGGACCTTCTGAACTTTACAGGCCCTCTCCAGTGCAGTTATCCATTTGTGGATGTCATCCCCACTCTGGTAGGGAGGGACAATCTTGTTTAGGTTTCTATGGTCATAAGACCTTTCCCTATCTCTAGGGATATTGCTGCCACCATGGGACTCTAGTCCCAACTTTCTTCTCTCTCTAAGGAGATCTAGGGATTCTCTATCTAAAGCCAATTGCTTCTTCCTGATCTCCAGTTGAGTTTCCTCATACTGGACCAGTCTCTTTCTTCTCTCATGAGAGGATTCCCTCCTGTGAGAAGAAACAGAGCTCCCTATGGAGGTGCCAGAGTGGTTAGACTCCTGAGAAGGAGACCTAGACTTTCTGAGCACACTCATAATCCTTCCTGGGGGGACAAAGGTGTGGTTCTCCAGATCCTCATCTTCATCTTCCCCAGAAGGGATTGGGTTTTCCAGGTCAGGGTCATTGTCACCCTCCTGGTCAGTTTCAGAGGGGGGGCTGGGGGTGGTAGTACCCCTGGCCCCTTCCTCATCTGCTGGCCCACCCTCTGCTCCTACCCCTTCAGTCTCTGAAGACTTACTAAGATCATAAGCCACCAACAACTCCTGGAGGTGTTGGGTGGTGGGACTTTGGCCTGTCCTTAATTTCCTCACGTTACACAAAGCTCTCAGTTCCAAGAATGGGAGTGTGTCATACTTGGAGGGGGGAAGCTCCATGGCTTCCTGCAGGGCATCTCTGGATCCTGCTTTTAAAGACATTACTAGTGTGGTGTGGTGTATGCACTACCTACTCTAGTGTGGCCTACTAAACTCTCTTGAGTTGTAGAAAGGGTTGTGCTATCCCTTAACACACAACTCTAAGTTCAGTAGAACTTACTGATATTCTAAGCTTAAATTATATGTACCTTAGGTACCTTTAGTGGTTTTCAGTTGATCAATTCAATTGAGATTATCTGGTAAAACAATAGCAAGCTGGAATCCCACACGCTGCACACCAATGTGAGAAGTTGGCCTGGCATATGCTGTCCACTAATTATAGTGGGCACCTTGCACCAGTCCAAATCGACTATTATGGTAGGTAGGTTAAAGACAACCTTATTGAAAGCTATCCTAGTGGTAGCTGTGGAGAGCAGCCTTCAGGCTAAGTCTTGAAGGAATGTAAAGCAGCTTGTTTTACCAGTCTATAATCTCTTGAGTGACCAAATGAAAGAGCACCACACCAGGTATATATTCAAAATATATGTATTTATTACTAAACACACCCCTCTAGTCTCTTTATGAGGCTAGAGTTCGAAGTACATAGGTTATAAGATCTTAAATCACAGTAATAGCACAAATACACGTTTGGGCCCTAGGGGCGTACCAAACCATATACCAATAAAGTGGTATGCGAACCACGACTGAACTAGACACTAGGCCTAGAGCCTCTAGAAGTGCTTGGACCACAAGGAACCACCCAAGGTAGTGACACAGGGGACCCACGGGAGACGCGTGCAGTGTAAATACACAACCGCGATACGCCGTTAACTTCTATGGAGAAAGTCGGGATCGGAAAAATAGAGGAAAGGGACACTTTAAAAAGGACTAGGACAAAACCCTTTGAGATCTAGGACTTTGAAGAGTCTCTACCCACGGGAGCACCGGAGTACTCGTGTTACCTCACCCAGGGAAGCCGGGTGCATAGGTGCCTTTCGGGGTCGGGTTTCGTCGTCGTTTCTTATGGCGATCTGCTGCAAAGTGCTTCTGGCGACCAGGAGAAAAGTGTCCGGGTGGATCCAAGAGTGGATCGGAGTTCTGAAGAACCTGAAAGCAGAGGGGACAGAGTCTGGGTCACTATCCAGTGACCAGGAGGGCGATGGACAGATGCCCACCGATGTCGAGTGCTTCAAGTTCGTTGACGGTCATCTTGACTCTTCAGCCACGAGGTCCGGGAGGCGTTGTCGGCGACCAGGAGCAGGATTCGGGCTGCTGCTCGATGTCTGTCGAGTGCAGAGGTGTCGGCGACCAGATTGGACCCAACAGACCTTGGCAACGGCAAGTCTCGAGTAAGATGTAGATCGTCGATGATGCAGACCAGCAAGGTCTGGGGAACTCACCCAGCGAGGGTAAGTGAGGGCAGGCCTGGAGCAACCAGACTGCCAAGTAAAGAAAAGATTGGCCTTCGTTAAGGGCTACTAGCCAACGGGCTAGCGACCGCGAAGGAGCCTCGTGACGCCGCACGTGGAGCTGGCTTACAGGACACTCGTGGAGTGGGGGCCAGTGATCTTCGGTGCAGGTGGTGCTGGAGGCTAGGGCTACTCGGAGCCCAAAGCACGACTTCTTGGGATACCCAGAAGATGGTGCACTTGCAAATGTGCTCGGTGTCCAGGGGTCACGGTCTCAAGTCACCCACGATAGCCACGGGCCTCAGCTTTGCTGGGGACTCAGGGTAGCCTCGGGGAAGTCTGAGAATCCACCTCTGGTGATGCGATGACTTCGGCGTCCGACTGGAGCTTCAGTGATGCGAACCGGACAGATGCTTCTTTGGTGCCTGCCAAGCAGGGGAGTCACTCCTTGACCCCAAGGGAGATTCTTCAGTCCTCTAATCGTGAGTAGAGCGTCGAAGGTCCAGGATTCTGTTTCAGAGTTTCGTCCAGGTATAATCTAATCTTGCTGTGGCAAGGGTTCCCCATTTTAACCAGTAAAACAGGGAGGGACTAACTCTATGACCCCACCTATGGGAGGGTCAAGGGAGGGGTGGCTACACCCACTTCCCTTTGTCCAGTTTCGCGCCAGAGCAGGGGCAGGTAGCCCCTGAGCTGGTTTGAACTGGCATATGCACAGAGGAGCCTTTTGCTCCCCCAGTGCAGGACTTCAAAGCACTCTAAGAGTGCACCCACCCAGCCCCAATACACATTATCCTGTCTGGGGAGGTGGTCACACCTCCCTGTAACAGGAAACCTATTGTCCAGGCCTCCCCTGCCGGAGTTTCGTCCAGCAGCAGGAGGCCAGACTTGTGTCTGTGGCAGCAGCATCCATTTTGTGATGTCAGGGCTTCAGAAAGAAGTTACCGGGTAAGCCAGAGTTAACATGTCTTTCCCTCTAGAAGGGTGGAATGCTACCCCCGCCGCCAGGATTGGCGGGGGGTAGTATTCCAAGATGTTTGACACCAAACACGACATGTTTAGGTGCAGCCATTCCAAAGTTAGCATTTTACCGCGAGGATATAATGCGCTTAAGAGTATATGGTCAGGCTGCACTACAAACAGCATCAGAGATGGTCTCCGAACGCTGCAGAGGGGCCCTGCTCATGCAGGGGCACCCTCTCACATAGGAACCATGCACTCTGCCTTTGGGATTGATAAGGCCTGCCTTAGGAGTGACTTATAGGTTTATATGTGTGTATGTATTTAGTGATATAGGTAACCTATATCACAGTAAGGGGTGCATGCACCACCTTACCCAGGCTGCAGTAGCAGACCTGTGGTGTCAGTTTGGATGGCCTTCCAGGGGTGGCACAATACGTGCTGCAGCCCCTGGTAGGCCTCTGAGGTACCTATGCCCTTGGTACATAGTATACCATATACTAGGGACTTATAAGGGCACTCCAGATTCCAATCAGAGATGTGCCTAAGGCACATGGAAACCATTTTACAGAGAAAGCAGATAGACTGGGGCCCTGAATAGCAGGATCCCAGTCCAACTAAGCCATAAACCAGCAAAACACCATAAAAAAAGTGGGGGCAACCATATAGTCAGATTCCACCTTCCTACACCTGCCGTCAGGGAGTGGCCATGACATACTTACAACTAGACAAGCGACCTGCAAACCACTAGCATGTACGGCTGCGACATGTAGCTATGTGGGCCCCCCTTGGAGCGTAAGCGAAGTGGTCTCGCCTGGCGTACGCCAGACCAGCGCAGGGCTTGCAACAATGACTCGGGGGCTCTGGGCGTGGTTCAGTCCATGTCTGGACAAGGAAGTGACTAATGCGTGTGTCCCTGTTGTGGTGTCTGCGGCACCCGGAACGCAATTGGAAATGTAGCACACTGTGACTGGATTCCCACTAGATGAGCTTCCTTGACGTTGGGGGGGATCACTGAGCCTACATTCATCCACACATTCATACATGAATGATGAAAGACATGACACAGCAGTGCGTTCCTGAATGTTTAATGCACATCCAGTGGAGTTTTGCAGTTGGAGCAGTACAGGGCCATGCCAATCCCACTTCACAATATGTGCCCATGGAGAGCCAGCCAGAGTCCATCGGGGAATGACAAGTACAGTGGAAGAGGAAGCGTACAGTCCGCAGTCTGGTCGCCGTGTCATTGGTCACCAAACAGGATATGGCAGTCCATGTCGCAGTCCAAGGTGAGTGCAGCAGAGTGTATCGGGGGTCAGTGGAAGGTCATGGGGCGATGTGAGGCACCAAGCAGAAACAGGCCAGGTGGCGGACACGAATGCTAGTGCCTCCTTCTGAACTCAAGCCCATCCATGTCCTCATCCTCGGATGTGTGCTCTGCCCCACCTGTGGGTGGTGCAGTTCCGGCTGCGGCACTGTGTGCCACTGAGACATCAGGGGCCGGAGGTGGATTGTCGGCCACACTGTGTGGCAGTGACACATCAGGTGCCGGAGTGGAAATGCCTGCCGCACTGTGATGAACTGACACACCAGGGGGCGGAGATGTGGATGGTGTAGGGGCAGCAGCATTCATCTGCGCCACGCCATGTGGCAGCAATGCCATGATGAGGACATGCACGGCATGGTAGATCCCAGCTACATTTCGCTGATGTGCAGCGGTGGCTGCCATCCTTTCCGCCTCCATCCGCACCATGTCCTCCATGAGCCTCCGCATGTGTGCCATCTCACGGCTGAGATCGCTGGAGCCACTCTGAGCGGACAGGTGTTCTTGTCTCCGACTCATGACTCCAGCAATGTCAGCCAGGGCTCGTGGGAGACCATGGAGCAGAGTGTGGGTGTCCGTTAGGGACTGGAGGTGGTCCCTGATGGGACTCAGACACCCATGGATGGTGTCAAGTTTGGTAGCCATGAGGTCGAATCCCACCCGCACCTGCTCAGCCATCTCCCTCTGTACCTCCAACACACGGCATTGGAAGGCCATGTGTTGTTCAGGGGGGTCTTGGGAGACAGCCGGGGTTGTGGGTGCCTCCTGCTGGGTGGTTTGTGGAGTGGGTGGGGTCTCCTCAATGCAGCTGGGCTGCCCTGGTCCTGGAGGTCATTGGCGGATGAGCTCAATGATGTCTTGGAGGGCTTGGGTGTCGATGCTGGTGGTGTCCTCCTCGTCATCAGTGAAGAGTGGCTGGGACTGCTCTGCAGGTGGCGTTGAAGGTGCCCCTGCAATGTGAAAGGGCGATGCTGTGTTACAATGTGTCCAGATGTATGTAGCCGCATGGTACATGTTCACATTCAGACAACATGGCAATGTACATTGTGACAGGCTGTTGATCAGGGCCATGATCCAGAGTGATTGTGGGTGTGCACTGTGCTCTGCTTGATTGTGCATGTGTGCCATTGTGGCCATCTCCCCCTATCCCCCCAGTACCTGGTGGTTACTCACCCTGTTGCTGTTGTGTTGTGTCATGTCGAGCAGTGTCCGGTGCCCCGACTCCTGCCACGGTCTCCACACTGATGACTGTCGACACCAGCGCCTCCATGTCATCCAGCTCCAGCTGTGGCGCTGGGCTCCCACCTCCAGTCTTCATTGCTGCCTTCTAGTTGCCTGCGAGTTTCTCCTTGGTCTTGCGCTTGATGTCAATCCATCGCCTCTTGACCTCATCCATCGACCTCTTGTGCTCTCCGACAGCATTCACCTTGTCCACGATGGACCGCCATAATACGTTTTTGGTGCCCAATGACACATTGGAGGCGACAAACAGTTGTTGATGGTGTTCTTTCACCTCCGTGACCAGGATCCTATTCTCCTGCGGACTAAACTTCGTCTTCCTCTTCTTCTTGTCCTTGCCCTTCCCTGTCACCGAGGTCCCAGGCTGGTCATCCGGGGTGCTTGTGGGGTTGCGCTCGTCCTCTGCGCCTGCTCCGGCTGCCTCCATGGTGCTTCGGTGTTGGTCATTTTGTGTTTGTGTGTTTTTTCTCCTTTTGTAGTGATTTTCCCGCCTGCCGTGTGGCACTGTTTATCGCTTATCGCTGATTTCCTCATCGCGAATGGGCTCATCGCACGTTTTTGGGTGTTGTGGTTTGTGTTTTTATCTCCGTTGAGGTGGTTGTATTGCGGACATTGTCTGCGTTTTCGACAGACTATCGCATGGTACCGCCGTGTTGTGAATTCCACGTTAACACGGGGTTATTTTCCCGCGATAGGCTGCGATGTGTAAAGTTGCGCTGACATTTTTTGGAGACGTTTAGCACACGTTCTTGTGAATATCCCCCTTAGTCTTCTTCATAAAACTTTCCCTGCTGAGTTGAAGTCAGATAGAAGAGGCCATTAGATACTCAACTCCCGCCGCTAATGATATTGCTAATGCTAAGTAAAGGGAGTCTTCTTCAGCCGTTGTTCACAACAACTTAGTCTCTCTCAACAGTACAGTATACACCCTTGCAGCGAGTGTGTATTGTCAATAAGTAAGGAATATAACTTACCATCGCCCGCCACTGCTGCTGGCTCACCCCCTGCAGCTGCCGCATCTGCTCCCTCCTAGCTGGCATTGCCTTCCCCACTGGCCCCGGCACTGGTGGTCGGTACGCCTAGAAAAAACAGTGCACATTTTTTAGATGCCATATATGCTTCCCCCTATTTTTTTTTTTCACTAGCAAGATTGAAAATAGAATACATACTTACATACTTACATACACCACACACATCACTAGTACAAATCGGGTACAAGAGTACAGTAGACAGTATGTCCTATCCTATCAAAAATAATTAAATATCTGGTTGGGCATTTTGTTGGTGCCAATATTCGTAAAGCCTCTCAAGAAGAGGACAACCCAAAGGACTGGACTCTGTGGCTAGAGCTATTGGTGAATCTGAGTTTTAAAACTTTTTAAAAAGAAAGAGAGTGGCCAACTGGGCGGACAATCAGACATGAGGTCTCTCGTCTCGAATCCTCTCTCTTAGTTGGAAATTATGATTGTGCCCTCCTCCTCCTCATACTGCCTTCAAGCCATGGTGTACGGTAATCAGTTGTTCACAATTAACTTATGCTAATAATAATAGAACTAGGCCTAGATGAGAAAAAGTAAAAATACACCACTTTGGGGTGTCCAACGTGACCATCATTTTATTTACTGATTGAGCATGAGAAAGTAAAAGAAAGCCTTCTAATCTCAACAAACATGCGTAGAATACCTTAGTTGGGCATGCAATCTGCAGAGCAGAGTTGCCGTACTAGTAGTAGTAAAGGAGCAATGTGTTCTCTGAGTCTTACAGTGGTACCACCACTAGGCAATCCACAAAATATAAGGGGAGAGGGAAAGCTGACTGAAAAAACAGAATAAATTATAAAGCAAGGTACAGACAGACTAATAGTAGTACAGGGTCAGAGGCAGTTAGACACTAGAAATATAAATAACTAAGTTGGAAGTTAATGCAGGGATAACAAGAATTTAGAACCAGATAGATCGAAGAAGATTTGGTAAAAAATATAATTAGGAAACGGAAATAATAGTTCGAAAAAAATAAGGTGCAGTAAAAGTTAGGGAAATATAACTATTAATATTAACAGGAGGACTTACTGGGGCTAGCAGCAGAGCCATCAGTAGAGGATAGATCCTGGGAGGTACCTCCAGCTCACGCCTCAGCTGACCCTGTCGTCTTCTTGCCCCCGGATGCTGATCATGTAAGATATAATAAAGAGACAAAAATTGATTGGTGTCAAACGAATAATAAATATTTTTTTAAAAACGCTACAAAAAGATTTTGACAGGAAATGGTTGTATCTAGTATCGTGGTCGCGGACTGTCCTATCCTCTGTTCCATTCTGATTCATGAATCCTAAACCTAAGTACCACCTAGCCTGCCTATTCCAAAGACTTGATAATGAATTGCCAAAAATTATATTTGCTTCTTTTAATTTCCAATCTCATTCACAATCATCAATGAATCAACTCTCTTTGACGGCCCAATTCACTAAGTCTGCATTTATTTTAGTCCCCAAAAAATACATAGATGGACGCATGAATATTGCATACACCAAATTGTTGGTTGGTTGCTGATGCTGAGTTGCTATATTATTCAGTCACTAACAAATTACAAAAGGTTCTACTAAGGAGCCAGCAGCACATGACGGAGGACGCATCACGCTGACCGCTAAAAAATGACCAGCTAATACTAAGTAACTAACTATAACTACCTACCTACCTACCACTATCTTAGTAACAGGACAAAGGAAAGGAGTCTCTTTAGTCTGCATTACCCAACTTAAGTTCTCTAACCTCTCTTACATAATCAGCCCAAGAGAGCGCAAAGTTGCAAACAAGTAAGATTAGTAGCGCCAAGCACCTGTGTAGAAGAATAAATTAACAATCACATAATATAAGATTTTTAAACCTAACTTACCTGCATGTAAGCAACAGCAGCATTCTTGCTATTTGGGAAAAAATTAATATTCACAATAACACAGAACAGAACACACAATAGTAATAAAAATTAGCTACTCACCATGACCTCAACACCTAGCAGGTCCTGCTCCCGGTCCAGGATGTCGGACCACCGGTGACTCATTTGGATGTGGGTGTGCCGGACCCCAGAGAAGCAAAACACTGCCCGGCTCACCCTCGCCCACCGGCGGTGATGCTCCTGGATCCCATAGCCTGAACCAGGACTGCCGCCTGCTGCCAAGATTAAGGGGAGGTGGCGCTGCACAAAAAAAACTGGGGCAGCCCCCTCCACCTCCAAGAATAAAGCCCGGGGCTGCACCCCTTCCGGGCGCCGCCTTCCGCAAGGAAGGCGGTTCCTGGTCGCACTCTTAGCCATGGTTCTGGGGGCGGGGGCAGAAAAGAAAATTTAGAAGTAAAAAATAAAGTCAGGAGAAGAAGTAAGGAAGCAAAAAAAAATAAAGAGCAAGTAATAGAAAACCAGTACAAAAACGCTGTAAAAGTAGACACAAACGCAAAATATACACTTAGTAAGAGAGAGCGATAGATATATAAAAAAGATCAGATTTTTTTTTTTAGAAACAAAGGATTGAAAAGATAATGAGAGGATTCAAAAACAGGCCCCAGAACCATAACAAAGAGTAGAAAAACAAGATGGCCGCGCCCATTGGGGACTGCGTTGTGAATTTCGTGCGATATTTCCCCCCCCCGAACACACAATCCGCGTTGCCGAGCATCAGAAACATTTCGCGAGCATTCGTAAACAAGCAACTACGCGAATTCCGCCGGGGCTTAGGGTACATACACTGGGTTAGAAGGGAAGGGGCAACCCCTAATTCCATTGTACACGAACGAAAACTGTGGCATGATCCTGCACATTCCGGATATGCAATGGGGCACCTCTACTCTGATGGATACCTACTGGCAGTGCAGGGAGTTTGCCTACACTCAGCTCAGCCCTGGAAGGCGCAGACCTTGTGCCCTTGTCACTATACACACCCTGTCCCAGAGAAGAACGGATTTGTACCAGTACTACTAAAGAAGAAGGCAACCTTGCTGCATCAGGCTCGTGAAAGTAGAACTGCAGAGTATTTTGTTTGGGCCCAGTACAAGAACATTCCAGAAGAATTCAGACTGTCCTCCAACACATAAGTAGCAGCAGGAGTGTCCATCCCCTTCTTCACCTTGCAGACAAAAGCTAATGCCTGCTGGTTATAAATCACCAGGTGGGAGTTGATTAAAATGATGAACAGCACTGAGCTTGGCCTTAATTTGATCAAGGGAGAACTGAGAACAGTCTGCCTCATGGTGATGTGTTAGACTTAATGACCATGATGGAGGGAGGGGTGTGTGCCAGAATTGGTGCGCCCTGCTGCATGTTTCTCCCAGGGAATGACCTGGATAATGGGACTTTGACTCTTGTCATCCAAGCACTGCACTGTTTGCAAAGAGACATGAGTGAGGAGGGGGTGTCCCTGAGCAGGAGTGGTTTTTAAATTGGTTCTCGAGGTTCATACGGTGGCTTTCCAGACTGTGCAAGTCGTTGCTACCAGTTTTCATAGTGTTCTTGTTTGTGCGTGGTTCCCTACTATTGGGGATTTCCTGCTGTAAAAATGCCATCCTCAAATTGGGTAGAATGCAAATAGCTAGGAAAGTAGTAATTGTAAAAAACAAAAATCAACAGTCCCCCAATAATTAAACTGTCATGAAGTATGGGTTTAATAGCGTACTTGAAAATTCAACTAGAGGAGGGAATGCTAATATTGAAAAAGTAGATGTCAATGTGAATAATGATACATTTACATGCAGAAATGAAATTGCATCTTTATTGATGAATTCACCCTTTGTGAACTCCATGTCAGAAAAACACAGGTAGGCAGGCCCTGAGACCCAGGCTCATAGTCACTGATTGACAGATCACAGGTTGGGTAGCACGTAGCCAGCAGACAAATGTGCCAACCGGAAATCCCAGCTCAAACCATCAGAGAGTGGCAGTGATACCACAATGGTCCAGGGAGATTGGCCCCAATAAAGCACACATGGATGGAGGTGTGCACACATTCCCAAAAACACCATAAAGTCGGATGCCACATGAAATTAGGAACGCTCAGTCAATCAGGAAACAGCACAGCTGGTATTCGCAGTGATCACGCGCTCCCCATGCTGGACATCTGGACACGTTATCTATTGGTCGCATTGTGTCCACGCAAGGTCGAGGCCCACCTGGATTCTTTATCCAACCATTAATTCATGGCCCCAAAGACAGCGGTCCACATTACTTTCTAAAAAAGGACTGGCAGATTCATTTTACTGCACCCAATGAACTATATAAAGTTCTATTTTAGACCGATTGTAAATTGAGACAGTCCTTACACTCTATGCCTATAACTGTTTTCCCGGCTGCACTATTTAATTATTTGAACTATTCCTTTTATGCCAAATGCCTATTGTTTTTTCAAGGTATTTCATGTTCAAGCAACATTATCTCTAAGACATGCCCCTTTCCTGAATGTTATCCGTGGATATTCTGTAATATTTTCATCACTCATAGAATCTGACCTCAAGGTGGACCAATTTTGCCGGAAAATGTTCCTGTCTCACCCCATTTGTTTGATATAAGTAGTGATAAACCTGATCACATTATCCTCATCTTTTTTCTTTTTCCAGGAGGTGTTAAATATGAGATCTTCCCTTTTTACTTTCCTCAGACATAACACTGCTGCTGTCAAAGTGCTATCTGGATAACCTTGCTCCTTAAATCTTTGAATCAGCTAGGAAGTGTTCTTCTATACAGCAATTCCTTTTGGCCCTTAACACTTCTCCATAATGAATTATATATATAAAGATTCTTTGGATGAGCTTGAAGGAGATTGTTACCCACCATTTCATTCTGGAACAACTTTGCTGTGAGTGTGTTATTCTGCATGGATACACTTATGTCAAGGAATTCAGCTTGATGTTTACTGCTATGACTAGTAAAGTGTAAATTCAGATTATTATCAGTGAGATTACTGGCAAACTCATGTGCCTCTCTCTCTGAACCATTCCAGATTGAAAACATTTCATCAATAAACGAGATCCATCATACAACTTGTTCAAATCTAGGTGTAGAGCTGAGGACCTGCTCTTCCCACCAGCCCATGTACAAATTTGCATAACTGGAAATGTAACAAGTCACCATCACTGTCCCTTTCAGTTGCTTATACACAACAAAATCAAATCAAAATGCATTAGATAAGCAAAACATCAACATATCTAGTATCATTTCACTATGCAACAAGTATGATAATGAACGTGAAATAAAGAAAGACCCACAGCCCACGACCATGCGACCCTGCGGAAAGACCCCAAGGCCCCTACAGTTGCAATGCTGTGGGTGCCCTGGATGGGCACCGGGTTACCCATAAAAAATAAACAAGAAAGGATAATATTTGAAAACTATGTATTATTCAATGTTCCATTCAAGGTGCACCCCACAATGCCCTAGGGTTTTTTTTACATTATATTTTTTCTTGCTGGTGGTGCCCTTAGAAGGGGCACGGGCACCACCAATAATTTTATTAATGTTGTGGGGGATGTAGGTAATGGCCTTGCAACTTAAAAAAACAAAACACAGTAAGTCTCCTGGGTTATTGGATTTATGACCCCAGGAGAGCTTACCATAGATTTTAAAGCTCTCTGAGCTGTATGTTCTTCAGCTGGACTGCAGGGACCGCTTGTGGTAGTTTCAGGACTGCATTTTGGGATCTGAAATATGTTTTTTTTTAAACTTGATTTTTTTTTAGTGATGCTTCATTGAAAATATTTTATGATAATCACTTTTATTAAAAGTTCCAATGAGTGAATTTATAAAATATACATCTGATAATAGTTATTGGTGATTTTTTGAAAAAGACAATTGGTCTGCTTTATATGTTGATGTGCTGACCCCTTGACAAAGTCAGTAGGTCTGCCTTACTTTAAATGACACCCTTTACATTGTTGCATCATATAGTCAGCTGTTCGAGCCTGTGGGGGTTGGGTACATTGACTGATCGCAGGCCTAGGCCTGTGCCCAACCCCCCGCCGTACGCTGTGGGGGTAGTGGACCCAACCCAACCCCACACCGCTCACAACCAAATCCTGTGCACACTGGGGTTTGGGTATCATACAGGGTTGGGCACAGTGCCTGGCTACAGGACAGGCCCTGTGCCCAACCCTTGCTGCACATGACCAAATGCCGTGCGCTGCAAGGGATTGGGTGCCCACTTGGTGTTGGGGGCTTAGAGTAGAATTAGGACAGGCCCTTAGACCCCTAAGCAATCCTGCTGTGTGGGACTTACTGGAGGTAACATGAGGGGTAGTTGGCCCCCAAGGACATTCTTGGGGGGCAACTACCCCTCCAGTTAACCTCCAGTGACTCCACCACAGCAGGATTGTTGGGAGGTTGTTGGAGGCCATGCCCCCTTTCTCAACCACTCCTCAAACATGCCTCCTGGCGCACTACTAGTTGGGGGATGAAGTCCCCTTGGATATTGAGAGTCCTTGGAGGCCAACTACCGCTTTCTTACCTCCAGTAAGTCCCACACAGTGGGATTGGTGAGAGGTCTTCAGATGCCACATCCCCTTTCTTCACCACTCTACAAACGTGCCTCCTGGGGCACTGTTTGTTGAGGGATGAAGTCCCCTGGATGCTGAGGGTCTTTGGGGGCCAAAAAGCCCTCCTTTAAGCTCCAGTAAGTCCCACACAGTGCAATTGCTGAGAGGTCTTCAGAGGACACGCCCACATTTTCCCAACACTCTGCAAACGCGCCTTCTGGCACACTGCTGGTTGGAGTATGAAGTCCCTTTGGCTCCACAGAGTCCTTGGGGGCCAACAAGCCCTCCTGTTACCGCCAGTAAGTTCCACACAACCACTCATATACCCATCCACAGACCATTACCAGTACTCACACACCTACTCACACCTCCATAGAGGCACTCACACATCCACTCACTCAGTCGTACAGCCACTCATACAAATTTACTCACCCATACCACCACTTATACGACCAATCACTTACCCGTACAGCCACCCACATTGCCACACACTCACTAATTTACCTACACAGTCACTCACACCCCCACTCACTCATCTATACAGCCTCTCATCACAGCCACTCACTCACCCATACAGGCACTCAAACACTCACTCACACACCCACACACCCACACAATCACTTACATACTCAGTCACACATCCAAACAAGCACTCACACATATGCTCACTCACTCATACAGCCATTCACACAGACACTTGCTCTCCAAAACAGCCACTCACACACCAACTCACTTTACCAAACACCCACTCAAACAGCCACTCACTCACCCATACAGCCATTTACAGGCAGAGTCGCTCACTCATACAGTCATTGAAACACCCGTGCACTGACCCATACAGTCACTACACACCCGCTTACCAACCCAGAGAGCCACTCACACTGCCCTTCACTCAGCCACACAGCCACTGACACACCCACTCACTCACCAATACCACCACTCACACAGCATCTCACTCACCCACACAGCTACTTACACATGCACTTATACACCCAAACACCCACTTACATACCCATATACACAAGAATACATACAGTCACACAGCTACTCACTTAATATTTGTTAAAAGTAGTATCACTCAGTAGTAGTGCACCTAGTATACCTAGTATACTAATTTAACTTTTTTAGGATATATGTTTAACACCCAAAAACACTTAAAACCTCTTACACACACTTGATGATGTCATCAGTAATGTTATTTGAGATTTCTTAAGTGATGTCACTGACTGTGTCATGAGTGATGTAATATGTGAGGTCATAAGCAGTGCATTGCGTGGGATGCGAGTTATAGTTAGCTCAGCTAATTAGAAATTCAGAATTTCACTGGTTTGGTATGATTGAAATCTGAGCCTAACTATAATCTCACTGTAACCTTTTTCAGTGAAAATAAATAAATATATATATATATACATATATATATATATTATCTACTGGCGGTCGCCAGTAGATAGTTATAGTTAGGACCTATTTTCCATAGGAAATTCACAACATTCTATTTGAAATAACTTTGGCGCCGGTTGAGGAATCTTCGCGAAATTTTCAAAACTCGTGGGGCGCTCCGGACTGCTCCTATCCTGAAAGTTTCGGGGTGATTCGGCAAGCGGGGGCCGAGAAAAAAGGGGGGTCCCAAAACATGTTTTCCCCATGCAATTTTCCATAGGAAACTTTAGACACGGCTACAGCCCGAACTGCTGAACGGAATTACACCAAATTTGGCAAAGAGGTAGTTCTTGGTTCAGAAAGAACCCTTTTTGTTAAATGGTGTAAATCCATTCAGTAGTTGCTGAGAAAATCAAAAGTAAAAACACATATATATCTACGGCCGCGGAGGATCCGCGCACCCTCCCGATCACGAGCTGTATGCTAATTGGCTGTCAACACTCCAAACCAGGAAGTGTTGGCAGCCATCTTGTGCCTCGGTAGAACCGAGCCACAAGAAATGAGAGAAACAAGTGCGCAAAACGCAAAAAGGGGGCAGGGTAGAAACACCCTGACCCCCTAGGCCTGCTTAGGGGGTCCCACAAGGACCCCCAGGGCCCAAAACATTTTTTTTTTAAATCGGCGGGATGCGCAGGACTTTTGCGCTTTGTTGTTATTTGGCCCCCGGGTGGGCCAAGTCTCGGGGGCATGCAGGGGTTAATTAAAAATTGTGTGGGGGGCCTCTAAGGCCCCCCCAAGCCCCGGGGACCGCCACCCCCCGGGGCTTTGAATTAAAAATGATGCAGGAGGGCAATCGGCCCTCCCTCAGCCCCGGGGACCGCCACCACCCGGGGCTTCTTTTCTAAAAAATAAAATTACCTGTGTGGGGGTGCTCGGCCCCCCCACACGCCCTGGGGGCTGCCACCTCCCCGGTGCTTTGCACATGTTGGGAGGGGGGCCGCGTGGCCCCCCTCCTGGAGCCCTTGATGGCCCTGGGGACCACCACCCCCAGGGCCGGCTCCTGCAGTGTCCCGGGGTGCCCACCCGGGACACTGCTGTTTGCTATGACAGGGCGGGAGCCTCGCGGCTTCTGTCCTGTCATAGCAAACTTGCTTTGAATTTTGGAAGAGAGAGCAGGAAACCTGCTCTCTCTTCCAAAATTCAAGCAAATTGCTTTTCCACACGGGGAGCTGCATCTAAGCAGCTCCCCATGTGGAAAAGCAATGCCGGCTCCCGAGGGACGCGGGGAGCCGGCGGGACCATAGGGGGATTGGGGACCCCCCCATGGTCCCCAACGGAGAGGGCCAGCCCCGGGGGATGGGGTCCCCGTGGCTACAAGTGGCCCGGGAGGGGGACCACGTGGCCCCCTTCCCCAAAATTTTAAGAAAAAAAAAATTAAAATTAAAAAAACAAAGGCCGGCCCCGGGGGATGGGGTCCCCGGGGCCATAAGTGGCCTGAGGAGGGGGGCAACGCAGCCCCCCTCCAAAACAATTTTTAAAAAATGCCCCGGGGGATGGGGTCTCTGGGGCCGATTAAGGCCTCGGGAGGGGGGCCTCGCGGCCCCCTTCCAAATTTTTTATTTAAAAAAAAAAAAATATTACGGGGCAGGCCCTGGGGGATGGGGTCCCCAGGGCTAATAAATTAGAAAAAGAAGGGAGGCCACACAGCCCCCCTTCTTAAAAAAAAATAATAATAAAAGACCGGCATCGCGCTGGAGGCCACGCCCCCTCCTTGCAGCACTCTGCAAACGCGCCCCCTGGCGCGTTTGCAGATGGGGAACGAATTCCCCTTGAATACTGGGGGTCCCTGGGGGCCAACTAGCCCACCAGGAACCTCCAGTATGCGCCAGAGGGCTGCGTTGCAGAGAGGTGTTCTGAGGCCACGCCCCTTTTTACACCTCTCTGCAACGCAGCTCTGAGGTGCTTAATGGAGGTAGCTGGTGGGCTAGTTGCACCCCAGGGACCCTCAGGATTCAAGGGGAGTTAATCCCCCAACTTAAAACGCACAGTGGTGAAGGGAGGGGGCGGGGCTTGAGGTGACATGTGTGCAAACATGCCCTGTGGCGTGTTTTAAGTTGGGGGATTAAGTCCCCTTGAATCTTGAGGGTCCCTGGGGTCCAACTAGCCCACCAGGTACCTCCAGTAAGCGCCACAGAGCTGCGTTGCAGAGAGGTGTAAAAAGGGGCGTGGCCTCTGACCACCTCTCTGCAACGCAGGCCTGTGGCGCTTACTGGAAGTACATGGAGGGCTAGTTGGGCCCCAGGGACCCTCAGGATTCAAGGTGACCTAAATCACGCCACAGGGCGCGTTTGCACAGTGGTGAAGGGAGGTGGCGGGGCCTGAGGTGACATGTGTGCAAACACGCCCGGTGGCGCGTTTTAATTTGGGGAATTAATTCCCCTTCAATCCTGAGGGCCCCTGGGGGCCAACTAGCCCACCAGGTACCTCCAGTAAGCGCCACTACGCTGCGTTGCATTGAGGTGGCCCAGCCCACGCCCCTTTTTACACCTCTCTGCAATGCAGCCCTGTGGCGCTTACTGGAGGTACCTGGTGGGCTAGTTGGACCCCAGGGACCCTCAGGATTCAAGGGGACTTAATCTCCCAACTTAAAACGTCCACAGGGCGCGTTTACACAGTGGTGAAGGGAGGGGACGGGGCCTGAGGTGACGTGTGCAAACACGCCCTGTGGTCTGTTTTAAGTTGGGGAAATAATTCCCCTTCAATCCTGAGGGACCCTGGGGGCCAACTAGCTCACCAGGTGCTTCCAGTAAGCACCACTGCGCTGCGTTGCAGAGAGGTGGTCTAGGCCGTGCCCCTTTTTACACCTCTCTGCAATGCAGCTCTGTGGTGCTTACTGGACTTACCTAGTGGGCTAGTTGGACCCCAGGGACCCTCAGGATTCAAGGGGACTTTATCCCCCAACTTAAAATGCCCACAGGGTGTGTTTGCACACATGTCACCTCAGGCTCTCCCCCCCCTTCATCAGTGTGCAAACGCACACCATGGCGCGTTTTAAGAGGTAGTTTTAACCCCTTGGCCGTGGCGCGAATTTCACCGCGGCGCAGGGGGGGTGGGGGGTGAGCGCGGCGCTGCCATGCTCGTGACGGAACCACGCCGTCATGAGTCACGGGCGGCGTGTGCTCATGACGGCGTGGTTCCATCACAGCACAGCCAACTCCTAATTCGCCCGCACAAGCGGGGAATTAATGCCGCGTGGGCGGAGCGGCAGCCGCATGACGGAACCACGCCGTCATGAGCACACGCCGCCCGTGGCTCATGACGGCGTGGTTCCGTCATAAGCAGGCAAGGGGTTAATCCCCCTGCACTATTATGGACTAGGGGCTTACAGAGGAGGTCATGCTAATCACAGGGGTACCCCAACGCATAGTGTTCCCTAGTGTATGTAGGTGTTTTCACTGTATTCTAAGTGTCTTTTAGCATACCACTGGCTCTAGGCCTGGTTAGTCAGAGTCAGTTAACACCAGTACCCATCTGAAAAATTTGTGGGCACAGGATGATTTTGTAACAAGGCCTCTTTCTGCTCCTCTGTTGGTTCTTTGTGCACATGTCTTGCTTCTTCCTGCACTTTTCTTCGTCTTTGGGGACTTCTGTTGCTTCTTTCTGCATTTCTTTTTTTTCTTTCTGTGCGTTTTTTCTTCTTTCTTCACATGTCCTACCTCTGTAGGCATAGTTAGAAACTAGCATTTAAAAAACCTTTGAAATTCACTAAAAAAACATAGGTTTGAGTTACGTTAAAGTTAGAAATTAGCATTTAAAAACCTTTGAAATTCACTGAAAAAAACATAGGTTTCAGGCACGTTATAGTTAGGAATTAGCATTTAAAAACCTTAGAAATTCACTGAAAAAACCATAGGTTTTAGGGACAGTTATAGTTAGTTGGACATTTCACTCGTACAAAACCATAGAAATTCCCCCGTTATAGTTAGTTCAGCTAACTATAACTCGCGCCCGCAATGCACTGCTGATGACGTCACATATTACATCACTCATGACATGGTCAGTGACATCACTGATGACATCTCAAATGACATCACTGATGACATCATCCAGTGACTGTGTGTTTCTGTAAAGTTTAAATATGTTTAATATATATAGGGAAAGGCGTATTGAAGAATGAGTGGGTGTATAAGTGTCTGAATGGATGATTTAGTAGGTGCGTGACTAACTCTATAAGTGAGTGATTAAACGTATCTTACTGAATGCATGGGTTAGTGACTAAACTGGGTGAATGTCTGTATCCGTCTGTCTGTTGCTGTGTAAGTGGCTGCATGGGTTTGTGAATAGCTACATGAGTGTCTATATGAGTTATTGATTGGTTGTCTGAGTATCTGTATGGGTGCCTGAGTGTTTGTGTGGGTGGGGTGTGTGCGACTCTGTGCATAGATGTGTGAGTGGGTGATTCACTGGGTGGATGGTTTCAAGAGTGCATCTGTGATAGACTGTATGGGTGGGTAAGTGTGTGTAAGAGTGTGTTAGTGAGTGAATGTATATCTCAGTGGTACATGTGTGAGTAACTACATATGTGAAAGGCAGTATATATGTGTGTTGGAGTATATAAATAGCTGTAAGCGAGAGTGTGTGATTGTGAGAGTGACTGTATGGATGAGTGTGTGCTTGTATCAGAGATTGTATAAGAGCGTAAGAATGTGCTAGTATTTGTATGAGTAAGTGAGCTGGTGTGTGTATAACTGTATAGGTGAGTAAATGGGTGTGTGCTTAATATTTTGCATGACGGACTAGGTGTGTGAGTACCTCTATGGATGAGTGGCGGTGTGTGAGTGTTTATGTAGGTGTATAAGTGCATATGATAGTCCTGTACTGAGTGACCGTAAGTATGAGTGACTGTACGGGTGAGTGAGTGGATGTGTGTGTAGACCTAAGAATCAGTGAGTGGGTATGTAGTTATTGGTGTTGGAGTGTCTATGGTTTTGAGAATGGCAGTCTGTAATTTAGAGTGGGTGTATCAAAGGTTATATTAGGGTGTGAGAAGATGCATGAAATTATCACATGGATGATGTCATCAGTGATGTCATCAGTGATGTCATTTGAGATGTCATCAGTGATGTCATCAGTGATGTCACTGACCATGTCATGAGTGATGTAATATGTGGATTGCGGGGGCGCGAGTTATAGTTAGCTGAACTAACTATATCGGGGGAATTTCTATGGTTTTGTACGAGTGAAATGTCCAACTAACTCTAACTGTCCCTAAAACCTATGGTTTTTTCAGTGAATATATATTATAGATAGATATATGGTAAAGGCATATGTGTTTTAAAAAATAAATATAAATATGTATATGTATTTTTATACACCAATACATATATGCATGTATCTGTGTATATATGGCTATAAGTGAGAGTGTGTGATTGTGAGAGTGGCTGTATGGATGAGTGTGTACTTGTATCAGTGATTGTATAAGAGCGTAAGAATGTGCTAGTATTTGTATGAGTAAGTGAGCTGGTGTGTGTATAACTGTATAGGTGAGTAAATGGCAGTGTGATTAATTATTTGCATGGCTGACTAGGTGTGTGAGTACCTCTATGGATGAGTGGCAGTGTGTGAGTGTTTATATAGGTGTATGAGTGCATATGATAGTCCTGTACTGAGTGACTATAAGTATGAGTGACTGTACGGGTGAGTGAGTAGATGTGTGTGTGTAGACCTAAGAATCAGTGAGTGTGTATATAGTAATTGGTGTTTGAGTGTCTATGGTTTTGACAATGGCAGTCTGTAATTTACAGTGGGTGTATCAAAAGTTATATTAGGGTGTGAGAAGATGCATGAAATTATCACATGGATGATGTCATCAGTGATGTAATCAGTGATGTCATTTGAGATGTCATCAGTGATGTCATCAGTGATGTCACTGACCATGTCATGAGTGATGTAATATGTGACGTCATCAGCAGTGCATTGCGGGGGCGCGAGTTATAGTTACCTGAACTAACTATAACGGGGGAATTTCACGGGTTCTGTACGAGTGCAATGTCCAACTAACTATAACTGTCCCTAAAACCTATGGTTTTTTCAGTGAATTTGTAAGGTTTTTTAAATGCTAATTTCTAACTATAACGTGCCTGAAACCTATGGTTTTTTCAGTGAATTTCAAAGGTTTTTTAAATGCTAATTCCTAACTATAACATGTCTGAAACCTATGGTTTTTTTCAGTGAATTTCAAAGGTTTTGTAAATGACAATTTTTAAATGTATTAATTGTTATATTTATTTTTTTGATACTGATTTACTACATTTTTTTAAACTATTTATTTTTAGATATTTTATTTTTTAAAATACATTGTAATTACATTATACATTACATTACAAAATATACTTTCTCAGAATGAATTACTTTAGTTTAAATACTTTGCAAATAGGCAATAGACTTTTAAGTACAGTAGTTACAGTTGTTGCAATGGGCAACACAATTTCAAACACAATGCAACATTGAGCTCAATGTGAATTTCAAGTTAAATGCAATTAGTTACTTTATGGATTACTTTTCTAACCACAGGACTGGATCCTAGATTCAGTCCTGGGACATCTCCTGTAAACAGTTGAGTAAAAGCGTTTTGGTTACAGTAGTGATTTTTAAGGAATATTATTGTATTTTAAAAGTTGACACTTAGAAACTTTTTCACATAGAATCACCAATGTTATCCTACGGGAGGAAATTCACTTAGCAGGTAAGTAGTGTTATCGTTACTTTTTCTTACTCAGTGGTGGATCCTGGATCCAGCACTGGTGCATCTCCTGTAAACAGTTGAAAGAATGCGTTTAAGTCATACAGGCGATTTTTAAGGAATATTTGTAGTTTGTGAAAATCGACACTTTGAAACTTTTCTGCTGAAAACCAGACAATGGATTCCTATGGAAGGAAATACAAGTTACTGGTAAATACGGTTAGAATTACTTTTCAGGGTCAGTGCTGGGCTAAAAGATGCAGCACTGGGTTCTCTCCTGATAACAGGTGAGTAAATCGGAATTCGTAGTTTGGCTGATTTTAGAGGAATATTATAAAGTTCCAAAACTCCACACTTAGAAGAATTTCCAAGTGAAACCAGTCAATGTTAGCCTATGGAAGGAAATTCAAGTTACTGGTAAGTGCGGTTAAAATTACTTTTCAGGACCAGTACTGGGCTTAAAGATGCAGCACTGAGGTCTCTCCTGATAACAGGTGAGTAAATCGGAATTCGTAGCTCGGCTGATTTTAGAGGAATATTTGTATGTTACAAAAATCGACACAGAAACTTTTTCAGCAAAAAGCAGGCAATGATATCCTATGGAAGGAAATTCAAGTTACTGGTAAGTACGGTTAAAATTACTTTTAAGGATCAGTACTGGGCTCAAAGATGCAGCACTGTGGTCTCTCCTGATAACAGGTGAGTAAATCGGAATTCGTAGTTCGGCTGATTCTAGAGGAATATTATAAAGTTCCAAAACTCCACACACAGAAGAATTTCCAAGTGAAACCAGTCAATGTTAGCCTATGGAAGGAAATTCAAGTTACTGGTAAGTACGGTTAGAATTACTTTTCAGGATCAGTACTGGGCTCAAAGATGCAGCACTGAGGTCTCTCCTGATAACAGGTGAGTAAATCGGAATTCGTAGTTCGGCTGATTTTAGAGCAATATTTGTATGTTAGAAAAATCGACACACAAACTTTTTCAGCAAAAAGCAGGCAATGATATCCTATGGAAGGAAATTCAAGTTACTGGTAAGTACGGTTAAAATTACTTTTCAGGATCAGTACTGGGCTCAAAGATGCAGCAATGAGGTCTCTCCTGATAACAGGTGAGTACATCGGAATTCGTAGTTCGGCTGATTTTAGAGGAATATTTGCACAATGGTGAAGGAAGGGGGTGGGGCCTAAGGGTGACATGTCTGCAAACACGCCATGTGACGCGTTTTAAGTTGGAGAATTAATTCCTCCTCAATCCCGAGGGTCCCTAGGGGCCAACAAGCCCACCAGATACCTCCAGTATGCGCCAGAGAGCTGCGTTGCAGAGAGGTGTTCAGAGGCCACGCCCCTTTTTACAACACTCTGCAACGCAGCTCCGTGGCGCTTACTGGAGGTACCTGGTGGGCTAGTTGGCCCCCAGGGACCCTCAGGATTGAAGTGGATTTAATTCCCCATATTAAAACGCGCCACGGGGCCTGTTTGCACACATGTCACCTGAAGCCCGCCCCTCCCTTCACCACTGTGCAAACGCGCCCCGTGGCGCGTTTTAAGGTGGGGGATTAAGTCCCCTTGAATCCTGAGGGTCCCTGGAGTCCAACTAGCCCACCATGTACCTCCAAAAGCGCCACAGAGCTGCGTTGCAGAGAGGTGTAAAAGGGCGTGGCCTCTGTACACCTCTCTGCAACGCAGCCCCCTGGAGCATACTGGATATTCCTGGTGGGCTAGTTGGCCCCCAGGGACCCCCAGTATTCAAGGGGAATTACTTCCCCTTCTTAAAACGCGCCAGGGGGCACGTTTGCAGACTGCTGCAGGGAGGGGGCGGGGCCTCCAGCACGATGCCGGTCTTTTTTTTTTTTTCTTTATAATTTTTTTGTATGGGAGGGGGGCTGCGTGGCCCCCCTTCCCTCTGCCACTTTTGGCCCCG
The DNA here is from genome assembly GCA_963921515.1 of Calotriton arnoldi. Taxonomy (NCBI): domain Eukaryota; kingdom Metazoa; phylum Chordata; class Amphibia; order Caudata; family Salamandridae; genus Calotriton; species Calotriton arnoldi. The sequence continues at coordinate 453,928 of CAWUFW010004422.1, forward strand.
GGACCCCATCCCCCGGGGCCTGAGGATTTTCTTTAATAAAAAAAAACGGGAAGGGGGCCGCCTGGCCCCCCTTCCCTGGGCCTCTATTGGCCCCGGGGACCCCATCCCCCGGGACATGCCCTCTTTCTTTTTTTATTAAAATCTTTGGAGGGGGGCTGCGTGGCCCCCCTCCTCAGGCCATTTAAGGCCCCGGGACCCCATCCCCCGGGCCGGCCTTGCCTTTTTTTTTTTTGAATATTTTTTTTATTTTTGGGGAGGGGGGCTTCGTGGCCCCCCTCCCGGGCCACTAATGGCCCTCGGGACCCCATCCCCCGGGGCCTGGCCACTCGTTGGGGACCATGGGGGGTCCCCAATCCCCCACAGTCCCGCCGGCTCCCGCGTCCTTCGGGAGCCGGCATTGCTTCCACATGGGGAGCTGCTAACATGCAGCTCCCCATGTGGAAAGCAATGTGCTTGGTTTTGGAAGAGAGAGCAGGTTTCCTGCTCTCTCTTCCAAAAACCAAAGCAGTTGGCTATGACAGGACGGGTGCCGCGAGGCTCCCGTCCTGTCATAGCAAACTACAGGGCCATCAAGGGCTCCAGGAGGGGGGCCGCGCGCCCCCCCCTCCCTCCATTGGCAAAGCCCCGGGGAGGTGGTGGTCCCCGGGGCTCGGGGGTCCGTAACGGACCCCCATATTGAAATATTTAGTGCCCCGGGGAGGTGGCGGTCCCCGGGGCGTGTGGGGGGCTCGAGCCCCCCCACCATTATTTTTTTAAAGCCCTGGGGGTTGGCGGTCCCCGGGGCTTGGGGGGCCTTAGAGGCCCCCCACATAAAATATAAACCCACCCCCCGCATGCCCCCGGGACTTGGGCCACCCGGGGGCAAAATTGCATCGGAGCGCGGGAGACCGCGCTTAGATTTTTTTTTTTCGGCGGGATCCGCGCACCCTAAGCGCATCCCGCCAATTTTTTTTTTTTTAAATGCTTTGCCTTGTGGGACCCCCTGAGCAGACCTAGGGGGTCAGGGTGGTTCTACCCTGCCCCCTTTGTGCGTTTTGCGCACTGGTTTCTTTTTTTTTTCTCAGCGGGATCCGCGCATCCCGCCAATTTAAAAAAAAAAAAATGCTTTTCTGCCCAGGGGGTCCTTGTGGGACCCCTGAGCAGACCTAGGGGTCAGGGTGTTTCTACCCTGCCCCCTTTGTGCGTTTTGCGCACTTGTTTCTGTGCCTCGGTTCTACCGAGGCATAAAATGGCTACCAACACTTCCTGGTTTGGAGTGTTGACAGCCACTTGACAGCCAATTAGCATGCAGCTCGTGATCGGGAGGGTACGTGGACCCTACTCGGCCATAGATATATATGTCTCTTTACTTTTGATTTTCTCAGGAACTACTGAACGGATTTACACCATTTAAGCAAAAGGCACGACACTGAACCAAGGGCTACCTATTTGCCAAATTTGGTGTAATTCCGTTCAGCAGTTCAGGCTGTAGCTGCGACTAAAGGTTCCTATGGAAAAATGAATGGGGAAAATGCGTTTTGGGACCCCCCTTTTTTCTCGGCCCCCGCTTGACGAATCACCCCGAGACTTTCAGGATAGGAGCGGACCGGAGCGCCCCAACAAGTTGGAAACTTTCGCGAAGATTCGTCAACCGGCGCCAACGTTATTTCAAATAGAATGTTGCGGATTTCCTATGGAAAATAGGTCCTAACTATAACTATCTACTGGCGACCGCCAGTAGATAATATATATATATATATAATAAAATAAATATATATACATATTTTTTCTTTTAACAACCTCCAACCCTTACCCCAAACCCACCTTAAACCCTAAAAATTCCCTAACCACCCAAAACCCCAAAGCCACCCAAAAAATTCCCTTAACATCCAAAAACCCAAACCCATCCTAAACCCTAAAAATTCCTTTGCCACCAAAAACCCCAAACCCACCCTAAACCCTAAATATTCCCTGAGCACCCAAAACCCTAAACCCACTCTAACCCCTAAAAATGTCCTTTGACATCCAAAACCCCAAACCCACCTTAAACCCTAAACAATAAAAATTCCCTTACCACCCAAAACCCTAAAAATACCCTTGCCACCAATAATTCCAAACTCATTCTAAACCCTAAAACTCCCCTTACCACCCTAAAACACATGCCCACCCTAAGATCTATAATTATCCTTGCCACCCTAAACTCCAACCCCACCCTAAACCCTTAAAATTCCCTTGCCACCCAAAAACCCAAACCAATCCTGAACCCTAAAATACCCTTGCCACCCAAAAACCCACACCCACCCTAAACCCTAAAAATACCCTTGCCACCCAAAAACCCACACCCAACTTAAACCCTGAAAACACCACTACCAATATATATATATATATATATATATATATATATATATATATATATATATATATATATATATATATATATATATATATATGAACACCATTTCCGAATCCCACATATGAATCGGACACCGACACAGGGGTAGCGTTGCCATTCAGTCTTGCGTTTCAATCAAAATCTCCGCTGTAACGCGTTTCGGCACACCTGCCTTGTTCACACAAGCAGTCACCATTGACAGAATGCATTTAAAAAAACAAAGAGTTGCGGTCACCTGACCCTCGACCTTCAATAGGCATAGAAGATAGACTTATACATTAACATAGAGTTTGCACGTTTTAGGAGCCTTAGTTAGCTATTAATCAATGGCTTATACATTTTTTATCCAATCATCATTTCATTCATTATCACAATTACAGCATTGTCATAATAAAATTAATATTAACAATTTAAAAATTTCATTGCCATTAAATGACCAACGTGCGCCTGTTCATTATACATTTAGGTACATGTAGTGTTTACAATTGTTACACCATATTAGTCCAGGACCAGTGCCCTTTTGTCCTATAATTCCACTCCATGATAAATCTCATTAGGAGTGTACAAAAAAAAGGGGATTTATCATCTTATGTAGGTTATACTCTTATGTCTCATTCAAGTTTTTTCTCCTTCTCTATAACTTTTCTTAGCATGAAACAGTATATAACCAGTTTGCCATTGTCATTTCTTATTATCAATTTTGACACTCACTCTATATAAAAACCTTAATCATAAGAAATGTGCAAAAAGGACAAAAATACGAATAAAAAGTTTGCTTTTCAATCATGCAATAATCAAATAAAGTGCAAGTGCCCTTGTTCACTTTTTCTTGGATATTCAATCTTTTCAATTATGTTCAAAATTCAGGTGATTTTTCACTTTGATCTGCAGATGAACCTATGGTTAAACCAAATATTTCACTTTAAATATGTAATCTCAGATCTTTATCACATTACATGCAACTGCATTACAGTACTCCAATAAATGTGCAAATGTGCTTAAATGAAGTGCAAGTGCTTTACAGTACATAACCTGGTACGCAAATGCCTCAATACAATGCTAGTAATGAATAGAATTACATTTTTTAACCTTATACGGTGCAAATGCATTACCAAAATTTAAATATGTGCAAATTTGCTAAATAAAGTGCACGTGCTTCACAGTACAAACAGCCCTAAAATATGTTCATTATATATCATTGTCAGTTGCATTGATGGTTCAATATTACTTCGTAGTTGATATTCAATAAAAACACCTGAATAGAGTAAAAATTGACTATTACATAGATAAAAAATTTGATATAAACACTACAGTTTTCCTTTTAAATGATGTTTGTCTACCTTCATGTCTCTGTTAAATATTAAAATTACTGATTTAAAACCCTACTGCAATGGATAACTCTCTTACATTAAATGAACATGCAAATCCTCTTCAGCATTTAATCCAAGTGGATTCTTTGAGTTAAACAGTAAAATGTATTTTGACTCAAGCTGGCGAAGTTTACTATCTCGGTTCCCACCTCTTCTAAGTTTTGGTACTTGGTCAATTGCAAAGTATATTAATTCATTAATGTTCCCTTTGTGTACCTCATTGATGTGGCGTGCTACCACATAACTTTTATCATTATTTTTTATTGCCCTGAGATGTTGCAATATACGGACGTGCACCATGTGTATCGTGCTTTTTGGACATGTACATTGTAGGATGTAGACCACAAACTCACTCTTACAGTTTAGTGAGCATCTTATTTTCCATGGGCTATTTAACAAGGGTGATATGACTTGTTTTTCGCTTCGGCCAAATTTACTATGTTCGATGATCTAAGAATGCGCCCGGACAATGGCCAAGCGGTTGTGCTGGTGCTGCTGGACATGTCAGCGGCATTCGACACGGTTAATCATAGTATTCTGCTAGAGAGACTAGAAAGCATCGGAGTTAAGGGTCAGGCCTTAAGATGGCTTCAGTCTTATCTAACGGACAGATCACAGGCAGTAAGCATTCGACCCTTTACATCTTCGAAGACAGTTATTCAACATGGGGTCCCGCAGGGCTCAGCGATCAGCCCAATTTTATTTAATATCTATCTACGCCCACTTATCCCCATCATCAAATCTTTTGGAGTAGATTTGGTCAACTATGCTGATGACACACAGCTTATGTTTTCCCTGGAGGGAGATCAAAACATTTCTATGGATAGATTTCACGAATGTATGACCATTACCACACACTGGCTTAGGCACAACTTCCTCCAATTCAACGGAGAAAAAACTGAAGTTGTATACTGCATGACAAGCAAAGTAGGCCGCCCCCTCCCTGTTGACTTCCGGCTCACCCCTACAGATAGCGTGCTAACACCTACCAAAACAGTGCGCAATCTGGGAGTGATGATGAATAACAATCTCCAAGTAGATTCACAAATAAACAAAACAGTGGGCACCTGTCTCTCGCTGATCAGAGCCCTTAGAAAGATTCTCCCACTACTACCAGCTTCTGCTAGAACACAGGTAGTGAGGAGCGCTATCTTGAGCAGGCTAGATTACTGCAACTCCTTGTGTCTTGGCGCTCCCAGCTCCTCGATAAGGAAGTTGCAGAGGATCCAGACAATCGCAGCAAAATTGGCCCTAAATCGGCAGCGCAGATCCTCAGCATCTCAGGCCCTAAGGGATCTTCACTGGCTACCGATTCAGCAGAGAATATTTTTTAAATCTCTCTGCATAGTTTTTAAGGCAGCAAATGGTCTGGGTCCTAGGCCTTTACAGAGAAAGTTCACGTGGTATACGCCCACAAGAAACCTTCGCTCGGCCACAGCAAATCTGGTTAATGCCCCTAAATTCAAGAGAGCTAGAACAGGAGGGAGAGCTTTTAGCTCTGCAGCCTCGCGATTATGGAATGAACTTCCATCTGACATCAGGAAGAGCAGAGACATAATGCAATTCAGGAAGAAACTAAAGACATGGCTATTCCCAAGGGAAAAGAACACCTAGACGTAATACCTGGATTCTCCAGTGCTCCTCCTGCTGTCCCTCCCCCCTTAGGCTTCTAATTATCTGTAACTCTCATTTTCGAATATAGTATGACACATTACATCTACGTACACCTTCAGCGCCAGGATACCCGTTGGGTGATAGTGCGCTATATAAATACTGTCTACATTACATTACATTACATTACATGCCTTACATTTAAAGCATTTGTGGAAGCCGGGGCTGGCTTTTAGCCAACCTCCCCCTTTCGTCACTTCCGGGCTAGTATTGAACAGGTCATTCCTCATTGACTTAGCCTTGTTAAAAGTCACCATGGGTCTATGTGACACCACACCCTGCAGTATTGGGTCTTGTTTCACTAAATGCCAATGCCTACACAGGCTATCTCTCACTTTAGACTGGTAGGCATTGTATCCAGTGATCATCCTGATTTGATCTCCAGTTTTCTTTTTCTTTTCCTTCAATTTTTCTACATCAGGTCTTAACATTGTTTCTCTTTCAGTTTTGTCCACTTTATCTCTTGCCTGCTTCAATATGTCAGATTTGTACCCTCTCTGTGCAAATCTTTCTGTTAGCGAATCTTGCGCTTCCTGTAGGGCCAGTGGCTCACTGCAGTTTCGTTTCATCCTTAGATGTTCAGCATACGGGATGCTCATTTTAAGTCGCTGAGGATGAAAACTTCCTGCATGCAGGATAGTGTTTCCCGCTGTTGGTTTTCTAAAAGTATGGGTATGGATCACCCCTTGTTTAACATATACTTCTAGATCCAAATATGAGACACTGGATTCACTGATATGATCTGTGAATCTTAAATTGAGGTCGTTATCATTGATGTCACATACAAAAGCTTTGGCAGATTCCTTTGATCCATCCCACAGTATGAAAAGATCATCAATGAATGGAATCCAAGTCACTACATGGTCCTGTTGTATTTGGTTTTGAGCACCTGCTCCTCCTACCAGCCCATATGCAAATTAGCATAGCTGGGGGCGAAGCAGGTGCCCATTGCTGTTCCCTGTAGCTGCTTGTATATGTCTCCCCCAAACATGAAATGATTGTTGGTTAAGCACAATCTACACATTTCTACCAGCATGCCTGAATGTTGGTACAAATAGGTCTTGTATTCAAAAAGTGCTGTATTGCTCGCAAACCATCTTCATGAGCAATGCTCGTATATAGACTCACAACATCCAATGTGATCAGGAGATACGAGTCTTTCCAGACCACAGTGGCAATTTTATTCAGGAAGTCTCTTGTGTCCTGAATGTATGCAGGTAATGTCTTAACATACACCTGTAGGAAGGAATCTAGATATCTTGAAGTGGGCTCAAATAAACTGCCTATGGCAGAAATTATAGCCCTGCCAGGTGGTGTTTCTTTGTTTTTATGGATTTTGGGTATTAAATAAAGGGTGGGCATCACTGGATTCTCCACTCTTAAAAATAAATACTCAGTTTGCGAGATCAACCCTAATCCCCGCCACCTAGCTAGATCTTTGAGATATTTCTGCTTCACTTCAAATAAGTTGCTCTGCGGTACTTTAAGATAACATTCATGGTCCCTCAATTGCAGTTTAGCCTCTGCATTGTAAGATTCTAGTGGCCAAAGAACTAGATTGCCACCTTTATCCGCTTGTCTAACCACAATATCTTGTCTGTTTTTTATTTTGGTGACCACAGCATGGTAATATTTCTCAAATTGATTACCATTTTTCAAAAAACCCTTACTTGAGACTAATGACAACTCTTTCAGATCCTTAATAACATGATCTGAAAATATGTCTATGGCATCTTTTTGGGTGTTGGGTGTGAATGTTGATTTGGGTCTAAATGGGGTTGCAGTGCTATCAAAAACATCTAAGCACAATAGATCTGTTGTTTGACTCATAGACCCCACTAATGGTAACCCCTCACCCTCCCGATGAAGTAGTTGTAAGTCAAAAAGTACCTCCATATCGCCAACCTCTAGATTCCCAACTTCTTCTCTCTCAGGTAGTTTTCTCTCAGGGTTGACACTACTATTGTGGAAAAATTTCCCGAGCTTTAATTTTCTTATAAATTTGAAAAAGTCAATACGAGTCTGTGTATAGTTAAAGTTCGTGCGGGTACAAAATGATAGTCCCAATGATAAAATTCTTGTTTCTTCGTTTGTTAGGATCAGATCTGTCAAATTGATTATGGTTGTTGTTTCTTCCATCCTCTGTGTTGGTATGAGTCCTTCTTCCTCGTTCCTGAACGGAGTTCCATGCCTATGCCGTCTGTTTTTGCGTTTCCTTGTTGCTCTTTTCTTTTGCCCTGCGGGTTCGGCCTTGTGCTCTGAGTCCGGTCTAAATATAAAAAAACGAATTCTTCAATTACCGATGGAGGGTCATCAAGCTGCTCAAGATTACGATTTCCTTCTTCAGATCCGGTTTCTACATCGGAGCTTACTAGGGAACTTGCTTCGGAACTCATACCGCCACCAGTATGTGGCTCACCATTTTTCTCTTGCCCTCCGCCTTTATTCATGGGTTAAAACATATATATATATATACAGACATATATGCATATCTAACAGCTTTGGACTTACCTGCGAAATACTTACATTTTTTGTGGTAAAGGCATGCATTGTAAAGGCATATGCGAGGTAAAAACGTGCGTGGTAAAGCTTTTGTTGTAATGGCATGCGTGGTTCATGTTGCGTTGTAAATGCTATTTTCCCACCAAAAAGGATATACATCAACAATACCTTTGGACTGTGTGTTCACTAGGCCCTAGCATCTGCATGCTTATCATCATCAATAAGTCAAATATGACTTAATGTCTGTCAAAATATACTGCAATGTTGTACCAATATTGGCATAAACTGAAAGCAGGCTACCATTGTTTGGACATTTTGCGATTTTAACACTTACTTCACGTCAGTAAAGTGTATGTCCTGTCAACATTCATTCTTGAATTTCATGTCAAGAACGGAGGCTAGCATTATGCATGTCCTTTTATAGCCACTCCAAACTGCATCACTTTAAAGCATATCGTAAGCACACCTAAAACTCCAGAATTAGAACTCCACCACAGTGCATATAACGAGATGACAGCAGCCATCTTCCTCTTTTATTGGCTGCTCCTGTCAGTTAAGTATCAGCTAGCACTTCCATTTTTATTTTTTTGTATAATAGTTTGCTGTAAAATTGTGTTGTGATATGATGTGTTTATCCATGATATTTTTATAAATATGGTTTTGTTGTTCGGTAGTAGTGTGGATTGTTTCTAATTCTCAATTTATGGGAATATTTTGTTACTTTAATTTAGACTTTTAATTAGTTAGATCGAAGAAGGTTTTGATTTTGAAGTTAAAACTTTGTAAAATGTTCATAATTTTCAGGGTATAAGAAGTTAGCAGTTTGTTTTACATTTACCTCGTGCTGGTTGCGGCTTCATTTAAAAGACGCTTGTTGCAAGCTTGAGGACGGTCTGGGCAGGGTCTTCGCTGGCTATGTGGCTCAGTGATGTGGCGCGTTGAGTATGCGCTAACATCACTGAAAAGACCAATAAAGGGAGTGGTTGCAAAGAGATTTAATCTTACGGCTGCCTGCAAGTTCAGTGAGGTGTTGGTTACGCATTCATGTCACTGAATCATTCTTTTTGGTTTCTAGGCTACTGTACTTGGACACGGACAGACACTGAATTTTGCATGTGAGTCAGTGCATACTAATAAAAGTGGAAATATCAATGAGCGTTCAGGGTTGCCATAGGGATGAGTTCTCGGCAACCCTGACAGTTGAGAGGATCGTTGATGGTGCGGTTACATTAGTTAGGAGACGATGGAGTGGTAGTTAGTGAGAGTTTTTACCGACCGACTCGTACAGCCATCCGAACGAGCTAGTACGATGCAAATGTACGCGTTGATTCCGACCGACTCGTTTCCGGGTCTGAACCGCTCCGACCGACCCGTACGGACACGGCTCGCACCACGCAATGGAGACGTTACCCGACCGAGCAAGTACGATGCGCGCTTCGAACAGCCCGACCGACTCGTACCGTCCGGCTCCAAAGAGCTATCGGAGCTGGACTTCGGGGTCCGTGTCGGACCCCCTTCACCCGTAGCCTTGCGAGTCGCACACAGGGGGACCCATGGGTCCCCTACACATGCATGTACGGTGCGGGTTGCACCGACGCGTACCCACTGTAGGGGCGCCCTTGTTCGCGACGTACCCATTCAGACAATGGGAGCCCGTGTACGCGTCGTACGAACGGCTCCCATTGACTTCAATGGGAATCCGACCGAATGGAGTCCGGCAGCATGCGGCCGCATCGTACTCGTTCGGTCGGACTGCAGGAGTCCGGTTCGGTCGGAAATCCCTCGGGTCCGGCTCGGTCGGAGAGATTTCCGTCCCGGATCGGAATCGGCCCCTTAGTCTTCGTCAACATTTTACACTCGGTTTGATGACCATCAAAAGCTATGTGTTGTATCGTGTTTAAAGGGGTATGAGAGTAGATGGCTGAATACAGGAAGGATGGAGTGAATCAGTTATTGATTTTGTATGTTAGACCATTTAATCCTGTGAGTGCTGCAACTATTGCTCTTTGGGTAAGATGTTGTATGTTAGAATCTGGTGTGGATTTGTTGACGTTTGGGGCACATTCAGTAAGAGGTGCTATAGCAAGTAAAGTGTTTGCATCTGGGGGTCCCCTGGAGGAGATTCTGAAGGTGGCAGACTGCTCTAATGCGGGTGTGTTTGCAAAATTGTATTTAAAACCTACAGAACATGTTTCTGCTGTGGTTTTATCACAGCTTTGAACATGCATAATGCTAGCATCCAGTTTTGGCATGAAATGTAGATTCTCCTAGTTTTTATGATCAGAGAATCCGGATTTCATTAAAGACACAGAGGTTAGCATTATCCCTCCCTCCCTTCCCAGGTAAGTTTAAGAGGAAGGGTTAAGGTTTGGTGTTGAAGATTTTGAAAAAAAAATATTGGGTAAGATAATTTAGGTTTATGGCAGTTTTCATTCAGAGTTATGTTGTGTTTAATTCACAGAAAATCTTTAGATATGAAGAATGGAAGAAGGAAGGAAGAATCCGAAGGAAGGGATAAACTTGTTCTAAACGTGTGGATTTGATTGAAGTTCTGGAAGATCCTTGGAGCAGCAAAAAGAGGAAGATGGTTGCTGTGTTCTGGTTTCTATGGACTGTGGTGGAGTTCTAATTCTGAAGTTTTAGGTGTGCTTATTATATGCTTTAAAGTGCTGCAGTTTGGAGTGGTAATAAAAGGTTTCACTGTAATGTTGCAGAACATCACAATGATTCATTTATGACATTTACTTTAAAGATTGGAACTTAGTACACCTTTATGCATTTCAACATTTACTTAATGAGTCATGAGTTTGGCCTGAATTGGAGTTATCCTGATGGGATACTCATACATATATGTGATGGAACATTCCATCTTCCAAAATACCTTCAAGTTTCCCATATTACTCTGTCATTGATTATTCATCTGGACATGACAAAGGACATTGAGGAATGGTTTGGGGTAATTGGTACTCTGTCACCATTGTGTACACATTTCTGTTTGTGTTTCATCAAACGTTGTATGCCTATCTCAATTATTTGGCCAAAAGCAGACTGTTTTCCACACACATTTGTGAAGCAGTAAGACATCATGCAAATCGGTCACTGTTTAACTTGAATTAACCATTGTTTCTGATGCTGAACATATTTTGGATATGTATTGATACCAATATATAGCCATCCATTCTTTTGTCACTAGTCATGTTGGATCACATGCTCACTCTGGTTTGTGTAGAATCCCAACTGACCAATGTGACGGTTAGTACATCCACTGTATCATAAGCGCCTAGTATGGTATGTCACCTGTAATAGGGCCAATATGACATCATCCACATCAGTGAAGGAGCATCACACCTAACACAATAAAGACCTGTTGCCTGTTTTTTACAACTGTCCCTCATTACATCAAACAACATGATCTATATGTGGAGTTTGGGCACCCATGTGTCTGCTTAGAACAGTCCATTGGCTGGGGACAGGAATCAGGTGGGGTCATTATCCAATAAAATAGACAAAGCCAATCATCATACACCTTGTACAAAATGTACACCTTCAAGAACTCTTCTTGAGCTTTGGACATGGTCACCTTCAATGTTGATGGCCTACATCCTGGCTGTAGCAAAAAATGGGTCATGCAACTCTGAAGAACTAACCTCCTTGTTGCTGCTGTTGGCCCCTCAACTGCCCATCAAGCCCTGGATATGCCACCGCAAAAATGCTGGCCATTAGGAGGGTCAGGGTGTGGCACACACCCCTTACATGTTGAGAGCACTTCCTGAGCTGGATTTCTGCTTTCTTATGGGTCCAGCGTCTTAGGTCCTCCCACTACTTGCGGCAATGGACACTGTGCCACCTGTAGACCCCCTGGGTCCTCACCTTTCTGGTGATGGCCTTCCATATGTAGCGCTTTTGATGGGCATTGACCTGTATGGATACATGAAAGGAAAGAACAAACAATGGTATTGAGACTATTTGTTTGTCTGTATTGCTGTCACAATATTGTCTACAGTTATCAATAGCATAAGTTCCCATACAGCATGTGCATTGTCACATGCTGACCCAAACCAATATCCTCACACACTTTAATAGTGATCTATTGCCTATCCTATCCCATGTCATGGCCTAAACACACAAATTCAGGCCTGTGACATCATCTAGCCTATAGGCCCCTACATAATCTGTGATGTGATCTACTTCAGATCAGTGCTAAAGATTGTGAACTACTGAAGGCTAAACAATAATGATTAAGGCTCAGTGAATAGTGTCCACTGTGAATAACGGCCTGAAATTTGGACATGACCTTGTTTGAAATGTGAATCAATTGAAAATAAGTGTTAGCTCAATAAGTCAGGGAACTCTCCTTTTCAACTGTTGTGCATTTAAAAGCATTCAGGGGCATATTTTAAGTACAACTCAAATGTTGACCAGCAAAGGATATATGTTCTTGACAGCGGTACCTCAGTGCATTAGTTCTATGACCCTGTGACTCAAGCCCACCCTGGCCCATGATTCTGAATTCGCACTGCTCAATGACAACATTTGCTGTCTGCAGCCTGATGATCATGATGTCACATGCATTCCGCCTTTCTTCATCTTTTACATTTCAGGAGTCACCTTGTGTCCATCCAACAAGTGACCTCAAGGCTGTGTGTCACTGTGAAGGGGTCTGGGAGCTACTGGTAGCTCCCAAACTACATTTTAGAGAGCCCCGGTCTAGGCTGAGTGATTTGTGGGACTATACACAAAGCTAACATAATTTTCAAATGTTTTTTACACAGTACATATATATCTCCAGGTGTAAAGATTCTATGATGTGTTTACCATTTACTATGATGTTATTTGGCATCTTATCCCAAGTACATCAAACATATTTATGCATAGATCGCTACATATACTCCAATTTGAATCTAGGGCTTTAAACACACAACACATATTGGGGGTGTTGTATATTTGACATTGGAGAGTGCATACAAATGCCTGACATCATTGTCCTATGTAAGGACCACATTATGTGACACTTAACATCAATCACTACACTTCACTCTGGAACTCAAAGGGACATTGTAGCCTGTGTAAATGGAAAAGAGCCAGTTAGACAGATTCACATATGAATGCCAAACATGTGCCTGTTCCTCTGGTGAGCCTTAGAGCTGGCCAGACAGGTAAAGGACCTCATTTGCCAGCAACTCCAGCTCCTCTGCCATGAAGGCAGGGGTCCTCTCACCTGTTGGACCTGGCATGGTAGCTCCCAGTGGTCAGAAACAGCAGCAAAAGTGGAGGAGGACTTGATAGCAGCAGTGTTAGGTGGCAAGTGAGCTTTTTTCCAACCACAGCATAGATGTACGCGACGCACGTGATCGTCGGCGGAGACGGACACAACCATTGGCCTTCTACCATTAAGTTTACCAATGTTAGCATATGGCTGTGTCCTTCATGGAATTTACAGCCCACTGTGTGGTCGACTGCTGCCGCCGCCTTCTGATTCCAAATGTCTTATCAGCGAGGTCAGGCACCCACCATTTTAGGACTTCAAACTCCTGTGTTAGTGACTATTAAGTGCGTCACTGTCACTCCAAATGGGGGCTAGTTTGTTCAAATAATCACACTTCGATGGGCACTAATTTTTTTTAAATAAACAATTATGTGTAGTGCGTTACTGTCCTGAAATGCAATATCCGCACTGTGTTGTGTACACCTCTGTTGATTGTATTTTCAAGGAAAATAGTCAAAATGAAATGAAAATATGTAAATAGTGTCTTTGTAATTGATTTATTACACATTTATTTATTTTTCAGAGGCATGTCCAGGCCATAAATGTTATTTGTAATGGCTAAAGGACAAGAAGCAAATGTTGCTTCAAAATATGTATTAAACCATTTACATTTGTCAAAAAACATGACTTTTGTATTGCTCATCAAATATGTTGCTGTGGATAATGTAAAAATTGTTCATGTTTGCCTAATGCAGACATATGAACCCTGGGAGAGTGAGGAGACAACAGCTTCCGGTGTATTACCCATTTACAGACCTTGCAACCATGGAAGAAAGGGTTATAATTAAGAAGTTCAGGTTGAATATGCAAACTATGCTGGATTTATGTCATCAGATGGAGCAAGATCTTCAGCCTCACAACAGAAATTCCACATCCATTACACTGATTGTCAAAATCATGTCTATACTTAATTTTGTGACCACAGGATCCTTTCAATACACTGAGGCATTATCTGGTGGTATGTCACAACCAACTTTCAGTGGTGTGCTACAAGAAGATATCGTCAATGATGAGACACATCAACAGCTTCATCCAGTTTAAAAGGCAGCAGGATTTAGTCAATGAGAAGGTGACTTCTATGGTTTGGGTCACCTACCACATGTGGTTGGAGCAATTGATGGGACACATATTGCCTTAGTGCCACCACACGCCAGAGAACAAGTCTACCAGAATCGAAGGAACTTCCATTCAATCAACGTGCAAGTTGCCTGCTTACCAGTTTTGTACATCACAAGCATCTGTGCCCATTTCCCGGCTCTGCCCATTATCCCTTTGTACTACGGAACAGCCCTATACCCCTGCAAATGTCTCAACATGGACCTGAGAGGGCCTGGATTGTTGGTCAGTGCAATCTTTCACAATATTTTTTGGGGTATTGCTAGTTGCATAATCTGGAATTCTGTTACATTATTTTGGGCCTTTTTTGTCTTCCATCTAGGAGAGTCAGCGTATCCCAACTGAATATAGTTGTTGGCACCACTGAGGAATCCAACAACGCCAGGGGACGTCTGCTTCAATGAGGCCCATGGATGAACATGGCGGCCAGTGGAACAGTCTTTTGGGCTCCTAAAGGCCAGGCTTCATTGCCTGGATAAAACTGGTGGAGCCCTCCCCTGCTAACCCAGTAAGGTGTGCCAAATCACCATGGCCTGCTGCACGCTCCACAACATAGCCCTCCGACGGAACATCCCTCACATTGCACCGGATGGAGACCATGAAGAGGCTCCAGGTGAGAATCCTGATATGCCAAATAAAGATGATAGTGGTGAAGAGGAAGGAGTTGACTTCTTCTTATGAGTGTAATATATCTTTACATATCATGGCTTTCACCATTATACCAACTATTAAGGTGGTGATGAGAGACGTATAAGGTGGTACGTTGTTGGGATGGGCAAGTGCAGGGAAAGTCAGGCCAAAGATGTTTGTAGATCAAAGTGTGGACACATTGACTACTGTGCTCAGCTACATTGCTATTTCCTGATTCTTTTGTGAAACTGTGCTCAAAAAGTTGACTTTGTAATGTGGCCGTCATGTTCTGTGTGATTGGCAATGTTTTTGATTTGATCTGTTTTAGGTTCCTTCAGCATGTTATCATCATTTGGATATTTCAGAGTTGTAACATTTGCACGTATATGGTATGTTTCCAAGTACAAAGGGAACCTGAGTTGATCCTGAAAAAGACAGATAAGACTTTGGATGTACAAATCTTGTACCAAGGCAACTTGCACTATAAGTGAATTGTAGATTTGAAGATTACATTGGACTTGTTCTCTGTCGTGCATTGGCACTAAAGCAATATGTGTGCCATAATTTGCTGGGTGTCGCTGTGTCACATCATTGTGGGATCCACTTCTTGTGGCACAACACTGAAACTTGGTTGTGACATTCCACAAGATACTGGAACAGTGGTTTGTAATGGTCTTGTGTCTACAAACTGTAGTGTTGCTATTGCTTTGTCTCTTGGTGTTCTTGATATGGGATTCCATTCATGAGCCAGAAGATCTGTCTACAGCTGATGACATGAATCAATGATAATTTGCCTATGCTATCTTATTGTTTTGGACCTGTTCCCTTCTTCCATGTTGACAAGGTCTTGAGCTGGAAATGTGCAAACTGGCACTGAGTATTAGTGTAATGTATGGATTGTTATGTTAGTGCTAATGTTGACAGACAAGTTTTGGTCAAATGGGATAAACATGGTTGTTCCTGATTGAATGGTATGACATATTTTGGGAGTCATGCTTGGGAACTTGAAATAAACAATACCTACTTGCAAATCATCTATGTTGAAACTATCTTTTGATGTTTTTCCATTGTCAAGTTATGATGCAATAAAACAAATGCACTGATAGAGTTGATGTATACAACACCAGTCTATGACTTTTTGACTTGAAACTTTACTGTAACAAACGTGATGGAATTAAAGAGGGTGAACATAACAAAAGCAAAGCAAAAAGTGAAGAAGTCAGTCATGGTGGATGAAAACATAGTTGGAGAGTCAAAATTGTTGGAAGTCCAATATCCAAAATACTACTGCTATCAGAAAGGCAAAAGGGTCCATAAATAGTCCATTTAGTCAATGGTACGCACACACTGGAGGAAATTAGCGTCAAGATTTTTTGCTGGCGGTGGCAGAGGTATTGCCATCCTCACCTCCTAGAGATCTGCGTGGATGTCCCCTGCCGCAGGGGGGATCCAAAGGTGCAAGGGCTATGGGGGCTGCAGGTGGTTGTTCCTGTAGTAGGGCCTTCCTTCCTGCGGCTGTGGCAGATGTAGATTCAAGATGTTGTAGGACCACAGGAAGGGGTAGATGGTTCTGGGAAAGCCCTGCACATGTAGATGTAAATATCCTGCAGCACCCAAATCAGGGAGCCCATATTAGAGCTATGGGCCTGCATCTGGTGGTTATGCTCCCTCTGTAGCTGCTTTACCTCCCAGAGCTTGATGAGTACTTGGCCCATCATGTCTTCGGACTGATGGTAGGCTCCCAAGACTTGGTCGATGGTGGTCTGGGATCCAGTGACCCTAGTGCACTCAGTATGCTGGCCCACAAACACCCTCCCACTATCCCTAACCCCACTACCCTGTGCCCTTGGCTCAATGTGCCCCAGTCACCCCATATGACTGGGTCCTTTGTGAGCTAAAGGTGGTGTGGTCTCAATATTGCCCGGGACTAGGGGGCACATGATCAGTGTCACAGTGGGAGGAACACAGGAAGTGGACTCTTCAGGATGCTGAGGTGTCACAGCTGCAGTGGGAGGTGGCAGTGTGGGCGCAGGGAGTGGAGGAGGAATAGGAGATGACGGCATGGGATATATGTAATCATCCCATTCTTCCTGGGTATCAACGTCAGTGTGTATTTCTCCTTCCTCCACTTGTTGTTGGTCCACATTTTGAGTATCCTCTGCAATAATAATTGGAGGAGGCAAAACCTTTTCCCTGGTGGGCTTAGGTGTAACTTGTCCTGCGCGCTCAACAGGGGAATGTTGAGGAGGCGGAGGATGTTGCGGAGTATTAGCCTCAGGAAAGCATCTGTAATAATCATTTAACATATGACACAAGTCCGTCACCAATGATACCGGGACGTTAATAGATGGTTCTCTAAAATGGCGAGGATCTTCTTCATCATAGGGATAACATTCTTGAAAGGATTCTGGCTGTTGTACAGTAGCCGTATCAGTGAATGAATACTCTCCTGCTAAGTAAGAGGAATGGTCATTGTCCTCCAAGTCCTCATCATCAGAGTGCTGACACTTTTAGTTGAGATGGACTATATGCAGGGCCAAACATGCTCTCCTCTTCAGACTCCTGAAAGTCAGACGTGCTGGAGGTAATAGAGATATATTTGAAAAGTTGACGGAGTGGTGGTAGACGGAGAAATTCGCGTCGGCGGAGGAAGTATCGTCGACGATGAATGTCTCGTCGACGGTGGTCTCGTTGACGATGATGCTGTCGTCAAAGTCAACTGCGGTCCTGTCGTCACAGTGGCCGTCGACGTTGTGACCGTCGACGTTGTAGCTGTCGCTGAAGAAGCATCGACGGTGTAGAAATCACCTCAGGTCTACCAACGGCGATAGCTCTCGTCAACGAAGCCGAGAACATTGCTCCCTCACAGGAGTCAAGGTAGCAGAGACTGGAGCAGAAGATGATTTTGAAGCCACTTCTTCATGTTTTTTGTGGTGTTTCTCCCCAGATTTTTCCTGCTCCTGCGATTTTGATCTTTTGGAGTCCCCTTGGTGAGAAGAGGAGCTGCCTTCTTTTCTTTTACTGGAGGAAGAATGGGGTTTTTCCTCAGTCACAGAGCCAGATTCAGAAACAGCTTTTTTCTTCTGAAGCCAGAGGAGCAGTCTTCCTTCCCTGTCCTTCAGGGTCTTTGCCGAGAAAATTCGACAGTAGTTGCATTCCCTGGGCTTATGGTCAAGGTAGAGGCAATAGAGACATTGCTTGTGGGGATCTTCTGAAAAAAGTCTAGATTTCACACAAGTTTTACAGGGCATAAACAACCCTTTTTATCTGGCATTTTGAAAGTCACAGAAAGGAATACCTTGAGCTGGAAGCTTGAGGTCAAAATTTGAAAAAGCCAACTGTCCTTGAGCACAGCTCAGAGAGACTCCCAATCACACGATGTGCGGTAAGAAATCTGAGGTGTGGTGGCTCTGGGGAGAGGATTACTCTGAGGTCTCTGCTGTGATTGGCTGAACTTTGGATGTTGTAAAATGAGGTTGAAAGAGTACTCAATTGAATTTTAATTCTTTGGAGGTCTATGTAATGTATTCAGTACTACTATTTTCTACTGTTAACATGGGACTCCCACCATGACGACGGGGAAGATTCAAGCATGTGAATCTATCAAAGATACAATACTGGAGAATACATATGTAGAACTCTTATTTGGCTGAAAGAAAGGCTGTAGATGCGTCAATCAAACCTCTGCATTGGCATCGAAGGGCGATCTGTGGGTTCTGCCCTACGCAGTGCTGACAATGCAATGATTTAGTAGAAAATCATCTGCAGAACCCACTTCTAAAGCCCAAGACCGGAAAGGGAACCTTAGACAAGGGCAGGACTCACAGATGGCAGAGTACAGCAGCATCAGCAGAATTTTAGGAAGTCTTTTGTGTCCCTGAGACTTCCGAAAACAGGAGGCAAGTTAACAAGTCCTTTGGAATCACTCTGGCTCAAGTGAGATGTGTCTAGTCATTGTCCTCTGTAGGGCAGCGATCAGCAGGCAGCAGGGCAGCTCAGCAAAGTAGAGAAGCAGTTCCTTGGAACAGTCAGTCAAGGCAAGGAAGCAATCCTTACAACAAAGCAGTCTTCACTGCTGCAGAGTTTTTCCCAGGTCCAGTATTGAACTAATTTGGTAGGGTCAGAGCCCCAGTCCATATACCAAAATGTGCCTTTGAAGTGGGGTGTGAATTCAAAGCAGCTCCTTGAAGTGCACAGGCACCCTTTCATTCCAGAAAGGGGTTGGGAGCACACTGCTTCACCTCCCAGCACAGTTAACCCCTTAGCATTATGGTAAATGCAGTTCATTTTAAATGCTTACTTGAGTTTTTGCTGAAGTGTTTCACCAAAGTTGGTGCAGGTTAGTGCTGTCAATCTCTAGTCACATGTGTTTCTTGATATGATCCTTCATCAGTAGAGATCAAAAACGAGATGTATCCGGGGTTGCCGAGCAAGCAGCCACAATCCTTTCAGGTCTCAGTACCTCTCACAGGGGCACAGGTGCATCTCCAAAAGCTCGTCAGCTCAATGGCTCAAGGGAGCCTTTTCAAACAGAAGGGGGATGGGAGCACACTGCTTCACCTCCAAGCACAGTTCACCCCTTAGCATTATGGTAAATGCAGTTCATTTTAAATGCTTACTTGAGGTTTTGCTGAAGTGTTTCACCAAAGTTGTTGCAGGTTAGTGCTGTCAATCTCTAGACACATGTGTTTCTGGATATTATCCTTCATCAGTAGAGATAAAAAACGAAATTTATCTGGGGTTGCCGAGCAAGCTGCCACAATCCTTTCAGGGCTCAGTACCTCTCACAGGGGCACAGGTGCATCTCCAAAAGCTCGTCAGCTCAATGGCTCAAGGGAGCCTTTTCAAACAGAAGGGGAATGGGAGCACACTGCTTCACCTCCCAGCATAGTTCACCCCTAAGCATTATGGTAAATGCAGTTCATTTTAAATGCTTACTTGAGTTTTTGCTGAAGTGTTTCACCAATGTTGGTACCCTTTCATTCCAGCCCTGTCTGCCAGGCTATCTGTTAGGGGTGATCAGTCTTTGTGTGAAGACAGGCCACAGCCTAATCAGATGTAAGTGTGAGCTCCCTCTCACTCTTCCTGCTCAGGAAGTCCATCAGAATACAGATTAATGCTGGCAAGTCTTCTGTCACACTCACACGTCCTGTGTTTGTGGCTGTCTAGAGGGAATGCACAATTGTAACTGTCACCCAGCCCAGACGTGTATTGGAGACAGGCTGCAGGCACACAGAGCAAAGTTAAGAGAAAAGAAATGTCCACTTTCTAAAAGTGGCATTTCTAAAATAGTAATGTCAAATCCAACTTTACCACTAAAGAGGTTTTATCATTTCCATGAAACATGATTTAGCTACTTCTTGCTAATCATGAGTTACATCTTCAAAGTGTTTTAAGGAAT
The DNA here is from genome assembly GCA_963921515.1 of Calotriton arnoldi. Taxonomy (NCBI): domain Eukaryota; kingdom Metazoa; phylum Chordata; class Amphibia; order Caudata; family Salamandridae; genus Calotriton; species Calotriton arnoldi. The sequence goes on from CAWUFW010004422.1 coordinate 474,255, forward strand.
TCCCAAAGCTAGCCTATAAAAGGAGTCAGCCTTATTGTAGTGAAAATGAATTTAACTGTTTGTCACTACCCGGAAATGTAAAACTTAAAAGTACATCTCCTACCTTTTAATTACACAGCACCCTGCCCATAGCGCTACCTAGGGCCTACCTTAGGGGTGACCTATGCCTAATAAAAGGGGAGTTTAAGGCTTGGCAAGTGGTTTTAAAGGCCAACTCGAAGTAGCAGTAAACTGCACACACAGGCCCTGCAATGGCAGGCCTGCTACAGGTTTGAAAGGCTATGTCTGAAAGTTCCTCAATTGACATTGTTAGCCCCCACTTTTTGCCTCATGTCTGATGTGATTTCAAAGTGCAGGTGTACTGGATCCTTGCTAACCAGGTTCCCAGTGCCAGATCTCTTTCCCAAAAACTGTACCACAATTGGCACAGCTTCAGGTGCCCCCTGTACAACCCTAGTAAGTGGTACCATTGGTACCTAAGGCATGGGTACTGAAGAAGGTCCTCTGGGGCTGCAGCATTGATTGTGCCACCCCAGAGACCCCACACCAAGGCTATGCCCTCTGCCATTCCATGCTGCTTGTTGTGGTGCAGAAAAAATACCTGTGTGCCATTTCCCCGTACACTACATAAGGTACAGGTAAGTCATCCCTTCTGCAGGCCTTTAGCCCTAAGGCAGGGTGCACTATATATCCTATGTGAGGGCATATCAGCATGAGCAGATATGCCCCTACAATGTCCAGTCTATTCTGAGATATTGTAAGTGCACAAGAAAGCCATAAAGAGTGCATGGGCTGGATACTTGTCAACATGAGTTTCCTAGCTCCATGGTGGCTTCACTTGTTTCTAAGATGTTTGGTACCAAACATCTTGTCTTAATAAATCCTCACTGATTCCATTGTTGGATTTATTATTAAATTCACACAGGAGGCCCTTTTAGAGGGTTCCCTGAAAACCTACCAGGCACTACTGTTGTCTCTGACTTCTTTTCACCAGTCTGCCACCCCCAGACATGCTTCTGACCTCATGGGTGAGAGCCAGTACTCTCAGAGGACAGAGACAAAGCCTGCTCTGGGCAGAGGTTCTTCACACCTCCTCCAGCACAGGATGGCCTTCCTGACCGGAAAGCTTCAAATGCTATGTCGGCTTTGAAATCCAACCAAGGAACCTCCAGATAGTGGGGGAGGGCAAGCCTCCTTTCCTGCTCTACCTTAAGTGGGAGGGAAGGAGGGAAAAATAGATTAGGAGAAGGAGCCCCACTCTTGAGATGGTGGGAAAACAATCTATCAGGGTTAGGGTAGTGCCCATTCCCACAGGAAGTGGTCACTAAAGGGTATAGACACCCTAAAGATAGTTAGCCCATTGGCTACTGCCTGTCTCTCCTTTTAAAGCCCCTAACTTCTGTATTTAGGTGGCACCTCGAGACAAGAGAAGACCAGAACAAAGAAGACCCGCTGCACAAGAACTGAAGCCCTGATGCAGAAGAAAAAGGTGACAAACTCTGCCTGCTGTTCCAAGGACTCAACAATCACTGCTGCTGTGTCGGCCCGAAACCTGAAAGGGCTCCAAGAACACCTCATGCCTTCTAGAAATCACCAAAAAGCTCTCTTGGAGTGAAGGTATCACTGCCCTGCACTCCGCAGTCACTGATCCCTTGAAGTCCGGCTTGTCAACTTGCTGCTCCCTGCCGACCTTGATGCAGCACTGAAACAAGAAAAGGTACAACAGCTCCAGGGGTCAGATCTGTCTCCTCACCAGTAGCGGCCGGTGGTGGGAGTGCTGCTGGGCGGTGACGTGGGGCAGGGGAGGGGCAGGGTGGAGGGTAGTAAACTACGGAATTCGGCCGAATACAGGTAAGTAAACATATAAATAAATAAAATTAATTTCGTTGCGCGCGCTGCATCGCATTTGGCGATGCAGCGCACGCAACGAAATTCGTTTTATTTATTTATATGTTTACTTTCCTTTATTCGGCTGAATTCCATAGTTTACTACCCCCACCCTGCCCCTCCCCCGCCCCACGTCACCACCCGGCAGCACTCCCACCATCGGCCGCTACTGCTCCTCACCAAGGTTGGAGACACTAGGACCTACCGGAGCCACAGCGCATCAATACCAGGGGCATCAGACCCCCAACAGCAAACACCAAGAAGAAGAGTCCACGCCAGACTCTCAAAGCACCTGAAGCAACTACTCATCCAGGGACATTGAGACCCCCAAGACACACTTCCTGAGTGGCCCAGCTGTCCCAAGATCTCCTCTCCAAGTTGCCTGCTCCTGCTCGATGCCCGGCTGACCTGTTCGATCTGTACCGTGCCCGACGGCCCCAGCACTGACCAACCAGCTATGCTGCCATGGTCCCCAGACCTCCTCCCTCCAAGGAGACCCACTGGGCTTATGTGTAAGTCCCTCTGTACAGTGTATTTTCATATGGCCCCATTTGTCTTTGCGCACCAGCTTCCAAGACCACAGCACTCTGCTCCCTGCCGATCCGGGATGCTCTCAAATGTCTCCTGATGGAACTTTGGGCCTGGCTCTGACATCGACCTAAAAGGAGAAGGTGAACTTCGTGAAAGCTTTGCCTGAATTTCTACGCATTTTTCTGCTTTTTTCCCCATTGTTTCCTATAGTGCGTAATTGCACATAGAAGTGATATATTTATCGAACTTTGCAAAATCATATCTCCGAAAGTCCTTACCTTAAAACTGTGCTCCTGTCTCAAAATGTGTATACAAATCAACACTATTTTAACAAATTGGTCTTGGGTTTATTCTTAAGTGTGTGTCTCATTTATTGCCTCTGTGAATACAACAAATGCTTAGCACTAACTACCCTCTGATAAGCCTAACTGCTTGCCTACACTACCGGACCACAAAGAGAACATTAGAATTTTCTGCTTTTACCTCTGTGTACCAATTGGAGGATTCCCTGGACTCTCTACATAGTGTACTTCATTTTAGTACACTGTACAGAGAGCCAGTTTTCTACAGGCTACTTGTGTGGGTGGCATAATCAGTGATACAGGCCCACAAGTAGCATTTAGATTACAGGTCCTGTATATGGTATACCACTTTACAAGTGACTTACAGGTACACTAAATAGGCTAATCCAGTATAAACCATTGTCGCCATGTTTTAGGGAAGAGGCAAATGCACTTTAGCACTGGTTAGCTGTGGTAAAGTGCTCAGAGTCCTAAGGCCAACAAAAGGTTTGGGGTGATCCTTCAGAGAGGGCCATTTCCAACAGTATGGGGTAGTGAACATTTAAGTCACTCCACACTCACCCCACATGGCTTTCAGATAGGCAGGCCTGAACGTTGTGCCCCTATCTGAAATGACCTCAGTAGGGAACCCAACTCTGGTGAAGATGCCAAGCGGGGCTGGAGTTACTGCTGGAGCAGTAACTGTCCTAAGGGAAATAGCTTCAGGGTATCTGGTGGCATGATCCACTACCACCAAGATAAACCTATTGCCACAGGGTTGGTCTGAAGGACGAACAATATCGCTACCCTCCCTCTCAAAGGGAGTTCCCATGACAGACAGTGGTATAAGTGAAGTCAACTAGGACTCCCCATTAATGACCCATAGCTTCATAAGGAGAGACTCTTGCCAGATCACAACTCCAAATATGAGCAAAGGAATTACTGTTCCCTCATATGCTCCTAACTTGGGGACGATGGAGGAGCCTCCATAAAACTGATCAAATCTACTATGACGCTCAGTGGCCAATAAGGCAGGTCTGCATGGCGAATCAATCACAAGATCCAGATAGCATAGAAGGAACGACTATATTATTAGACATGTCAGCCTTATGGTGTTCTTCCCCCAAAAGTTTTGCCTCTCCTCCATTTTGCTGAAAATATTTTTGTTGGCTTTAGGACTCTGGGCACTTTACCACTGCTAACCCATGTTAAAGTGCTTGTGCTCTCTCCCTGAAACATGTTATATTGGCTTATACCCAAATGGCATTTATAATTTACTTGTAAGTCCCTAGTTAAGTGGTACCACATGTATCCAGGGCCTGTAAATTAAATGCTACTTTTGGACCTGCAGCACTGGTTGTGCCAATCCACTTAAGTAGCCCTTTAAGTATGTCCCAGGCCTACCATTGCAGTCTGTATGTGTGCAGTTTTAAACTGCCTTGTCAACCTGGCAAAGTATACCTTTTGCCAGGCCCAAACCTTCCTTTTTAATACATATACGTCACCACTAAGGTAGGCCCTGGACAGCCCAGAGGGCAGGGTGCAGTGTATTTTAAAGTTGGACATGTACTTTTAAGTTTTACCTGTCCTGGTAGTGAAAAACTCTTAAATTCATTTTTCACTCCTGCAAAGCCTATATCTCAGACATGATAACACTAAAGTTCTCTTATTACATTTTATAAGTGTAATTTCCAAATGGGAAGAGATACCCTGTTCATGTTTGGTTTCTTTGGAATTGGGGTGAAAAGCCCTATTTAGTGGTGAAGTCAGGTTTTTGATCACAATTTTAAAAATGCCACTTTTAGATAGTTGCATTTTTCTGCCCTTAGCACTTATGTGCCTATATCCTGGCCTGGGCCACATGACTGGGTGTAACGGACAGACTTTGTGAATTTCTCCCAGTCACACAATACAGGGATTAGGTGTTTCTGAGTGGGCCATCTGCTGGCAGGATGATGGAGCGGAGCTGAGCACAGCCCCACTTACACCTGAAAAGCCTGTGCTCTGCCTTCACACAAAAGGCATAACGACCCTGCATTGTCACTACAGCCATCTTGGAGCCAGGGCAGGGGTGGCAGGACATTCCATGGACCTCAAAGCCACTGTCTAGAAGCTTCTTACACCTCCCAGAGCCAGGGCACTAGGGTATAAAAGAAGGACCTCAGACACCACCACTTCAGCACACTTTTGGATCTGTGGATATTCTTCCAGGAAGAAGGACTGCTGTGCTGCTACAAGGACTGCCATTCTGCTGGACAGCTTCTCCAAAGGAACTGCTGCTCTGCTGTGTTGACCTGCTGCCTGCTATCCTCTTGCCTTGGGAAGAAGAACTGGACCTACAATTTCATCTTGAACCCAGGGCTCCAGGCTGACTCAATCAATCTACTTTATTTCAGCTTAATTGAACCATAAAAGTACAAAACAGTATATCTACTTACAAACATTATGAATATTAGTCTCAGTTCATGACACTATGTAAGACAGACGTGCAACATCAGTTGTCAAGGAAGCTACCACAGAGTGCTCAGACAAAGGCCAAAGGGACAAAAACCTTGATAAAAGTCCTTAAGAGAGGGCTCATTGGGGGTTTGCTATGTCCCCTGGGCAATGTGGGCAAAAGATCAAATTTTTTAAAGACAGTCAATACAACAATAAAAGACACAGCAATCAGGATACATAAATACATTAAATATCCAACTAAAAATTCCTAAAATATCACATAAAAACAGTAGCCCTCTGCTTGATGGCGCGTTCAATTTATGTTGCAGCAGAGAAGCAAATTTTAGTCATGGGTAGGGTTTGCAGGTAGATAAAGGCGGCTCTACAATAACAAATATTGGCCACTCTGAGGATGGGTAACAGATAGCGTTTCCTCAGCATCTAATAAAATTTGCAAAAAAATATAAAATCTAAGGTAGTTTGTGGTGATTGGTCGCCACAAGGGCATAAAAGAAGATGTAAAAAATATGTGCCTTGTGACGGAAAAGCAGCAAGAGAGTGCACCGTGCATAATCTGAGTCTCGTCAGTAAAAATTTATGATGCATGTTTCCCAACCACAGTAAGTATGGGGCAGGAGTAACAGCCAGACAAATCCCCATATAGGTCTGGACCGTTGGTTTAGATGCAACACTCCGCATTCTATTCCACAGGCATACCTCTAAAAATGCATTCTTCAGGGTCATAATAGAGATGGCTAATGCATTGTCCCCTACTACAACATATATTCTATATGTACTTTAACCAAGGGATACTCAAACAGTGATCAAGTTTTAAGCAGTCTGCAAGCACAGTCCTATTAAAGGATGTCTGGCTTTTAGTCCAAATTCTAAACCACACAAGGGGTTGAATTTTGATGAAGTCGCTAATATAGCCAAACCCTGTCTCAGTAATGCAAACTGAGGAACTAGTGCTTTGGCGGACAGCTAACGATCTCATGATAAAACTGTTCGCAATTTTTTCAAGAGCCCCCTCATCTTCAATGCCCCACACCCTTGCCCCATATGAGGCAATAGCCCAGCATTTGGCTTTATAAACTGTCGAAAGTTCTTTTTATTGGTCTCTGAGCAGGTTTGCGGGCAAAATTTAGGACGGCCTCCACTGATTTTGAGAAGGCAACAGCTCTATTGATCTTCAGGGGTCCACATGAGAAACGTGTATCCAGGGGGATACCAAGGAAAGAAAAAGTAGGAACAGAACCAACTTTCTTTGTGTTTACTACAAAGGACACATTAACCTTCTTCCTTCCCCCAAAGACCATTATGTGTGTCATATTTTGATTGACCATAGGATCTAAACTGGCCAAAAACTCACAAAAGCCATCCAGCAGAGGTTGTAAGCCCTTTGCAGTCCTGGCAATTAGGACAGCATCGTCTGCATAGATTATTGTGGGGATACTCCGAGTGCCTACAAGAGGGCAGTCTGCCTGAGGGTTACCAGTTTACCCTCCAAGCTGTTTATGTAGAGGGAAAAGAGAAAAGGAGCCAGGGCACAGTCCTGGGGTACGCCCCTTGCCAGGCTAAAAGCTGATGTGACTTCTCCGCCTGGGCCATACCTTACACTGGCAGTAACATCATTGTGCAGATCTCTAAGGATGTTAACAATGTAAAGATCGACCGCCCTTGTCAGTCATGATACCCCACAGTTTGGACCTGTTGACTGAGTCGAAAGCAGAACTCAAATCCATAAAAGTCAGATACAACTTGCCACACTTGGCCACAGTGTATTTGACAATTAACAGATATAGATTTAAGGACTACTCAACTGTGCCTAGGCCGGAACAGAATCCAAATTGTAGATCCGAAAGTATGTTGCATTCCTTGGCCCAAAGCTGTAGATGGTCCAACAGAATACTTCCCAAAATCTTCACAGTGGAGTTAATCATTGAGATGGGACAATAGCAGTGGGGATCATTTTTTTAGCCCTTTTTAAAAATAGTAACAATAGTCGCAAAGGACCAGTTCTTAGGAGGGCCAGCAACTAAGGCCGCATTATGGACGTTTGCCACTAGAGGGGCACAGAGTGGTATATTAGCTTTAAACATATCTGAGGGGAGCCCGTCTGGGCCTGGAGCACGCCCAACCGGGCAACTAGCCACAGCCTGCATGACCTTTTCCAGTTCAATAACTGGGCCTGCAGGAAACTTAGCGGAACACTGGGACACATTTAGGGTGCAGATCAGGTGCTGAGGAGGAGCTAGAGGGATATAATCAGGGATATCTGGGTTCCCTAAGCCAGGGTCAGTGTAAAGCTTTCTAAAATGGGCAATCCAGATATCAGATGGTATAACAGTGTCAATGCCAGGGTCTTTTTTGGCCTTAAAAAACTGTGATTCACTGTTGCCCAAAAGACCTTGGAGTCCCTAAGTTCACTAGCCTGAACCAGTGATGAAAAAGCTTCCTCTCTGATAGTGTTCTTCCTGATATTCAGGGCATCTCGATAAAGAGTTCTATGTCTCCGCACTGCATCCTGTTCTCTAGGAGCTTGTCTTAGAACACGAGTATTGTATTGTGTGCCTGGGTGAAATTAGCATCAAACCACTTTACTGGTGGCTTACGTTCCCGATTATACGGAACCAAGAGAAGGGCAAAAGCCGCTCTACAGATCGTCTCAAAGCTATTGAGGAGCGCAGGACACCAAAAAATCGGGGTATGTAGAAACCACCAACTGCGCTAAGAAAAAGCGTTCATCAACCTTGGACCATACATTTATCACCCCATGATTCCTAGAAGATTCTAAATGTGTAGGATGAATCACTGCAGGGATTTTAGTAATCAGTGAGCCATGGAGAGAGAGAGACAAGAGCCTGTGGTCACTAAGGGGGAAATTAGCAAGATTGTAATACAGAACCCAGGGGCATATCTACGAGGACGGCGATAAGTCAACGCAAAGCGCGCTTAGCGCTTTTCTACTTATCGCCGTCTATCGCTTGATTATATCGCCCTGTTAGCGCGTTATCTACAACGCATTTCCCCAGGGCGATATAATTACCAGCGATAGCGGGGGAAATCGCCGTTTTGCAGCGGTTTTCGCCCAAAACTAATGTCTGCTAAAATGCGTTGGCAGCCTTGTAAATATCGCGATGTGCACATCAGCGATATTTACAAGGTTGTACTGCCCAGTGACGCCCACTTTGCATCTCATTAGAGATGCAAAGGGAGACGTCGGGTAAAAGGGTGCTAACATGCGCCAATGCATGTTAGCACCCTCTTGTTAATAGGGCGATAGTTTTATCTCAGCTTCTTTGGCTTTAAAAGCCAAAAAAGCGGAAATAAAGCCCATGTAGATATGCCCCCCAATCTCTTAGTGATTTGGAGAAGAGAATAAAATCAATTAGGCTCAGAGGGCCTCACCCCACAAAAGTGGGTGTAATATTAGAAGTCAGGCTTAGAGCATCAAAAGAGAAATTAAGGTTAAGTATAGTCAACAACAAATTCAGCTCATCACTAAGAGGACAATGTACAAAATATGTAATGAGAACCCCAGCCTCATCCTCCAACCCACAAATACTTTCGTGAGATAACTGGCAGATTTTCAAGTTAAAATCCCCCACCAGTACCAAAGCACAGCCACCTTGATTATAGCTGGTACATTGCTCAATGTCCTTTATTAAAAAGCGCGCTAGTTCAGTCTTAGAGTGGTCAAAAACGTTATTTATCTGCAGCCGTCTTGTGACAGAACACTTCAACAAGATCATCTGATAGTATACTGAATTGCATTTTGTCCATAGTTCCTTCGAAGGGAAGGAAAGAGAAACAAGCGTGGTCAAACCACCTTTGGACCAGCCCATATTACTGGCAACTGCTGGTGTGTGGTAGGTAACATACTCATCCACATAAATAGGGTCAATAAGCCACATAGCCTGTAAACATATAATAGCATGGTCTTCGATTAACTTAAGCCAATCTAACCTTTCCTATTTGCTGGCTAAGCCAGCAACATTCCAGGAGGCTATGGACAATGCTTGCAAGGTATGAGTTGCTGTAGCCCTAAGGTGACTCAAAGGGCTAGTCTGTTGGCCTCCTAACCTGAGCCTCAGGGACATAAAAGGCTCCCCAACAGCTCATGTACTTAGCTGTAGCAAGTTCCTGACCTCAAAGTAGTGCACCTCAGGTCCTGGAACCCTGGTGTTGCTCAGTGCTCTTGAAATCAAGCTTTTGAGCTCTTCGTGACCACGAATGGGCGCGTTCGCACCAGAACTGTGGGGGCTGCACTGAAATTCAGTGCGAGCCACCACCAGCCCATGTCCTCGAACAACAAGCGTCGATCACCCATGGAGGACTGCTAACTCGAAGCTCCAGCCCACCCATCCGCCATGCAGATCACCACCCGCAACACTACTCCTTTCTCCCTGCAACCCTCTCCAATGCGAATTGTACTCTTAGCATAAAACTTGAGAAGGTAAACCTTCAGAACTAATCTGTGACCCAAGCTCTATCTCAGTCGGACTGAACTTTTGACTTTGACCCAGTCCAGCACTACCAGATAACCAGGGTTGGCACATTCTGCCTTTAGGCACTATTTTATAGTTTGTTCTTTACAAATTCATATCTCCGGTTCTACTGATTTGATTTTTGTCATTTCAGTCTTATTTTATTGATTAAATTAAGCTTTATTCTTCTAACTTGGTGTGGGATCATTTTGTGTTCTGTTTTTAGTGTTTTGCTGTTTGAAGATTTGCACAAATAGTTTACACATTGCCTCTAAGTTAAGCCTGGTGCTCTGTGCCAAGCTACCAGGGGTTTTGAGCACAGGAAATTTTGGGGTTGCTTGTGCCTTACCCTGACTAGGATTGTGGCTGCTGCTTGGCCAGGGCTCACACCTCAGTCAACCAGTAACCCAGTTCCTAACGCATATGATCCAGGTTTTAAACAAAGTGTACATGTTTATTATATTTCTGTAATCCATGTTCTGTTAACCCATTCACGTTTTGTCCTTTGTGAATTTATTCTAAAAATCATGGCCCTAGTTTTGGAGACATGTATAATGAATTGGGATATTTCCTTGTATTCACTCTGCTCATCTGTCTTGGTCTGTCAAACCCTCTCAGTCTGATCCATTAGAGTCCTGTCATCCGCATACATTAATGGATATGCATTTGCTTTCTCCAAAGGTAGATGAAGATGCATTTCTCTTGTTTACAAACTAACTAATTACAACATCTTAGGTCCATTTATTTACCGAAAGGTATATTTACTACTGTCCTGTTCTTCCAGCATACACCCCATAGAGATTTTTTTAATGCATTTGTAGGCATATTTACTTAAGCCCTATTTTTCCAGAGTGCACGACTAGAAATGTTTTCAAATTCATTTGTCTTATCTATGTATGCTAAAAAAAACTAGCCCCTGTTGATGAACTAAATGATTCTTTCTAAAGCCTTCTTTTATGGCAATGATAATATTCCGGGTATCCACTCAGGCTAGGATGCTTTTTTAGAATCACTTTGGACAACACAATATTTATTGTGCTTGCTTGGTAAATATTTTAATTGAAGTGATGCTTGCTGGTGCAACAGATTTACTGGGTGTCCCATCAGGACCCAAAGCTCTGTTGTCCTCCGTGACAATCTTATTTTCCTTTTTCATTCTAACATAAAAGGATCCCCAGCTCAAACCCTTCAATCTCAAGAGCATGGCATAACATCTGCATTCAGGTAGTTAAACCTTCATCTTACCGCGATCAGCGGCTGACCAAAATGAGTGTGAATCCTTCTATAATTAGCGTTTTATTCAACGGTACTACAGCAAAAGTCTATTTTGTTATTTTTCAAAAATGTTTTATTTTATGCTTCTTTGCAAAAATACCTATTCTTGTGGCAGAACATTTTATCCCAAACACACTCACTATCGAGCAATCTATCATTTTCATGAACACAATTCTTTCCGATTCCCTGTAGCTAGGAAGCATTAGTCATTATACATTCAATATCAGCAATCATTTCTTACACCACTGACATTTAATTCATTTTACCAATTGTGAAAGGATTTATTTTCTCATGCAAACACCTTATTTCTACTCCAAATGCAGGTTGCCATGGCAAACTGGTTGCTACTCTTGTTTTTATAGAGGAATCAGCTTTAAAGTTATATGTTGCATGAAAATCTATGTTTTGGAGACAGAGAGAATCAGCACTTCTCCTTTGAAAAGCATCACAGCAATACACGATGATCCATCACAGAAGACAGTGGCTAACTGTAGCAAATTCATTTTTATGGTCAGCCCAGATTTTTTACTTTTGCCTGGACCCTATTTATGCTGATATTGGGAATCTGTGCCCTTTGACAATGTAATCAGAGCCACAATGTGTGTGCTCAGGCTCTAAAATGGCAGTGCTAAAATTGGTTTCTGTCTGTAAGACCATTGTAGATGGCACAGAAAGCACACTATGGCATGGAAGTTCAATGTCATATAGGGGCTACAGAGTGTACTTACACCATCCACATATATAGAAAAAATATATGCCTGCCAGGAGCACCAATTAAGTCGGCAGGGCTGTGGTTTAATTGCAGTGCAGTGCACATGACAGGGAAAAGTGCACTGCTGCGTAAAAGAAGGCTATTTGTATATTCATGTCACCCCTATAGACTGTCTAGTAAAGCCCACAGGGCAGGATGCTAATATATAAAAATAGAAAAATGCAAAAAGAACAGATGATGGACGGTATGCTGAACAAATCGAACATTCATCCCCAGTCACAAATCTGGGTTAAATCCATTGTTTTTCTGCAAGCCACGCCATTCCAGTTTAGACCCAGCCATATGCAAATCAGTCTTGACCCTGCTCCCCAAGGGAGCAGTCCCGCCTGAACTGCCTGGTCAGGTCTTCCCTGGACCAGAAACAAGCATCCGGGGACCGGTTTCGGGGTATCACTCATCATCAGCCAGGCTAGCTTGGCTCTGGTGGCGTAGCGAGCACGGGACCCAAGTCTGGGCATACCATTCCCACTTATATATGGGTAAAAATAGGGCACTCTATATTTTGAAGTTTAGTGTTCTCTCACATTGAAATAAAACCCAAAAGCTATTTCACTGTGTAAGGTTTGCTAGACTTTAACCTGAACAGGCCTAGATGGGTCTAAGCTATTTCATACCTCTGCTTGGGAACATGCTAGAAAAATGCTTTAAAGGTATTTTCCGCTTAATTTTCAAAAAACGATTTAATGGTGAAGTCAGAAGTTTAACTTAAAAGTAACATTGCAAAAATATATTTTGTCCCGCTTGAGCCAAAACTGGCCTAAAATCAACTGTACCACATCAAACATCTAGAGCTGGAATACACGTACTTGGATGGGAGAGTTAAAAACCCTGGCTCAGAAAACAGTATTCTCCCTCTGACTCCAGGGAGATTAGATGGGTGTTAATTGCGGACCACCTAGCAGGGATTAGCTATCTGGGAGTGGAATGTAACAGTTTGCAGGAGAAAGGACAGTGTTAGCACAACCACATTGGATTGAAATTGCCAGGGATGGCTTCTCCAATTCATTCCCTAGACCTTCCCAGACAGGTAGGCTCCAGTCATAATAGCAGAGAAAACCAGTTTTGTCTCTGTCAGATGAAGAGAGAGCTCATCTAAATTGGGAAGTGGATAAAAAGCTGAAAGTAGTCTTGCCTGTGGCAGCTTAGTTCTGCTATATTGGGAATCCTGGGTAAGTTTACATTAAGACAAAGAGGAAGAGCTGCAAAACAAGAGAAGATGGGGTGACTCAGGGCATCGATGGGATTGGGATGATAGATTTGCCACCTTGGTCTAATCACTGGCTAGTGCACAGGAGACATCTATCACCTCAACCACCACCTTCTCACAACATTCCTATACCAGGTAACCCTCTACCAGATGAAGACCCTGCTGGAAGAAGGCACTTGACTACTGCTGGAAGAAGATGACATTTAAGGAATCAAGGATTTGAGAACTCCTTCTTCCTGCTGGTTCCCAAACACTGGAGCTCCTCTCACCAGGTCAAGAAGTTAACCTCATGTTTGTCTCATTCAGGGATCCAAGAATCAGAGGAACTACTGTTTTCAAAAGGGATCATTTGACCATAAAGCACTGGATCCTGCAGCTGGACCCAGGCCTAGTGTCTAGAAGCCTGTCCTCAGGAGCTAGGGACTGTAGAGATGACCAAGAGGAACTGTATTAATACTTTGGGGCTTAGTAATGTTTCCCACCTCTTTGTTAGGGCTTTTACCTAAGAGAGTTGCACTATGGCTTCTCCGAGGCAATATGGACCTGACTGCTTATGCCCTACCTTTCTTACTTGACTATGTAGCAGACAGGGAGACAATTGGGACTAGGGAAGAGGGTCTTGATGTTGAGCGCCATGTGTTTGTCTTGCTTGTGCGAGTTGTTGTCGAACCTGAAAACTAGAATGTTATTTAGTGTTTTTTGGTTTCTGGTGACTTTAGAGAAACTGATTTCTTAGCCCTTTTTAATGAGATGTGGTATTTCTCTCTATCTTCCTGCGATCAATGCTCTGTCATGTATGGGGCGCTATGGGTGAAAGTTTTGAGATGACATATATCTTCCTTTCCTCTGTATTAGTTCATTTTTTCCCTGAAGCACAAATACTGTTAACATCAAAAGGGCATAATTAGGTTGATTTTGCTGAAACTCAGGTTTTTCGGTAAGAACTTACATGGGTTTAACAAATAATTTTCTGACTCTGTTGTATTTCTAGGGTGTTAGTTTGCACACCGCTACACAGAGTCTTTTTTCTTTGAGCACGCAGACAGTTGCCTAAGTCTTTTATGGTATAAGGGAGATTCCTCAATTGTCCATAAATCTTTCAGACCAAGGTTCATAGTATTCTTGGGCCCTTTATCAAATGTCTAGCTGTGCAAGTTTTGTAAAAGTTTCAAATTATACCTGTCTTTGATGTCTTATCGTTTTAACCATGATTTTGTCTTTCTTACAGGTTCGGAAAACTGGGGAGAGGCTGAGTGGCTCCTTCATCTAGTGGCTGTAGACGGCGACAGGTGGAGGATTTCGGATGCTTCAGGTGAGTTCCTTCTCGTGTTCATGTCTGGAGACAATGCAGGTTAATTCAGCTTGTGCACGGTATAAAAAGATGCCGAGATTTGCGGAACTCTTGCGAGACTTCGGCAAATCTTGCGGTTTCATAATACAAGGTGGCTGTGACATGGAGCTTCCACTCACAGCATTGTGGGAGCCCCCTAGCAAGGCAATATGCCTTATAACCCCTTTTTTCACCTAATAATAGGGACTTGCTGTAATATTGGAGATTTTGGGCTTTGATATGGTGTACCCTGGAGAGCTGGATGAGGTGGAGAATGTGTGGTGGGGGCTGAGATAAGGGCGATGGTGGCTGCATCAATTATTCCAGGGAGTTTAAATATTGGGACAACAAGGGTTATGGCGGACCACAGGATGGGAGCCACAGGATGTGGTTTGCTTGGACTGCAAGTGTGGAAGGCTTGTAGCAAATGAGGGGAATGTTGAACATTTGATATGGATTCCCAGGGGCATTTTTACGGACCATTATCCTTCCAATCCACCAAGTAATATAAATTGCCCCGAATGCGCTTGGAGTCAAGGGGCCGATTCACAAAGGTAAACTCTTACGAATTCTATCTTTATGTTCGAACTCTGCCCCGAGTGTGGACATAAAGATTGTACCTGCAAGTGCCCTTTGTGAATTCCCAAAGTTGTAAATTTAGACGTTTGGTCTAAGTTTAGACAAGCGTTTAAGTTTGCCTTTGTGAGTTGGGCCCTAGAATTGTGTAGACCTCATACTCCAGTTGGGTGGTGAATGCAACCTTGCACGTGGGTAAATTGGTCTTAGTAGGGAGACATGAAACAATGGGTGAACGTTGAGAGTTGGAGGTAGATCTAATTTTACCGCTAGTGTATTAGGACTGCCTTGGTGGTAAGAAGGGGCCATGAAACGAGGCAATAGTTTTTTCTTACCGCGGAGAGATAGGTTCTTAATGGATAGCCATACTCTGTCTCCTATGAAGTATGCAAGTTCCTTTCCATGATGGCGGTCCGCAGAGGCCTTAAATCTCTCCATAGCAGTAGCTAAATGAAAGTGAACCTTTTCTAGAAGGGATCGTAAAAGAGCATGATATTCTTCTACTGCTGGTACATGCGAATTGGTTATGTCCTTCCAGTGTCATGTGGTTTGTGGCCTCATGGGCTGCCCTGCTAAGTTGGCTTGGGCCTGGCTGCCATGATGCCTTTTCTGCGCACGTTACTTTGTGACTTTGTTTTTCCAGCCTCTGCTTGAGCCCGGCTATATTAGGACTGTCTGCATTTCTGTCTTTCACCTTTTCTCCTGTTCCCTGTGGGTTACATCTGCACAACATGTACAAGGTCGAAAAACAACATCCCTTGTTCTAGCTGATCTGGCCAGTCCCTCGCACCTAGACATAACACTACGTACAGCTGCACTGGAGAAATTTGTGTGCTTTTTAATATTGTGATTTCACTGTTAGAGGCACTTGGAGAAAAACCTTTCCAGAGAGAAGAGCTGTGCTTGTCTTATGATGTAAACCTTGCATCTAGATATTGAGGTATGAGGGTCCGCCTGACAAAGCCCAGAGGTTTTCTGTTTATATAATAAACTAGCTAATAGCACGGGGAGGGTGGTATGGTCATTTAGCCCTATATCCACTGCTTTATGAAATGCTTTCCCCGTTTGTATTCTATGGAATTGTAACTATGCTGATTATTTTATCCTTATGCATTATGCTGATAGTACTGGCACGTGTACTGTATCTTAGAGCACGATAGTTGAAATAAACATATAAACTATACTGTGTCTCTTATTACGCATGTTGTGGACAGGTATGAGTGAGTTATGAAAGGGTGTTCTTGCTCCTGCGAGTCCTGAGAGAGACATACCGTGTTCTGGGTTGTCTAATCATTGGTAGCATCGCTGCTCATGAGACGCTAAAGCTAGTCGGGTTGGGATTGTGGGTGCTGAGGTGTATGGTTGGCTCACCACTATACTCCGAGGTCCTATTATCCTGTGTATGTGCAGAATCCCTACAACATGGCGCAACCAACGAGTGGGCTGCTTATCTGCAAAATGCTTGAGTAGTACTTGTGCTTGTCCACAACCCCCTTCACAGACGCTTCCGGAAGCGGAATTGGATTCTGCAGTGTGGCTAGTACACGGGGTTATCGCTTGACCTTTTTCTTTATTTGAATTCAGTTCCTGCATGAAACATTATCCTGTTGGCCGTTTTCAGCCTTTAGGCAGTGCCTTCTTGCATGAACTTTGGTCCCTGCCTTTCCTTTACAGATGCCTTAGGGACGGCAAGGAAGTTTTTCTCACAGGAGAGTCATGCGATTCTACTGTGGGTCATTCCCTTATTTGCAAAAACATTAAATTGCACGGAGCTTGTAACATTTCGGCTCCGAATCTGGCTTGTGTTTTAAAGGGAATTCCTGCTCCTGCTATATCTCCTACTTTCACTGTGCTTGCAAATGGTAGCTATCTGCTTCTGAATAATCAGGACTGCTGTGGCATGCTGGCTGGCATACCCTATATTGTAACAGTTTCCCACAGAGTTGTCTGCTGCAAAAATGTGCTTTTTCCTCTCCCGCACGACATCATAGATAGTTCCATTTGGCCTTCCATTCCTACTTTGAAGGCGGATTTCAATAAATTGAGCAGAATAAAGGCGCTATTATTGAACCAGGAGGTTATGCTCACATCCGCCCGGGAGACATTTATCCTCCAGGTGGCTAGTACCCACAGTGAAATACAGGCCCTTTTGAACACTAACCTCCCACAACATTTCGGTGAATTGATTCACCGTGTTTTTAATGCATCACGCACCGAAGGTCTAGTGCACTTTTTTGGAGTTGTGGGCTCTGGCCTTGTTTCCTCCTTTCAAACTATCTTTGGTGTAATGTCATCTTTTGTTCATTCCGTTTTTTCCAGCGTCTTTGGCGGCTTTCCGTTGATCCTCGCCTTGGCGGCTGGTATATTGCTTTTGGTCTGTTTGCTGCGCGGTGGCTGCACTTCCTTGGGCCCTTCTCGGCCCAGGTCGGCTCCGGATGCTCCGTGGGCGCATCCTCGCCGGCTACGGCGTCCTGCCATTGGCGGCACTCGGTGTGTCCTGCGGACTTTCTTTTCGCTTTGCGTGTTTCACTTGCGTGCAGCCTGTGGTGTCTTGCATCCGATGTCCTTTTTCATGGTCCTTGGGTTATTGCTTCTCCGGTGCTACTCTGTCTCGCCCGGATTTTGTCCCCTTGATGGGTCCCTTGGGGGCCCATGGGCGGGACTGTTCCGGTGCTGGCTATATGGCACGTGCGGCTGCGCTTGGGATTTTGGGCCAGTGGGGTGTCTGTGCGGCTGCTCGGCATCTCCTACGACAAAGTTGTATTGAGTATCGCGCGGGTTGTCCCGCAATGCTGTTTACTGCTCCCTCTTGCGAGGAACATGACTGCTGTTTTGATTTATTGGACTGGATGGCGTCTCTTTTTTCTGATGGTTCCAACGATGTCCTCTTGGAAAGTGTGGCGTTTTTCTGCACTTACACGTTAATGGATTGAAGGGGGCCTCCGCTTTTCAGCCTCCGGCCCCACTGGATTTTTTTTCCTACAGACTTTTTCTCTCCAGTTCCATGTCCTTCACGGGACTATTCCGCGACAGACGTTTCTTTTCTGCTCATTCCTTTTGAACTCTGTCTTCGTCCTCTGTCTTGGCCAATGGACTGACCGGGGGGGGGGGGTGTCATGTGGTTTGTGGCCTCATGGGCTGCCCTGCTAAGTTGGCTTGGGCCTGGCTGCCATGATGCCTTTTCTGCGCACGTTACTTTATGAATTTGTTTTTCCAGCCTCTGCTTGAGCCCGGCTATATTAGGACTGTCTGCATTTCTGCCTTTCACCTTTTCTCCTGTTCCCTGTGGGTTACATCTGCACAACATGTACAAGGTCAAAAAACAACGTCCCTTGTTCTAGCTGATCTGGCCAGTCCCTCGCACCTAGACATAACACTACGTACAGCTGCACTGGAGAAATTTGTGTGCTTTTTAATATTGTGATTTCACTGTTAGAGGCACTTGGAGAAAAACCTTTCCAGAGAGAAGAGCTGTGCTTGTCTGATGATGTAAACCTTGCATCTAGAAATTGAGGTATGAGGGTCCGCCTGACAAAGCCCAGAGGTTTTCTGTTTATATAATAAACTAGCTAATAGCACGGGGAGGGTGGTATAGTCATTTAGCCCTATATCCACTGCTTTATGAAATGCTTTCCCCGTTTGTATTCTATGGAATTGTAACTATGTTGATTATTTTATCCTTATGCATTATGCTGATAGTACTGGCACGTGTACTGTATCTTAGAGCACGATAGTTGAAATAAACATTTAAACTATACTGTGTCTCTTATTACGCATGTTGTGGACAGGTATGAGTGAGTTATGAAAGGGTGTTCTTGCTCCTGCGAGTCCTGAGAGAGAGATACCGTGTTCTGGGTTGTTTAATCATTGGTAGCATCGCTGCTCATGAGACGCTAAAGCTAGTCGGATTGGGATTGTGGGTGCTGAGGTGTATGGTTGGCTCACCACTATACTCCGAGGTCCTATTATCCTGTGCATAGCTCTGTGTATGTGCAGATTCCCTACAACACCAGTGTGTGATTTTTGGGTGATATCCTTGACTACAATAAAATGAAGACATTCCTAGGAAGCGTGTGCAGAATTATCATATGCAAACTCAATGGCCCACAACAGGGTTGACCAGTATCCCTCAAAATCTGCTAACAAACTCCGTAAGTACTGGTCAATGGTCTGGTTAGTCCTTTCAGCTTGACCCTCCGTTTCTGGATGGTAACTGGAAGAGAGTTGCACGTCCATTTTTAAGGACTTACATAATGTTGTCCAAAACTGCTAAAATAGTTTTGACCCTCTATCTGTAATAAGCACAGAGGGCAAAACATGTAACTGTACTATATTAGCTAGAAAGATGGATGCCAGTTCTGGGGCTGTGGGTAGCTTTCATAAAGGAATCAAGTGAGCGATCTTAGACAAGTGGTCTGCTACATTTAAGATGGTCGTATTTCCAGTATGGGTCTTTGATAGTTTCACTAAAAAATCTATTGAAATGGTGTGGCAAGGTTTGGGTGGTATTGAAATTGGGAGAAATAATCCTGTTGGTGGAGTATGGGTGGATTTAGTCTGGGCATAATTCGCACAAGTGTCAACGTATTCATGTACATCCTTAGACATGGATGGCCACCAAAAGTGTCATTTTACCATTAACCCCTTCCGTGCGTCGGACGGCTGGGAGCCGTCCGACGTCACGGTGGGCGTGTGCGTCGGACGGCTCCCAGCCGTCCTAACACCCACCCACGGGGGAAGCGCTGGCGCTCCCCCCGTGGACCGCCCTCCTATGTGCCTCTACCGGGGAAGGCAGGGGAAGCCCTTCCCCTGCCCCCCCACCCTCCCTCCTCGTCATCAATGACGTCAGCGCACGAGGCACGCTGACGTCATTGGAGGTTTCCCTTTTGTTTCCCGACGCGCTGGAAGCCATTTGCTTCCATCGCGTCAGGGAACAAAGGTGAGTTTTGGCTCTGGGGAGGGGGGGATTTAAACAAAAGAGGCATCGGGGAAAGGAAAGGGTTTTCCTTTCCCCTGATGCCTCTGTTGTGCATTCCTGCTGCACGATCGTGCGATCGTGCAGCAGGAATGCCCACTAGCGCCAGGGATTTTTTATTACAGCGTGCGGGGAGCGGCCCCTTAGGCAAGGGTCGCTCCCCTTTTGGGGCCCATATGTTTTGGCGGTCTGCCCCCCTGGGCGGGCAGATCTTGCCAATAATTTAAAATTTAAAAGCCCACTAGACCACCAAGGACTAACTGTGGGGAGTGGCCCCTTGGTCAAGGGTCACTCCCCATTGGGGGCAATGTTTTTTTAAATTTAAATGTCTAAACAGCGTGCGGGGAGCGGCCCCTTAGGCAAGGGTCGCTCCCCTTTTGGGGCCCATATGTTTTGGCGATCTGCCCCACTGGGGGGGCAGATCTCGCCAATAATTTAAAATTTAAAAGCCCACTAGACCACCAGGAACTAACTGTGGGGAGTGGCCCCTTGGGCAAGGGTCACTCCCCATTGGGGGCAATGTTTTTGGCTGTCTGCCCCCCTGGGGGGGGCAGATCATGCCAATAATAAAAAAATTTAAAGCCCACTAGACCACCAGGGACTAACTGTGGGGAGTGGCCCCTTGGGCAAGGGCCACTCCCCACTGGGGGCAATGTTTTTGGCTGTCTGCCCCCCTGGGGGGGCAGATTTCGCCATGCAATTTTGTTTGAGATGCCCACTAGACCACCAGGGACTAACTGGGGGCAGATCTCGCCACTTAATTTAATTTTAAAAGCCCACTAGACCACCAGGTACTAACTGTGGGGAGTGGCGCCTTGGGCAAGGGTCACTCCCCATTGGGGGCAATGTTTTTGGCTGGCTGCCCCCCTGGGGGGGCAGATTTCGCCATGTAATTTTATTTTAGATGCCCACTAGACCACCAGTGACTAACTGGGGGCAGATCTCGCCACTTAATTTATTTTAAAAGCCCACTAGACCACCAGGGACTAACTGTGGGGAGTGGCCCCTTGGGCAAGGGTTGCTCCCCTTTTACGGGGGTGAATATTTTATTTATACTCTTAGGCCCACCTATCCCTTAGCTTGGCTGGTGCATATTTGCGTATGTGATTGTAATGTTTTTTTCTCCTTTTTATTCTAGTGTAAAGCTTTTGATTCTTGTTTGCGTTTTCTGCAGTGGTTGTTCTGCAGTTTTGCGTAGTTGCATTTATTGGTAAGAAAAACATTTTTGTTGTGTTTACTCCAAATGAGTATTATTGTCATGCATGAATGAATTTTTTTGTAAGTGGTGTGATAATGGCAGCATATTTAGTTAGTGTTTTGAGCATGAAATTCTTTGCGATGTGTTTTGCATTGTCTTATATGTAATTTTCTTTTTTCTTTTTCATTTTTAGTGGGATATTGTTGATCCTTACTGTGTCTGTGCAGAGTAGGTGGTGGTGAGTCTAGCTGCTTCTGGCAAGTAAGTGGTATAGTTTTGGAGTATATAGGTCTTTGTGATAAAGACGCATTTTGTTTATTACTTATTTTACAAAGTGTTTGTTGTTGTTGACTTGTTTGACCAGTTACCTTTATTAGTAAGGATTATGGCTAGCCGTAGAATTACTGCTCAGCAGGTGGTTGGTATGCTTTTTGAATCTTCCTCTGACCATGATTATGAGACTGACAGTGAGTCTGAGGGAGAGGAGGGAGGGGAAGATTCAGGCAGTGAGTTTTCTCTCCACGTGGAATCATCGGATGATGAAGCTACTCTCAGTGTGTATGAAGCTACTCTCGGTGTGGATGAAGCTATTCTCAGTGCGGATGAAGTGCCTGTTTTAGAGGAGGGCACTGATATGCCGATGGTGCAAGAGGCATCTGGATTGCACCCTGGGGCTGTAAGGCTTCCCATTGGTAGTTCTGGACTCTGGGTTGATCCAAACATGGCGCAGCCGGTGTTGCATGCCTTTAGTGGTGATGCAGGGTGTAGAGTGAATTGTGATTTTTTTTTGCCTATACAGTTTTTTCAGTTGTTTATGGATGATGTATTTTGGGCTGAGATAGTTGAGCAGACTAATTTGTATGCTGAACAGTATTTGAGGGACAACAGTGCCAGACTTAGGCCCCACTCTAGAGCTACCCGGTGGACTCCCACAAATCTGGATGAGATGAAGAAGTTTTTGGGTTTGACTTTTTTGATGGGCTTGATAAGGAAGCCGTCCCTGGCTTCATATTGGTCTACCAGTCCCTTGATGGCAACGGCCATATTTCCTGCAATTATGAGTCGTGATCGGTATTTACTTTTGCTTCAGATGCTGCATTTTATTGATAATGCTTTGGCATTACCATGAGATCACCCTGACTGTGACCGTCTTTTTAAGATTCGGCTTGTTCTTGATCACTTTGTAGATCGATTTTCAGAGATCTATACTCCAGGCAAAGAAATATCTTTTAATGAATCTTTGGTCCTGTTCAAGGGCCGTTTGGTTTTTAGGCAGTACATTGCTAGCAAGAGGGCACGTTATGTAATTAAGCTGTATATGTTGTCTGAGAGTAGGACAGGATATGTCTTTAAGTTCCGGGTGTACACTGGTAAGGATTCCACTATTGACCCCCCTGGTTGTCCGTCCACTTTAGGAGTTTCAGAGAAAATTGTGTGGGAACTTGCTAGAGGACTGTTTAACAGAGGTCACCATTTGTACCTTGATAACTTCTACACTGCTGTGCCATTGTTTAAGGAATTGTTAAAAGTGGACACTTTTGCTTGTGGCACAATCCGCTCGAACCGTAAAGGTTACCCAAAAGAGCTAGTTGGCAAAAATCTTCAGAGGGGACAGTGCAGTGCCTTGCGTAGTGAGGAACTGCTAGCTGTGAAATTTGTGGACAGGAGGGATGTGTACATACTGACTACCATCCATGATGAGAGTATTTCACCTGTGACTGTTTGGGGTCAGGTTGCGGAAGTGCACAAACCTGTGTGCATTGTAGACTACAATAAGCACATAGGTGGTGTCGATACAGTAGATCAGAGGTTGGAACCTTACACTGCTGTTTGTAAGGCTTACATTTGGTATAAGAAGTTGGCCATCCATCTCTTCAATTTAGCAACTTTTAATACTTTTGTTGTGTTCAATGAGTGTTCTCCTGCGTCAAAGATTACTTTTGTTCAGTTTCCGGAGTCTGTGATAGGCAGCCTTGTTGTTGTGGAACAGGCAAGTGTTCCTAGAGTTGCAGTGGTGGAGGATGTGGCTAGATTGAAAGAGCGCCACTTTCCCGATTTAATTCCTCCCACGCCCAAAAAAACCAATCCCTGTAAGAGATGTAGAGTCTGTTTGCGAAGAGGTATGCGGAAGAAGAGTCGTATGCACTGTGCCGATTGTCCTTCTAATCCTGGGCTGTGTGTGCCCAAATGTTTCAGATTGTATCACACTCGAAAGAGTTTTTGGGAGCAACCGTGAGTCTAATAGTGTACTGCCTGGTCTGTATGGTTTTATATAGTTGTTGTTCAGTTTCACTGTTGGCATTAGAATGATGTCTTTAGTTACTGCTGTTGTTTTTGTAGTTATAGTTTTGTATATAGTTGCAATTTGTTTGTGTTTTTATATTTGTTAAAAAAAATTGATGACGGTGTGCGTGGACTGGCGCTTGGCTCACTGTGTGCGTGGACTGACGCTTTGCTGACTGTGTGCGTGGACTGGTACTTGGCTGACTGTGTGCGTGGACTGGTGCTTGGCTGCCGGTGTGCATGGGCTGGTGCTTGGCTGGCGGTGTGCGTGGGCTGGTGCTTGGCTGGCGGTATGCGTGGGTAGGTGCTTGGCTGGCGGTATGTGTGGGCTGGTGCTTGGCTGGCGGTATGTGTGGGCTGGTGCTTGGCTGGTGGTGTGCGTGGGCTGGTGCTTGGCTGGCGGCGTGCGTGGACTGGCGCTTGGCTGGCAGTGTGCGTTGACTGGTGCTTGGCTGGCGGTGAGTGGACTGGTGCTTGGCTGGCGGTGTGCGTGGATGGGCGCTTGGCTGGCGGTGTGTGAGTAGTGACTTGCTGCTGGTCACTACACACACTGCTAGCCAAACACCACTCCATGCAGTCCGTGAGCTGGTGTGGTTGCTGTGTCAGGAATGTGGGCGTGTGAAAGTGATGGGCCCTTGAATGGCGCTGTCTGCTGGTGTGAGTGTTGTAATGTGCTGGGCCCGCGGCTGGCGGTGTGAATGGTTTTGTATTTGTCACACGTATGAAAGGTGTATGAATGGCCTGTAAAGCGGTTGGTGCCTTGTCGTGGCTTTACAGCTCACGAGCTGTGAGTCAATGGTTCAGTTTCTCGTCCTTTCAATTATTAACAGTGCATTTCATTTTTGTGAAATCTCTGGTTAATACAACTGTATATACTGAACCATCACTCACCCTCGTGCAAAATCCAACCAGTATGTCTGTGTGCTTGAAGAATAGGTGGTTGTGCAGAAATATTTGTCTTTTCTGTGTTTCTCAAGCAGGGTGTACCTTGTCCCTTTTTGTGAATGTTGTAATGTGTTGGTTTCGTGCCTGGTGGTGTGAATGGTCTTGTGTGTATCACGTATGAAAGGTGAGTGAATGGCCTGTAAAGCGGTTGGTGCCTTGCCGTGGCTTTACAGCTCACGAGCTGCGAGTCACTGGTTCAGTTTTTTGTCCTTTTAATTATTGACAGTGCATTTCATTTTTGTGAAATCTCTTGTTAATAAAATTTTATATACTGAACCATCACTCGCCCTCGTGCCAAATCCATCCAGTATGTGTGTGCGCTTGAGGAATAGATGGCTGTGCAGTAATCTTTGTCTCTTTAGTCTCTCTGCCAAGGTGTACATTCCATCTAAGAATAACCTACCAACTGTAGATATTGTCATAAACTAAACACCCATGGGAGTACATGGTGATGTCTCTCTTGTGGATACCAACACGTTATCTTACCCACAATGTCCTGCAAACCTCAAAATGTCTGTCACATTTTCCTTGCATTATTGTGCCAAAATGTTCACGCTGCAGAAAGAAATAACAAATTTCCTACCCCCCGCCTTTCTCCAAGTATCCCAATAGAAATGGTACCTCACTCATGTGGGAGGCCCAAGTACCCGCGACAGGCAAGGGCCCAAAACGTAGTGAGGCGACATCAAAAGTGCCTATCACAAAAAAACCTGGTTTTGCAAGGGGGTCACCTGGGTTTTTGGCCCCGTGCTCGGCGGCCATCTAGGGAAACCTACCAAACCCACACATTTCTGAAAACTAGACACTTGGGGGATTCCAGGGAGGTGTGGCTTGCGTGGATCCCCCAATGTTTCCTTACCCAGAATCCCCTGCAAACCTCAAATTTAGCTGAAAAAAATCACTTTTTTCGCACATTTTTGTGTGGGAAAGTTGTGGCATCACCGGGCTGACACAAATTTCCTACCACCCAGCGTCCCCCCGGGTCTCCTGATAAAAATGGTGCCTCACTCGTGTGGGAGGCCCAAGTACATGCGGCAGACAAGGGCCCAAAACTTATTGAGGCGACATCAAAATTGCCTATCTCAAAACGACCTGGTTTTGCAAGGAGGGTCACCTGGGTTTTTGGCCCCGTGCACGGCGGCCATCTAGGGAAACCTACCAAACCCACACATTTCTGAAAACTAGACACCCGGGGGATTCCAGGGAGGTATAGCTTGCGTGGATCCCCCAACGTTTCCTTACGCAGAATCCCCTGCAAACCTCAAATCTAGCTAAAAAATCACTTTTTTTGCACATTTTTGTGTGGGAAAGTTGTGGCATCACCGGGCTGACACAAATTTCCTACCACACATCATTCCCCCGGGTCTCCCAATAAAAATGGTGCCTCACTCGTGTGGGAGACCCAAGTACCCGCGACAATCAAGGGCCCAAAATGTATTGAGGCGACCTCAAAATTGCCTATCTCAAAACTACCTGGTTTTGCAAGGGGGGTCACCTTTGTTTTTGGCCCCATGCTCGGCGGCCATCTAGGGAAACCTACCAAACCCACACATTTCTGAAAACTAGACACCCAGGGGATTCCAGGGAGGTATGGCTTGCGTGGATACCCCAACGTTTCCTTACCCAGAATCCCCTGCAAACCTCAATTTTGCAGAAAAAGTCACTTTTTCACACATTTTTGTGTGGGAAAGTTGTGGCATCACCGAGCTGTCACAAATTTCCTACCGGTGATGCCACAACTTTCCTACCACCCAGCGTTCCCCCGGGTCTCCCGATAAAAATGGTGCTGCACTCGTGTGGGAGGCCCAAGTACCCGCGACAGGCAAGGGCCCAAAATATATTGAGGCGACCGCAAAATTGCCTATCTCAAAACGACCTGGTTTTGCAAGGGGGGTCCCCTTTGGTTTTGGCCCCGTGCTCGGCGGCCATCTAGGGAAACCTACCAAACCCAAACATTTCTGAAAACTAGACACCCGGGGGATCCCAGGGAGGTATGGCTTGCGTGGATCCCCCAATGTTTCCTTACCCAGAATCCCCTGCAAACCTCAAATTTTGCAGAAAAAGTCACTTTTTTCACACATTTCTGTGTGGGAAAGTTGTGGAATCACCAGGCTGACACAAATTTCCTACCACCCAGAGTTCCCCAAGGTCTCCCGATAAAAATGGTGCCTCACTCGTGTGGGAGGCTCAAGTACCTGCAACAGGCAAGGACCCAAAACGTATTGAGGCGACATCAAAATTGCCAATCACAAAATGTTTAGGGCCCTTGCCTGACGTGGGTACTTGGGCCTCCCACACAAGTGAGGCACCATTTTTATCGGGAGACCCGGGGAAACGCTGGGTGGTAGGAAATTTGTGTCAGCCCAGTGATGCCTCAACTTTCTCACACAAAAATGTGTGAAAAAGTGACTTTTTCTGCAAAATTTGAGGTTTGCAGAGATTCTGGGTAGGAAACGTTGAGGGATCCACGCAAGCCATACCTCCCTGGAATCCCCTGGTGTCTAGTTTTCAGAAATGTGTGGGTTTGGTAGGTTTCCCTAGATGGCCGCCGAGCACGGGGCCAAAAACAAAGGGGAACCCCCTTTCAAAACAAGGTCGTTTTGAGATTGGCAATTTTGAGGTTGCCTCAATACATTTTGGGCCCTTGCCTGTCGCAGGTACTTGGGCCTCCCACACGAGTGAGGCACCATTTTTATCGATAGACCCGGGGGAACGCTGGGTGGTAGGAAATTTGTGTCAGCCCGGTGATGCCACAACTTTCCCACACAAAAATGTGTGAAAAAGTGATTTTTTCAGCAAAATTTGAGGTTTGCAGGGGATTCTGGGTGGGAAACGTTGAGGATCCACGTAAGCCATACCTCCCTGGAATCCCCGGGTGTCTAGTTTTCAGAAATGTTTGGGTTTGGTAGGTTTCCTAGATGGCCGTCGAGCACGGGGCCAAAACAAAGGTGACCACCCTTGCAAAACCAGGTTGTTTTGAGATGGGCAATTTTGAGGTCGCCTCAATACATTTTGGGCCCTTGCCTGTCGCGGGTACTTGGGCCTCCCACACGAGTGAGGCACCATTTTTAGCGAGAGACCCGAGTGCGCTAGGTGGTAGGAAATTTGTGTCAGCCCAGTGATGCCACAACTTTCCCACAAAAATGTGCTGAAAAGTGATTTTTCAGCTAAATTTGAGGTTTGCAGGGATTCTGAGTAAGGAAACGTTGGGGATCCACGCAAGCCATACCTCCCTGGAATCCCAGGTATCTAGTTTTCACAAATATGTAGGTTTGGTAGGTTTCCCTAGATGGCCGCCGAGCACAGGCCAAAAACAAAGGTGACTCCCTTGCAAAACCAGGTTGTTTTGAGATAGGCAACTTTGAGGTCGCCTCAATACATTTTGGGCCCTTGCCTGTCGTGGGTACTTGGGCCTCCCACACGAGTGAGGCACCATTTGTATCGGGAGACCCGGGGGAATGCTGGGTGGTAGGAAATTTGTGTCAGCCTGGTGATGCCACAACTTTCCCACACAAAATGTGCAAAAAAGTGATTTTTTTCAGCTAAATTTGAGGTTTGCAGGGGATTCTGGGTAAAGAACGTTGGGGATCCACGCAAGCCATACCTCCCTGGAATCCCCTGGTGTCTAGTTTTCAGAATTGTGTGGGTTTTGTAGGTTTCCTAGATGGCCGCTCGAACACGGGCCAAAACAAAGGTGACCCCCCTTGCAAAACCAGGTTGTTTTGAGATAGGCAATTTTGAGGTCGCCTCAATTCATTTTGGGCCCTTGCCTGTCGCGTGTACTTGGGCCTCCCACACGAGTGAGGCACCATTTTTATCAGGAGACCCGGGGCAACGCTGGGTGGCAGGAAATTTGTGTCAGCCCGGTGATGCCACAACTTTCACACACAAAAATGTGCGAAAAAAGTGATTTTTTTTCAGCTAAATTTGAGGTTTGTAGGGGATTCTGGGTAAGGAAACGTTGGGGGATCCACACAAGCCATACATCCCTGGAATCCCCCGGGAGTCTAGTTTTCAGAAATGTGTGGGTTTGGTAGGTTTCCCTAGATGTCCGCCGAGCACAGGGCCAAAAACCCAGGTGACCCCCTTGCAAAACCAGGTCGTTTTGAGATAGGCAATTTTGATGTCACCTCAATACGTTTTGGGCCCTTGTCTGCCGCGTGTACTTGGGCCTCCCACACGAGTGAGGCACCATTTTTATCAGGAGACCCGGGGAAACGCTGGGTGGTAGGAAATTTGTGCCAGCCCGGTGATGCCACAACTTTCCAACACAAAAATGTGTGAAAAAAGTGATTTTTTCAGCTAAATTTGAGGTTTGCGGGGGATTCTGGGTAAGGAAACGTTGGGGGATCCACGTAAGCCATACCTCCCTGGAATCCCCCGGGTGTCTAGTTTTCAAAAATGTATAGGTTTGCTAGGTTTCCCTAGGTGCCGGCAGACCTAGGGTTCAAAAACTACAGCCATGCACTTTGCCAAAAAAGGGTCATTTTTCACTATGAAATTGTGGTGTGTCCACGTTGCGTTTTGCACCGTTTCATGTCGCGGGCACAAGGTCTACCCACGCAAGTGAGGTACCATTTTTCTTGGAAGACCTTGGGGAACGCGGGGTGGGTGGAAATTTGTGGATCCACGCATATTCCAGAACTTTCCACCACAGAAATGTGCGGAAAATGTGGTTTTTTTGACAATTCTTTAGGTTTGCAAGGGATTCTGGGTAACAGAACCTGGTGGGAGCCAGTCCAGTCACCCCACCCTGGATTTCCCTGAGCGTCTAGTTTTCAAAAATGTATAGGTTTGCTAGGTTTCCCTAGGTGCCGGCAGAGCTAGGGTTCAAAAACTACAGCTAGGCACTTTGCCAAAAAAGGGTCATTTTTCCCTGTGAAATTGTGGTGTGTCCATGTTGCGTTTTGCACCGTTTCCTGTTGCGGGCACTAGGCCTACCCACACAAGTGAGGTACCATTTTTCTCGTAAGAGTCTGGGGAACGCGGGGTGGGTAGAAATTTGTGGATCCACGCAGATTCCAGAACTTTCCTCCACAGAAATGTGAGGAAAATGTGGTTTTTTTGACAATTGTTTAGGTTTGCAAGGGATTCTGGGTAACAGAACCTGGTGAGAGCCAGACAAGTCACCCCATCCTAGATTCCCCTGGGTGTCTAGTTTTCAAAAATGTATTGGTTTTCTAGGTTTCCCTAGGTGCCGGCAGAGCTAGGGTTCAAAAACTACAGCTAGGCACTTTGCCAAAAAAGGGTCATTTTTCACTGTGAAATTGTGGTGTGTCCATGTTGCGTTTTGCACCTTTTCCTGTCATGGGCACTAGGCCTACCCACACAAGTGAGGTACCATTTTTCTCGGAAGACTTTGGGAAACGCGGGGTGGGTGGAAATTTGTGGATCCACGCAGATTCCAGAACTTTCCACCACAGAAATGTGCGGAAAATTTGTTTTTTTTGACAATTTTTTAGGTTTGTAAGGGATTCTGGGTAACAGAGCCTGGTGGGAGCCAGTCAAGTCACCCCATCCTGGATTCCCCTGGGTGTCTAGTTTTCAAAAATGTATAGGTTTGCTAGGTTTCCCTAGGTGCCGGCAGAGCTAGGGTTCAAAAACTACAGCTAGGCACTTTGCCAAAAAAGGGTCCTTTTTCACTGTGAAATTATGGTGTGTCCATGTTGCGTTTTGCGCCGTTTCATGTCGCGGGCACTAGGCATACCCACGTAAGTGAGGTACCATTTTTCTCGGAAGACTTTGGGGAACGCGGGGTGGGTGGAAATTTGTGGATCCACGCATATTCCAGAACTTTCCACCACAGAAATGTGCCGAAAATGTGTTTTTTTTGACAATTTTGTAGGTTTGCAAGGGATTCTGGGTAACAGAACCTGGTGGGAGCCAGTCAAGTCACCCCATCCTGGATTCTCCTGGGTGTCTAGTTTTCAAAAATGTATAGGTTTGCTAGGTTTCCCTAGGTGCCGGCAGAGCTAGGATTCAAAAACTACAGCTAGGCACTTTGACAAACAAGGATCATTTTTCACTGTGAAATTGTGGTGTGTCCATGTTGCGTTTTGCGCTGTTTCCTGCTGCGGGCACTAGGCCTACCCATGCAAGTGAGGACCATTTTTCTCGGAAGACTTTGCGAAACGCGGGGTGGGTGGAAATTTGTGGATCCACGCAGATTCCAGAACTTTCCACCTCAGAAATGTGAGGAAAATGTGGGTTTTTTTACATTTTTTTAGGTTTGCAAGGGATTCTGGGTAACAGAACCTGGTGAGAGCCAGTCAAGTCACCCCATCCTAGATTCCCCTGGGTGTCTAGTTTTCAAAAATGTATAGGTTTGCTAGGTTTCCCTAGGTGCCGACAGAGCTAGGGTTCAAAAACTACAGCTAGGCACTTTGCAAAAAAAGGGTAATTTTTCATTGTGAAAATGTGGTGTGTTCACGTTGCATTTTGAGCCGTTTCCTGTCGTGGGCACTATGCCTACCCACACAAGTGAGGTACCATTTTTATCTGGAGAGTTAGGGTAATTCAGATTTGTAAAGCAACTGTTATTACCTATTGACTTTCAATGCATTTCTGCCTTCCAAATGAAAGACAATATGTAAAAAGAAGTCATTTTGAAAAATGCCCGATAATTCTCATGCTAGTATGAGTATTCCCAATTTCGGAAATGTGCAAATATCTACTGTTTCTAAACTCTATATTTTGTTCCCATTTCAGAAATACATAGGTGTCTTTCATACCGAGTTTTCCATGTATACATTTTCCCAGAATAATTGCTATATACCCGGTACATAATAAAAAACCATTGCAAGTCGCTGCTCAGTTTTTGGCTCTGGGTTCGTCGGGTTCTTGGTGAACCTACAAGTCCTATATATCCCCACAACCAGTAAGGTCCCGCGGATGTAACGGTATATTGCTTTTAAAGAGCTGTCATAATTAGAAGAAGTTACAGGTGAAAATGCTAACACAAAAGGCTGTTTTTTTCAACTAATTTTCAATTTTTCCTATATTTGACTGTTAGTTTCTATAAAGAAACCTTGAAGGATCTACACAAATGACCCCTAGCTGAATTCAGAATTGTGTCTACTTTACTAAAATGTATAGATTTCCAGGTTCCATTATTGCTTTCATACCCATTTCTACCATTAACTGGAAGGAGGTTGAAAGGACAAAAAATAGCAAAAATAGGCTATGTCCCAGAAAAATGCCAAAACTGTGTAAAAAATGTTGGTTTTCTGACAAAAGTTTGTCATTCCCTAAAAGCTGGGAAAATGGTTATTTCAGCCTCACAAACCCTTTTTTGATACCATTTGCAGGAAAAAACCCAGACGCTTTCATTTGCAGCCCTTTTTTCCCATTTTTCTCAACAAAAACAAGATTTAGCTGTATTTTGGCTAATTTCTGGGTCCCCTCCAGGGGAATCCACAAACCCTGGGTACCTTTAGAATCCCCATGATGTTGGAAGAAAAGGACGCAAATTTGGCGTGCATACCTTATGTGGTCAAAAAGTTACAGGGGCTTAAGCGCGAACTACCACAAATAGCCAAAAAAAGGCTTAGCACAGGGGGGGAAAAGGCCTAGCAGCGAAGGGGTTAACAATGTCTTTTGAGAACCCGGATGTCCAGCTAGCAAGGTATCATGACACAATTTCAGAGCTACAAATTGTCTTTGGCAGGTATGACTAGTAGTGGTCCCCGTTGGCGTAGACCATCTTTGAAGGTTAGGTCTCTATTCTTTTGTAACCAATGTTTCTTGTTTATTTTACTGTTTGCTGCCTTTAAAACATCAGTAAACTCTGAAGTGATTACACTTGCTTGGAAATACTCCTTGGGAATAATGAATTTAGGCTTTTCTTGTGGAGAGTCTGGATTTTAGTCTCCTATGCATGAGAGTGCATCTGCTCTATCATTTTCTTTCCCTGGATGGTATGTAATGATGATATTATAGTCACTGCAAAACAGCGTCATTAAGTTGTTGTGCTGAAAAAACACATGCACATCATAAATATTGTAAATTCCGATAATCTGTGTAAATGGCAACAGGATGTCTAACATCTAATAGGTAGTGACACCATTTTTCGAAAACTGCCTTAATGGCTAAGAGTTCCCGATCTGCAATTTAGTACTTTTTCTCTGCAGGAAGTATTTTGCAAGAAAATAGTCTATAGGGTTCATTTGGTCTGTGGTCTTATATATTTATGACAGAATGCCCTCTAGGATTGATTGGAAAGCGTCTATGTTGACTGTGTAGCGACTGGTGGGGTCTGGGTGAGCCAATACAAGTGCTGTAATGAATTTCTGTTTCAATTCTTGGAATGCTGTTTCTGCAGTTGAATCCCAGTTGGAGTTTACACCTTTACAACGTAACCAGGTAATAGGAGTAATTACCATTGCAAAATCATCTCTGAACCTACAATAAAAGTTGGCAAAGCCAAGGAAACCCTGAATCTGTTTTACAGAAACCAGAGCTGGCCAATTCACTACTGCTTCAATGTTTTTGCGATCCATACTAATCCCCTTGGGATTGAAGATGTAGCCAAGGAACTCTACTTTGGTGGTAAGAAAGGTACTTTTTCCAATTTTGCATATCAATTGTAGGAGCGCAGTTGGTGAAGAATGGAGCAAACCTGTTGTACAGATGAGAATGTCATGTATATATACCACACAACCAATGTCTATGAATTCTCTTATACCTAATCAATACAAAACTGGTTGGCTCATTAATCATGAATTGGTATTCAAACAGCCAGAATTTAGTTCTGAAGGCTGTTTTCCTCTCATCACCATCTGACTAGATGGTATGCCCCACTCAGGTGCAGCTTGGTATAAATCACTGCATCCTTTGCTTGGTCTAAGAGACTGGAAACTAACAGTAAAGGAAACAGGTTTTTTGCTGTGATGTTATTCAAGGCCCAGTAATCAATGGAGCTATGAGCTCCCCCCTGTTTTTAAAACAAAAAATAGGGGCGATTACATTGGTTACTTTGAATGATGATGAATCACCCAACCTTCCAGTGCATCACAACATTCATCCATAAACTCCCCCCAAGACTGGTAAGAGAGTTTCCCTACTGCCCCTGAACCTCAACCTGTACCCTTCAGGTGTGACACCCTCTTCCTGGGAACTAGGTACCATGCTCTGGGATCTGGGAGTGGGACTTCCAACACTGGACTCACTTTTGCTGCCACCACTGGACACCACCCTCACTGGTGAATCCAGACCACTAAAACTACACTCAGGGGACATATCCTCAAGAGCTAGCTTTTCTCTGGCGAAGGCCCCCTCTGCCTCCGCCATCCTCTCCTGAACTAAGGCTCTCTAAACCACAGCCTTTTTCTCCTCAAGGACCAACTCCTTGAGACTCAACTCCTGAGCCAACAAGGCATTTTTCTCCTCCATACCCAGCTGCGCTATCTCCTTGGCATGCTCTAATCTGAGCCTTTCCAAAGCCAGCTGATGCTCCCTTTCTTCCCTCCTATCCACCCACTCCTCTGGGGACAGTGAAAGGCATGGGGCACTCCCCCCAGCACTGGACCCAGCAAGGGATTCCCTCTCTACAGGGTCCTCACTATCTACTGGCATCCCTGCCCTGTTATTTTCTTCCTCCTGTTCAGACTCTTCAGGGCCACCCTCAGACCCACCACCCTCTTGGTGTGCGGACTGAGAACCCTTCCCCTCATAGTACTCATGTTTCCATTCATCCTCTTGCCATTGGAGCAGGACTTTCTGAAGGCTTAGCTGGGTGTCTGACCCACTCACTGCTTTGTCTATCTCCTCACAGAACTCCTTCAACTCCCCCCTACTGTATTTGAACAGATCACTATACAGAAAGGCAGATTCGATTTTGGCAAGGCACAAGTGCAACACGGGAGACCTAGGTGTAAGAGCTGCAACAGGAGTACACAACTCAAACAGGACACTTTTGAGGAGAAATAAAAAAAATCTGGAGAAATCCCCAAACACGTGATTTTGTCTAAACGCAGAGTTTGTAGTGCAACCATGCGTCACTGTGGTACTGCGCAAATGCAAGTCCTATCCTCACCGCTGCCAACCAATGTTAGAAATGGGATTTCTGGTTGGCTAGGCATGCGCCTAAGCCAGGCAGAAACCACCACTCTATTCAGGGCAAGGGAGTTACACGCTGAAGATAACCCCTG
Source organism: Calotriton arnoldi (assembly GCA_963921515.1). NCBI lineage: Eukaryota > Metazoa > Chordata > Amphibia > Caudata > Salamandridae > Calotriton > Calotriton arnoldi. The sequence goes on from CAWUFW010004422.1 coordinate 508,592, forward strand.
CTCACCCCCTTGGTAGCTTGGCACGAGCAGTCAGGCTTATCCCAGAGGCAATGTGTAAAGCGTTTGCTCAACACACTCACACAGCAGCGACACACTAGGCACACTACAACAGAAACTCCACACTAGGTTATATAAAAATAGCCTTTGTATTATCCATAAAACACATCAGAGCATAACCACATATATACACTGTGCCACCTGGCACTAGGTATTACTTTACAGGGGATTATATACATTACAGGGCCAATCGGGCCACTGTTATAACCATTAGCACACACACGTAGTGAAAAATAAAAACAACCAGTAATCACTGGCAATACGGCACTTAGCATAAACACATTATGCATAAACCATGAGGCATGAACATCATAGCATTATATCGTATAGTATATTATGCAACACATATCCTCGGTAGTGCACCCATGGGTACTAAGCATGGCACATTAGGTATACACAGAATTAGCAGGGCGATATCGTGCGCACAGACTCTCTGGAGCACATCTAATCACATTATGCCCACCTCAGGCATCTGCAGGTCACCCTTACTGAACATCTAGGGTGTAGTCCAGCCAGCGTAATCCAAACTACACGGGCTCCTCACCGGTAACGTGCCCTTACATGGACACAACATATGCCCATTACACAACTTCCAGTTACTGGCACCGAAGTGCGTGCACCTCTATCTCATCTCTGCTACCACAGCGCTTCAGCGCTTACCGTGTGAACCACTTGCACTCTCGTTTGGCAAAGATATCTCCCTTGGTCTCCCCCCCTGCACCCGTAAAGAGAGCGAAGCGCAGCTGCCCGGGGTGCGTGGTTCCCAATAGGACTTCCCCGATGATCACAGGTGCCCTCACCGGACCTGTTGCACCAAGGGAGAAAGACGGCAGCTTCCTGCGTCCATGCGGGGCTGCCGTGCACCAACCTTGCTTCTCAGTGGCTTTCCCCCAGGGAACTCGCTCGACCAGCACTCACGTGGGGTGGGGGGTGGCCCGCCAGCTCGCAGTGCCGTCCCTGCTGCTCGCCTTCCCCTCTGCATGTGAAGACTCCGGTCGGGCCTTGCAGGCCAAACCCAAGGCACGGAGCGACTTCTCTCTGCTCGTGAAGACTCCGGTTGGGTCTCGCCTGCCGGGGGCCAAGTGTAGAGCGTAGTCTCTACCCCTCGCGCTGGCCTGGGGATAAAAGTGGCACCGCTTCTGCCAGTCGGGAGTGCACACGGAGCTAAGCCTCCATCGACCCTTGCTCCTCTTGGCGTTGTGGGCCCCACCCACAATCAGGCGTGGACTTGCCTGACTCCCGGCAGCCTCACGGACTTCTCCTATGCTTTGGCAACCCGTGGGGCTCTCCCTTTCCTCATGAGAGCCCCGCCCACGGTCAGGCTACAGTTGCCTGACTTCCAGTTCGTGGTACGGCTGCTCTCGCCGTCTTTACCTCAAGAGCCCTCTCCTCAGGCTCAACGAGCAGTGGGTGCAGCGCCCGCTATGCCCCTCGAGTGGGGGCACAGAGATGTGGGGCAAATAGCAGCCCCCCTTCCTTGCCCTTAGTTCCTGGGTCCAGCCAAAGCGTGCCACTACACCGCAATTAGTGAGGGGAGGCAGAAGCGCAGCACTCTCCTTGCGAGATCTCTTCTCCAGTCCATAGGCCAGAAACTGAAGCAGGGAAATGAAACAAGCGCTCACCAGGCACTGGATTTTAGGCCACACAGGGCAGAGCTGGGCCCAGGCAGGGCAGCTCACAGGGCCCTCCAGCAGGAGAGTAGTCCTTCATGGTGGTTCCTCCTGGCGCCCAGCAGTCCTCTCTTCACAGCTCCAAGCGGGTACCCCATCATGGGGTCACAGCCCCAATATTTAAAGTGCAAATGTCTTTGTTCTACCCCCCTGGCATAGGCCTAAACCCAGTCCAAACCAGTTCTGGGGGGCACTCAAACATTTTCTTAGGTATGTACAACCCCCTCCTTTGTCAGTGTAGGCCCTGGCCCCAGACACACCACAGGGGGGTGGAGCCAGCATTGTGTAGTGCAGGCACAGTCCTATTCAGGCCCAGGTGCTACTCCTCCCACTACTCCAAATGCAGATCGGCATATTCAGCCTAGCGCTAACTCACCCAGCCCCTCTGGAGCCACTGCACCTCCCCAGCCCCTGTCACTCCAGAGCCAGACATGCAATACACAACAGGCAGGCACAAAGACACATAGCACACAGAAATGCCCACTTCTAAAAGTGGCATTTCTAAAATAGTGATAATAAATCTGCTAACACCATTATGCAGCATTTATTACCACTATTTCAAACATACCAAACTTGATCACGCTACTCCTCTCATATCAGGAATTACCACTTGCACACATATCAGGGAATCCCCGATGCATTCCTATGAGAGGGCAGCCTCACAGTAGTGAGAAACCAAAATGGCTGTTTGTCACTACCAGGACATGCCACATAGTTAATGCACATGTCCTACCTTTTACCTACAGCGCACCCTGCACATAGGGCTAGCTAGGGCCTACCTTAGGGGTGACTGGTATGTAGTAAAAGGGGGGTCAGACGTGGCACCCACTTTATGTGCCACGTCACATCGACAGTAAACTGTGCGCGCAGGCCCTGCAATAGCAGAGGCCTGAGACAGGTTTGAAGGGCTACTTTGGTGGGTGGTGCAAGCAGTGCTGCAAGCCCACCAGTAGCATTTAATTTACTGGCCCCGGGTACATGAAATACCACTTCACAAGGGACTGATAGGTAAATTAAATACGCCAAACAGGTGTAGACCAATCTTACCATGTTTTACCATAGAGAGCACATGCACTTTACACTGGACAGCAGTGATAAAGTGCCCAGAGTCCTAAAACCACCAACACCAGGTCAGAAAAAATACCAGGAGCAAGGCAAAAAGTTCAGGGATGACCCAGCAAAAAGGGCCAAGTCCAACAATTCTCAACACCTGGGCCCATTGATGCTACTATATTGCCTGTGACCATTGATGTATATTACTGTCTTTTGGGAAGCTCCAAGACACAACACTGTTTATGTTCAGCCTCTGCAAGGAACAACCACCAGCTTACCTGATCAGGTGGCAACTGCTTACAATTGAATGGTTTATTTTTCAACCCTGAACATATTCTAATGGAACACAACTATTAGATACATAACACCCCATCTAAGAACAATTATAAAGATAGAACATTGCCTATGGCCTTTGATGCCTACTACCTACGATTATTGAGATCTGTTTCTGCTGAGCCATTGTTGAACTGTACTGCCAGGGGTCCTTGATGTTCATTACAGCCAGGGGTCATTGATTATAATTACTGTCTAGGACCAATGATGTTTATTCTTTTTTGCCTGTGGCTATTGAAAATGATTGCTATATACTGAGTCATTGATTTTAAATACTGTTTGGAGCCATTGATGTTCATTGCTATTTGGAATCATTGATGATCTCTTCTGCCTGGTGCTAATAGACTCATCACTGTGTGAGTCCTTTGGTTATTAATGCCAAGTGTGCCCATTGAAGCACGTTTTTGACTGGGCCATAAATCCAATACTGGCTGGGGCCGGTGATAATTATTTCTCACCAGGACTATTGATGATCATTACTATTTCTGGCTATTGTTACTCAATATTGTTTGAGGCAATAAAGAATCATTACTGGATGGAGCCCATATTTATCTTTATTAGCTATAACCATTGAATCCCATTCCTGTCTGGGGCTATTCATGATAATTAAAGCCGGGGGCCACTAATGGTTATTATTGCCTTGAGTCTTTGAGGTTCAATAACGATAGGGGTCATTGATGCATAGATTAATGATATGCTTTACTGTCATAGGCCATTGATTTCCTGGGCAATTGAGGTTCATTACTACCTGGTGCTACTGATAATCATTACTGCCCTGGCCATGAATGTTCATTACTTTCAGTTTATTGATGATCATTAGTTCCTGTGACCGATGATGACCATTACTGCTTGGGGCCAGTCATACTCATTGCTACCTGGAGTTGTTAAGGTTCACTGCTGCCTGCAGTCTACTGCTGGACAATACTCCCTTGAGTCAAGGATGTTCATCACTACCAGGGGCCATTGATGATCCATACTGCCTAGGAAAATTGACTTTACTACTACTCAGGGCCCATGAAGCTATTGATTATCATTATTGCTTGTAGTTAATGATGTACATTACTGCCTGGGTCCATTGATATTTATTATTACTTCCTAGAGACATGGAGAATTCATCTTTCAGAACAAGATCAAAATAATGGGTACCACTGATTCAATAACAGCAACATATGTTATTTATAGCACTGTAACATTGCAAACATGTTGCACCATAAGTGCTACATAAAACATTGTATTTGTATGAAATGGTTACATTTAACACTATATTTTCTAATGAATTTTAGTAATTCATCATTGTTTTTTTCTGTTTCTGGGAATGTATGTAAAAGTTCATCTGTGCAGTCATGTTGCAAAAGATTACATAATAGAATGTAAGTCCACATTCTGATCACTCCAAAACACTCCCTGAGTGTAGCATGGAAGCTTTGGGTCTGTTTCCTCAAAGTGAAGTTAAAACTATCATTATTCAGAGCACCTCACCATTAGCAATTATTAACTAATGAAATGAGGGGCACTGCTATAGTTAAAGGAGGATCAACAAACAGTCAGTGGTCAACAAGAGCAGAAGCTAAAACATGCAGAAAAAGTGTCCTAAAAATGTGCGATATGAAGGGGGAATCACGCAAGTCAGCTATTAACCAGCAGGGCTGCACTTGACAGTAATGGCTGTTCACATGAGAAAGGAGGAGGTATGAGAGTAGAACTCAGAATAACAGTACAAACCCAGGTCCTGTTGCCTCATGAGATACTCTAATTGCTAATATTCCAGAATACCACTAGCTCCCTCTCAATAGTGTCATTCACTTTGTTGTTTTCCTCATCAAAGGACAGAATAATTGTGATGTTCAAACAGCTTCACTGGCTCTGGATAGCTGTGTATATCTTCTTCAAGACTAGCTACTTCAGATATGATCTCATAATGCAATAAGTATTTCAAAACACAAGAGCAACCCATATGTCCCTGTGAAATGGGTATTAGCTATATAGCTTTTTACAAATGTTCACAAGGAACTTATTCAAAGGATAATAAGATTTGAGCAGGTAAATACTTTTGCTGTGATTCAATCATAAGACGGAGGAATACGAGTAGAGTATCCAAGTAAATTAGGTACGTACAATTACATTCAATATTCCTAAATTCAGAAACATAAGTATCCCGCAAAATTAACTGATTTTACTCACTTCAGCCAGAATGAGTAACATATTTATTTATTACCAAGGATTACTATTTAAAAAAGCATGTTTTGCACACCAAATCTCTATACAATACAAAAAAGGAAATGTTTATATACATATTTGTGACAAATGTGCCCCCAGTGCAGTGACCATTACCAACTTGTTCAAACAAGGTGACTTATCTACAGAGGTTATTGGAAGAGAAAGGATGTCTATTAGATTCTGATTAAATACCCAGATCAAGAACCAGATTATTTTTCTAGTACTTTGAGACTATCCAAGTATAGTGTCGACAACGTTTCGACCCGGCAGAGGGTTGTAGGGTCTCTTCAGGACTAGTGATTCCTGGGGACTGTAAGGGATATTTGTATAAGAATTAGGAAATTTTGTACATGATGTGCAGGGGCTACCCGGGAACCAATTTGTAGAGGTGCTTACCTCAGGACGATATGTAACTACGTCCCTCGTTGGATCAGAGTTCAGTGTCTTGCTGTGACCTGAATGTCAATATTAGCAGAATTGTACACCAAGTCTTATGATATCCCTGACCAATCATGCAAGTAACCATTACTCTAGCAAGAGTCAGAGTACAGTAGTTACCTAAGTTCCTGTTCCACCTGTAGGACTGAGTCCATTGTATTGCATAGAGATCACCAATGTAAATATATGCAAAGAACTGTTGCCTACATGTGTTGTTCTGTTGCATGCTTTATTATTTTAATTACGTTGGATTGCTTAAATATAAATTGAAATATGTATCATGCGCATCATCATGATTATTACAATTGTTTGATACTCGGTTGCCACAATGTAGGGCTCCCTCGTCCAATTCTATCGCTGCTTTCGATTAATTACACTTACATTCAAGTCACTAGTGCAGATCCATCTGGAATAATCACTATTAGGTCTGACACCATAGGAAATAATGACTGGCGAGAGTCAGCATACAGTAGTTACCTAAGTTCCTGTTCTATCGCATGGATTAATGATTACTTTCACTGAAAAGTTTTCGTTTGCCCTAAAGCCCTTTTAGGTAATTTGGACCTTACATTCAAAACTCTAATGACTCTGGCAGTGGGGACATGCTAAGTCAACACAAAAAACACCCAATAGGAGAGTTTTGTCGGTACCCCCTTCCAAGATGGCCCCCGTAATGCGCACTTGACCCCAGTTCCGGGTCATGGAGATCTTGTTCCGGTTCAATAGAGCCGCGGGACCCAGCGTATAATCCACGGCACACTTCGGCCCCTCGTGCTGCATGGAGCATTCATTCTCCGGTGTCCACCCAAAGGGATTCACCTTGGCCTCCTGACTGAGTAAGTAGATTCCTTGATAATATCAGGAGATTAGGATGTGGTTTAACTCGACTAATTATTTCTATCATGCCTTGCCAGAACTGCGGTGAGTTCTTAATTAAGCACCCCTCACCTTCTGAATGTTTGTTTGCATGTCTTATCACTACTGACTATCTGTACTCAGAGAACTTTAGTTCCATGCTTAATATTGCCATCTACCTATTTGGTGAGTGCACGACCATATCCATTATTACTACACTCCCCTTTTTTTTTTTTTTTTATTAATTATTAGGACAAATAATAAATTGCTTCCATCTTAAATCCTTAGGTGTAAGCCCAATCAGGAAATTAAAGATTATAGGTGGCCATTGGAGATTGGTTCCTCCAAAACACCTTCCCTGATATTATTGACATTTAGGTCACAGCAAAACACTGAACCCTGATCCAACAAGGGACGTAGCTACATATCGTCCTGAGGTAAGGACCTTTACAAATTGGTTCCCCAGTAGCACCTGCGCATCATGTACAAAATTTCCTAATTCTAATACAAATATCCCTTACAGTCCCCAGGAATCACTAGTCATGAAGAGACCCTACAACCCTCTGCTGGGTCGAAACGTCGTCGGCACTATACTTGGATAGTCTCAAAGTACTAGAAAAAGAATCTGGTCCTTGATCTGGAAATGTAATCAGAATCTAATAGACATCCTTTCTCTTCCAATAACCTCTGTAAATAAGTCACCTTGTTTGAACAACAAGTCGGTTATGGTCACTGCACTGGGGGCACATATGTCACAAATATGTATATAAACATTTCCTTTTTTCTATTGTATAGAGATTTGGTGTGCAAAACATGCTTTTTTATGTAGTAATCCTTGATAATAAATAAACATGTTACTAATTTTGCCTGAAAAAAGTAAAATCAGTTAATTTTGCGGGCTACTTATGTTTCTGAATTTAGGAATATTGAATGTAATTGTACGTACCTAATTTATTTGGATACTCTACTCATATTCCTCCGTCTTATGATTGAATCACAGCAAAAGTATTTACCTGCTCAAATCTTATTATCCTTTGAATAAGTTCCTTGTGAACAATTGTATAATGCAATAAGTGTCAGTGATCCATATTACTTAGCTGCAAAAGACAAGACTTCTAATAATCTCTACCCAATCCACACCAAGAAGAATAGCAATTTAATGATCAGTTGCATGAAGGAGAAAAAAGATGCTGGATGTTCTCCTTCAATGCCCCAGATTTTAGAAACTAAATAATCCCAATCAGTCATCTGCTTCAGGAAACACCTAGGGCCTAATTCACAAAGGTAAACGTACAATTTTGTGCACGTTTACAATTGTTTGCTTTTCACGAAGATGACTGCAGAGTGTATGCACATAAAAAGATAGGACTGTCTTATCTTTTTATGTGCGGAGACTCTTCAGTCGTAAACATACTAATAGTAATATCCCTTTCTGAATAGCAAACAATCATAAACTTACACAAAAGTGTAAGTTTACCTTTGTGAATCAGGCTCCTAAAGGTTCCTGAGCAGCACGTGATCTGTGTGTACAACATTTCACACCCCCTCATTTATGAACAAGCCTGAGGTGAGCCTTCCCACATCCTCCTCGACAGAGGCTCATCTCCTCCCTACTCTCCACTACCCTCTTGCTCCTTCCAGTCTTGATGCTCTTTAACCCCATGATGTACAACAACTCTGTTGGTTGTAGCTAGGTTTGCACTATATTAATTGAATAAATGTATGCAATGCAACTAAAACAAAATCACAAACAGGTGGTGTAGGACACACCAGTTTGTTTGCCTATTTCTGGAACCTGTTTTTGCTAGACCTAGAGCTCTGTGCACTGTTACTCCTGCAAAATAGAAGTAAACTGCCTGTGCTTCCCCATTAAGCATGTTTAGATTAACTTATCCATAGTTAACATATTTATCTTGTCCCCAGTATATGTCGTAAAAAGTCCACCCAGGGCCTGGAAGCTTAATGCCACCTGTGGAGTGCATCGCTTATTGTGAGTGGGCTTACAAAACATGGATTCATGCCTAACAGTGTAGCCTGACTGCTGCAGTGTAAAACCTGCAATGCAACTTTCCAAAATAACCATTTTTGACAGACAAAGTACTTTCAAACTGGCTTCTAGCAGCGATAGACAGCTTAGCACCCTTTAAGGAGCATTATGCGGCAAAAAAAAAGCCCTCTGCCCCCTGGTTTTCCGACAGGCTGAGAAAACTAAGACAATCCTGTCGCCATCAGGAAAGGATCTGGCGGCTAGACCTTAATCCTGAGGGAAGAGATTTACACAAACAAAGATTGAGGGAATATAAGTCTGCCATCATTGAGGAAAAAGTATCTTTTTATTCTAAGGTTACAGAATCCTTTAGATCCACTAGGGAGCTTTTTAATTTAATTAACTCTCTCTCCTCGCCCTCAGTCTCTGGCCACACGGACACCTCCCAGGACCTCTGTGACAGAATGGCTAGTTTTTTCCGTTCCAAGATTACAGAAATATACACTGTCTTAGAAACTCACAATGCTGGGATCCACAATTCAGTCCCTTCTGATCTCCCCCCTCCTCCCGATAACCCCGTAACCCTGGCAGAGAAAGGCAAGTTTCTTGCCTTCCCCCCTTGTCACCAGAGGATACAGACTGCTTGCTAGGGGGAATCACTTCCGTCTCTTCTTTGGAGCCCTGCCCACTGAGGTTTATGAAATTAGGGAGGGAAGTCATTGTACCCCACCTTACCTCACTGCTCAATGGAGCAATTTTATCAGGGCAGTACCCTATCCCTTGGAAGACTGCGGTGGTCAAACCTCTTTTGAAGAAACCTTCACTGGATCCTGCAGAACTAAAACATTACCGCCCCATCTCCCTGTTACCTGTCCCAGCAAAAATTCTGGAGAAACATTTGAACTTCCATCTTAGCTCCTTCCTAGGGGAATATCAGCTGCTAGACAGCTCGCAGCATGGTTTTAGAAGCGATCACAGCATGGAGACGGCGTTAACCTCCGTAATCAACCATATTCGCGTTCAGGTTGACGCTGGACATACCACGCTGTTGATTCTTCTTGACCTTACGGCGGCCTTCAACACTATATCCCCTCTGAGACTGGTGGACAGGCTTAAGGAAATGGGGGTCGGGGGCGTTGCCCTTAAGCTGCTCACCTTATTCCTTAGTGAACGGGCACAAATAGTGAAAATGGATCCATTTTATTCGGCCCCTGGCCAGGTGTTTTGTGGAGTCCCTCAAGGCTCCTCATTGAGCCCGACCCTTTTTAATATTTATGTTGCTCCTTTGGCCAAAGTCGTTCGATCCTTTGGATTGGAAGTGTTGTCCTATGCGGACGACACCCAAATTATGGTGTCCATCACTAATAGCATAGAGGCGTCTGCCACCAATTTAAAAAACTGTATGCAGGCAGTTTCTTCCTGGATGGTAGAAAACTATCTCAGACTTAACGGGGACAAAACTGAGGTTTTGATGTTTGGAAACCAACAGCATATCTGGTCCAACGCCTGGTGGCCTGACACGCCTGGCCCCAGCCCCTGCCCAGTGTCCCGAGGAAAAAATCTTAGCGTCATTGTGGACAATTCTCTCTCCTTGGGCCCCCAGATTAATAGAACGGTGTCTACCTGCTTGGGGACTATAAGGATTCTTAGGAAAATTTCGTAATTTCTTTCCTTCGCCTCTCGAAAGCAGGCAGTCATTGCCCTGGTGTTATCTAGGTTAGATTATTGTAATGCCCTCTATTTGGGTATTAACAAAGAGCTCATTCATCATCTGCAGCTGGTACAGAACGCCGCAGCCAGACTGGTGATGGACCTGCCTAAATTTCACTCAGTCTCGGCCACTGTTAGTGAGTTGTATTGGCTTCCTTTAAACCAGAGAATCCTGTTTAAGGCTCTTTGTCTTACTCACAAGGCCTTCTACAATCTAGGTTCAGAAGGTATAAAAGGTCTTTGCCGTCGTTATGTTCCTACCAAGCTGCTTAGATCAGCCAATAAAAATCTGTTGTTAGTCCCCAGGTTTAAGAGAGTCAGATGGGGGGCAGGGCCTTCTCTGTCGCCACTTCTAGGCTCTGGAACTCCCTCCCCTCTGTAATTTCGGGACAAGAATCTCACTCTCTCTTCCGCAAGGCTTTGAAGACCTGGCTCTTTACCAGTCTATCAGTATGAGCCCCACAGGTACCATTGTCTGATGGCCCTTTTCCGCAGCGCCTTGACGCCTCCTGGCATAGTTTGCGCTATATAAGACCTTTATTCATTCATTCATTCATTCATTCATTTAAATATTATTAAGTCACCCAGAGAAAGGCCTTTTAGCCCAAAATTGTTAGAACATTGGAATGTTCGGAGCTCCAGTGAAAGCAATGGAGTGCTCCGGGCTTCTTATTGCCAGTAGAAGCCCGGAGCTCCAACATTCTAATTTTGTTGTTCACAGCTGTTGCTGTGAACAAAGTCCTCATGGAGCCTGGGAAGATTTCAATCCCCTCGGGCTCCGTGAGGCCTTTGTTTTATTTGTTAGAACATTCCGCCCTCTAATGGCAGGTTGTTCTCATAGCTTTATAGCCCTCCGTAGCTGGGCTATACCGGCATTAAAGTCCCACTCTAGCGTTAAAGGCCCGAGCTGAAGGCTTTAATGGCCGATATGGCTGCAACAGCAGGCTAGAAGGCTTTATTAGGTCACCCCGATAAAAGTCTTTTAGCCCAAAATCATAGGGTGCATTGTACTTAAAAGTGGGCCAAGTGAAAATGCAATGTTACCATGCCCCTACAGTGACAAGATCCAAAAAGCTATTTTCACTGTGGCAGGCATGGCTGTCCTGTACAGAAAGCCAGAGTACATACTAAAATATTAATATTGTCATCTAGGATTTGAGACCAGCTAGAAACACAATTATACCACTATTTTAATATTTATCAAAAATCCAGTTCAGTTTTACCTTTTAGAATCTTACCTTAAACCTGCTAGAAGCTCCTGGATGCTAACTTCCATTACCTCCTCAACAGCTGCCTAGCCTGTACTTAGTTTTTAATGAAGTGTGATATCACTTCCAGGAGCCACACAAATGACCATTTTGATTGGCAGGTCGACCTGAATGGGCAGGGATGATTCCTCTCGGCTGGACATTCAGGGTGGGGGCTGCTCTCTCTACTTTTGGTACAACAGTATCATATCTTAGCTGAAAGGCCCGCTGAGGAACATGTATACTTTTTTGCACCCTTGAAAGGGATCAAACAGGACTTTATCGCAATTCTTGTGAATCCCCTGTCTAGTTGCTAAGGGACCCTGCTTTGTCTTCTGTCTTATTTTTGTTGTGGTTCCCAGGCCTTCTTTAAACTGGATTTTAGTTTTAAATGTAGGAAGATCCCCATCACTCAGAGCCCAAGTTTAGTGTGGCTGAAGTTTTTTGCCATCTGGGAATTCCTCTGAAACACTAGGTTTTGGGCATGTTTAAAGTAAGGCAAACAGGAACAACTGTAGGGAGGCTAGGGCCTGGAAACCTTTAACACATTGGTTAGTACTCAGGGGTCACTGCCACCCACTAGCTAGTGTCATCTATAAATGTGGCACCCCAAGTCATCCTCCTCAAAACACTTTCAGGACATGCGGAAGATCAGAAGAGGACTGGACCTTCTGTATGTGACTTAAGATGTGCCCCGAAGAACTGTACCTGCTCCCTTTTGCAGCCATAACAAAGAAGCAGACTATAAGAGCCAGTTTGCTGTCCTATGTGGCTACAGAGACACAACAAGTTGCAGGTAGCCTTTTTCCTGAAGTTCTCAGCTCACCAGTGGCAACTGGACTTGGACTGGAATTTGCTGTTGGTCTCTGTATGATATCCTGAGAGTCTCTGAGGGCCTTCCTCTGAGGTCCTGGGGGCTTCAGACATGTATTTCTGTAGTGGGGGTATGGGCACAAGAAGAAAGTTTGGAAACTTTTGAAAACTTTTTCTCCAGAGATGCAGAGATTCAGTGGGGCCCACTGGGAAAAGTATTTGACCCCTAATTCCACAGTATCAAAATGAATTTCAACTTTGTCCAGTGTGGTAATCTCCACACCCCGAAAGAAGAGACAAAAGCACATTCTATGTTGGGACCTAGAAGATATTCAGCCAGAAAACTCAAAAGCTCTAGCATGTCAGCGAGACCAACCTACTTCAGGTATCTTGCCTGTAGTTGCTTTGCAGCGTCAAAAGTTTCAGCAGCGCCCTGAATAGAGAGAACTTTTCTGCCACAAAAAAGTAACTAAAGCTCTGGAGGTACAATGTTGGGCGGATGGGGTGGCGTGGGCGCCTGCCTCAGACGACTCCTCTATGGCATGGCACACTTCTGCGTCAGGTAGTGGCCTTAGTGGGATTTCGCAAATGGGACCTGATAGGTATTTCCACTCTCGGTGATGTGATGAAGGGCACCACACTGAAGTCATTCCAGCAGCTACAGGTGGAATTTTACCTACATAAAACACAATTCTATAAGTACCTACAGTTACGCCATGCTCTCACTCCCATGATTCACACCCTGGATACTCTTCCAGAGTTTCACCCCCTGGAGGGCCGTCTCTTCATGGGGGATTTAGAAACGCATAAAATTAGACAGATATATCAGACCCTGACGACACATGCCAAAACGACCCTACATAAAACCAGAGAGGCGTGGGAGGCGGATATTCCGGTCTTAACTGATGACGACTGGGCTGAAGCCGTGGCCAGCCCTCGGAGCGCGGCCGTGTCCTCACGATTCCGCCTCATTCAATTTAAATACAAACACTGAGTGTATTATACTCTACTCCGTCTCTGGAAGATGGGGGTCATTCAATCCCCCCAATGCCTGGGTTGTGGTAGGGACGATGGAACGTTTATGCACATGGTTTGGGACTGTACCGTACTACAACCCTTCTGGCATAGGGTCTGAGCCTGCCTGGGTAAAGTGTTGTCCTGGGATATTCCATATGACCCCAAATTATTTTTACTACATAGCACTGAGGGTATAGGGGGAAACCGGAATAAACAGCACCTACTATTTCTGGCCCTCACTAAAGCTAAGCGCAATATTGCTCTATTGTGAAAGGGAACTTCACCCGTGACGCTAGGGAAATGGTGAACAGAGCTAGATAAATGCATGGGAGCAGAGATTGCGGTCTTCCAAGCGAGAGGATGTCCCCTGAAACACAGGAAAATATGGTCCCGATGGGCAACATACCGGGGTATCGATCTTCCCCCTCTCCGCTCCCAGTCCCCCTGATATGTGTACTTCCCCACGCGTATTGGACCATGATACACCCCACTCAATGCCATACTTCAGGCCATGCAAGAACTTTAACATATTTACTACATTATAAGGGTAACGGGATTGTCTGCGCAAAGTTTGTATTGTTTTATACGTTACTGTTGCTAATTCTGTATACAAATTTGGTACTCTTGAATTATCCAATGTTTCACTGTGATTAAACTGGGCTGCTGCCCGGATGGTACCATGTAAATTCAATAAAATATGTTTAAAAAAAAAAAAGAAAAGTAACTAAAGGCCTCATTATGATGTCGGTCGGAAAGGCTCCGAATGGCATTCGGATTTTCCCAACGTGTGTCGGAACCCATGTTTCCGACCGACTCGGAAACATTTCTGACCGACCAATTACAATAGAAGTAAACTGTTTGGTCATTCCGACTCGGTTCCGACCGGCATTTGGAGAATCTGAGTCGGTCGGAGCCGATTCGTACAGTTCAATGGACAGCGTTTCTGACCATCCGATTATGATATCAGATTCCGACAGCCTTTCCGACTTTGACTGACCGAAACGAAAAGGCTGTGGGAAACTGATTTTGGGGGCCCGCAGCAGGCCCCCCTTCACCATGAGGCCCCTGATTGGGGATGTGAGGGTACCCATGGGACCCCTCTTTCAAACCATGCACAGTGTGGCAGGCACCTTGGGGTGCCCGCCCCAGGGTGCAGGGTGCAGGGTTTACCGCAACCACCCCTTTTTGCAATGGGAGCCTGTGTTGTCGGTCGGAACAGAGGCTCCCATTGAAGTCAATGGGAGTCCGACTGAAGGGTGTCCAGAACCATCATAATCGGTCAGTCGGACTCCCCGAACCCGAGTCAGTCGGAAACGATTCCGACAATGGAGTCGGTCGGAATGCTTTCCGACTGACATTGTAATGAGGCACTAAGTTTGTTTCTAAAGGGGGAATTAAAGACGCTTTCCAACATTTTTGACTTACAGACTTTCACTGGAACCAGTCCACTCGGTGTATCTGACCTGCTCTCCATCGCCATCGTCCTCAAATCGCAACTTAGTCCCGGTCCATGGCAACCATTGACTACCAGTGCCGTTTTTCTCTTTTTGTCACTATTTTAACCTAAAGATTTAGAAACTCATATCTATGGTTCCCCTTAGTGGATGTATGTCAGTTGTATGTCATTTTGTTTATTCAATTTTTCTCTTACTTTTTAATTTTGTTTGGAATTTTAATGGTTGTTTTTTGGGCTTTAGTGCTGTTTTTTTATTGCATGAATACTTTAGACATTGCACTAAATTAAGCATGTGTACTTTGTGTTTAAATTTGTGACTTTGAATGTCCACCCTGACAGGAAATACTGTTAATCTTTAAGGGGAGCAGTCACCCTCCCCCAAATAATAATCCACTTTCTTACAGGTGGCAAATTCCAGACTGTTCACACATAAAGAAAACAACAGGAATAGATTATCTATAAGAGCTTAATGGAGCACATGAAGTTTCCACATTGCAGTGTATCTTAAAACAGAAAATAAACTAGGAGACAAGTTAAGATGTACTATTAAAGAAGCTGGTAAAAAAGGTCAAGATACAAAAACAGAAAAGTGATCAAAAAGCATAATGAGTGGAGGGCATTTATTGAAGTTTCTTTTGATGGCATGCATGAACATACTTTTATAGCCAAAAGCTATAGATACCAGTCCTTCAATATTAGCAGTACTTATGGAATAACCAAGAGAAAAACTTGAGCTGAAACTTCAATGCACAATTGAAGAGGTACAGAAGTCAGTATATGCTTACCTA
Organism: Calotriton arnoldi; assembly: GCA_963921515.1. NCBI lineage: Eukaryota > Metazoa > Chordata > Amphibia > Caudata > Salamandridae > Calotriton > Calotriton arnoldi. Next base: position 524,233 of record CAWUFW010004422.1, read on the forward strand.
CATTTCCACTAAGCCTGAAAGGTTAACAAAAATTACTATGTCAATAAGCAAGGGCATGGATAAACAGTTTAAGAATGGTGATGACAGCAAGCAAAACGGTGTGCTGCAACATGAAAGAGAGGAATAACTCATATCACAGTCTGATGTTACCCAAAATAGCTTACATTCGTAGGATGGGAGTTTTCTGCAGGGACTAGATTTGAAATGAGAGTGAAAACACCTGACAAACGATGTGGGATATACTCTAAGGTGTGGGAAGGGATTAGACTTTCAATATTCTCAATTGTGTTCATAGTTTTCTTTTGCAGTTTACGAGTATTGCATGGCAAGGTGGTTTTTGGACAGAATACTGAGAAAAAAATATTTTGATACAAAAATATTGTGTCAAGAATATTGGAACATTAAAAATATCATTGGCAGGGATATCGAAGGTAAAAATACAATTTTTAGAATTGTTTTTAATATTGTTGTAAAAAACATTGATGTTGAATTATTGTATGTAGTATCGTTTGGAACTGTTAACTAGTATGTAATGTATAATAGTGTGTTTATTTGTATGTTTTTCATTTTTATATTTTTTTGCTATACTAATGTATTATTTCTTTTATGAAAATGTTTACATTTGTATTTGTAGTTGTAATAATGTATATAATTAATTGTTGTTTTTATTATTTTAGTAGCGGATATTAGGTTTATAAAGGATAAGGGTGGGGAGATTTTTAAATAATTTATATGCAAATTTTAACATATAAAGTAAGTATTGTAATGATATGCAAAACATGTATTATATTAATACTTTACTAAATTTTAAATTGATGTTCTATAAATATATGTAAATTGTATGTTATATCTTTATTTTAAAACATATATTATTAAATATTAAAAGATATAAATGTATTTTTAATAAGCAGAATATTTAGAAATGTTTGGATATAAAAAATAACTGATTACAAACTGCAATTTAAAAAAAGTCTTTTAAAAATGAGTTACATTTTCATGAATGTAAAAAAATATGAGATTTATTCACATTTTATTCAAAATGTATAATTATTAATTTCATGTTTTTTCAATTGTTTTTAGATTCTGAATATTAATAAATATTTTACAATGTATTTACTTTGTCTATAGAAATTAAAATAGTAATTTTGGACTTTAATAAATAATTATGAATATAAAGGTTTGTAATTAAATGAGTGTGTTTTAGATGATATTTTACTAAATTTTATACTACACAAAAAATTTGAGAATATGTAGCATGTGTGTAATATTTGTATTTTGTAATATGTTGTATAAAAAGTTTTATTTTGAAGTGGATATTACAAACAATTTAGGGGCCGATTCCGATCTCGGCCGGTAGGGCTCCGAATCGGATTCGGATTTACCGGATCCGATTCGGAGCCCTGTTTCCCGACCGAATCGTACGCGGGTCCGGCCGAGCGAGTACGATGCATGCTCCCGCGAAATCGCCGACCGACTCGTACGCGGCTTCAACACGCTCCGACCGACTCGCACGGACATGACTCGCACCGCGCTATGGAGACGTTTCCCGGCTGGGTAAGTACGATGCGCGCCGCAAGCAGTCCGACCGACTCGCGCCGTCCGGCTCGAAAGAGCTGTCGGAGCCGGACTTTGGGGGTCCGCGTCGGACCCCCCTGAACGCGTAGGCGCGCGAGTCGCACACAGGGGGGACCCATGGGTCCACCCTACCTGTGCATGTACGCCGCGATGCGCATGGACGCGTACCCACTGTAGGGGGCGCCCTTGTTCGCCTCGCACCCATTGAGTCAATGGGAGCCCGCGTACGCGTTGTACGAACGGCTCCCATTGACTTCAATGGGAGTCCGACCGAATCGAGTCCGATAGCATGCGAATGCATCGTACTCGTCCGGTCGGACTGCTGGGGTCCGATTCGGTCGGAATTCTCTCCGGGGCCGGCTCGGTCGGAGAGATTTCCGGCCCGAATCGGAATCGGCCCCTTAGTGTCTAACACCTTCTGCCAATATGGTTAGATGGAAGTGGGAGTAGTAAATGATACCCCTTTAGTGTCCAACACCTTCCCAATATGGTTAGATGGGAGTGGGAGTAGTAAATGATACCCCTTTAGTGTCCAACACCTTCCCCAATATGATTTGAATTGGAGTGGGAATAGTAAATGATACCCCTTTAGTGTCCACCACCGTTCCCATATGGTTCAGATTGGAGTATGAATAGTAATTGTCACCACTTTACTGTCCAATACCTTCCTTAAATTGGTTGAGATTGGAGTGGGAACAGTAAGTGTCACCCCTTTTGTGTCCAACACTGTTAGACCTGACATCTTTTGGCATGGCTTTCCCTGTCTTTTTTCCTTCTGACCTCCTGTTTTGACTGTGTACTGAACTTCATTTTGCTGGTTTTAGGTCTCTGGGCCCTTTTTCACTGCTGACCAGTGTTAAAGTGCATTTGCTCTGTGTCGAAAATGTAATGGCATTTGGTTTCTCCATGACTGGCATATGTGAATTACTAACAGCTCCCTAGTGCAGTACACTACGTGTGCCCAGGGCTTGTAAATCAAATGCTACTAGTGGGCCTGCTGCACTGATTGTGCTACCCACATGAGTAAGTAATCCAAATCTGTCTCAGAAATGCCACTGCAGGGCTTGTGTGTGCAGTTTTTAAACTGCCATGTCGACCTGGCAAGTTCACCTACTTGCCAGGCCCAAACCTTCCCTTTTATTAAATGCATGGCACCTCCATGTTAGACCCTAGGTAGCCCATGGGTAAGGTGCAGTGTATTCAAAAGGTAGTACATGTGCTGTCAAGTTTTATACAGGCTGATAGTGAAAAACTGCCACATTTGTTTTTGACAACAGCAAGGCCTATCTCTCCCACAGGTTAGCATTAGAGCTGCTTTGTAACTCTTTACAAGTGGAACTTCCAAATGGGAGCAGATAGAAAATTGGAGCTTGGTGTCTCTGGACTCACAATTTAAAAACACATATTTTAGTGAAGTTGGTTTTTAAATTGCAGTCTGAAAATGCCACTTTTAGAAAGTTGACATGTTCTTACTTTAATCATGCTGTGCCTCTGCCTGTTGCTGGAATACATGTCTAGGTTGTATGACAGCTGAGCTTTGTGCATTCCCTTTTAACAGTCACACACAAAGGGAGCGGAGGTGTGCCCTGCATATCCCGATGGCCCATCACCAGGCTGATGGGTCTTCCTGAGCAAGAGTAAGAGGGAGGAGCTGGCACTTGCACCTGAATAGGGCTGTACCTGTCCTCACACAAAGAGCTATATACCTCCATGTAGGGTGTCTGGTGCCAGGGAAAGGAAGGGCAGGGTCTTGTGCACTACTAAGTCCTTTCTTTGAAGTCTCCCTAATTTAAAGGCTAAAATGGGTATAAGTGCTGGACCTCTGACACTATATACTCATAACACTGCTGGACTGAGGACATTCTGTGAGGAAGAAGAGCTGTTGTGATACCGTAAGGGACTGCCACTTTGCTGTTTGCTTTGCTGTGTTGGCCTGCTGCTTACTGCTTGTTGCCTGGGAGTGAAAGGACTGGACTCTACTCTCCACAGCCTGTATCTAAAAGTTCTCCAAGGGCTTGTTTGGGCTTGCCTCCTGTTAAGGAAGTCTCAGGTATATCAAAGACTTCACCTGCAGCTTGCTACCAGCAGTTGGGCTCCTCTGCTGTGAGTCCTGCCTCTGCCAAGTGGTGCCAAATCTAGTCCTTGGCCCTTGAAAGTGAGTGTTTGGTGCTGCTACCCAAGACACCAATGCATCTACTCCAAAGTGTTGTTCGTAACTGGAGCAGTCCCTGTGAAACCAACACATTGGCGCTGCCTCCATCGAAGCTGTGAACACTGCTCGCCGGGTGCGCGAGGAAAGACCTCGACTTACAACGCAGGCCCGACTTTGATAACGCAGTGCCTTCAAATCACTGCTGTTGCGTGAGTCTTGGACAACATATCACCGAAATCTGCAACGCCCATTTCAGACTCTGACACATTCCCGGCATGGCTTCTAGCCATCGCATCGCCTTCAGCCCAGCGGCTCGACATCGATGCTTCGGAACCAACGTGCAGCGATCTTGACATTAAAGTATGAATGACTTTGCCCAACTGCGGAACTGACGTATTTCCTGCGACAGTGACCCATCCCTTCCGTATTTCAACATATCATCCCTGAGCATCAACGCATTCAAGGTACTGGCAGCAGGTCTGCGTGACTCCTATATCTGAACCTTTGGATTTATCCCAGTCAAGTAAGCCTAGATAGCCCCAGGTGGAGCTTTTGACTTCTAAGCACTGCATTTTGATTTATGGGCTTATTATGAATATGGCGGTCCAATGTACTGTCGTAGCCACAGTGGAGGTGCCAGCACCACCGCACCAGCGGTCTTACCACCCTATTACTAGTTTGGCAGTCGAACCACCAAAGGACCACTGCAACCACCGGGGATCTGTGATATTACGAGTTTCCTCATCATCCTCCTTTTCATGGCGGTGAGCCTGCCATGAAAACGGTGGTGGTGAGGAAAATAAGGGGGCCCTACAGGCACCCCTGTTGCCTCTGGGCCAGGGGATGCATGTAGGGGAACACATGTTGTGCCCCTCTGTATGCATGCACCCCCAGTTCCTGCAAGGCATGGACTGCAGAACACGGTGCAGCCCATGCCATGCAGGAACGTGGTTTGGCGTTGCCATTGCGGTGTCTTTCTAAGGCTCAAATATGAGCCTTAGTTAGCGCTCAGATATGAGCCTTATAAAGGCACCTCCAAAGCACCACCCGCCAAACCAAGATTTAACTCCTAATCTGGCAGATGGACAGCTTGAGCGGTCTCGCAGCAGGGTGCTGGTGTTGCGTCCCGCTGCAAGACCGCCAAAGTCATAATAAGGCCCTTAATCTTGCAAATTTCATATTTTGACTTGTGTATGTTGGATTTTTGTCATTTTGGTCTTGTTTTACTCAGATAAATATTGGCTATTTTTCTAAACTGGTGGTGTTTTCACTGTCTTACCGTGTGTGTGCACAAATACTTTACACATTGCCTCTTTAGTTTAGCCTGATTACTCTGTGCTAAGCTACCAGAGGGTGAGCACAGGTAAACCTTTAGGGGCTCATTACGATGGCGGGCGGTAGCACATCCGCGGTGCTGGCAGTGGCGGAAAATGCCCTTTTCCGCACTCCATCGGCGGTCCTTGCGTCCGCCGTACTACGATGGGCAAAGATAGCCCATTTCCCGTCCGCTGCGGTGTTCCGGGAACCGCCAGAAATCCCCCTCCGCAGCGGTGGTGGAAGGAGCCAAAAGGGAGGGACTGCCATGCGGAATGCGGTTACGACCTCCGATTGTATTACGATGCCACAAACAGCCCACCACACCGCTGCGGAGTATCCGGCCAATCGAGGATGGCGGTGGCAATACTGCGGATCGCTCCATGTGTTCCTGGCCACTGGGGAAACGGCGGTCTTTGGCCTTTCTGCAGCAAATCCGACCGCCGCGGACGGATTTCAGCTTTTCCGCTGCTGAATCCTGGAATCCGACCGCCGCGGTAGGGAGTTTCTGGCGGTGCATCCTAATCTGGCCGGCGGTTTTGCCGCGGTACCTGCGGGCGGCAATTTCCTGCTAGCATGGCGGTCGGAGTGCTTTTCCAAACGCCATCGTAATGAGCCCCTTAGTGCGTACTACACTTAACCTGACAAGAATTGTGGTTCCTGCTTGGGCAGAGTGCATACCTCTGCCAATTAGAAACCCAACTTCTAACATTGGTGGTAGTTGTGGAATAGGACTTGCATATGTGCATTACATACAGTGATGGATGTACACTACTTCCATATCTCAGACCATTACATACCGATATACTATTTTTCTTTTTTTCTTTGGCAACCTTTTGAGTTTTTTCAACAACCATGTCTCAAACTGGATAAGTAACAGCTGCCCCTTCAGTACTGGAGTTTGAGCAGGAGAAATTGGAAACCTACACGGTGGCCCAGCTCAAAGGCTTCAGCAGGGAGCTAAAAAAATGTTCTTTTAAAGGCCTCACTAAAAAAAAAAAAACTTCCAAATGGTGCTGAGGTCCTGGTTAGAAGCCAGTGGTGCAGCTGTGCACCCAGAAGATGGGAATGATGTTATGGATGAGGAGGAACAAAGTCTGCACCTGGGATGGCTAGAGGAGCTGGCATTGCCTATGGGGCGGGACCAGGCTAAATAGTAGAAGAGCTCCCTCCAGAGCAGGCAGCAGTGTTTCCTCTAAGTGTCTGTCTTCAACAGAGTTGAAGGACAGATGGGAAGAAAAGAAGCTCCAGTTAGAGGTGGCAAAACTCAATATGAATGATGAAAAACAGAAATTGACCATGGAGGAGAAGAAAATGCTCTTAGCTCAGGAGCTGAGCTTGAAAGAGCTGGATTGGAAAGCCAGGAGGGCTCAGTCCCGCACAGATCATGGCAGCATATTTTCAGTGTCCTCTGACAGGAAGGTACACATACCCAAACGTCTGGTGCCTGATTATGGAGTGGGAGATGACATAGATCAGTGGTTTGAGTGCTATGAGATAACTTTGCAAACACAGAAGATTCCTGAAGGAGATTGGGGGGGCAGGTTTGTGGAAGCAATTCTCATGTGAGGGGAGGGACACCTTACTGGCCCTAGAGGAAGGAGACAGAACAAGGTACCCCACTATGAAGGATGCCCTGATCAGGAGATATGGTCTGGCCCCAGAGAGATACAGGGATAAGTTTAGGAACAGTGTGAAACTTGCCCTTCATAAATGGGTAAAGTATATTGATTATTTTTGCAAGGCACTGGATGGTTGGGTGAAGGGCAGTGAATAACAGATTATCAGGGGCTGTACAATTAGATTGCACAAGAGCACATGTTTAGTCTTTGTTTTCCAGAGCTGCATCAGCACTTGATTGACAGTAGACTTTCTGACCCCAGGAAGCTGGCTAAGGAGGTGCACCACTGAGTCAGCGCCAGGGTCCAGAAGCAGGTGTATGGGGGAGATCCAGCCAAAGGTGGACAGGGTCCCCAATTGAAGAAGGAGGTGGGGGAAAAATATAAAAGTAAGGTGTTCTCTAAAGGGCCCCAAACTAGTTCCCAGGGTCAAGGTTCCCAACCCCATAATGAAAAGAAGAAATGGTTCCTTACAGGAAAGCCTGCAGGGAACGGACCCCTGAAGTGTGTTGAATCTAATCAGGAAGGACACTTTAAGGGGGATCCCAAGTGTCCTAAGCGGGCATAGCCTCCCACTGGTGGGCAGTCACTGGAGATATCTAGTGTAGCGCTTGGGTAGGAGTTTGTTTCAGTTAGTGGTGGAGATCCAGCTGAGGTTACCCTAGTGTCCATGGGTGACAGTGAAATGATACAGAGAACCATCATGCCTGATAATACTGGGAAGTATAGGCAATGGTTTACCATTAGTGGGCAAAGGGTGGAGGCTCTGAGACTCAGGAGCCAGCATGACAACCGCCTGGTGTCCTCTGGTGTCTTCAGAGAAGGTAGTCCCTAATGTGGTCCACCAAGTTGTTGCTGTAGACAACTGTGAGAGTCAATGCTTAGTGGCTCAGGTTCCCTTTGAATGGGGGTGTCTAAGGTTCCTTGAGGGCCGCTGTGAGTCCATTCATGCCTGTGGATTGCTGCTGGGCAATGACTTGGAGCATACCGCCTTGAAGTAGGTGGAGCTCAGATCACACTTGGAGATGTTGTGGTTGCCTGAGTGGGTGTGCCTGACCACACAGTCCATGGCAGCATCTGAGGGTGGTCAGAAGGACCTGAAACCTGAAAGAGTGGCCCAGGTGCCTGCCAAGAAGAGGAGGGGTAAGGGGAGATGGATACTGGCTCCTGAAATTTCCACAGTCCAGGAGGAAGCTGAACCTGGGTGGACACCCCGGAACCTACAGGGGAAGATGTGGCCGAACTGTGGAACCTGCCTAAGCTGTCCCATTGGCAGCAGGATGGAGGTCCCCCTAGGGAGGAGTTCTGCGTGGCACAGAAGGAATGTCCTGCTCTTGTGGGTCTTCGGCGGCAGGCCCAGGCACCTGGTGATGCCTCTGTCCAACACCTGATTTTTGTGAGAATGGTCTCCTGTATAGTGAGCCTAAGATTCCTGAGCCTGGTGCAGCCCATGTACTGGTGGGACCCCAGCGCTTCAGAACCTTCATAATGGGTCTGGCTCATGATGTGCTACTGGAAGGCAATTTGGGGCAAGATAAGACCTTTGACAGGCTTGTCACCCACTTTTATTGGCCTCAAATGAGGAAGACCTCAGATGCATTCTGTAGGTCCTGTCCAACCTGCCAGGCGAGTGGCAAAGCAGGGAGGAAATGCAAACCCCCCTACAACCTTTGCCTGTATTGAGCACCCCTTTTGAGCACGTGGGCATTGAAATTGTGGTTCCTCTGGATGCCAAGACAGCCATGGTCGACAGGTTTGTCCTAGTCTTGCTGGACCATGCCACCCGGTACCCAGAAGATATACCTCTGAGGATGATGACTTTACCTGCTGTGGCCAGGGGACTGATGGAGATCTTTACCCATGTTGATTTCCCTAAGGACATAGTATCTGACCGCGGTAGCAACTTCATGTCCTTGTACACGAAGACCATGTGAAAGGAAGGTGGGGTAACCTACAAGTTGTCCACTACTACCACCCACAAACCAATGGTTTGGTTGAGAGATTCAACCGTACCGTCAAAGGCATGATACTGGGTCTACCCAAGCCCATGTGGCGTAAGTGGGACAGCCTCCCTCCATGTCTTTTGTTTGCCTACAAGGAGGTACTGCAGAAGGAGGTTGGCTTCAGTCCTTTTGAACTTCTGTATGGGCACCTGTGAGAGGACCCCTCAGTTTGGTGAAGGAGGGCTGGTAGCAAGCTCCCAGGAAGCCACCCCAGGATGTTTTCAGTTACATGCTGGCCTTTTGCAACCAGACAGCCCGCTTCCGGCTACTCACCTAGGAGAATCTGGAAGCTAGCCAGGAGGGCATGAAATGTTGGTATGACCAGAATACCACTCTGGTTGAGTTTCAGCCTGGTCAAAAGGTGTGGATGATGGTGCCCAAAGAGCCCCGTGTTCTGCAAGTCTGCTGGTGTGGGCCATTTTAGGTAAAAGAGTGCAAGAGTGATGTCATCTACATGGTGGATTTGCAGTCTCCTAGGAACCCTTTGAGGGTCCTACACGTGAACCGCCTCAAGCCACACTTCGAGAAGTCTGAGTTGGCCATGCTCTTGGTCACAGATTATAAGGTGTAAGAGGAGTGTTAACCTTTCCATAACCTTCTAAACTCCAAAGAGCAGGATGGGACAGTAGAGGGTGTGAGCCTCTCCCCTTCTTTGACTCTAGAGCAGCAGAGAGACTGTCGCCAGTTGCTGGGACAGTTAGCATCTCTGTTCTCACTCACCCCAGGAGTCACCCATTGCAGTACTCATGACATTGACACTGAGGAGAGCCTTTCTGTTAAGCACAAAACTTACAAGTTGTCTGACAGAATGAGGGCCAGCATCAAAGAGGAAGTCTGTAAGATGCTGGAGTTAGGGGTTATTAAGCCCTCCAACAGTCCTTGTTCCACCCCAGTGGCTTGATCCCCAAGGCTGCTCCACCCTGTGTCACACCCAAACTCCGGTTCTGCGTAGACTACCATGGGCTCAATGCAGTCACTAAGACTGATGCACACCCCACCCCCAGAGCTGATGAGCTCATTGATCGGCTTGGAGCTGCCAAATTCCTCAGAACGTTTGATTTAATGTCGGAGTACTGGCAGATTGCCTTGACTCTGGTGCACAAGAGCGGTCAGCGTTCTCAATGCCAGAATGGGTACTACTAGTTCTCTGTCAAGCCTTTTGGGTTGAAGAACGCCCCTGCCACCTTCTAGAGTTTGATCAGCCAGGTTCTGGCTGGGTTGGAGAATTTCAGTGCCTCCTACCTTAACGGCATTGCAGTCTTCAGCTCCAGCTGGGAGGACCATTTTCACCACTTCAGGGAAGTGCTGAGGCCCCTGCAGAGTACAGGCCTCACTATCAAGGCAAGTAAATGCCAGATAGGGCAGAGTTCTGTGGTTTACTTTGGACACCAAGTAGAGGGTGGCAAGGGTCAGACAGAAGTGAGAGCCTTCTTAGGTCTTACTGGATATTACAAGAGATTTGTCAAGGGATGTGGCACCATTTTTGCCCCCTTGACAGAGCTGGATGCCACAAAGCAGCCACGAGAGGTGATCTGGACAGAGGTGTGCCAGACTGCTTTTGATACCCTGGAGGAGGCCATGTGCACGCTTCCCCTGCTCAAGGCTCCTGACTTCTCCCAAGAATTTGTGTTGCAGACTGATGCCTCAGAGCATGGTGTGGGGGCTGTGCTTTCACAGCTAAATGAAGAGGACCTAGACCAACCTGTAGCCTTCATCAGTAGGAGGTTACTTCCCAGGGAAAATTGATGGAGTACAATTGAAAGGGAAGCTTTTGCTGTGGTCTGGGTGCGGAAGAAGCTAAGTCCCTACTTGTTTTGGTCTCAATTCCGGTTTCAGACAGACCACAAGCCCCTCAGAAGGTTAATTCAGATGAGGAGAGAAAATCTTAAATTGTTGAGGTGGTCCATCTGCCTACAGTGAATGGACTTAACGGTGGAACACCATCCTGAAACAGAACACTCTAACGCTGATGGTCTTTACAGGTTCTTCCACCTTAGTGAAGAGAAGAGAGAGAGGATGGGTAGTTATTCCACTTTCCGCTGGGGGAGGGCATCTTTTGGCGTGGTTTACCCTGTCTTTTTGCCTTATTACCTCCTGCTTTGACTGTGTGCTGAACTTTGTTTTAGGACTCTGGGCACTTCTTCATTCCTGACTAGTGCTAAAGTGCATTTACTCTGTGTCTGAAATGTAATCGCATTTGGTTTCTCCATGACTGGCATATTTGCTTTACTAATAAGTCCCTTGTAAAGTATACTACATGTGCCCAGGACTTTTAAATCAAATGCTACTAGTGGGCCTACAGCACTGACTGTGCCACCCACATGGTTAGCCCCTCAAAACTGTCTGAGGCCTGCCACTGCAGTGCATGTGTGTGCAGTTTAAACTGCCATGTCGGACTTGCAAGTGCTCCTACTTGCCATATCTAAACCTTCCCTTTTACTGCAGGTAAGGCACCCCTAAGGTAGGCCCCTGATAGCTCCCATGGGCAACGTGCAGTGTATTTAAAAGGCAGCACATGTGCTGTTGTGTTTTACATGTCTTGATAGTGAAAAAGTGCTAAATTCATTTTTCACTACAGCAAGGCCTATCTCTCCCATAGATTGGCATTGTAGCTGGCTTGTAACTCTTTACAACTATAACTTACAATTGGGAGCAGATGGAAAATTGGAGTTTAGTGTTTCTGGACTCACAATTTTAAAATATACATTTTAGTGAAGTTGGTTTTCAAGTTGCAGGTTTGAAAATGCCACTTTTAAAAAGTTGGCATTTTCTTACATTAACCATTCTGTATCTCCCTGTCCCTAGAATACACGTCTGGGTTGGATGACAGCCGGGCTTTGTGCATTCCTCCAGACAGTCATACACAAAGGGAGTTGAGGTGTGCCCTGCATATCCCGATGGCCCATCACCAGGCTGATGGGTCTTCCTGATCTAGAGTGAGAGGGAGGAGCTGACACTTGCACCTAAATAGGGCTGAGCCTATCCCCACACAAAGAACTGCATACCCCCCTCCAGTGTGTCTGTAGCCGGGGCCGGGAAGGACAGGGTCTTGTGCACAACAAAGACCATTCTTTAAAGTCTCCTTATTTCAAAGGCTAAAATGGGTATAAGTACTGGACCTCTGACACCATATACTCAGAACACTTCGGGACTGTGAACATTCTGCCAGGAAGAAGAGCTGTTGTGCTGTCAGGAGGGGCTGCCACTTTCCTGCTTGCTTTGCTGAGTTGGCCTTGTGCCAACTGCTTCTTTCCTGGGAGTGAGATAACTGGACTTTACTCTCTACATTCTGCATCTAAAGGTTCTCCAAGGGCTTGTGTGTGCTTGCCTCCTATTAGTGAAGACTCAGGGATATCAAAAACTTTACCTGCAGCTTGCTATCAGCACCTAGGGTCCTTTGCTGTGAGTCCTGCCTCTGCCAAGTGGTGTCAAATCCAGTCCTGGGCCCTTGGAAGTGAGTGTTTAGTACTGCAACCCAAGAAACTAACGTATCAACTCCAAAGCGTTGTTCAGAACTGGCGCATTCCCTGCGAAATGGATGCATTGCCACTGCCTGCACCGAAGCCATGGACACCACTCGCCGAGAGCATAAAGCAACGACCTCGACTTACAGCGCAGCCCCGACTTTGATTACGCAGTGCCTCCGAAACACCGACTCTGACCCATTTCCAGCCCGGTGTGGCTTCTAACCGATGAATCACCTTCAGCCCAGTGGTTCGACATTGACGCCTTACAACAGACTCAGAGCTCTCTTGACATCGACTCATCAACGACTTTGCCCAACTTCAGAACCCGCTTCATCGCCTGCAACAGTGACACAACTGCACCATATTTCTATGCATTGTCCCTGAGCATCAGCGTATCCAAGGTACTGTCAGCAGGTCTGCGTGATTCCTGTATCCGGCCCATGCTCCATCATGGCCAGACTGAACATTTGGATTTGACTCGGTCAAGAGCCACCAGATAGCCCTAGTTGGAGCTATTGACTTCTAACCACTGCATTTTGATTACATCTTGCAAAATTCATATCTTGACTTGTGTATGTTGGATTTTGTCATTTTGGTTTTGTTTTACTCAGAAAAATGTGGGCTATTTTTCTAATCTGGTGAAGAGTACTTTTGTGGTGTTTTCACTGTGTTACTGTGTGTGTGTGCACAAATATTTTACACATTGCCTCTTTAGTTTAGCCTGACTGCTCTGTGCCAAGCTACCAGAGGGTGAGCACAGGTACATTTTAGTGTGTACTACACTTACCCTGACAAGGATTGTGGTTCCTGCTTGGACAGAGTGCATAATTCTGCCAACCAGAAACCCAATTTCTAACAAACACCTTCCCCAATATGGTTAGTTTGGAGTGGGAATAGTAAATGTTACCACTTTCATGGCCATGTCACAGCGCCTAGATACCCTCTTGGGCAATAAATACTGTTTAACTGATTGATTTATTGACTTTAGTATCCAACACCTTACCTAGTATGGTTTAGATTGGAGTGGGAATAGTAAATGTCTCCCCTTTAGTGTCCAACACCGTCCCCAATATGATTTAGATTGGAGTGGGAATAGTAAAGTCACCCCATTAGAGTCCAACACCTTCTTCAAATTGGTTTAGATTGGAGTGGTAATTGTAAATGATACCCCATTAGTGTCCAACACCTTACCCAATATGGTTAGATTGGAATGGGAATAGTAAATGTCACCCCCTAGGGCCTGATTCCAAGTTTGGTGGTCTGGGAGCGAACCGCCATGCCGGAATCCTGCTCCCGCACAGCCAAACCCAAAGTCAGGCCGCCCACCAGATTACGAGTTTCTTTGTGTTTAGCGGGTTGCTTTTGGCGTTTCCACGGCGGTGCCTCTGAAAATGGACCCAGCAATGGAAACACCAAAAACAGTTCTTGCACGCCATGGCCTGCAAAGTCCATACCGTGCAGGAACTGTGGTGCATGCACACAGGAGCGCACATGTTGTGCCCCCCTGCATGTAGCCCATGCCCAGAGGCACCTTTGTTTCCTCTCTACCATGGTTTTCATGGAGGAGAAACCGTCATGAAAACCGTGGCGTAGAGGAAACTCGTAGTATACGTGGCAGGACTGCGGCGGTTCCGCCAAGCAAATTGCTGCCTCTACACCGCCACACCATCACCAGGAAATGGCAATTCCCTGGAGGCATCCATGCTGCAATGGCAGTCCGACGGCCTACTCAAAATGGGGTGGTCCAAGCACCAGTGCGAGGATGGCTGGACCACCACCGCCGTGCCTCTGTGAGTCTGGCGGTCATTGGACCTAAGTCTCGTAATCAGGGCCTTAGTATGCAACATATTCTCCAATTTGGTGAGATTGGAGTGGGTATAGTAAATGTCACCTCTTTAGTGTCCTACACCTTCCCCAATATGTTTTCGATTGGAGTGGGAATAGTAAATGTCACCCCTTCAGTATCGAACAACTTCCTCAAATTGGTTTAGATTGAAGTGGGAATAGTAAATGTCACCCCTATAGTGTCCAAGACCTTCCACAAATTGGTTTAGATTGGAGTGGGAATAGTAAATGTCACCCCTTCAGTGTCCAACACCCTCCTCAATTTGGTTTAGATTGGAGTGGGAATAATAAATGTCACCCTTTTAGTGTCCAGCACCTTCCCCAATATGGTTAGATTGGAGTAGGAATATTAAATGTTACCTCTTGAGTGTCCAACACCTTTAATAAATGTTGTATAATAAAAACATGTCACATATTTTTCAGCTTGCATTTGTTTACAATTTCTTATTACTGTTTAGTTTAACAATTTGTATTATATTTACTACAGGTAACAAAAGATAACTAAAAATCTGGTAAATCCTATTTATATATATTTGTATGTTATACATTTCCAATTGTTATTTTTTATTGTTAACAATTTTTTTTACATTTAATAACTTTTTTTACATATATATTTTTTCAACATTTTCACGTGTTTTATTAGTATATATTAAATAATTGTTTATATTATATACTATAATTTCATTTATACTTTGCAATTTTTATATATTGTTTTATAACACTGTTTATTATGTTTAACATGTGCATTATTATTTTTTTACAAATTGTAAACATTCATTCAAATTTTTACAATATTTCTCATTCTTTTCCATGGGGAGATATTCTTTTTTTTAGTTTCATTTGGCGGCCATTTTATTTAACCTCCACCTTCAACTTTGTAGTCTGTTTGCGTTATTTTTAGTCTATTTTCCCAGAGCCAGGTTTTGAAAGGGTAGTGATTTTTTAAGGGTTTTGATGGTAGAGGGTATTAAGGAGCAAAGTTTAAAAGTTAGTTATAGTGTTGCTTGTTTTTTTTTATATATTTAGATATATTAGTGTTACTATTTTACACTAGTTTGTTGTTTGCATTTTTTTACACTGTTTTAATAATGTATTACTATGTTATGTTAGGTTGTATAGTGTTAGTTATATTGTGATGATTAACTGTTATGCATATGTACTTTTGGGAATGAAATGTGCACTTTGGGTGGGATTTGTCAATTACTTTGACAGGTTTTTGTCAACAAACATGTTCTATGAGCATTTGGAGTTGTTTTTTTTTTTTTAACCCCTTGCGTGCGCAGCGAATTTTCGCGCTGTGCGGGGGTTTCTATTAGTGGCCGGGATTCGGACGGCCCCCGGCCGTCGTGCGCACACGGCCACCGTGACGCGTGACGGCCGGGGGCCGTCGTGAGCACCGAAGGGGTTAAAGGAAATCACTTTGATATACTATAAACCAATATGTTTTTTACTTTGATTTCCTTTTTTTTGTTTGCTTCCTGGAGCAGTTATTTTTTAGTGCAGTTTTTCTGTTTTTTATGGGACTTGATAATGTGGATTACTTTTAAGGATTTTGATTGGAATTGTTATATTTTTGCAATTTTGGGGAGAATTTCTGGATTCATTTACCTTATTTTTGGTGGGTTACTAATTTTTGTTACACGGTTTAAAGGAAAGATCTGAAGCAACAGAACAGTAAGTATTAATTCTTTCATTTATTTTTGGTGGGAAATTGTTTATATTAAATATTTGTGATTGTTAAAATGAATTGTTTGGGTTATGTGTTGTTATTATTATATGTGACGGACTGAAATTTATTTTATCTATTTCAATGAGTGATAGTTACATTTAAAAGAATAATCTATATATAATTTTATTATATCAGTCTTTATTAATATTGTTATTTTAAATAGTTGTTTGACTAAGCTAATAAAATATTATATTTATTACTTTTGTCAAAAATATTTGGTATGTTGGTTTACAGTTTGTTGTACTTTGAGGACCTTGGTAGGTTAGTATTTATTTTATAATATGCTTTTGGCTATCATTTCTAAGTAATGAAGTCCTTTGTTATTTATGAAGAGTTTAACTGTAAATTGTAACATGACGTACATTATTTTGGTTTGTTTGCTAAGTTTAGGGCCCATTTGACTAACAGATTGCTCTATTCTTAGTTCTTGGTAGCTTTGATCTTTTTATTACGCTTCTAAAAATTCGGATAGTGCAGGTTGTTAAGATGTATATTTTTCTTCATTAATGATTTGTAGAAAGAATATGGCAGAGTTTCCTCATCTTGCAGTGTTCACCATTTTTGTAGTATTTAGTTGTTCTAATTAGTGTGTCTTTTATACTGTTAATTTCATTGTTTGATTTTATTTGTTAAAGTTGTTTATAGTTTCATTTTATTGGTCGGTTTAGTATAGTTTGAAATGTTTTATCAGTTGACTCCTCCTATGGTAAACGCTAATTTGTGTTTTACTAGTTAAGCATAATATATAGTTCCATATTTTTGTTTATAAAATAATTTATATATGTATATTTATTAATATTTAATTTTTTTGGGGGTTCATTGTTCATTCTATATATTTTAGAATTGTAAAATGTTTGTCCTGAATGGTAAATGTTTTGTTGATGTAATATATTGAAAATGTATATAACAAGTTTTGGGTTTATTTAAAGTAATTGTTTTATGTGAAAAGTGGGAGGTTTTTGTATTTTTTTCATGATTTGTTAATTATTTTGGTGATAATATTGTAGTCGATATGGTGAGGATCAATATTTTTGAAATAATCTATGTTTGTTTAAAGGTAACAATATTTTTGTTTCCGATATTTTTGTTTTTGCTATATGTAAAAATTAATATGTTTAACAATAATATTTGTGTTCTCAATATTTGTGTGTTTTATAGTTAAGTATACAGAGTCCATATTTTTGTTATCAATATTTTATTTTCAATATTTTTGTGTTTTGATATTTGTTGGATCAATATTTTTGATGTAATCTATGTTTATTTAAAGGTAACAATGTTTTTGTTTCCAATATTTTTGATTTCGTTATATGTAATTATTGATATGTTTAGCAACAATATTTGTGTTCTCGATATTTGTGGGTTTTGTAGTTAAGTATACAGAGTCCATATTTTTGTTATCAATATTTTATTTCCAATATTTTTGTGTTTTGATATTTGTTGGATTGATATTGTATCAGTGATCATGGCAAGGTATCCAAATACATAGGGGCCTATTAGGATGGCGGGCGGACTTTCGTCCGCCACCCTAGCGGTGCTGGGACCAGCCGCCAGTGGTGCGGCGGTCCCGCACCGGCAATTAGGATGCCACCGCCATGGTGGCTGTGGCATGCCCCATCCAAAACATTGTGGCGGGCGGTGCTCACAGCACCGCCCGCCACAATGCCATGGGTGCACCTTGTGCACTTGCATGCACAACTTGGCAGGCACCGCGCGGTGCCTGCCACGTTGCACATGCAAATGCAGGGGGGTACCCTAGGTACCCCCCATGTGCACCCCCCACACCCCAACACTCTGGGGGCCCGCAACGGGCCCCCAAATGCAGGATCCGCATGCCTTTCCATGGCGGCATTGCCGCCATGGAAAGGCTGCTCTCCGCCTGTATGCTAATATGGATGGCGGTGTCTTCCAGACACCGCCACCATATCCAGCCCCTTTTCAACCCGGTCGACTGGTCGACCGGCGGAAAACCGGCGGACGGTCTTTCCGTCTGCCGGGGTCCCCCCCTCCATAGTAATATGGCGGGGAGGAAATGGGTGGCGGGCGGTGTATAATGGCGGGCGGATCGCCACCACCATACGGGCGGTGGCGATCCGCCCGACATTATAATGAGCCCCATAGAGTGGTCAGTCATTCATAGTACTTGTAAATATATAAAACTGTGATGGGTTTTAGAATTAGCCCAATTAATGCTGATATTATGTTAAATGAGAAGTGCTCGAATATCTCAGATTAAAGGGGCCTGATATAGAGTTAATGCAAGAAACACACCTGAAGACTAAGTAGACAATGGGGTTTTTAGGCAAAATTGGTTACAACTGTCTTCCAGGTATAAAGAAAGGTTTGAACAGAAATGTGATCTTAATTCATTCCAACCAACATCGAAAACAAACATGTCACATGTCCATGTCACCTACATTAAATTATTACAAAACACTCAGATCATTATTGAATGCCATTTTGGCATACATAATTATTGAAGGCCACTCTCTTGTATTGCTGGAATTGTCTATGACACCATAAGACCAAAATCCACAAGATGATATATGAACCATGGTGACTTCAAAACTCCCACAGACAAAAGCGTAAAGATTGTAAATATATTTTGGAGTTGATTAAAGACCCAGGTGCTCATTGAGAAATTGTCAGATATAGGGCATCTACCAGAACGTGCCCATTCTGACAACCTTGCAGTTGGGGAACTCTGAGGTTTCTCACAATAGAGCCTCAGCTAGCACTTGCATTGGAAATCCTTTATTTTATGGTCAATGATAAAGAGACCACCAGGTTATAGAGGTGGTAGAAACATGGCATTTAGGGCAGGACTATCAAAACTGATTTCTCCTTTCTAGTACCACCTTGCGTAACATGGTGATCCTGGTAATGAAAATAGGAAAATGTCCGGATGCAGAAGTAGAGAACTTCCTCCCCTTTAAGTAAATTTTTCTTTTGCCTTTGGTCCAGCATAATTTTAGTGCGCTGTGCATTTGCACGTTTAATATCCATATTATAAGATGATTATATTAATCTGTGTGAATTGTATCAATTAATCATTAGTAGGTGGCTACATTTATTTTAGTAAAGGAAACACATGTATTCAAAATCTAGCTATTATACTTACGTATGTGAATTATACCTGTTTGGAATCCATTTCAAATGCTAAAGTTAGCTTGACTTGTAACTAGGCCTGAGTGACATTAATTTCATCTTATTAAATGCCCTGTCAGTGTCTTGTTTTTCTCTCCACTGCAGGTGTCTTATCATGTGCCTCATTAAGTTACAATAGCCTCATTGTTTATTGTAGGAAATTGGGTTACTGGTTGGGGGGGGAATACTCAAGCAGCAACCACAATTCTTGTCAGAGTGGAACCCAAGCAGACCCCAAATTAACCTGTATGTAGCTTGGTACAAAAGCAGTCAGGCTTAACTTAGAGGCAATGTGTAAAGTAGGTATGCATCACTTCAAACAGTAATAAAGGGAAAGTGCATCACAAGTAAAATCCCATCGAATTTAGAAAAATGGAGTAAAATGTAATTATTTGAGACAAAATTTAAAAAATCCAATCAGTAGAACCGTAGATATGCAATTTCAGAGATTTAAGGTAAGAATAGTACCTAAAAGCACAAAGTGCCACTCGGTTTGGTTCAGCAAGCTTTATTCGGTATGTACAACAACCAGAAAAGCACAAATATATACATACAGATAAAACTATTAAAAAACGATCCAGTTAATTAGGTACAAAAAAATCAGTTAGGAATCATAACACTTTTTCTCACATAGATTGATTTTAGAATAAATGTCGCAACATAAAAACATATCCCAGGATCATTTAACGCAATTAATAAATTCATAGCAGCGTTGATTGTTCTTATATTGGGTTTTTTAAACAAAGGTTTTAAATAAATACGTCTAAAATACATATAAAAATCACAAAAAAGTAGAAAGTGCATAGTGCCACTCATGGTTATCTGGTCATGCGCGACTGGGTGAAAGTCACAATTACAGATCCACTGCGATGGAGCATGGGCCAGATGCAGGGATCAGGATACTCCAGCTGAAAGAGCTACCTTCTAAAGTCCAGCGGAAAGAGTTCCATTCGTGGTCGAGTGTGCCGCGAGGAGCAGGGAGAGCATAATGGATGGTTGTCACTATAGGGCAAAGAACAGGCCAGGCGTTGCAGATGGTCATCGCTATAGCACGAAGATCCTCTCAGGCATCATGGATTGTCATTGCTTGAGAATCGCATTGGTGGTCACTGCAGGCAGTGGATGCAGTATCACAAAGTGCAGATCTTGCTTTGCCAGTTGGCATTGGTGGTTGCAGTAGCGCAAAGAGTCGATTCACTGGAGCTTCACATTGGCAGCCAGCGAAGGCGGTAAGATCTTGGTGAGAACCAGCCTGTTTGAGATCAGAGAGAGCCTAAAACCTCAGGACTTCTCCTTGAACAGGGAGCTCAATGAATGCCAACCCAAGGGTCCAGGACCTGAGGGGCACCTATTGGAGATCAAGAACTCACTCCAAAAGAAGCCAGCAGGGCTCAGGCATGCCCAGTTGCAGGTTCAGGAAGCAGGTCAGCTGGTCAGGTGCAGGTAGGCCTCTGGATCTTGTTATGTCTCTCTAGCTCAGAACAGGAGGTAAGATAGCTGGTCCTTGGAGTCACTTCAGCCTGGAATGAAGGGTGCAGGCCCAGTCTTCCTTCTCAGCACATAAGGCAGGAGGCAGCAGGGCATCAGAGTAGCTGTCCTTCTGGCAGGAAAGTAGCACAACAGTCCTTCTTCTGTAGCAACTACAAGTCAAAGGGTGTGCTGAAGTGTGGCGTCTGGGGATTCAATATTTATACTTGGTGCTAGCTTTGAAATAGGAGATGTTTCTAAAGGGTTTCTACCCCAGAGGTGCTTAGAATTACTTGCCTCCCGGCCCTGGCCCCAGCTTGTCTAGGAGCACAAAAGACTAGTGTCAAGCCCTTTGTGAGTGTACTGAGGCAGAGGCTTTGTGATGTTCAAGTCTGGTAGGTGACAGCTCTGCCCCCTATCAAGTCAGAGATAGCCCATCCTCCCAACATCTATTCTCCCTTTGTCTCAATGTCTGGGAGCAATATACAACGGCCAAATAGCCAGCTACACCTAGTCATGCAGTCCAGGACACAGGCTTCAGGCACCAAGTGGTTGGGACAAGAAATAAAAACTTTCTAAAAGTGGCATTTTCAGAATTGTGACTTAAAGTCAAACTTTACAATTAAATAGGGTTTTAAATTACAATTCTTTAGACACCAAACTCAATATTCCTACTTGCTCCCAATTGAAAGTTATCACTTATTAAATATAATAAGGTAACCCAATGCTATCCTAAGGGAAAGATAGGCCATGCAGCATTAAAAAATTAATGTAAGAGTTTTCACTACCAGCACATGTAAAAGTTAAAAGTACATATTCAGCTTTTTAAAAAGAGTGCACCCTAGGGATGACTTACATGAATGATAAAGGAAGATTTAGGCCTGGCAAAATGTTTATTTTGCCAGGTCGAAATAGCAGTTAAACACTGCAGATACAGGCTGTAGTCACAGGCCTAAGGCATGTTTAAAGACCTACTTAGATGGGTGACACAGTCAGCGCTACAGGCCCTCTAGCAGCATTTAATTTACAGGCCATGAGCACATGCAGTAACACTTTACTATTGTCTTATAAGTAAATTAAATAGGCCAATTGGGTATAAGCCAATTCTACCATGTTTTGGGGAGAGAGCACAAGCACTTTATCACTGGTTAGCAGTGGTAAAGTGTGCAGAGTCATAAGTCCATCAGAAAAATAGTCAGGATTGAAGGCAAAAAGTTAGGGAAAAACCACACCAAGGATATCAGGCCCATCATTTATTGTATTAGACTAGCAGGTAACTAAAGCTTAATTAGAAGCTGGCCTTGAATATGGAGACTGAAATGATGGAAGATATCCTGCATGTTACATTCAAGGTCACCCATATGATTATTCCTTTGTTGAAAGCTGGAAATCCTAGAGTCTACCTGCTCTCAGTGAACAATGTCTTTGGAGTGGTTAGTTTAGTGGAAACCGATATGGAGAAGCCTTTTATACTCTTCCTTCATGCTTTAATTGTCTGATCTTTAGAATAGTTGAGCACACCCTGTCCTGATTTTGCAGAAAGAAGACTTCTTCTTGACTCTGCTGATTTCCTTTGCTCAGAGTGTTAAACTTCATGCCTGAGCACTGATATTTTCATCTCAAACCTTAAACATGGTGCATCTGATGATGACACCTTCCACATAGAATTTCTCCTTTCCACTTTTGATGCTTTAATTAGAAAAGGGAAATTCCTTTATGTAGCCTACTTGGTTGAAATTTTGCTTGCTGTATGTGATTCTATTTTGCATCTTTTTCCTTATAATATACTGTTGGAAAGTTGTAAGTAGGTACCTACCACTAGTAATAAGGCCACAAACACAATAGAATGTTCAGTCAAGGTCTCAATAAATTATTCCCTTTCTCAACCCTTGATAGCTGTCAACGAGCAGGCAGGCTTAATTTAGGATACAGCTGTGTAAGGCATTTAAAAAACCAATACATCAAATAAGTAAGACACAAAACACAGTAAAAATTCAACACCAATTTATAAAAATAGGATATTGTTTTTATAAATCAATAGACACCAAAACAATAAAAATCCAATGTAGGGAACCAAAGATATATTTTTATAAAGAATAAACACTTTCTAGAGCTTAAAAACCAATAGCGCCAATTTGAGGTATCGGGTCATGCTTGACCGGGACAAAGTCAAAGTTTGAGGCAGATCTCGATGGAGCCCTGGTCGGATACACTAAGTAGAAGGACTCTGTCAAAATTTCACTTTCGCACTTAGAAACTTTTCTGGAGAAATGTCTCTCTATGTCGAGTGAGGCTCTTCTTCAAGCCGGATCCACATCGACGGCGTCGGCTTGGCTCAGCGCGAGGCCTTGGTGAAACCCTGGAAGTCTTGAGCTCCAGAGCTTTCAGGGGGCCTAACCTGACATTCAGGTGAGTCGCTGTTTGAGGTCCCTGTCTTGACTCTCGACGTAGGGTTGGTCATCTTATGGAGCTTTTTCCAAAACTTGCTCCAAAGTTCTCCAAACTTCCAGAACTTCTTCCTGATGTTCCTCTTGTGGGTTCAAAATGTCCAAAACACAAATCCAAGGGTCTAGAAGCTCTGAGCTGGTCCTAGGAAATTTGGGTCTACGATTCCCATAATGCACCAGGCCAGATCCTTAAAAGTCCACTTGATGCACTTCAGGCTGGGGACGTCTTGGTGGAGATGATGCAGGTGGGCTCTGTTAACCTGTAGCTTTTAGAGAGTCCACTCCTTAATCCTTGTGAAGCCAGACAAAGTCCTTAGGGCTGTAGTAACAGATTGTGCAGCAGGTGCAGTCGTTTAGAGTGCAGTCCATTGTGTGCAGATCAGGGCAGTCCTTTTTCTCCTTGTTGTTTCAGGCAGCAGATCTGAGTTGCTTGGAAACTCTTGCATATTTATTCCGTGTTGCTGGGTGTCAAGCAGGGGGGCACCCCTGACCAAAGGTATCCAAAATGTGGCATATTCTTGTATCAGAAAGCACTATTCTTCCAAATTCCAAGATGGAGAAAATCTCGCCTGGAGGTTTAGCTCTGGCTAAGTCAACCCACTGGTGTGGCTAAGATTCCCTAACACTTCCCTTCCAACTCCTTCACTAATATATTTACAGGGGCTCCTATATGGCTGGGGGTGCAGGATGTGGGAGTGAGCCCGTGCTGTCCTAAAGTGTCATTCTCCCTTTATTTAAAGGCCAGTTTGACTACTCGACCCCCATCCTCCCTTTTGCTTCTGCAGCTGTAGGTCTCCGCCCACAGGAAATCCTTTGTCTCTCTAGCAGGCCACTTCACACCTCACTAACACAACTTGGCTCAGTCTGGCAGAGGCTGGCCAATCAGGAGAGGACAGCTGGAAGGCTGGATGATGGCTTACAGAAAAGAAAGTTCTACAACTTATTTTCTGTAATAGCTGTTATACATATACTAGTGGCAAGTTGTTCGATTTGTCATAACTATCATTTTAAGTCTTTGAATTACATTTTTATCTTGCTCTTATTAATATTTATACGTTAATAAATGATTCCTATGTTAGCCTATTGAGTGAATTCTCTACAATGGGGAAAAACGAAATTGGCAGTTTTCCCCCACCGGGCATATAAAACATATTTTATCATGTCCCTGCTTATAGTTACAATGCACCCTACCCATGGGACACCAAGGGGAGACCTTAGGGGTGACTTATATGTAAAATTTAGGTTGTTTGAGACTTTGGAAGTATTTTTAAATCCAAAGTCGAATTTGCATATAATTTCAATTTAAAAGCAGCCTGAAAGGCAATGCTGGCTTTTAAAATTACAGCATGTGCCACAGTAGTGCACACTTAAGTACATTAATTCTACTGGGTCTCTAGACCTACATGCCCTACCATATACTAGGGATTTAAAGGTAGTTTGTCAGTACCAATTGTAATTATACCTAATTTCCATGTACTTTTAAAAAGAGCACAGGTCCTGGGTCTGGTTAGCAGAGCCCAGGGCACAATCAGAGTCAGAACACCAGCATCTAATAGTCAAAATGGGGGCAAAAAGTGGGGGGACATTGCAAACAGGTCCTGGTTTCTCACATATACAAATTCAGACTATATGATCATTTAAATATGTATGCTCTTACAATATATTTTCATTGACTTTGCTCATTGATTTGACTTGTAACCTGAAATAAATTGCTAAAGAAGCTCTTGTGGTTGGACATCATCCTCTCTGTCATTCTTGTGGAGCCACATTGGTTTCAGTGTGTTTGGAATGTATTGCTGATGTTAGCTCCTTTCTTATACTTCAAGTCAACAATCAAAGGTCCATATGTCCATTGGTGGGATTCTCTTTGATGATTTTACTAGGCGATCAAGATTCAAGAAACTCCACTCTATTACTTTTCAGCAGCAAACCTCTGCTTCATTTGGTCTTACTCCTTCCTGCATGGGGCCCAAATTCCCAGGAGCCACACAAATCTTCTCCAAGGGAAAAAGGAGACTAATAAGCAAACCACCTGTGCCAGAAATGCTCTCATGCACCTTCTTGTCAAAAAAGAGAATGGGCATGTCCATGGACTACAAGGACTGGGGAAAATGCCCAATAAGTGAATACACACAACTTGACTGTGTAGATGTATATGTGTTTGTATGTCTAAGAGAGAGAGAGAGAGAAAGGCATGTGTACATTGTTCATAGGCCATTCTAGATTGTTCTACACACCAATCACCTTTCCGCTACACAGAGTCGCTCAATGACAGGCAATGTGTCCTTGTGTACCTGACTCTGTTGGTCGGTGGTAGAAAAATGCAAAATGTTAGAAATGGGGGTCTCTAATTGGCAGTGGTATGCACCCTTTCCAAGTAGGGACCTTTCCGTCTAGTCAGGATAAGGGAGTTGCACACCTAAGATAACATCTGCTCCCCCCTCGGTAGCTTGGCACGAGCAGTCAGGCCAATCTCAGAGGCAGTGTGTAAAGTATTCATACATAACACACACAGTAACACAGTGAACACACTACAAATGGACACCACAGCAGTTTAGAAACAAAGCCAATCTTTATCTAAACAAAAAAAGACCAAAACAACAAAAATCCAACATACATAACACAAAATATCACTTTTAAAACGAAATTCTGTTCATAGAACTTTATGGATGCTGTGTTTTTACACAAAGTACCTTGCATGCTTAAAAATCCACAAGGAAAAACAGCCTCAGAGGAGTGAAGCATTGGAAAACACAGTGATGTGTCGGTTCCTGAGTCCTTGGGGAAGTGAGGCGTCAGTACTGCTGCACGCAGGAGAAGTGTCACATCGGTCCTGGACTGTAAGGGAAAGCGATGCATCGAAATCTGAAGACAGTTCTGGTCTGTGGGTCATGCAGTGGAAAACTTGGGGCACAGGTACAATGCTTTGAAATCCGGACGCGCTGGAGGCTGATGAGGTGGTAGCAAATAGGCACTGTGCCAATTCTTTCAACCATGGACCGGTGATGCGTTGATTCTTTCTGCTGCACAGGAGGACCTGCGTCTAAATCAGTGCGGTTGTCTCGGACGTCGGAGACATGGTGCGCTAGACTCGGGCTGTGGTGGTTCTTCGGGCTGCGAACAGGCACACTGCCAATTTCTTTTGCGGTACGGCGGCAGTGCAAGGACACTTCACCAGCATAGCAGTGCTGCGTTGGAAAAACAGGTGCTGGAAGGGTGTTGCATTGATTTTGCAGTCTTTGCTGCAGGAACAACCTCCAAGGGCCCAGAACTGAAATTGGCACCACTTGGCAGGTCAGAACTCCCAGCAGTGGAGTTCAGGGATGTTGCAGGTGAAGTCTTTGATGGCCCTGAGACTTCCAACAGGAGGAAAGCACACACAAGCCCTTGGAGAACCTTTGAAAAGCAGGATTCAAAAGCAAAGTCTAGTTCTTTCACTGCCCACAGACAGAAGCAGCAATTGCAGACCAACCCAGCAAAGCAACACACAGTAAAGGGGCAGTACTCCTCCTAACAGCTTTTCAGCTCTCCTTCTTGGCAGAGTCCTCAATCCAGAAGTGCTCTAAAAATTAGGCCTGGGCAGAGTTCGCGGCGTTCCGCTATGTGGAACTCTGCGAAGTGTCAAGAAATCTCCGCCGCGCTAAGCTTTTGTGTCTGGAGCCAAGGCAGGGCAAGGCAGGATCTTGTGGACAATAATAATTCTTTATTTAAAGATTTATTAAAAAGAAGACTCCCACCTACAGTAAAATGTTCATTTTGTTATTAATATGTATTAAAAATTACTAAAAGGTAAGGTTAGAATTAATTTAAATTTTTATTTTCGAAAAATGAAAAGTTACATTTATTTTTACATTTTGCAAAGTGTATTTAAAATATTGCAATACTTTAATAGTTATTAGGTATTATTTATAATTTTTTAACATTAAATAAAATGTACATATATATTTTAAAAGTAAACTTATTTTAAAATGATTTTCTATGGGGTCTTATTTTACTTCTCTGGGGCCGATTCCAATCTCGGTCGGAGGCGCACCCAATACCATTCGGTCGGGAAAAAAGCCATGCGAAAGCCTGTTTCCCGACCGATCCGTACAGCACACCGAACGAGCAAGTACGATGCGCACAACAGCAAAAATTCCGGCCGAGCCGTACTCACCCAAACCAGGTCCTGTTCTCCGACCGAGGCGAATCCGGAAACGCCGAATCGAGTCGCACGGAAGGGAAAATGCAGCCCCGTCCGGCCGGACAAGTACGATGCGCTTCCCGTACGCGCCGAACCCGTCGCTACGCACGGCACGTCAAAGCATCCGGGAGAGGCGCACATAAGCTCCGAATCGCGCCACAACACGATCCACGGCTACGAGACGAACACGGCACCGACGAGGACGACGCGAAGCGACGAGGACGAAGCGAAGCGACGAGGACGACGCGAAGCAACGAGAAGGACGAACGACACGAACCAACCATGAATCCCTTCGTCCCGATCATACCAATATTCTACATCTACTACCGGAACAGGCACGGACGCGTACGGCGCAGAAGGTAAGTCAGACACCAACCACAAAACACATACAACACGTACACGACACATCACACACATACACTGGGAATCTGAATATACTTACACCAGCAACAGCAGCACCATAGGGGCGGGATGCCCATCACCAATGCCACATATGCACACAGGGGCCTGAATGCGCGCCACCACCCCAACCCAGGGGGCTGGATGCCTACCACTACTACCACCCTGACCCAGGGGGGCAGGATGCCTACCACTACTACCACCCTTAGCCAAGGGGGCAGGATGCCCACCACTACTACCACCCTTAGCCAGGGGGCAGGATGCCCACCACCACTACCACCCTTAGGCAGGGGGCTGGATGCCCACCACTACTACCACCCTCACCCAGGGGGGCAGGATGCCTATCACTACTACCACCCTTAGCCAGGGGGCAGGATGCCCACCACTACTACCACCCTTAGCCAGGGGGCAGGATGCCCACCACTACTACCACCCTCACCCAGGGGGCAGGATGCCTACCACTACTACCACCCTTAGCCAGGGGGCAGGATGCCTACCACTACTACCACCCTTAGCCAGGGGGCAGGATGCCCACCACTACTACCACCCTTAGCCAGGGGGCAGGATGCCCACCCACTACTACCCTCACCCAGGGGGGCAGGATGCCTACCACTACTACCACCCTTAGCCTGGGGGGCAGGATGCCTACCACTACTACCACCCTTAGCCAGGGGGCAGGATGCCTACCACTACTACCACCCTCACCCAGGGGGGCAGGATGCCTACCACTACTACCACCCTTAGCCAAGGGGGCAGGATGCCCACCACTACTACCACCCTTAGCCAGGGGGCAGGATGCCTACCACTACTACCACCCTTAGCCAGGGGGCAGGATGCCTACCACTACTACCACCCTTAGCCAGGGGGCAGGATGCCTACCACTACTACCACCCTCACCCAGGGGGGCAGGATGCCTACCACTACTACCACCCTTAGCCAGGGGGCAGGATGCCCACCACTACTACCACCCTTAGCCAGGGGGCAGGATGCCCACCACTACTACCACCCTCACCCAGGGGGGCAGGATGCCTACCACTACTACCACCCTTAGCCAGGGGGCAGGATGCCTACCACTACTACCACCCTTAGCCAGGGGGCAGGATGCCTACCACTACTACCACCCTCACCCAGGGGGGCAGGATGCCTACCACTACTACCACCCTTAGCCAGGGGGCAGGATGCCCACCACTACTACCACCCTTAGCCAGGGGGCAGGATGCCTACCACTACTACCACCCTTAGCCAGGGGGCAGGATGCCTACCACTACTACCACCCTTAGCCAGGGGGCAGGATGCCTACCACTACTACCACCCTTAGCCAGGGGGCAGGATGCCTACCACTACTACCACCCTCACCCAGGGGGGCAGGATGCCTACCACTACTACCACCCTTAGCCAGGGGGGCAGGATGCCCACCACTACTACCACCCTTAGCCAGGGGGCAGGATGCCTACCACTACTACCACCCTTAGCCAGGGGGCAGGATGCCTACCACTACTACCACCCTTAGCCAGGGGGCAGGATGCCTACCACTACTACCACCCTTAGCCAGGGGGGCAGGATGCCTACCACTACTACCACCCTTAGCCAGGGGGGCAGGATGCCTACCACTACTACCACCCTCACCCAGGGGGGCAGGATGCCTACCACTACTACCACCCTTAGCCAGGGGGCAGGATGCCCACCACTACTACCACCCTTAGCCAGGGGGCAGGATGCCCACCACTACTACCACCCTCACCCAGGGGGGCAGGATGCCTACCACTACTACCACCCTTAGCCAGGGGGCAGGATGCCTACCACTACTACCACCCTTAGCCAGGGGGCAGGATGCCTACCACTACTACCATCCCTTAGCCAGGGGGCAGGATGCCCACCACTACTACCACCCTCACCCAGGGGGGCAGGATGCCTACCACTACTACCACCCTTAGCCAGGGGGCAGGATGCCTACCACTACTACCACCCTTAGCCAGGGGGCAGGATGCCTACCACTACTACCACCCTTAGCCAGGGGGCAGGATGCCTACCACTACTACCACCCTTAGCCAGGGGGCAGGATGCCTACCACTACTACCACCCTTAGCCAGGGGGCAGGATGCCCACCACTACTACCACCCTTAGCCAGGGGGCAGGATGCCTACCACTACTACCACCCTTAGCCAGGGGGCAGGATGCCTACCACTACTACCACCCTTAGCCAGGGGGGCAGGATGCCTACCACTACTACCACCCTTAGCCAGGGGGCAGGATGCCTACCACTACTACCACCCTCACCCAGGGGGGCAGGATGCCTACCACTACTACCACCCTTAGCCAGGGGGCAGGATGCCCACCACTACTACCACCCTTAGCCAGGGGGCAGGATGCCCACCACTACTACCACCCTCACCCAGGGGGGCAGGATGCCTACCACTACTACCACCCTTAGCCAGGGGGCAGGATGCCTACCACTACTACCACCCTTAGCCAGGGGGCAGGATGCCTACCACTACTACCACCCTTAGCCAGGGGGGCAGGATGCCCACCACTACTACCACCCTTAGCCAGGGGGGCAGGATGCCTACCACTACTACCACCCTTAGCCAGGGGGGCAGGATGCCTACCACTACTACCACCCCCACTCATAGGATGGACAATGCATGACACAACCAGCACACCACAACCTAGGGAATGCAAGATAAAGACATCCCCCCACCACCATGACAAGCGTGTGTAGGCTGTGTCAAATGCCTACAACACCGAACATGACTTTGAACATACAATGTGACCCCCTAGCACATGTGCCACACATATATGTGTGTGGCACCCACAATGCAAGCAGCCCATGACCATTGTGGCAATGGGGCCTAAACCCCCATCATCACAGTGACCAAAAGGTAAGTGTGGGGTCCATAGCTGAAGCACATTTTGACCATTGTGGCAATGGGGTCTAAACCCCCATCATCACAGTGACCAAAAGGCAAGTGTGGGGTCCATAGCTGAAGCACATTTTGACCATTGTGGCAATGGGGTCTAAACCCCCATCATCACAGTGACCAAAAGGCAAGTGTGGGGTCCATAGCTGAAGCACATTTTGACCATTGTGGCAATGGGGTCTAAACCCCCATCATCACAGTGACCAAAAGGTAATTGTTGACAAAGAAAGAGCTGCAACTGCCAAACTGCATGGATCATTCCTGGTCACAGAACCAAAAACTCATGTGTGGCAAAGTAGTGTATGTGTCCCATTGCAACATAAATTGGGGGAGCCAAATACTGCAGTGCAAATGAAACATTCCTTTGGCCATGTGCAGACAAACAACACCCATGGGGGCTGAGACCGTCAACAGTCATCAATGACACAATGACAGAAGTGACCATCAGAATGCAGAACCACATATTTGCACCAATGGGCACACAAATGCAGATACCCTGTGGAGACAGCAGATGTGAGGTGAACAGATACCATACCATGGCAGCAATGGGACACACAAACCATGATCACTGTGCTGACCGATGACCTAGGAGTCCCAGGGACAGCAGGGGAAACACACCAAACAACATACAGCCAATGGCACACCCAAGATATGCCAATGCAGTGGTGCAGATGCACAAACACAAACAGGCAGACCAACACTGTCATCATACACAGCAGGTGAGGGGTGGGGGTGCCAGTGTCCCCAGGCAACAACACAACACATGAGGAGAGCTGAATACCAATCATACAGATGTGCATACACTGCCACACTAAGGTAACTCATGGATCCAAATCCCCTATGTGGGCAAGCAGGCATTGACAGGTGAGAGGGAGCACAAAACACACATGTCACACAGGCACGTAGGAACAACAACTGACACAGCAAGTCACAGACACACCACAGCACCACCCCCAGGGCCCCCACAATGTGGTGACCCTGGGCTGAATAAAAATACCACTGTGATGACAAAGCTAAATGTCGTTCACACTGTGAACCACAGTCAGGTGTCCTGAGCAACAAACTACCATCACACCTACACAAGCACAAATCAATCAGCATGGCCAGTAAGCCAAGGCCAACATGGAGGCAGGGGACTAGCCGGGCAACAACTCTCATCTGCACACACTCAAGACCACACCCCTCGACCTCCAACAATGTGCAGCAGTGAAGTACACATGCACTGGTGACATTGCACATGCACCCATGACTATTCCAGGGTGGTGGGTGGGAACCAAGGTGTAGAAACACATCACACATGGACACTCAACAAGACTCCTGAATGTCTGACACACTGCACACTACGCTGTACATGGACATGACGGCAATACCACACCGACCAATGGGATCCCAGCCACAGTCACACACCAATGAAGAAGCCAAGGTCACCCACAAAGAACACACATAGACAACAACCAACATTGCAGCCCGGACCCTAAGGAGTGCCAGCAGTCACACACACAACGTGTCACAATCACTGAAAGATAACACAAACTGGAAATCACATGACAGGGGCAAACAACAAGTGCCAAAGGGAAACCTGACTGTGACCCATCTGCGTCTGCACACAAACTCTGCCCTGACAGCAAACACACCTATGGGTGACACCCTGATGACCAGTAATGTGCCATGCACCCACATCACAGAGAACACAGGGAGAAGACTTTGGGGGAACATAGCTCAAGTCAGCAAGCATCACAAACAGGTACAACACTAGGGATCACAGCATGCGCAGATGAATGGAAGTGAACACACAGACATGCACATACAACACACACCTTGGGCGCAGGCAATGTCACACGTGTACACACTGCCATGAGGGGACTCCACTCCTGTGTGAGGAAAGCTGTGCCATATGTTGCCTCAGTAGGGCCCCATCATGTCAGCTGAGCACTTGGTCACACAATCAACAATTAGCACCAAATGAGGGCTCCCATCACATCAGCCTGGTCATGGATGTGCCAACGGAATCATCAGCACAGATCCAACACACTTGTATAGCAATGTTGCACTGACTACACGGATGAGTCCCTCCCCATTGATGCCCAAACCTGCATGTCCACTGGAGATGGCAACACGGTCAGGGAAGTAGACAAATGCAACGATGGCAGGCACAACAGATGTGCAGGGGTGGAAGCCACAGATATGAAATTGCCAATGTAAGTAGGAAACCCATTGCCAAATACTGAACACATGACACCCTCAGATGCTGCTATTGATGACATGGATACACCACATGATAGGACACATTCCCCCTGGACCACATGGGTTCCTGCACAGTAACACTTCATAATCATGAGACCAGATATCACCATCACTGCAGCAAGGGCATGGTTAGCTGCACCAACAACATGTACATCTGAAGCATGAGCACTAGAGAAAAGAAAGTTGCTTTATTCAGCATATGTGTTGTTTGATAACGACGTCCAGAAGAAATTAGAGCAAAGGCCAATGGCCAGTCCATTGTCAAAGTTCAAACAGGGTGACACTGGCAGATGTCACCCTACGCATGCCTGCACAATACCAGGGACAATCCACTAGGAGGGGCAACCGGGGGCAGGCCAGGCACCGCAGGGACAGGATCAGGGCTCACCAGGGGAGTCAGGGAAGGGGTGGTGGGTGCTGGAGAGCCACTGACAACTGCAGTGGAGGTGTCTGACATGGTGTGTGCCGGCACAACTGGGGGCATGACACAGATGTCGTGGGTGCCGGCACAACTGCAGTGGACCCTGCAGATGGGGTGGACAGGTCCGCCACTGCAGTGCCCAAGTCAGACAGGGCGGTAGTGGACTCCACTGCAGTGCCTACCTCCAGGGGAGGAGAATGGGGAACAGGCAAGGTGGGTTGGACAGAGGGGAGGACACCCTCACCACATCAGTGGCACAGACAAGCGCAGCGGGGGGTGTGGTGCTGGGAGAGCAAGTGGCAGGGGAGAAGGCCGGAGCATCTTGGGGATGGTATATCTGTGGGTGGGGGAACCTGGGGCAGGGTGTGGTGGGGGCACCTGTGCAGTGGGGGCCTGAGGGATGGAGGACGGAGACCTTGTGCCTGAGCTGCAGGGCGGTGGCGGGGTCTTGCTCTTACCACTCCGGGGGACTTGCGGGTGGGGGCCTCAGTCCGTCTGCGCCTGGGGGAGGGTGTCCGGGGGCGAGGGGCACTCTGCTCCGTGTGGGTGGGCTTCCTCTTCCCCCGGGATGCTGGAGCAGCTTCATCGGTGGGGAAGAGGCCGAGGTCACAGAGGAAGAGCTGCTGTGACTTTGGGGTTGCAGGTGAGGCAAGGGAGGGTGCTTTGGAGGGAGAGGGAACTGAGGACTGCGCAGTGCATGTGGATGCGTGTGTGTGTTCCAGGGCCCCATCCCCTGTGAGTCTGGCTTCAGTCCCCTGAATGTGCGTGCGTGTGCGTTTTGTCATTGGCGTGTGTGTCAGTGTGCTGGATGTGTGTGTGCTGGTGTGTGCCTGTGCCGGTGTGTGTGTGCCTGGGATGGGTAAGGTGCTGGGGAGTGTGGATGGAGCAGAGGCAGGAGGGGTGAGGGACCGTTTGAGGAGGGACACTGCTGCCGTCAGGGAGGAGTCCATGGACCTATTGCCCCTCTGTAGGTCAGACATGCCCGATGAGATGCCCTCCATGAACGACACCAGCTGAGTCAACAGCGCGGTGTGCGCATGGAGGACACTCAGCATGGCTGTCTGCCCTACATGGAGCTGGCGAAGGAGGTACACAGACTCCTCACTCAGGGCAGCAGGGGACACAGGGGCAGGGGGTGCGGTGCCTGGCCCAAAGGAGACACGCTCCCGGACATGGGAGCCTCCACGGACCTGGGGAATGGGAGCCGATGGGAGGGCGGTGGTGGTGCTGGTGGTGGCGGGGACAGCAACACTAGCTGGGGTGTGGTGGCTGCTGACACCCGCCTCCACAAGGGAGTCATCCTCCGAGTTGCTCTGGTCCTCAGCTGAGGTGGATGCTGCTGAGGACTCCTCGGTGTGGCTCCCCTCGCCCTCCGTGCCACTGGGTCCCTCCGACCACTCCTCGGCTGCTGACCCAGTCTGGCTCTCCGGCTCCTCCTGGTCCGTGGAGCTGTCCCCTTCCGTGGCCGTGGATGTATCTGCAAACAATGGGGAAACAGACAGACATCAGTCACCTGCACATAACGCACACACCACTGTGAGCACAGCACATCACAGAGCAAGCCCTGGCATCATTAGTTGTACATTGCTAAAAGTGCACTAATTGAACAGGAGAAGTCAATTGTCAGTCTGATGCCAAGCATGGCACTCACATCCCACATGGCCTTGCACCCATCTGTCTGGTGTCTGTTGGATTGCAACACCCCAGTGTTGACACATGCACCAAGTACACAGTAGTTGGACAGTGCAGAGGACACGGTGTGGACACATCACAGCTCTTGCCACTGAGTCAGTACAGGTTTCCGGATGTAAGGGATGCCCAGAGTCAAATAGGAAATGCATGTGATGCATACCAGCGACAGACACCATGATGCACCCATGTCCTGATAGCCAGCGCCACTATGGTGTGCATGTAGCACATGTCACTCCCCTGCAGGCTCACCAATCAGTAGACACATGCCATGGCGGAGGCATGACTGCAAAGTCATACATCACTGGCTCAGTGATGTATGACTTTGCAGCCAGACAACAACACTCTGCACTGTGTCACAATAGTAGGTCATGGGGAATGCAAGTCCTGGAGCTGCACAAGTGCACATGTACATCCCCCCACAACACATCCTCTTAACCCTCATCTGTCCAGGTCATACCTATTGGACATATGGGAGACCTGTGACACTACCCTCTGAACCTGAGCCCCTCACACTCTGCTGTGCATGGGGAACAGCTGCCTGAACTTCACATTTACATGCCCCAGTCTGCATGGGCAGCTGATCAGACACCTATGTGTCACACAAGTATCGTCTCCTATGGTCACATCTCCAGTGGCATGCTGAGCCCCTACCAAGAAACTCCACAGCAGTCCTGGCGACTAATCCACAGCACACTGACACAGAGGCAGACACCTGAGGGGTCAAATCACTGTGCACAATGTGTCCGCTGATACACGGGAGTGGGAGTACAGAGTGTATTGTATGGCCTGGAGTAGGCATGACTGTCCAGCCCCACATGAATGAGGGATGAGCCCTGGACTGTAGGCAGCTGGCTAAGTATGTGTGACACACGTCATATACATACTCCTGGGGCCCAAACATTGTTCCCACCCGCAGCATGGGTGTGTGCCAGGTACCCCAGCCACATGTGGTGGATCAGCTCAGCAATTGGACCACAGATCAAAGTAACACGCTGAATACATGTCAGAATACAGGCATTGTGTAAGCAATGGACCCACCCATGATGCCCACCACAGAGTCAGGGAAACAGATGCTGTCTCCCACCTTGAGTCAAGCAAACTGCAAGGACACAGTCCTAAGTGACAGAATTCCCTGCATGTAAGGGCCACACCTGGGTATCAGATGAGGAGTGGGCAGTGCACAATAGAGGGACATGGCTCCTGGACAACATGACTGCTGTACTGTGGCAGTTTAACCAGGCCCGAGGAGGGCACATAGCATGTTAGACAGAGTACACAGTGCAGTCTTTGACTCACCCCCTCCTTGCTGCTCTCTGGCCTTCAGCTGCCCATCCAGGTCTGGAAAGACCACCGCCAGGATCCTGAGCATGTGGGGGGTCAGGGTCCGTGTTCCGCCCCTCCTGCGAGGAGGCGACAGCTTCAGCTGGACCCGTGCAATCCTCCGGGTCCAGCCCCGAAGGTCCTGCCACCTCTTTTGGCAGTTGCGGATCCGGCGCTTGTAGACCCCCACGGACCGGACAGCCCGGACGATGTCCTTCCATATCTCATGCTTCCGATGGGCAGAAGCCTGTCAGGATGACAAAGTGATAAGGCCATTACTACACATGCAACATATCCGTGCATGACACAGTTGCATATACATGTCGCAATCACAGGGGCACATGGTGTACCCAGGCAGTGCACGGCTGCCCATGGACAGTTTTCCAGAAGTCACTACATGGTATCATTGCATGGGAGTAAAACCCTGTTCAGAAGCACTGTCACTGCACCATACCTGTCCAGTGCAAGTCACTACACACTATGGGGGGTGACAACTACTCAGTGAGCCTGCTAGCCAGTGGTGTGCTGACTCTCAGCCTTGCTAGTCAGACAAAATGCACATTCAGAAAGGCAGTGCACAGAACACTCACCTGCTCCCCTGGTGTCCCATACAGCTTGCTGTACTGTGGAAGTAGGCTGTCCAGCAGGGCCTGGTTCTCCTCAAGGCTGAAGGCTGGGGCTCTCTCCACAGTACGTGCCATTGCAGGGTCCAGAGGGGCAGAGACAGCAGCAGTGCAGTGGCAGATGTCGTCCTGGAGCATGTAGTGCAGGCAAGTGGGCTCTCAGGGGAACAGGCAGCAATATATATGTGCTGGAGAGGCAGATACTGTCCCTTGTGTCCAAAGTGATAGGTCCAAGTCGTTTGCATCTTCTGAATCTGGCCAATCCATGGAATAGCAGCACCAAAACACGCCCACAGCATCCTTCAAAACTTCAACTTCATGACATACATGATTTTGCAACATTGTTGTGGGTGACCAACTGATTTTCCAGCAACCGACTCGTTCGAAATTCGAAAACGCGTCCGTTGCCAGGCAAGCCCATTGTCAATGGGTGCGCACCGATCGGTCCATTGAGGTACAACGCGCACAGGGGTACAACGCGTACCCGCACACATTGAAAGCAATGGGCCGGCCGGAGGCACCGATCGGTCCATTGCTGTTCAACGCGCACAGGGGTACAACGCGTACCCGCACACATTGAAAGCAATGGGCCGGCCGGAGGCACCGATCGGTCCATTGCAGTTCAACGCGCACAGGGGTACAACGCGTACCCGCACACATTGAAAGCAATGGGCCGGCCGGAGGCACCGATCGGTCCATTGCTGTTCAACGCGCACAGGGGTACAACGCGTACCCGCACACATTGAAAGCAATGGGCCGGCCGGAGGCACCGATCGGTCCATTGCAGTTCAACGCGCACAGGGGTACAACGCGTACCCGCACACATTGAAAGCAATGGGCCGGCCGGAGGCACCGATCGGTCCATTGCTGTTCAACGCGCACAGGGGTACAACGCGTACCCGCACACATTGAAAGCAATGGGCCGGCCGGAGGCACCGATCGGTCCATTGCAGTTCAACGCGCACAGGGGTACAACGCGTACCCGCACACATTGAAAGCAATGGGCCGGCCGGAGGCACCGATCGGTCCATTGCTGTTCAACGCGCACAGGGGTACAACGCGTACCCGCACACATTGAAAGCAATGGGCCGGCCGGAGGCACCGATCGGTCCATTGCAGTTCAACGCGCACAGGGGTACAACGCGTACCCGCACACATTGAAAGCAATGGGCCGGCCGGAGGCACCGATCGGTCCATTGCTGTTCAACGCGCACAGGGGTACAACGCGTACCCGCACACATTGAAAGCAATGGGCCGGCCGGAGGCACCGATCGGTCCATTGCAGTTCAACGCGCACAGGGGTACAACGCGTACCCGCACACATTGAAAGCAATGGGCCGGCCGGAGGCACCGATCGGTCCATTGCTGTTCAACGCGCACAGGGGTACAACGCGTACCCGCACACATTGAAAGCAATGGGCCGGCCGGAGGCACCGATCGGTCCATTGCTGTTCAACGCATCACTGTATATGTGACTGGCATAGGTCAGCATGCCTGTCTCAGATGGACATATGCCAGCCACAGATAGCTCCCAGGGAGTGAGGGGCACACCTACATCACGACAGCCTGTCCAAACCTTATCATAAGGCATGTAAGGCTGCATTTCCTATTGTGTGTATGTTGGTGTACATGTTGTCCTGTGGGTGTCACCTGTGGGCAGCCACCCCCAGGCTGTGCACGTGTTCATGGGGACAGGATCCTGGGTGTTACGTGTACGTGACCACTGTGATGTGCAACTGTTCATATCTGTGCATGTGTCATGGTCACATTTCACAGTGGTGTTTGTGTATGTCATGTCACATACCCCGTGAGTCCCATGTGGGACGGTATGTTTGAGCCAGGGTGTCCCAGTGGCACAATAGTGATGGCCCTCCACAGTCTTTGTGCATGTAGTGTTTACAATGTCTCTGATTTCATGTGCACAATGGGAGACAGTCTCCACATCCACGTTGTGTGTGCATGGACTCTGATGTTGTGCGTGTGTGTCACAGACGTCCATGGCTCTCCTGCCATGGCAAGTGTGGCCACTACCTGTGGGGGTCATGTTTGTTTTGCTGTGGTGTACACATGATACTCCAGGTGATGCCAGTGTCCATGTGGCATTACAGGGTCCCTGGGAATGTGCCTGTCGTTGAGCTGTGGTGCCTGGGGCACATCTGTCCTCACATGTCACTGGGGGGGTGACTTTGACACAGCATCATGATATCCAATGGGCCAACCTGGGACAAATTGATGCCACCTGTAGGACCGTGTTGACAGATGTTGGCCATGTATGTACCATACATGTCGTTCCGGTACTGCACACTTCATGTAGTTGTGCCTCATGATGATGTATGTTGGGAACTTGAGTGTGTTCAATGCCGCATATGTGGGGTGACTGACGATCTTGCTTACTTCTCCTCTGCACTGCAGGGCTCCTGCTGTCCATCGGCCATTCCCAGACCTGGCAACGATGGTGGAACGGGACAGCATCCGACGGTACCGCTTCACCAGGCAGCTGATTGAGGATTTGGCAGTGCAGTTGTCCCCACATTTGCAGCCTGGCCGGCCGTATCCTACAGCGCTGACCCCCAAGGTGAAGGTGATGGCAGCCCTACACTTCTTTGCCACCGGTACCTTCCAACATACTGTGGCGTCTGCTGGTGGGATGTCACAGACCATGTTCAGCCGTGTGCTCCGCGATTTCTTGGCGGCAATGTTGCTCTTCCTGAACCGGTACATATATTTCCCTAGACTGCGAC
The DNA here is from genome assembly GCA_963921515.1 of Calotriton arnoldi. NCBI lineage: Eukaryota > Metazoa > Chordata > Amphibia > Caudata > Salamandridae > Calotriton > Calotriton arnoldi. Next base: position 563,536 of record CAWUFW010004422.1, read on the forward strand.
GACTCACTGACGTGAAGAGTGACTTTTATGCCCTGGGGAGGATGCCGCATGTCATTGGCTCCATTGATGGGACACATGTGGCTTTGGTACCACCACAGGCCCAGGAGCAGGCCTACAGGAACCGCAAGCACTACCACTCGGTCAATGCACTGGTGGTGTGTCTTGCAGACATGACCATCACACACGTGTGTGCCCGTTTCCCTGGTTCAGCACACGATGCCTTTGTGATGAGGAGTAGTCGCATCCCCAGGTTGATGGCACAGATGCAGAACCAGCGTGCCTGGCTTGTCGGTGTGTACTGACTTTGTGCCATTGTGTGTGATCTGATCTGTAGTATTCCGCCCACTTTTCCAAGTCAGCTGATGTGCACTTGTCTGTCCGTAGGTGACTCGGGATACCCCAACATGCCGTGGTTGCTGACACCCCTCAGGAACCCTGTGACACCTGCCCAGATGCGCTACAATGAGGCACATGGTCGGACCAGGAGAGTGATTGAGCGGACCTTTGGTCTCCTGAAGAGCCGCTTCCGCTGCCTGGACAAGACCGGAGGGTCCCTCCCATATGCCCCTGCGAAAGTGTGCAAGATTATCATCGTCTGCTGCATGCTCCACAACCTGGCAGTGCGGAAGGAGTTGCCTCTCATCCAGGATGACGATGACCAACATCCGCCACCTGTGGAGGATCCTGGCCTGGACCACGATGCCAGTGACGATGATGATGATGATGATGGTGATGGTGATGTCCGCACACAGCTCATCACCAACTTCTTTAGCTGAATGTGAGTATCCTGAGGTGTCATGTCAATGATGTGAGTTGGCATGATGTGTGGGTGGTGCTCTGGTGCTGTTGGAGTGTGTCCATGGGCTACTTGACAGGATGTGTGTTGCGATGTGTGGTGACAGGTGGGCTGTACTCCCCAACAGTGTTGACATGCTAACTTGGTTCTGGGTGGGTATCTTGTAACATGTATTGTGCATGAGTTTTGCTGATCTGTCCTGTACTGCATTGCTTTTGACTGTGTGTCATTTCTGTCCTTCACAGGGTACTTTCAGATTCGTTTGGTCAACTGTGTCCACCGACGACGTGATTGCACATCCAGGCTGGTAGCTGTTGTGTCCCTACAGGTGATGTGCGCCACACCCATGGACTTCCTTCCGTCTACAGTTGTTGACTGTGTGCCCGCTACCAGGTGGGGTTACCTTGCATCTGTAGTGGTTACGGCATGTTGCTACTGTGTAATAAACCTGTGCTTCACTTAGTGATGTGCGTTGTCTGTGGTCACACATTTGACTGCCATTTGCTTACTGCACCTGTGGGCTACTTGACTACAACTGGGAATGGGTGTGGTGTCTGTGCATTGCACCGTCTTCCCTGGCAACATCAGTGTAGGCAATGAGTCAGATGGCCTAGGTGTGTATGTGTTGTGTAGCCCTGGTGGTGTGTCTCCCTCATATGTGTCACGTTGCCTGTACTCACATGCCTGTGTTGTCCTTGCTGTTGCAGTTCGCATACACAGTGTAATTTTGCAGTTCATCATCCCCATAACAGCACCCACGTTGGAATCACGACAGAGGCAAGTATGGTGTATTAGTGTGTTTATTGTGATACATCTGTGTTAATAGTGCATAGGATGGATTGTGCTGTACATGAATCTTGCAATCCCAAGTTCCTAGGTGAATTGAAAGTCCAGGTAGACAGGATCCCCAGTATCGGGGCCACAGTTGTCTGACACATTGTTCCAACTTGTACTCCCCATGCAATGTGTGGGAGTAGTGTTGCCATCAACAGGGTGAACAGTCTGTGCACAAAGGCGAAAATCCAGAACAGGTTCAGGCTTCCTGGGAGTTGCGCTTGGCCATCAGCCTCTCACTTTCCCCTCCTCGGACGACCCCTCTTCTTGGGGGGGGGCCCTCAAGTGCAGGCTGCTGCGGTGCAGGGGACTCTCCGCCAGAGTCCTCCTCCCTCCCTGTGGCAGTTGCAGTTTGTTCGGTACCAGATGTTGTTGGCACACAGGGAGGTGTGGACTGGTTGCTGTTCATCTGGCGGAGGCATTGTAAAATGTCCCTGTGCACCGCCGTCATCTCATGTAGTACATCCCACTTGGACTCCACGCGGGACATGTGGGAGTCCACACGTGACATGTGTGACTCCACGTGGGACATGTGGGAGTCCAAGCGGGCATGATGGGCAGCCTGCTGCTGTTTGATGTCTCTGAGGAGCCCCACTACCTGGCTGAGCTCTCCGGTGCTGGACTGGTACGCATCAGCTATGCGTACCAGTTGTGGGTCTTCATGCACACCAGCAACGTCTGCAAGCAGCGACCTCTGTCTCCCACCCCTCCCACCACCCCTGCTGACATGTGCAGTGTGTGCAGTTGCACGCACAGATAACCCTGGTCCACCTTGGGGGGGTGGTGGTGGTGGTGTCCATGGCCCCAGGTTGGTCCAGGGTCACTGCGCTGGTGTTGTTCCTTATTCTGTCCATGTCGGCAGGGATGGTATTCGTGGTGACAGTCGTTGGAGGGGTGGGTGCAGGGGGTGCAGCTGGTGGACCTGCTGGTGCTGCAGCTGGTGGTCCTGCTGGTGCAGCAAGTTGACTTGCACCGGATGTGCCAGGTTGTTCATCGTCCGAGGAGGACAGAGGCTGTACGACGCCAGTGAGCTCGGCATCCTCTTGAGCCTGGGACTGGGACTCCTCAGCGTCTGCTGCTGTGTCCCTATCATCACCTGTTTTTGGGAGACACAAACAATGTATTTCATGTTTCTGCAGGCATCAGTGGTTGACACACCTGACAGTTGTGACTGTGCCTCGGGGTGCGGGCCTGTACATTGTATTGTCCTAAGTCGTCACAGTCAGGGGTTGATATTGGTGTGGCACATTGTCCTGCATTATTTGGGCATTTCTATGTATTCTCTGGGGTGTGAACATGGTCTGCATTGATTGTGTTTGGTTGACAGCCAGACCTCCTTCCCACCCACCCACCCACCCAGTCAGTTATCCCACCATGGAACGTGCTTGCATTGCAGGGAGTGGAAGTTGTCTCTCAGGATGTCAGTCAGTGGTGTCCTGCTGTTTGTTGGTGCACAGTTGGCAGCAGGGCCTTGTGCTCCCCACAGCAGTAGCCAGTGTCAGCCATCTTGTGAGTCCTTCTCCACTCCCTGTGATGTGAGCATGGTTCAGGGTGGTGTTGATGGGACAGTTGTGGGGGTGAGCAATGTCTGTGACTACGACTCCCATCATGCTATTGCCTCCACCCCCTTCCCAGCATGCCCATGCTTCCTTCCTTTTGACTCTGCTTCCCTGTGGGGTGGGCTGGCTGTGCTGACAGGATGGCTGGGAGTGTTGTCCTGGCAGTTGTTTGGCTAAGAGTCCCAAGAGTGTCCCTGTGCTTCACACAACATAACCCAGGGTGGTGGTGCTTTGTGGGATCTTGTGTTAGGATGGAGGGCATTGCATTCTACCAGGTGGGTACTGTGGAGTTTGTGTTGGGGGGGGTGAGGGGAGGTGCTGGTGACTATAGTCAGTGCTGCAAGTCCCCCTTCCCACCCAGCCAGCCAGCCAGATATCCCACCATGGAACGTGCTTGCATTGCAGGGAGTGGAAGTTGTCTCTCAGGATGTCAGTCAGTGGTGTCCTGCTGTTTGTTGGTGCACAGTTGCCAGCAGGGCCTTGTGCTCCCCACAGCAGTAGCCAGTGTCAGCCATCTTGTGAGTCCTTCTCCACTCCCTGTGATGTGAGCATGGTTCAGGGTGGTGTTGATGGGACAGTTGTGGGGGTGAGCAATGTCTGTGACTACGACTCCCATCATGCTATTGCCTCCACCCCCTTCCCAGCATGCCCATGCTTCCTTCCTTTTGACTCTGCTTCCCTGTGGGGTGGGCTGGCTGTGCTGACAGGATGGCTGGGAGTGTTGTCCTGGCAGTTGTTTGGCTAAGAGTCCCAAGAGTGTCCCTGTGCTTCACACAACATAACCCAGGGTGGTGGTGCTTTGTGGGATCTTGTGTTAGGATGGAGGGCATTGCATTCTACCAGGTGGGTACTGTGGAGTTTGTGTTGGGGGGGGTGAGGGGAGGTGCTGGTGACTATAGTCAGTGCTGCAAGTCCCCCTTCCCACCCAGCCAGCCAGCCAGATATCCCACCATGGAACGTGCTTGCATTGCAGGGAGTGGAAGTTGTCTCTCAGGATGTCAGTCAGTGGTGTCCTGCTGTTTGTTGGTGCACAGTTGCCAGCAGGGCCTTGTGCTCCCCACAGCAGTAGCCAGTGTCAGCCATCTTGTGAGTCCTTCTCCACTCCCTGTGATGTGAGCATGGTTCAGGGTGGTGTTGATGGGACAGTTGTGGGGGTGAGCAATGTCTGTGACTACGACTCCCATCATGCTATTGCCTCCACCCCCTTCCCAGCATGCCCATGCTTCCTTCCTTTTGACTCTGCTTCCCTGTGGGGTGGGCTGGCTGTGCTGACAGGATGGCTGGGAGTGTTGTCCTGGCAGTTGTTTGGCTAAGAGTCCCAAGAGTGTCCCTGTGCTTCACACAACATAACCCAGGGTGGTGGTGCTTTGTGGGATCTTGTGTTAGGATGGAGGGCATTGCATTCTACCAGGTGGGTACTGTGGAGTTTGTGTTGGGGGGGGGGTGAGGGGAGGTGCTGGTGACTATAGTCAGTGCTGCAAGTCCCCCTTCCCACCCAGCCAGCCAGCCAGATATCCCACCATGGAACGTGCTTGCATTGCAGGGAGTGGAAGTTGTCTCTCAGGATGTCAGTCAGTGGTGTCCTGCTGTTTGTTGGTGCACAGTTGGCAGCAGGGCCTTGTGCTCCCCACAGCAGTAGCCAGTGTCAGCCATCTTGTGAGTCCTTCTCCACTCCCTGTGATGTGAGCATGGTTCAGGAGTGGTGTTGATGGGACAGTTGTGGGGGTGAGCTATGTCTGTGACTACGACTCCCATCATGCTATTGCCTCCACCCCCTTCCCAGCATGCCCATGCTTCCTTCCTTTTGACTCTGCTTCCCTGTGGGGTGGGCTGGCTGTGCTGACAGGATGGCTGGGAGTGTTGTCCTGGCAGTTGTTTGGCTAAGAGTCCCAAGAGTGTCCCTGTGCTTCACACAACATAACCCAGGGTGGTGGTGCTTTGTGGGATCTTGTGTTAGGATGGAGGGCATTGCATTCTACCAGGTGGGTACTGTGGAGTTTGTGTTGGGGGGGGTGAGGGGAGGTGCTGGTGACTATAGTCAGTGCTGCAAGTCCCCCTTCCCACCCAGCCAGCCAGCCAGATATCCCACCATGGAACGTGCTTGCATTGCAGGGAGTGGAAGTTGTCTCTCAGGATGTCAGTCAGTGGTGTCCTGCTGTTTGTTGGTGCACAGTTGCCAGCAGGGCCTTGTGCTCCCCACAGCAGTAGCCAGTGTCAGCCATCTTGTGAGTCCTTCTCCACTCCCTGTGATGTGAGCATGGTTCAGGGTGGTGTTGATGGGACAGTTGTGGGGGGGCAATATGTGTGACTGCGACTCCCATGATGCTATTGGCTACACTGACTTGGCCAGCATACACAGAATTCCTTCCTTTGAGTGGTCTTCACTGTGTGTTGGTGTTGTTGTGGTGGCTACATGTGTGGATGTGTTTGTTAGTTCTATTTGTGCCACTGCCTAGCTGTAGTTGTGGTTGTGTTTGTACATGTGTTGGCACGGTTGGATGTGACTTTTTTGATGGCATGTGTTGTGTTTCTCTGACTGACATACACATTTTGGGATGATTCTGTTCTGGTTGCTGTGTGATTGCTATGAGTGCATGGTTTGACTCTCCCCTTGACAGTGATGTGTGTGTGTTTTGTGGCAGTATATTGTGTACATTTGTTGTGTACTCACCAGGCTCTGGGATGTCCTCTAGTCCATATATGCTCACTGGCGGTAGGATGGCCCGCACCTTCTCCTCCCAGGGCCTGAGGTATATTGGCTTGGCAGGAGGGCCACTGCCGGTGTGTTGGCTGTTGATGTAGTCTTGCTTCAGCAGTTTCCGTACCCTCCTGCGCACGTCATACCACCTGTTCTGGATGTCGGTCTTTGTGCGCCGACATGGTGATTGGGCGTTCACCCTGTTGATGATCCTCTCCCACATCTTGGTTTTCTGCGACATGGGGGTCTGTTGGACCAATGTGCCAAACAGCTGTGGCTCTACCCTGAGGATCTCGTCTACCAGGACTTCCAATTCACAATCTAGGAACTTGTGATTCTTCTTGGGGGGCATGGTGATGGGTGGTGATGGTGAGTGATGTGTGTGTTGGTGTGCAGGTGAGGGTGTGTGAGTGTGTGTTTTGCTGGGTGTATGTGAGGTAGGTATTTGTTGGTGTGCTGATGGTGTGTGGCTTGTGTGAGGGATGAGCTGTGGGTGTGTGGTTGCTTTCTCTTGGGTGCTGGCAGTGGAATGGCATTTGCAAAGGCTCATGGTAGTGATTTGTGTCCTTTATATAGGTGGAGTTGTGGGTGTGTCTTTGTTCTCTGTCCCCACCCCCCAGTATTTATTGGCTTGGTAATTGCTTGTTTGGCCTTTTTTTGGTTGATTTTTCCTTTGTGCTGTTTGTGTATGTTGGAAACGTTCTTGTGACCGAGTCGGACCCTGCATTGGTCTCGTACGGTGTTTTCCGTTTCGTTCACGCTGTGTTTGTGCAGTTTTGTATGCTGCGTACGCGTCGGTCGCGGTGTATTGTGTTGCTTCGGCTCGGTTTTGTATGCGTGTCGGTCGTACGGCTTGTCCTCCGTCCGACTCGGTCGTGTTTTTCGCGCCTTGCATCGTACTTTGCGGTTTGGAGTTGGCGGGTACGATTCGGTCGGATTTGTTCCGGGTGCGTGTCGGTCGGTTGGATTAGCGTGTTTTTCCGGCCGGATTGCTATTTTCCGAGCGGCTCGGTCGGTCGGCTTGGTTTCCTAACGTGTCGGTCGGATTTATCGCGGCTTGCATCGTACTTGGCGTGTCGGGCGCCACTGGTACGTGTCGGTCGGTAATTTTTCCGGCTCCGAGTCGGTCGGTGCATTTTCCGGCCCGAATCGGAATCGGCCCCTCTGTGTACATTATTTTCGAAGGAAGGGTATTGCAGTTGCAGTGGTTGGTCATGTGTGATGCTTGACATACTCCAGGTCTGAGCTGGAGTATGTTTACAACAGTTTTTTAGCTGTAGTAACTTAAGTGCATTTTGTGAATAGCAATGAGAGTACTATTTTGTAGGTGGATGATTGTACCTCCTTAAATCTTTCCTTAACCCGCCTTTAATCCCTACTTATCCCCCCTAAAAAGACTTCACATTTTGGAGTAATAATACCCTCATTTTTCAGCCACTCCCCCGTTCCTCCCACATTTATTACAAAACGGAGACATACATCTTGGGAGAACTTTGCAAACAGGCTGGAGATCTCTGCATGGAAAAGATAAGAGCTGAAGAGGTCTGAGGACATAGATTACTGAATAGCATTTTGCAGTATGTGAGTAGTACTAACGTGGTTCTATAAAATGCAGCAGGAGAATATGTCCACTTGTCTCTTCAAGATGTAAAAAACAAAAAAGCTTTAAGCACAAAACCATCAGACACCTGTCTGACCGATTAGTGACTGACCATTATCATTGGGCAAAGGTCAGATCTATTAAAGCAAACCTCATGTTTCATACAAACCACACTTTTACTTAAAATGAATTATTCCTCAAAAATGTGTACATAGTAACATTAAAGGTATTCCTCATGGATCTGAAATGAATTCTCAGCTTAACAGACACAGTCTCACACATATCACCTTCACAGTGTAGAAAGATATGAAGGTCTTCATACAGGTCACTGGCTTTGTCTGGGAAAGCTTGACTTAATATTTGAATCCCTCAATGTCAATACTAAGGGAATTCAAATTGAAACCCATATAACAACTCCTAGTGATGACACATCAGACTTAATCCCCTCTCTAACATTTCATGTTATAGCTTGCCTTCAAATGCCCTTGGCATTACCCATTCTTCGAATAATGTGGAGCCTACCCTTTCTGACCACTCTCATGAGATAGATGTCTCATTTTCAGAGAATGTCATACCAAGTTTTTCTCTTGGAGACAAAAAATGAGCTTCTTTAAATGTATCCTACTTCTAGATTACCCTCCACAGATAATGTCTAATGTTGACTCTAAGAAGTAAGTTTTCAACAAGGCCAACTCTCTAACTTCAGACCAACCTTTCTAATCGGTGGATATATTTTACTGATCTAATTTTCTTCCTCTCAGGTGTCATTTTACATTTTTTTTAATCCACAACATTCAAATTTATGGAATGGTCAGGAGAGACATTTATCACACTGATTCTCCCTCACCCTTAGATAAAAGTAGAACTATCCAGTCAGACAATGTAGATACCACCCACTGCTCCCACACAGAAAACGTTTGCCACAAGTAAGGAGCCATATTTCTAAAGCTGAAACATTCAAACAACAAAATTATCTTACAAATAAAATGTAATCCTACCCCAATTCCTGTGACTACAAAAGAAATGCATCATAACAAAGCTACCCTTGTGAAATCTCGGGCTGCCATTGCTCACAATTAAGAGCTTAATGAAATGAGTGTTACCCAGAAAATAAATCTGTTGAATCTGCCCGGTTTAACACCTCTCTCAACCAACCATTGCACTAATTCTCCCTGAGGGTATAGCGATGAAAAAGAAAGGGGAGGGTATCAATAATTCATAGAAATACCATCTTTTGTGCACCAGTTTCCATCTGTCTTTCCAATATTTGACTGCGAACATCTGACTTTTTTCCAAACAACTCAACAAAGTTCGATGACGTCTACTGTTGGAAAGGGCCATCTCTGATGGGTCACCCCAAACTTTTTGCCTTCCTCCTCCTCCTCTTTTTCTGACCATCTTTTTGTTGATCTTAGGACTCTGAGCACTTTACCATAATATCCACTGCTAAACTGCCTGTGCTCTCCTCCCTAAACATGGTGACATTGAAGTATACCCAATTGACATATTTAATTTGCTTGTAAGTCCCTTGTAAAGTGATATACAATATGCCCAGGGCCTGCAACCTAAATGCTACCAATGGGACTGCAGCACTGAATGTGCCACCCCCACAGGTAGCTTCTTTCAAACCTGTCTCAGGCCTGTCATAGCAAGGCCTGTGTGTGCAGTTTACTGCCACATCGACTTGGCATTTAAAACCACTTGCCAAGCCTTAGACTCCTCTTTTATTGCACATAAGTCCCCCCTAAGGTAGGCCGTAGGTAGCCCTAAAGACAGGGTGCAGCGCAAATAAAAGGTAGGGCATGTACTTTTAAATTTTCACATGTGCTGGTAGTGGCAAACAGCTACATTCAGTTTTCACTACTATGTGGCCTACTCCTCTTATTAGGCTAGCATTGGGAATTCCTAAATATATCTGTAAGCTGTAATTCCTGATCAGAAAGAAGCAGCTGCATCATGTTTTATATCTTTTGAATAGTAGTGATAAATCCTCTTTAATGGTCAAGTTGGATTTAACATTAATAATTTAGAAATGCCACTTTTAGAAAGTGGTCATTTATCTGCTCTTACTGCTCTGTGTGCATTGCAGCCTGTCTCCAATACGTGTCTGGGATGGGTGACAGCTACACTTTGTGCATTCCCTCTAGACAGCCACAAACACAGGAAGAGTGAGGGTGACAGAGAACTAATCTGCATTCATGTACATTCGGATAGCTCTTTCTGGGCAGGAGAGGGGGGGGAGCTGACTTTTACACCTAAATAGGCATTGCCCTGTTTCTCACACAAAGGGCTGATTACTCCCCACAGATAGTCTGGCAGACAAGGCTGGCAGAAAAGGGGACCTGTGCACTTCAAGGTACTGCTTTGAAGTCACCCCCACTTCAAAGGCACATTTGGGTATAAGTACTGGGGTTCTGACCCTACTAAGGCAGTACACTACTAGACCAGTGAAGAACTCTGCCAGGAGTAAACACTGCTGTGCTATAAGGATTGCCACTTTGCCTGGCTGCTGTTCTGAAGGAACTGCTTTCTGCTTTGCTGAGCTGCCCTGCTGCCTGCTGATCTCTGCCCTGCTGAGAACAAGGACTGGACCCATCTCACTTGAATCCAGAGTGACTCCAAGGACTTACTGGTTTGCCCCCTATTCTGAAGTCTTAGGGCCATCAAAGGCTTCCTTCAACCTTGTAACAGCACCTAGACTTGTCCATCTGTGAGTTCTGCCAAGTGGTGCCAATCCAGTCCTGGGCATTTGAAAGGTGACTTTGCTGTACAGAACAATACAAATTGACGTAGTGATGACTGCACCGATCGGAACGGATGCATTGCCCTTTGACGCCAACGGTGATTGACGGCATCACTTCAATGCACTTTGCAGCTTGACTATGATGGACAGCGTGGCTCAACGACGACATAGTGCCTGCCTCGTAAAGGGTTTCTTCATCGCATGTGCAGATCGGCGCCAATACATGAAGACTTCAACGTCGATGCTTTCCTCCTTCCAAGGTACTTTTTCAGTGGGACCAGCATGAGTCCTGTAGCTGGCCTGCCCTCCATCGTGGTCAGCCTGAACTTTGAATTTACCCAGGGCCAGCGCAACCTCAAGTCACCTCTAAATGCTATTTGCTATTAAGCACTACTTCTTGATTTATTCTTTAAAAATTCATAACTTCAGTTCTACTTATTGGATTTTTGCCATTTTGATCTTGTTTTATTCAGAAACATATAATCTATTCTTCTAACCCTGTGTTGAGTATTTGTGTGGTGTTTTCATTGTGATAATGTGTGTGTGTGTTACACAAATATTTTACACATTGCCTCTTTAGATAAGCCTGACTGCTCTGTGCCAAGCTACCAGATGGTGATCACAGGTTATCTTTTAGTGTGTATCTAGCTTACCCTGACTAGAGTGGTGGTTCCTGCTTGGATAGGGTGCATACCTCTGCCAACCAAAAAACCCAGTTCTAGCATCTACCAATCCACCTCCCTAGTCACAGTTTGATTTTCATGGAACAGTGTCTCAATCACAATTCAGTATTTTTCATGTCATTCTGAACAAACATTTTCCTGGAAGGATTACATCTCCACTGGGAATTACAAACTGAACTATCTCTACTCTTTTCAAAACCTAAATCCACCAGGCCAAAAACAAAACAGTTATTCCAAATGTAAAAAGAACATTATATTACTTGGACTCTGCTAAATCCTCTTCTGATGAGGTATGTAAAAAATGACATATTCACAGATCTAGTCTCTAAAATCAGAAGCAACATTGATACTGGCCAACTGAAAACTACACATAATATGTCTGATATTAAATGAGAAGCATAAGTGAAAGGATTGCATTTATTATTGAGTGACAGACTGAACCATCAAAGCAATTGCAAACACAAACATTTCACTTTATGCAGATACTAGCTTCCCCAATGAAAAAAGTTAAACCTCACATGAAGAATACCAGCTCAACATGATAGATGCCTCCCTTATCCATGGCTTTGTTTTGGATTGCCTGAGCATAACCATTGTCAAACCCCTACCCAAGAACCCTGGCAGTAACTCATTGATCAAGTGATCTTAATAACGGTAGGCAGAACAGTCTGTAGAGTCTTGGGCCCTAGGCCCACATGCAGGTACACTAATGACACAGGCAGAGCATTATGGTAATGGGAACTGGCCTCGAGCACGTGCGCTCGGACCCCTTTTATTGGCAGGGTCACCTGACTGTTGATGCCTGTGTTGGATGGGTGTGGGGTGGGTGTATGGACAGCCCTCAAGAGAATGGCTAATACCAAACTCTATTAAAGCAAAAACAAGTCCATTCTTTAGGAAAGATTGAAAAACAACTAGACAACAAATTGTCTCACAGCCATAAGAGGCAGTCCGCAGGACAGTGGTGGACAGGTGCAGCTGGGAGCACCCGGGTATCTCGGCACTTATCCATATATTTAACCAGAACACCTCTGGACATGAACACTGTGCTGACAAAATCCAGGTCCCTCTGCTTCACATCAGTTGGCTGACAGTCGACGTATGTGATTGTGATCACTCCGACGTGCTCTCACTTTGATACGATTGGTGTTAAGAGTTCAAACTTGGGGCATTAGGAGAGTCGTGGAATCCACTGTGGAGCTTTCTCCTGTGGGTGTCCTGACTCCGGAAAGGCGAGTCTTGTCAGGACTTGGATGGCATCGATGAGCTGGGGGTGACTTCTTCTGAAGCCACTGGTGCCTCTGAGTACCTTGTCGATGGAGCAGTTTCCAGACCATCTCTTGTACCAGGATACCTTCATGCAGGAATGTCCTTGAGGCCCTTTCTCGATGGGTTGCCGTGGGCAGTAGGGAGCTGTGTTGGTGGCAGTTGGCCACTCAGGTGTGCAGCTCTCTCCATGCCTGTAATGGGTCCATGAGCGATTCAGCCTTATGGCAGTGCAGTGAGGACACTCCCCATGCAGTCTTTGGCCCACTGCAGGGCCCCTCCTCCGGGATCTCCTTGGTGCTTCTCTTCGTAGACGGCGGGCAAACTCCCTTCCACCTCCTCTTCGCTTGAGGGTGCAGTGCTTGCACCTCAAGGCTGCGCCATCGCAGTGCTGGGTCCTGTCTCCTTGGTGGGCCAATGGTGGCCATTCGGTGCTGGGGCAACCGGCTGGCGCAGCTTCTTGCGGGCAGCCATACATTGTCTTTATGCCCTCTTGGCATTGTCTCTGCTGTGGCAGCAGTTTGGCTGGAGGACAGTCTCTTTGCGGGCGCTCTCAACACTGACGAGGATTGATGATGCTTTAAACATCAAAGATAAAGGCTAATCTTGTCTCCAGGTGCTCCTTGACCTCTCTGCTGAACTCTATACCAGAGAACATAATTTAATCCTGAACACACCTCAGAAAAGGTGACACATTGAAGAAAGATGGAAATTCACATGGACAACCACCACTCTTCCTAACACCTGACTCCACTATGAATATCTAACATTTACATGGAGCCTCGGTAAGAGGCTCCACCTTGACGAACACTAAACATGTCATTAAAGGTGCAGAACTCCAAGTGTGGATTTTCATAAAATGTTAAACTTTAATTCCCAACAAACACTTTTAGCATGTTATTCAATTCATGATTCTTACCAGAACCGACTACATCAACACCTTTAAGTTTGACCTTCCCAAATCCAAACTTACACCTCTAACAACAACGCTCTATGCTGCATTGACTGGCACCTGCCGTAAAAATCACAGAACCTAGTGCTAAATGTTCTCCTGCTTGAAGCAACATGTTCTGTCCAGATTTACTTGTGTTACTCATAAGGCAATCCATCTACACATGTCAAAATATTTCTTTTAAAATTGTAAGATATGTGGAGCACTTCACTCCTCTAGATGCAAAACAGGCATATGTCGCTACAGCTCTTTAAGAAAAAATATTAAAACGGGCCATCCCTGGAGCTGCCTAAAAAAAACTAAGGAGTCTGTCGATAAACTGACGCAACTCCAGCAATGAGTCATTACAAATTGGGCGACTCCCATGTAAAAGGCCATGTGTCACTTCTTACGCCTGCTTGGCGCAGGCGTAAGGATTGTGACGGGGTCAAGTCGTAGGAGTGGCGAAGTGAAATCTCATATTTCACTGCGCAACTTCTACGAGGCTTTTTTTACGGGGGAATGCCCATCCTGCATACATTATACCTGAAGTGTATAACAAATTCAAGATTTATTAAAAATTAGTTAAAATCACATTAATATTGAAGATATTGGAGGTAGTCACAGATAGATTCCCCATTATTAACTTATCCACTCGTCTTTTAACTCAGACAGAATTGGAAGTACTAGCTAAAGGTTTTACATTCGCACCCTCCACACAAGTAAATAAATTTCTGTTGGAGAAAGACCTTAAGTCTTTTTTCCGTAAAATTAGACTCACCAGATTTTTTGAAAATAGGGAGTACAATGAAGAAATTAATATTTCAGGACTTAAACCAAAATCTACTTTTACTCCACATATTAGTCAGGTTGATAGGAAGATTGAGGTATTTGAACAAGTTGTAGAGACAAAAATACGTAAAATCTGGGAACATCAGTCTCCAACTACCCATAATATTAGCAAACAACATAAGAGGCTATTTCTAACCTTAAAAATGATTTGAATATAACGATCAAACCCGCCGACAAGGGGGGTGGGGTTGTTGTATTTAATACAATAGATTATGAGAATAGGATCTTGGAACTCCTCAATGTAGAGGCACATTATCAAAGGGTCTCAATGAACAAATGGTATCTATCGAATAGGGAGATTAAGATACTCCTCTCATTAGCAAAGGAAAATAATTGGATATCGGATAAAGAGTTTAAGTTCCTGTGTAATGATAGAGCCATTATCCCTGCGATATATGGCTTACCAAAGATTCATAAGGACATTAGGAATCCACCCCCTCAGACCAATTGTGAGTTGTATCAATTCTCCACTTGAACCATTAAGCAAGTATGTGGATAGTTTTTTAAAACCACAGGTTCAGAAACAAAAGTCTTACATTAAGGACTCTGCCCATATGATTACTTTCATTGAAGAATGTGAATTTAATAGCAATACCCAACTCTTGGTTACATTAGATATAGAGGCACTTTATACCAACATACCCCAGGATGCCACCCTTAGAGTCATCAGTGGCATCCTGGGACCTGCAGCATGCAGAGGTGCCAATGCCGAATTCATTCTGGCATGTGCCAAGTTGGTTTTGAAACATAATATGTTTCTTTTCAAGGAGGATCTTTACCTTCAATGTAAGGGGACCAGCATGGGGGCCACATGTGCCCCTAGTCTGGCGTGCCTCTATGTGGGACAATTTGAAGAGACCCATGTTTTCAATGAATCTGCTCCATTTTTTGAGAATGTGGTGAAGTGGAGCAGATTCATTGATGACATTTTATTTATCTGGGAAGGTACAGCTGACCACCTGGAGGAATTTTTAGAGTGGTTAAACTTGGGGGATGCCAATCTTAAGTTTACATCAGAATATAGCAACCAGAGTGTAAATTTTCTTGATTTAAAGATCAAAGAAATTGGTGGTAAATTGGAGGTTGAATTATTTGCTAAACCCACAGACAAGAACACTCTGTTGCACTAATCAAGTTTTCACCCCAAGGCACAAAAAGATAATATCCCTTTTGGGCAGTTCCTCCGGTTAAGGAGGAACTGTTCTTCTCTTAATGATTTTTATAAACATTCAGAGTCCCTAAAGGCAAAACTTAGGGACAGAGGCTATCCTAAAAAACTTGTGTCACATTCTTTTAAACGAGCCCGGTTTTATGATCGGGATAGTATGCTAACAGATAGAGGGGTTAACAAACAAAGGCAGGATGAAAAGCAGAGACTGGTGTTTGTTAGTCAATACTCCTGTTTGAGCAATAAGATTAAAAATATAGTAAACTCAAACTGGAGTATTCTAAATGACACTGAATCTTCGAAGTTAGAGAGACCTCTATTTGCGTTTAAACGCAATAATAATTTAAAGAGGGAATTGGTACATACATATAGGGAAGGTCCCACAATGCACCAACGAACTTTGATGGGTACTCAGGCTATTGGCAATTATAAGTGTAGTCATTGCAATATGTGCGGACAGTGCATAGAGGATAAAAAGGTGGTTTATAATAAACATACCCTATACTCTAAAACATTAAATAATTGTAGAAGTAGGAATGTTGTATACCTGCTCCTATGCCCATGCAATCAGGGATATATTGGTGAGACATTTAGAGAACTCCGTATTCGGTTAGGGGAGCATAAATCCGCTATTAAAAACCAAAATGAGAATGCCCCACTTGTGAGCCATTTTATGAAGGAAGGTCACACTCTCACGGATTTTAGGTGGTTCATTATTGAAAAAATAGAAGGCAATAAAAGATCAGGAGACTTAACACTTAAACGTAAGAATCGCGAACAATGGTATATTTCAATTCTAGATACCATTCGTACGGGTTTAAATACAAAAGAGGATTGGATGAGATTAGTTGAGTAGATATTAATGTTTTTTAGGTTCTAATTCTAAGCAAGCCTATTGTTGGGTCTTTGCGTGGCCCCTTTTGTTGACATTAGCGGTGTACCGGCACCCGCTTTTGTTATGAGCGGTGGTCGCATTTAGGCTTGGCAATATGATCCATGGGTCGACTTATTGACCCATGGTAGTTATTGGGGAGGATAGCATTTGCTGCAACTTGGACCTTATATCAGGTCCTCGTGTGACCTGTGGTTCCGAAATTGGCAGTGTACCGGCAACCGCTTTTGTTTTGAGCGGTTGTCGCATTTAGGATTGGTAATATGATCCATGGGTCGATTTTTTGGCCCATGGTTTTTATTGAGATTGATTATACTCGATGTAACCTGGACCTTATATCGGGTCCTCGTGTGACCTCGGTTCCTAAATTGGCGAGTATAGGAATTTATAGCAATAAATGCTATGTAAACATTGGCTCTCCAAGTGGTGGAGATTGAGTATTAGCCTCTTTATTATTTCGCTCACTATCACTATGGGGGTGAGACCCACCAATGCATATTGGATGTTAGGGCCGCTTTAAGGAAATGAGTCCACAAGGGGCGAATTGTAGTGACTTTACGATCGCAGGTGAAATGAATTGAGGCTAACTTGATGTATAAAACACACACTGTGGGAGGATCGAGCAGTCAGTTTAAACGCCGCGAAGGAGAGGGAAGGAGTAGACCGGGTGACACGAGGTTATCTATCCCCACCGGATTTTATGGTAAGCGTGGGTGGGTTCCACTTGGAGTTCCCTTTAGCATACTCAGTTGTATTTATGGTTAATACCTTGTAAACAACTTAGGGAGGATACGATAAGCGGGTGAAATAGGATTTTACATGTTGCCATGAGCTTTAAACACCGGGTAGTATTGGAAACCCTGTGAGACTCGATAAGTGCTTTAACAGGTTTTTTTTATATAAAAGTAATGATGGTACTTTTATAACAGAGCGTTTTAAAATATATGCGTCCTTTTTTCTTGTTATTCAAACAATAGTGGCGACAGACCCATAGAAAGTAAATAATAGAGGGCAAATGAGTCAGGGATACAGTCGCTTCAATAAAGAATTGCTTGAGTTGCCTTGGTACAAAATTGTTTGTAAAAGAATGATGGGACAACTAAATAGAATAATAAATATGTCGTTATTTTAGGTGTGAAGCTCGTGCACCATCTATCAAAATAAGGAACAACGGAATATATAAATTAAATTCCATATTGAATTCCTCTACAAATTTAATTTATAGTGATACATGTGTATACACACGAATCAACTGAGGTTAGTGGCCCATTGGTACTTGGATTTTATTTATATTATCCAACTATGGAGTGGATAGGGTCAGAGTTGGAATGTAACTGTATTGTTTTTCCAATTAGCATTAGATTCACTGACAAGGTGAAGCCACGGGGGTTCATATGAACTACGTGACAACGATAAAGAATCTTCTTATGGTTTTTGGGAAGACTGATTGTGTGAACGTCGCATACATCACTATAGGTATGTATTCTGAGTGACAGATTTAATATTTTTTAGAATGAAAGAATGAATGTGTGAGGATATATGTATATTGGAGAGTGATGGTGAATTGTGACAATATGAGGTATTTGCTGATTGGGTGATGTACATATCTGTTAGTAAGAAATAAGACCATAAATGATTGTGTAGTTTTGTTGAACCCGCAAAGCAGCTATGTGGACATATTGATAACAGATCCCGAATGAATTAAAGTGACATGGGTTGGTTTTTATATTATGCATATTCTGTGTCATTTGGACATTTTTAAATTATATGCTGTGGATAAAAAACAAAAAAAAATTTTAAATGTGGGAAGTGTTTTGATTAATGAAGTAATATGATCAATGATTTTTTAAAATGAATAGTAGGTTGTGCTGATTGTATGTTTTTTGTCTTGATTAGGTGTACTGAATTTTAATACTGTTGAGAGAGAGACAAGCATTGCATTTGTCCTGATGAAGGTGGTACCTCAATAATTTTTTACCACTGAAACGCGTCGACGCCCGTATTTCTATTTTGTTAGATCCAGGAACGGCCTTTTGTCTAATGAAATGATAAATGAATAGACTAATGGTGTTTATGTATTTGATTCCTGTTGGGAATAACCTTTTTGATGAACTTACATGTTTCACAATTTTTTTGTCTCTCATGATGTCTCAGGTTCTTAATGTGTGAATTTATGTTTTTTTATTATTATTGTATTTTTGGTTATTATTGTATGATTTTTAATGTGATTTTAACTCATTTTTAATAAATCTTGAATTTGTTATACACTTGAGTATTTTATCCTTATGTGATATATGGTTGTTTTTCTGGGTTCAATTGTATGGTGTTTATGGAGGAATTTGTATATGTGATATAGTAGTGCGCAACTGGTTGTGAATCTGGTTGATTGTGTACCGGATTGAAGGTGTATTTCTGTACATGTCCAAGAGAAATATTTTTTATATTTACCAGTGGTAGCCTGTCTCTTGGTTAGTGGGGTCGCTCCCTATTCTTCTAATATTCCTGTACAACCTCTTGGTTGGGGAGAATTGATCTTCTTCGGAAGGTTTTTATTTATACATCTTTATTATTATAGATAGGTTCCTTCACTTCATTTATAATATGGAGTCGTTAAAAACGTTTGGATTCAGTGAGGAACAATATAATAAGATAATGAATACAAAAAATGGCAATAAAGTGACTGTCATCTCGAGCAATAATGATAAATGGGGGAAAATATACAACCTGAGGAAGAAATTAATCAGAACGGAAATGCACGCTGAGTTTCTAGTTGAATATGTGAAAGCTGGTGTTATTCCAGTTGGGTTACAAATTAAGAATGAACCCGGGTTATTTATTGAACATAGGAAATTCCTAGAAACATGGTCGTATATTGCTAACAGGTGTAGTAGGGATTGGTTACTTCTTATTATTGAAACTGCTCAAGAAGTAATCATTTTAGAGAAACAAGAAATAGAACAATTACTTTTAGAACTCCAAAATAATTCTGCGGTTGATGAAGCCAAGAAAAAACTAGAAGAAATAGATACTAAAATTGATGGATATAGAGATTACCTGATAAATAAAAAAAACAAAAAATTGAGGAAAGATATTGAAAAATACAGTATAGAGGCCAATTATCCATATCTAGAAAAGGATTATTACCAACAAAGAAGAGAGCAAAATTGGGATAGATCTTACCAACAGAGACCCATATATCAGAGGGGGGGTAGAAACCGTGTCACCTTTTCTGAATCCTCAGGATCAGGAACTGATGAAGATACCAACAATAGGGGTGGCCTGGGCAACCATCACTCTAATGAAGTATATGGAGGAGGCGTATCAATGTCCAATTTGTCTTCTTCTTCCTCCGGTCCCTCCTCTTCCTCTTCCTCTTTTTTAGACCAGCGCCCGAGGAGAGGACAGAGAACCAACCGGGGGTTTGTGAGAGGTCAATATGTGAGGCATCAACCTCAGGAGGAATATCTCGAAACAAGGAATCGAAGATATTGGAGGTAGTCACAGATAGATTCCCCATTATTAACTTATCCACTCGTCTTTTAACTCAGACAGAATTGGAAGTACTAGCTAAAGGTTTTACATTCGCACCCTCCACACAAGCTAATAAATTTCTGTTGGAGAAAGACCTTAAGTCTTTTTTCCGTAAAATTAGACTCACCAGATTTTTTGAAAATAGGGAGTACAGTGAAGAAATTAATATTTCAGGACTTAAACCAAAATCTACTTTTACTCCACATATTAGTCAGGTTGATAGGAAGATTGAGGTATTTGAACAAGTTGTAGAGACAAAAATACGTAAAATCTGGGAACATCAGTCTCCAACTACCCATAATATTAGCAAACAACATAGAGAGGCTATTTCTAACCTTAAAAATGATTTGAATATAACGATCAAACCCGCCGACAAGGGGGTGGGGTTGTTGTATTTAATACAATAGATTATGAGAATAGGATCTTGGAACTCCTCAATGTAGAGGCACATTATCAAAGGGTCTCAATGAACAAATGGTATCTATTGAATAGGGAGATTAAGATACTCCTCTCATTAGCAAAGGAAAATAATTGGATATCGGATAAAGAGTTTAAGTTCCTGTGTAATGATAGAGGCATTATCCCTGTGATATATGGCTTACCAAAGATTCATAAGGACATTAGGAATCCACCCCTCAGACCAATTGTGAGTTGTATCAATTCTCCACTTGAACCATTAAGCAAGTATGTGGATAGTTTTTTAAAACCACTGGTTCAGAAACAAAAGTCTTACATTAAGGACTCTGCCCATATGATTACTATCATTGAAGGATGTGAATTTAATAGCAATACCCAACTCTTGGTTACATTAGATATAGAGGCACTTTATACCAACATACCCCAGGATGCCACCCTTAGAGTCATCAGTGGCATCCTGGGTCCTGCAGCATGCAGAGGTGCCAATGCCGAATTCATTCTGGCATGTGCCAAGTTGGTTTTGAAACATAATATGTTTCTTTTCAAGGAGGATCTTTACCTTCAATGTAAGGGGACCAGCATGGGGGCCACATGTGCCCCTAGTCTGGCGTGCCTCTATGTGGGACAATTTGAAGAGACCCATGTTTTCAATGAATCTGCTCCATTTTTTGAGAATGTGGTGAAGTGGAGCAGATTCATTGATGACATTTTATTTATCTGGGAAGGTACAGCTGACCACCTGGAGGAATTTTTAGAGTGGTTAAACTTGGGGGATGCCAATCTTAAGTTTAATCAGAATATAGCAACCAGAGTGTAAATTCTCTTGATTTAAAGATCAAAGAAATTGGTGGTAAATTGGAGGTTGAATTATTTGCTAAACCCACAGACAAGAACACTCTGTTGCACTATTCAAGTTTTCACCCCAAGGCACAAAAAGATAATATCCCTTTTGGGCAGTTCCTCCGGTTAAGGAGGAACTGTTCTTCTCTTAATGATTTTTATAAACATTCAGAGTCCCTAAAGGCAAAACTTAGGGACAGAGGCTATCCTAAAAAACTTGTGTCACATTCTTTTAAACGAGCCCGGTTTTATGATCGGGATAGTATGCTAACAGATAGAGGGGTTAACAAAGAAAGGCAGGATGAAAAGCAGAGACTGGTGTTTGTTAGTCAATACTCCTGTTTGAGCAATAAGATTAAAAATATAGTAAACTCAAACTGGAGTATTCTAAATGACACTGAATCTTCGAAGTTAGAGAGACCTCTATTTGCGTTTAAACGCAATAATAATTTAAAGAGGGAATTGATACATACATATAGGGAAGGTCCCACAATGCACCAACGAACTTTGATGGGTACTCAGGCTATTGGCAATTATAAGTGTAGTCATTGCAATATGTGCGGACAGTGCATAGAGGATAAAAAGGTGGTTTATAATAAACATACCCTATACTCTAAAACATTAAATAATTGTAGAAGTAGGAATGTTGTATACCTGCTCCTATGCCCATGCAATCAGGGATATATTGGTGAGACATCTAGAGAACTCCGTATTCGGTTGGGGGAGCATAAATCCGCTATTAAAAACCAAAAAGAGAATGCCCCACTTGTGAGCCATTTTATGAAGGAAGGTCACACTCTCACGGATTTTAGGTGGTTCATTATTGAAAAAATAGAAGGCAATAAAAGATCAGGAGACTTAACACTTAAACGTAAGAATCGCGAACAATGGTATATTTCAATTCTAGATACCATTCGTACGGGTTTAAATACAAAAGAGGATTGGATGAGATTAGTTGAGTAGATATTAATGTTTTTTAGGTTCTAATTCTAAGCAAGTCTATTGTTGGGTCTTTGCGTGGCCCCTTTTGTTGA
This sequence comes from Calotriton arnoldi, assembly GCA_963921515.1. Taxonomy (NCBI): domain Eukaryota; kingdom Metazoa; phylum Chordata; class Amphibia; order Caudata; family Salamandridae; genus Calotriton; species Calotriton arnoldi. Next base: position 585,380 of record CAWUFW010004422.1, read on the forward strand.
CATTAGCGGTGTACCGGCACCCGCTTTTGTTATGAGCGGTGGTCGCATTTAGGCTTGGCAATATGATCTATGGGTCGACTTATTGACCCATGGTAGTTATTGGGGAGGATAGCATTTGCTGCAACTTGGACCTTATATCAGGTCCTCGTGTGACCTGTGGTTCCGAAATTGGCAGTGTACCGGCAACCGCTTTTGTTTTGAGCGGTTGTCGCATTTAGGATTGGTAATATGATCCATGGGTCGATTTTTTGGCCCATGGTTTTTATTGAGATTGATTATACTCGATGTAACCTGGACCTTATATCGGGTCCTCGTGTGACCTCGGTTCCTAAATTGGCGAGTATAGGAATTTATAGCAATAAATGCTATGTAAACATTGGCTCTCCAAGTGGTGGAGATTGAGTATTAGCCTCTTTATTATTTCGCTCACTATCACTATGGGGGTGAGACCCACCAATGCATATTGGATGTTAGGGCCGCTTTAAGGAAATGAGTCCACAAGGGGCGCATTGTAGGGACTTTACGATCGCAGGTGAAATGAATTGAGGCTAACTTGATGTATAAAACACACACTGTGGGAGGATCGAGCAGTCAGTTTAAACGCCGCGAAGGAGAGGGAAGGAGTAGACCGGGTGACACAAGGTTATCTATCCCCACCGGATTTTATGGTAAGCGTGGGTGGGTTCCACTTGGAGTTCCCTTTAGCATACTCAGTTGTATTTATGGTTAATACCTTGTAAACAACTTAGGGAGGATACGATAAGCGGGTGAAATAGGATTTTACATGTTGCCATGAGCTTTAAACACCGGGTAGTATTGGAAACCCTGTGAGACTCGATAAGTGCTTTAACTGGTTTTTTTTATATAAAAGTAATGATGGTACTTTTATAACAGAGCGTTTTAAAATATATGCGTCCTTTTTTCTTGTTATTCAAACAATAGTGGCGACAGACCCATAGAAAGTAAATAATAGAGGGCAAATGAGTCAGGGATACAGTCGCTTCAATAAAGAATTGCTTGAGTTGCCTTGGTACAAAATTGTTTGTAAAAGAATGATGGGACAACTAAATAGAATAATAAATATGTCGTTATTTTAGGTGTGAAGCTCGTGCACCATCTATCAAAATAAGGAACAACGGAATATATAAATTAAATTCCATATTGAATTCCTCTACAAATTTAATTTATAGTGATACATGTGTATACACACGAATCAACTGAGGTTAGTGGCCCATTGGTACTTGGATTTTATTTATATTATCCAACTATGGAGTGGATAGGGTCAGAGTTGGAATGTAACTGTATTGTTTTTCCAATTAGCATTAGATTCACTGACAAGGTGAAGCCACGGGGGTTCATATGAACTACGTGACAACGATAAAGAATCTTCTTATGGTTTTTGGGAAGACTGATTGTGTGAACGTCGCATACATCACTATAGGTATGTATTCTGAGTGACAGATTTAATATTTTTTAGAATGAAAGAATGAATGTGTGAGGATATATGTATATTGGAGAGTGATGGTGAATTGTGACAATATGAGGTATTTGCTGATTGGGTGATGTACATATCTGTTAGTAAGAAATAAGACCATAAATGATTGTGTAGTTTTGTTGAACCCGCAAAGCAGCTATGTGGACATATTGATAACAGATCCCGAATGAATTAAAGTGACATGGGTTGGTTTTTATATTATGCATATTCTGTGTCATTTGGACATTTTTAAATTATATGCTGTGGATAAAAAACAAAAAAAATTTTAAATGTGGGAAGTGTTTTGATTAATGAAGTAATATGATCAATGATTTTTTAAAATGAATAGTAGGTTGTGCTGATTGTATGTTTTTTGTCTTGATTAGGTGTACTGAATTTTAATACTGTTGAGAGAGAGACAAGCATTGCATTTGTCCTGATGAAGGTGGTACCTCAATAATTTTTTACCACTGAAACGCGTCGACGCCCGTATTTCTATTTTGTTAGATCCAGGAACGGCCTTTTGTCTAATGAAATGATAAATGAATAGACTAATGGTGTTTATGTATTTGATTCCTGTTGGGAATAACCTTTTTGATGAACTTACATGTTTCACAATTTTTTTGTCTCTCATGATGTCTCAGGTTCTTAATGTGTGAATTTATGTTTTTTTATTATTATTGTATTTTTGGTTATTATTGTATGATTTTTAATGTGATTGTAACTCATTTTTAATAAATCTTGAATTTGTTATACACTTGAGTATTTTATCCTTATGTGACATATGGTTGTTTTTCTGGGTTCAATTGTATGGTGTTTATGGAGGAATTTGTATATGTGATATAGTAGTGCGAACTGGTTGTGAATCTGGTTGATTGTGTACCGGATTGAAGGTGTATTTCTGTACATGTCCAAGAGAAATATATTTTATATTTACCAGTGGTAGCCTGTCTCTTGGTTAGTGGGGTCGCTCCCTATTCTTCTAATATTCCTGTACAACCTCTTGGTTGGGGAGAATTGATCTTCTTCGGAAGGTTTTTATTTATACATCTTTATTATTATAGATAGGTTCCTTCACTTCATTTATAATATGGAGTCGTTAAAAACGTTTGGATTCAGTGAGGAACAATATAATAAGATAATGAATACAAAAAATGGCAATAAAGTGACTGTCATCTCGAGCAATAATGATAAATGGGGGAAAATATACAACCTGAGGAAGAAATTAATCAGAACGGAAATGCACGCTGAGTTTCTAGTTGAATATGTGAAAGCTGGTGTTATTCCAGTTGGGTTACAAATTAAGAATGAACCCGGGTTATTTATTGAACATAGGAAATTCCTAGAAACATGGTCGTATATTGCTAACAGGTGTAGTAGGGCTTGGTTACTTCTTATTATTGAAACTGCTCAAGAAGTAATCATTTTAGAGAAACAAGAAATAGAACAATTACTTTTAGAACTCCAAAATAATTCTGCGGTTGATGAAGCCAAGAAAAAACTAGAAGAAATAGATACTGAAATTGATGGATATAGAGATTACCTGATAAATAAAAAAACAAAAAATTGAGGAAAGATATTGAAAAATACAGTATAGAGGCCAATTATCCATATCTAGAAAAGGATTATTACCAACAAAGAAGAGAGCAAAATTGGGATAGATCTTACCAACAGAGACCCATATATCAGAGGGGGGTAGAAACCGTATCACCTTTTCTGAATCCTCAGGATCAGGAACTGATGAAGATACCAACAATAGGGGTGGCCTGGGCAACCATCACTCTAATGAAGTATATGGAGGAGGCGTATCAATGTCCAATTTGTCTTCTTCTTCCTCCGGTCCCTCCTCTTCCTCTTCCTCTTTTTAGACCAGCGCCCGAGGAGAGGACAGAGAACCAACCGGGGGTTTGTGAGAGGTCAATATGTGAGGCATCAACCTCAGGAGGAATATCTCGAAACAAGGAATCGAAGATATTGGAGGTAGTCACAGATAGATTCCCCATTATTAACTTATCCACTCGTCTTTTAACTCAGACAGAATTGGAAGTACTAGCTAAAGGTTTTACATTCGCACCCTCCACACAAGCTAATAAATTTCTGTTGGAGAAAGACCTTAAGTCTTTTTTCCGTAAAATTAGACTCACCAGATTTTTTGAAAATAGGGAGTACCCTGAAGAAATTAATATTTCAGGACTTAAACCAAAATCTACTTTTACTCCACATATTAGTCAGGTTGATAGGAAGATTGAGGTATTTGAACAAGTTGTAGAGACAAAAATACGTAAAATCTGGGAACATCAGTCTCCAACTACCCATAATATTAGCAAACAACATAGAGAGGCTATTTCTAACCTTAAAAATGATTTGAATATAACGATCAAACCCGCCGACAAGGGGGTGGGGTTGTTGTATTTAATACAATAGATTATGAGAATAGGATCTTGGAACTCCTCAATGTAGAGGCACATTATCAAAGGGTCTCAATGAACAAATGGTATCTATTGAATAGGGAGATTAAGATACTCCTCTCATTAGCAAAGGAAAATAATTGGATATCGGATAAAGAGTTTAAGTTCCTGTGTAATGATAGAGCCATTATCCCTGTGATATATGGCTTACCAAAGATTCATAAGGACATTAGGAATCCACCCCTCAGACCAATTGTGAGTTGTATCAATTCTCCACTTGAACCATTAAGCAAGTATGTGGATAGTTTTTTAAAACCACTGGTTCAGAAACAAAAGTCTTACATTAAGGACTCTGCCCATATGATTACTATCATTGAAGGATGTGAATTTAATAGCAATACCCAACTCTTGGTTACATTAGATATAGAGGCACTTTATACCAACATACCCCAGGATGCCACCCTTAGAGTCATCAGTGGCATACTGGGTCCTGCAGCATGCAGAGGTGCCAATGCCGAATTCATTCTGGCATGTGCCAAGTTGGTTTTGAAACATAATATGTTTCTTTTCAAGGAGGATCTTTACCTTCAATGTAAGGGGACCAGCATGGGGGCCACATGTGCCCCTAGTCTGGCGTACCTCTATGTGGGACAATTTGAAGAGACCCATGTTTTCAATGAATCTGCTCCATTTTTTGAGAATGTGGTGAAGTGGAGCAGATTCATTGATGACATTTTATTTATCTGGGAAGGTACAGCTGACCACCTGGAGGAATTTTTAGAGTGGTTAAACTTGGGGGATGCCAATCTTAAGTTTACATCAGAATATAGCAACCAGAGTGTAAATGTTCTTGATTTAAAGATCAAAGAAATTGGTGGTAAATTGGAGGTTGAATTATTTGCTAAACCCACAGACAAGAACACTCTGTTGCACTATTCAAGTTTTCACCCCAAGGCACAAAAAGATAATATCCCTTTTGGGCAGTTCCTCCGGTTAAGGAGGAACTGTTCTTCTCTTAATGATTTTTATAAACATTCAGAGTCCCTAAAGGCAAAACTTAGGGACAGAGGCTATCCTAAAAAACTTGTGTCACATTCTTTTAAACGAGCCCGGTTTTATGATCGGGATAGTATGCTAACAGATAGAGGGGTTAACAAACAAAGGCAGGATGAAAAGCAGAGACTGGTGTTTGTTAGTCAATACTCCTGTTTGAGCAATAAGATTAAAAATATAGTAAACTCAAACTGGAGTATTCTAAATGACACTGAATCTTTGAAGTTAGAGAGACCTCTATTTGCGTTTAAACGCAATAATAATTTAAAGAGGGAATTGGTACATACATATAGGGAAGGTCCCACAATGCACCAACGAACTTTGATGGGTACTCAGGCTATTGGCAATTATAAGTGTAGTCATTGCAATATGTGCGGACAGTGCATAGAGGATAAAAAGGTGGTTTATAATAAACATACCCTATACTCTAAAACATTAAATAATTGTAGAAGTAGGAATGTTGTATACCTGCTCCTATGCCCATGCAATCAGGGATATATTGGTGAGACATCTAGAGAACTCCGTATTCGGTTGGGGGAGCATAAATCCGCTATTAAAAACCAAAAAGAGAATGCCCCACTTGTGAGCCATTTTATGAAGGAAGGTCACACTCTCACAAATTTTAGGTGGTTCATTATTGAAAAAATAGAAGGCAATAAAAGATCAGGAGACTTAACACTTAAACGTAAGAATCGTGAACAATGGTATATTTCAATTCTAGATACCATTCGTACGGGTTTAAATACAAAAGAGGATTGGATGAGATTAGTTGAGTAGATATTAATGTTTTTTAGGTTCTAATTCTAAGCAAGTCTATTGTTGGGTCTTTGCGTGGCCCCTTTTGTTGACATTAGCGGTGTACCGGCAACCGCTTTTGTTATGAGCGGTGGTCGCATTTAGGCTTGGCAATATGATCCATGGGTCGACTTATTGACCCATGGTAGTTATTGGGGAGGATAGCATTTGCTGCAACTTGGACCTTATATCAGGTCCTCGTGTGACCTGTGGTTCCGAAATTGGCAGTGTACCGGCAACCGCTTTTGTTTTGAGCGGTTGTCGCATTTAGGATTGGTAATATGATCCATGGGTCGATTTTTTGACCCATGGTTTTTATTGAGATTGATTATACTCGATGTAACCTGGACCTTATATCGGGTCCTCGTGTGACCTCGGTTCCTAAATTGGCGAGTATAGGAATTTATAGCAATAAATGCTATGTAAACATTGGCTCTCCAAGTGGTGGAGATTGAGTATTAGCCTCTTTATTATTTCGCTCACTATCACTATGGGGGTGGGACCCACCAATGCATATTGGATGTTAGGGCCGCTTTAAGGAAATGAGTCCACAAGGGGCGCATTGTGGTGACTTTACGATCGCAGGTGAAATGAATTGAGGCTAACTTGATGTATAAAACACACACTGTGGGAGGATCGAGCAGTCAGTTTAAACGCCGCGAAGGAGAGGGAAGGAGTAGACCGGGTGACACGAGGCTATATATCCCCACCGGATTTTATGGTAAGCGTGGGTGGGTTCCACTTGGAGTTCCCTTTAGCATACTCGGTTGTATTTATGGTTAATACCTTGGGGAGGATACGATAAGCGGGTGAAATAGGATTTTACATGTTGCCATGAGCTTTAAACACCGGGTAGTATTGGAAACCCTGTGAGACTCGATAAGTGCTTTAACGGGTTTTTTATATAAAAGTAATGATGGTACTTTTATAACAGAGCGTTTTAAAATATATGCATCCTTTTTTCTTGTTATTCAAACAATAGTGGCGACAGACCCATAGAAAGTAAATAATAGAGGGCAAATGAGTCAGGGATACAGTCGCTTCAATAAAGAATTGCTTGAGTTGCCTTGGTACAAAATTGTTTGTAAAAGAATGATGGGACAACTAAATAGAATAATAAATATGTCGTTATTTTAGGTGTGAAGCTCGTGCACCATCTATCAAAATAAGGAACAACGGAATATATAAATTAATATTCCATATTGAATTCCTCTACAAATTTAATTTATAGTGATACATATGTATACACACGAATCAACTGAGGTTAGTGGCCCATTGGTACTTGGATTTTATTTATATTATCCAACTATGGAGTGGATAGGGTCAGAGTTGGAATGTAACTGTATTGTTTTTCCAATTAGGATTAGATTCACTGACAAGGTGAAGCCACGGGGGTTCATATGAACTACGTGACAACGATAAAGAATCTTCTTATGGTTTTTGGGAAGACTGATTGTGTGAACGTCGCATACATCACTATAGGTATGTATTCTGAGTGACAGATTTAATATTTTTTTAGAATGAATGTGTGAGGATATATGTATATTGGAGAGTGATGGTGAATTGTGACAATATGAAGTATTTGCTGATTGGGTGATGTACATATCTGTTAGTAAGAAATAAGACCATAAATGATTGTGTAGTTTTGTTGAACCCGCAAAGCAGCTATGTGGACATATTGATAACAGATCCCGAATGAATTAAAGTGACATGGGTTGGTTTTTATATTATGCATATTCTGTGTCATTTGGACATTTTTAAATTATATGCTGTGGATAAAAAACAAAAAAAAATTAAAATGTGGGAAGTGTTTTGATTAATGAAGTAATATGATCAATGATTTTTAATATGAATAGTAGGTTGTGCTGATTGTATGTTTTTTGTCTTGATTAGGTGTACTGAATTTTAATACTGTTGAGAGAGAGACAAGCATTGCATTTGTCCTGATGAAGGTGGTACCTCAATAATTTTTTACCACTGAAACGCGTCGACGCCCGTATTTCTATTTTGTTATATCCAGGAACGGCCTTTTGTCTAATGAAATGATAAATGAATAGACTAATGGTGTTTATGTATTTGATTCCTGTTGGGAATAACGTTTTTGATGAACTTACATGTTTCACAAATTTTTTTGTCTCTCATGATGTCTCAGGTTCTTAATGTGTGAATTTATGTTTTTATTATTATTATTGTATTTTTGGTTATTATTGTATGATTTTTAATGTGATTTTAACTCATTTTTAATAAATCTTGAATTTGTTATACACTTGAGTATTTTATCCTAATGTGATATATGGTTGTTTTTCTGGGTTCAATTGTATGGTGTTTATGGAGGAATTTGTATATGTGATATAGTAGTGTGCAACTGGTTGTAAATCTGGTTGATTGTGTACCGGATTGAAGGTGTATTTCTGTACATGTCCAAGAGAAATATTTTTTATATTTACCAGTGGTACCCTGTCTCTTGGTTAGTGGGGTCGCTCCCTATTCTTCTAATACATTATACCTGACGCAGGTATAATGTAGCGCAGGGCTTTACAAAGTGACGCATCTGCCTAGATGCATCACTTTGTAAGTAGAGCACAATGTGGCGCATTGTTCACACCTCGTTGCGCCTCTCTAACGCCACCCATGGGGTGGCGTTAGATTCTGACGCATTTCCAGGTTTACGATTTTTCATAAATCTGGGAATGCTTCAGATTCCATGGGTGTTGCGTGGGAACACCAACAGCAACACCCATGGAACGCCCCGTTCACGCAGAGTTCCGTGAAAGGGGCACATATGTACATGGCCATGAAAAGCCACGTAAAGTGGCTTTACATGGCCTTATAAATATGCAGTGGTGCATTGCGCCAAAGGAACGTCCAAAAAGTGACGTTTCAGCGGTGAACAAGTGTCTCAAGTTGCCTCATAAATGAGGACCTCCGACTGGTACCGATTTAAACATCAGTGCAGTATGTATATTTTATGATTATTTCGTGGCATTGTCTGCTCTTGCAAGGACCTGTCTTCTATGTCCCCAGGGCAAGTGATCCTGTCTCACTTCAATATACTGTTACATGTGAATATTGTGAATACCTTTTATGACTATATACTGTGATCACCTGCTCAAGCAAGACGCGTTCCCTATGGTTTACAATGTCAGTGATTCTTCATATGCATGAATGTGTTTCCCGCTGTTGCTTGTAATATTCTCTTTACTACACGCCAGCTTGCAAATATATATATTTTTTTGCACAAAACCTGTATTTTTTCATCTGCAACAAAAAAATCTGTTCTGTTCTGCGACTCGTGTGTTTTAAGCCAGATATGCTTAATAGAAAATTATGTGCATAAAATACATACAGCACATTTATGTTGGCTGCGGTTCCTAGAAAGAGCGCGCTAACCCTTATAAAATGCTGATTAAATAGCTACTTGCTACCAAGTTCTACATTTGATGTATCAGTGAAAGAATCTAATGATCTAGCATGCCTCTATCTTGCACCAGCGGCCAAAAGGTCTCTGCTCTATTTCTATGTAGTGTACCCAAGGTCCAAGAGAGATATATTATTACTGAATTTGAGAGAGGACTGAATTAAAAGCAAAAACAAATTGTTTGATTGCAGTGGTTATTAAACAAGGTATTTCTCAGCCAAGTGGTGAATTGCACTAACATTATGGAAAGATTGTAAAGAAATCTTTTATTACACTCTCAGATGATCAACAATTAGACAATTCACACTTATTAAACTTTCGTAACAAGGAAGCAGCAGATTTATGTTAAGTAGGACACCTTTTGTAAATGTACGAATTTAGACAAATGTCACTGTCTGGAGAAATTGCCAGGGTGAAAGTGTGCAGATATGAAAGTGGCATTTTTTAGAGCCTGTACCCTGGAAATAAGTAGATTATAATGCCTTATTTTCGAAACAGATAGTTTGCGTTTTTTTATTTAATGATTTTCTCTCACGTTGTCCAGTTTGATTGTTTGTATGTCAATGTGAACATTTGCTTCTCAGGTTAGTTAATTTCCTGCAAACACATGCCAATATCTTCAAATGAAAACCATACTGGACCGATTACTCCCTATAGTTTACAATACCCTAGTGAGAGATTATTTTATTGCTACATTGCGTCCGTCCGGAAGGAAGAGTCGTCCTGAATACAACTTGATATGGACCAGAGACAACGCGAACACTGCAACCTCTTGTCTCAAACATGTATAACCATTGTAATACGATGACTACCGGCTGAGTACATTATGTTATGTAGCACTCTGGCTATGGTTCTATAAATGTGTTGAGTATATTCTTGTTACACATATAAATACCAATAAAAAAGATATTTAAAAAAAAAAAGTGTATTTCGACATGGCTGGACGCCCATTTCTCTCAAATAGGTTTGATTCTTTACATATGGGGCTTGCGGTTTCAGCTCACACGTCTTTAACTGCAGCTTCTAGGGGCTTTTTACAGTAGCATGCAGCTTTCTTCGGCCGTCTACCTGTCTTATAGCTCCCCCACCCCATTTGTGCAGTTTAAAACCTTAAAAGCACTTCCTTTGTCATCAGTGGGGGCCACCACTAAACTCCAATGAGGAGGGCAGGGGGTAGAGGTTGGGGGGTAAGGGAGATATAATGAAGAAACAAACTTACCTGTCCTGCGTCGACGCGTCGGTGCTCCTCTTCTCTCCTGCTGGTGTCCAAGCAGTCCGTAGAACACCAGCACAGGCTCCCCACCCAATCCAGACGCTGCTCTATTAGCATGAAAGCAGTGCCAGGATTGGTCTGAGCGGCCTCGTTTGCCGCTCAGGCAGTGCCTTAGTGCCTTTGGAGAAACCGAAGAGCGCATATCTGTTTGGCCGGCCTAAGACGGTCGGCCAAACCGACATGCTCACTTTACAGTGCACACTACCCCTCCTCCCTGCCATGCCCAGCCCAGTCCAATACTCCCTGGCTCAGTCAGTCAGGGAAAAAAAATTATAATATTGTTATAATATAATTTTATTTTCCTCTGACTCTGTAAGGCAACGCTCATCCACTATTCCGGAGGAGCCGCCCCTGTATTGTTATATTGGTCATTATTCGAATTCAAACATGAATGACTCGGAAAGGGTCTAGACCTGTCCCATGGTATATACGCTTAAATTGTAAAATAATAGGTGCTGGAGCCCAAACCATTTTGCTCAGAAGCTGCTGCCAGCGCTGCAGAAGGTTGTGGTGCGAATACCAAGACTTTATAGTCCTGATTTCCCCTCATGCATCTTTAATCCATTACCAGACACTCCATGCCCCTCAAACCCAATACTGCATGTTCATTTCGCCCCTGCTTTCTCCCTTTGTCACTCTTTTTCCTTCTTTCTTTTCCTCCGCCTTTCCGCCTTTCCACTTTTCCACTTTTTGTTTTTCTCTCTGATGAGGAATAATAAGTGCGGATCCCAAACATAAGTGCCCGTAGGCCTCACCACAACCACCAGCTCAAATTAAGTGGTGCATGGATTCTGTATGCATGCGTTTTCTTCTTTCCAGGGTCACATATGCGAATTTTGCTCAAGGGAAATCGAGGCATTACATGAGTCCCAGATTACATTACACAAGGTCAGACGTTTTTTAGGCAGGGAGAGATTAAGTGGTTTGCGCAGTATATATCAGGATGTTGATCCGACATCGGGACTCGAACCTGGTTCCCCAATTCCAGAGTTGGCAGCTCTCTCCTCCCAATGCATCCCAATGGTGAATAATTCAAGTTGTAAAATGTCTTTATCACATTGGGCGGGTATGACCTGTATGAGGGTAGAGGCCAGACAAATAAACTGTGTGAAGCAATCTTTTATTAAGTGGATAGTGTGGGATGCTCACCACTGTTAGTAGTGGTCAGGTACAGAGGTAAAAACGATGGTCTTTCTACAATACATGTTATAAAATACTTAATGCACTTTGTCAGCAAATGTATTCAATGCCCAGAATATTTTGCTTGTAGCTGTTAATGCTTTGCTGAATGAAAATTCCTATCCACAGCACAGGACCCTAAAATAGCCTTAGTGGTTCTTTTGAAGGAAAGAAAATATACAATGATGCATGAAGCCTTGCAAGTTTTTGTTTCCTGAGAATTACTTGGTATGGGATAATTTTATAGTATTTGCCTTGTTTCTACTCCATTGATGTGTGCAGAATTGTGTTTTGTAGCCAAAATGAACTCATTTCGGTTTTTTAAAGGCTGAGAGTTGTACTGTGACATTTATCAATGGCATGGCTGCGTTTGATGCAATGAGAATTCGGGTGTGGTGTTCTCTTTTTATCTAAAATATGGTATTCATATTAATTTGTGGTCTGCCATTAAATTATAGTTTTGTACCAAAGCATGATGTTCTTACTTCGCTTTTACTTTATGAGACATATGTATGACTATATAGGGGAGAAATGTTCAGGTGTCACTTAGAATTGAAGATCTATCACTCAGACATCTGACAGGATTACTGTTCATGCAGCAAAATATATTGAAAGCAGCTCCTGCCATATATCATAAGGTTATGGCAAATCACCGAGGAACCCCATGATTATACAGAGGATCAACACTAAAGGTCAAGTTCTTTTAAAATGCCATGGAACTCTGAGGTAACTTGCAATATCCTTTTAACGTGTGGCAGGGGGTAATTAACTGCTTACAACAATACATAGTCCCTTCCATCATCCTTCCCAGAAACTGTTTATATCTGTGGCCTCTTTGTTTTTCCCTATGAAAGGGATAGTTTGGTGGCAGACATTAAAAAAGATGGGGAATCTGTAGTGTGAATTTAAGCAACCGAAAAAGCATTTACTAATTATCTTGCAAAACATGTATTAGAATCCATTTAATGTAAAGCAGATTTTAAAAAGGCTGCAGCTCAGAATAAGGTTTTTTCTTTCCTGTGATGAACTAAAATGTGCAAAAAAACACTATATCCATAAATATGTCCATTTTACTGCTCACAGGTCCTTTTAGAAAAACTGATCAGAAGAACAATAAAAAACAATTCTCATTCGAGATGTTTAAACCACTGGAGTCACTTCTTGCGGTTCCATTTCCCACATTGCCGCACTTGCACTTTGAAGCCCTGCTGGGGTGGGACTATGTCCTCCAGCTTTTCCCTGTTCTAGGAGGGCCAAGACTCGACTGAAGCACTTAAAAGTTCTGGCGACTTCCCGCAGCGCGGGGAATCACTTCTTGAGGTTTCCATTGCCCGCATTATCTTACCCCTGTTGGGGTAGGACTACGTCCCTTAGATTTCCCCTGTTCCAGGAGGAGGCAGGACTCCACTGTAGCACTTAAAAGCACCAGCGGCTTCCCACAGCACATGGCATGCCCGGGTGTGTGCCTGGGTGAAGACCGGGCAAAGATGGGCCCGTCTACACCTGTCATCGCCTGGAAGAGGCTGGGTCATCTCCCTTGGCTCTCCATTTCAGAAGGTAAAGTTTGGTCTTCCTGCATTTGTAACCCATAGTACACTAGCCAAGTGGTCCATCCGCCACACCTGGCTGGATTTGACTAGTGGGGTCGTTAACCCATTCGTTCTGCAGTGGTCAAGTGGAAGTTTGCTGGGGATTGCGCCGCCTTGACACTCCCTTTAAATGTACTTCCATCGATCGCATGCTGGAGAGAGCCATGGGGTCATTATCACAGAGAGCGCTCTAACTGAAAGGAGACTCTCCTTAATTTGTGTGCTGCTCTCCAGGATATATCTGTGGACCCATGGTAATCACACCTTACATTCCTATTGTTTCTGCTGGAACACAGCCTGCCACCGCTAAGGTCACCGGTCAAGTAGCCTCAGTGGCACGTGTCAGACACAAACTTACCCTTGTACCCCTCAGGAAATCTAAGAGAGGAACCTGCACTAAGCACAAAGACCACACCAGCACTGCACTGCGGGGACTCCCAGAGGTGGAGGCTTGCGACTCTCATCTCCTCAGATCCCCTTGCAGGGGAAGTGGGAACCCCTACTTTGAGCTTGCTTTGGTTCGATCATTACATGTAGAGGTATTTTGAAAGGTTTAAGACCCTTCTGAATGCTGACGCTTCCCCTTTAATTTCTTGGCTTGATTTAATCGAAGCTCAACTGGCAACATCATCATATCATCGTTTTCTATACCTGTTGATAATCATGCATCCTGTGGTAGGGAGCCTCTACAGGTGCAGGTCACACAGCTCTCTAATGTGATCCCTCTTATTTCCACGGATATTCCACCTGTAAGATCAGAAGTGATGACTTCTGACACCAACCTAGATTCACCTCAGGAGTTGAAGCACAAGCATGTCTCTAGTCTTCAGCCCCTCCATTCTGCTAGGGGGACAACAGTTGTCTCCGCGTGGGAATTACATGGGAGGGGTCCCTCGAATGGAGATTTATCCTTATCACCTGATCAGGCCATAGTTAATATCCCTCCGGCTGCCTGACCATATGTGGTTGTTCTCAAAGGGGTACTCTTCTGCGCAGTCGGCTGAATGAATCTAATGTGGAGTTATATAATAAGACCTTAGACTGGCATGAGCGTTGCAGGGGTTACCTTTCCACAATGCAAAAGACATTTTACTAACTCAGAGATGTGGTTGGATTGGGCCAGGGCTAGCTGACTCTCCAGGGGACTGCATAATAGTGACTTTTAGATCCCCGTTCTTGGTACATAATCTTTGGTTTGGACTCAAAAGCCATTTTAAAGCAGTAAGCAATATCTCTCTGGCTCCATTAGGCTACTTTAATAAACCTTCTGTTTTACACCTTTATAGAAACACCCATTGTTTGGAACTGCACACCTCCTGGCTTAACAGAATTGTGGGTGCCCAGCAATTTTTATCTTCAGCTACCTGTCCTGCTTCGTCTATTGGAGGGCCAGTTTGGGGCCCTACAATTTTTACTCCAAGCCACAAAGTAAATTTCTCAGTCCCCACTGTTAATAGGTATGAAGCCCTTTTCAGCCCTGACTGGCTTATAGACGAAGCCAACCAGGCTATTGCAACCGCCAATAACTTGGCAACTTCCCTCTCAAGGAAGGGTTTATTGGATGGTCCAGCAAAGAACAGTATGGCTCACCCTTTTACTATACTTAGTTGGAACATTGCAGGTCTAAAGGACAAAATCAACAACCCAGCTTGGGTTGCTTAAATCGCCAAGCTTGACCGCCATCTTGCAGGAAACTTGGGACACTTCCTCTTCTTTCTGCAATGGCTATGCCTGTTATTTTTGTCCTGCTTTCCCCTTTCTTCGCGGCAGAGCCAAGGGTGGCCTTTCCATTTGGATGAATTTGAGTTTCCAAGTGGAAGTAACCACTATTGATTCTGGGAGTTCCGCCTTTTTAAAATTATTGATTCAGGACAAATTGTGTTCCTTTTATTTTTATTTAATTAATTTTTATAACAATGATTTTTTTAAATTCTGTTTGTGTACATTTTACCCATCTGCTTACCTTTCTCTCGAATCTACAGTGTTTGGGGACTGGGGTAATATTCCAGTCTCCTTATTGTTTGTGCGGAGATTTTAATGCGAAATTGACAGCATACCAGCAGGCTGCTGGATTCCCTCCCACCCCCTGGGGTGTCACTCGAGAGTCACTGTGATAACAGAGTTGAGGAACTGTTGAGGCATGTAGCCAAACACAACCTGGTAGACCTTGTTGATATGTTTAAAGGTGATGGTTACTCCTTACTGTCTTTTAGAGGGCATGGTCAGGCCTCGACTATCGACTATATATTCATGACTAGGACCCTTTTTTCATGGTTCCGAAGAGGGAGGTTGTGAAGACAGATTGGGAAGACCGTAATGCCCTCTTAGTCACAGGTCATTTTCTGGTGAATAGATCCACTCGCCCTGTCAATGCAATATTCATTACTCAACATTCCACTGATGACCTTAGGCTAATCTGGCATTTAGAGGACCTAGGGGTTACATTGGCCGCACTCCTGATGACTCAACTCAGACTATTCCTCAGCTATCTGGCTGATGAAAGCGGGGATCTCATGCTGGCCAACTATGAAAGACTAAGCTAGGGTATTAGACGTTTCTTATCAAAACCATTCCAGTTCATCATGGGGGGCCCTCGTTGGTTTTATGGGCCCTGCTTGGCTGCCAACCGGAGACTAAGGAAGGCACTAGTTGCCTGTCCTAAAGACTGGGTTGAGGTTTGAGTAGCCCGGGAGCTTTATAAATCCACTCTGAAGTCAATGAGGTATACATTGTACAAGAGGGATTGGGAGTTTCTGGAATATGCTACATTAGGTAATATTAGCAAGGTGTTTTGGGACAGTTAAAAAGATTGGACAAAGGAACGCCCTGGCTAACCCGCTCTTGAGCTGCAACATCTTGAGGCCCGAATGTGTCTCACATTTCAGTACAATTTACCACAAAGTGGATCCAGAGAGTTCCGGAGAACTTCTGCAAAGTGGGTTATCCCTTTCAACTTTAACTTCACTATCGATATTTCTGTCTGAAGTGGAGGTCATAATTCGACAGAGTTCAGGTGGGAACGTTCCCGGTCCTGATGGAGTGCCGATCTATCTCAAAGTGTAACATCGATCTGTGGGGACCTCTGATTACTAACGTCTTTAACCTTTCCCTGAGGGAATATTAGCCCGGATTCATTGGCCCTGTCTACCATTGTACATCTCAATAGTTGATAGCACAGTAAAAATACTAGGTAGGGTCATATTTAACCGACTTACGGAGTGAGCCCAAGCCAATAATATCCTCTACCCTTTTCAATTTGGATTCCGTCCTGGGCAGGGCACTGTAGAGCAGTGCCTAAATTTAAATCTGGAAGTCAACAAATGCACTTTTGTTAGGTGCTGCCCACTGTGCCTGGCCTTAATGGACCTCTCTACAGCTTTTGACTGTGCAAACAGGACAAAGCTCTGGTTGATGTTATTGGATCTTGGGGTGAAGGAGGTATTAGTGAGCTTTCTGCACACCCTGCAAGAAAACCTGATTGCAAAAGTTTGTAATGGCATGAATAGTGAATTGTCATCTGATTTTCCTCTTGCATGAGTGTAGTGAATGAAAGATGGTCCAATTCCATGTAAGTTCTCCAAGTAGATTTATTCAGGATAAGATGGTAAGATGTTAAGCAGAGCCCCACCAGGAGCAGCCTTCCTGCTGCTCAGCCCATCCACCATCTGACTCACACACTCACCAACATTCCACTCATCAACATTCTCTTACCACAGTCACACTGGCTGAGCCGCAAGTATAACACATCTCCTTTCTTTATATTAATTACAAAAGAACTCTAAATGGAATAACAATGAAGTCTGATGCAAGCGAAGGATGACAAAGGAACAATAGCATGCAACAGAATAATATCAGAACCATTTCCACACATAAACAAGATAGCAACGATCTGAAACAACAGCATGAAGGTAATAGATGGAAAATATCATGCACAAGAAATAAAAAGAGAGAGAGAAAAAAGAAACACAAGTGCTATAATAAGAATACACTCATGCATCATCTCCCTTTCTACCACAGCAAAATCCAAGCACTGCTACACCACAAACCACAAACAAACCCAAATACCTAAAACATGCTAGCTGGCCAGGCAAACATGAGAAAAGTAAATAGGGTGCCAAACACAAGGTGTAGAAGAAAACCATCCAACAACAACAACTAAAATTCACCCAAGCCGAAGCATGGGTGGAAAATGTGGAAAGGCGCTCCACACGGAACCCACAACATCACAGCTGCCCTTGTCCCAAGCCCGAAGCATGGGTGGAAAGTGTGGAATCACAGTCCACACAAACCCAGAACGGAACAACAAAGTTCCACATCCATCCTCGTAGTAAACATATGAACATCAATCACTAGTGATAAACAAAACACATCAAAACTGCCCTTCACTCAAGCTCAAAGCATGGTTGGAAAGTGTGGAATGAAAGTCCACACGAACCCAGAAAAGAACACCAATCACTAGCACAACGCTACATCCAAACAAGTAGTGATAGAAAACAGCACACACTAACAAAAACGCACCCCTCTTAGCAAATCTGGCTTTAACACAGCCCTTCACCCAAACCCGAAATTAGGGTGGTACGTGTGGAAAGCAGCTCCACACAGAACCTGTAAAAATGCACTGAAAAACTCCAAACACCAGTAAAAAAGCAAAATTCTACTCTTCACCTTTAACCATACACCTGACAAACTTCATGTCTCAGGCAACACACCTCAAAGAACACAACACTACTCACAGCAGTAAGAAAAATCGCTATGACTCAAAATCAAGCACACACCCAACAAAGCAGTACTGAAATCCTAAACTTCACCAAAAATTCAGTACACCAGCGCAGTAGAATACAACTACAAGTAGACTCGAAATAAAGAAAGTCCCACAAAAACCCAAAGCATAAAACAGCACCCTCCACAATAAATTAAGAAAAAGAGCAAAGCATATAACAATATAAAAGTGGAAGGCCAATAGATCAAGTGATCAGAAGAAATGAGAAAACAAAACAATAAGCAGAAAACACTCTGTGAAATATGCCTTACGAAAATCACAACAAACGAAACAGTGAGGCATTGAACATTTGAAATTAAAATGAAATTATTAAAGAAACTGGTGCTTCACTCCGGTGAGCGACTCCTCACCCGAAGTCCCAAACAGCTGCCAAAAGGTGCTTTGCAGGTCTTAAAGAGTCAAAGATTACAAGGATGAGAGTAAACGCAGCTGAAAGTCTCCCAGAGTGCCAAACACTCGCTAGGCACAGGACAGTCAACATGGGCAAAAGAAAAGAGCAAAAATTATAATCCCCCAAAAAACTTCCACACACAAAGGAGAGGGTGGGAACATTTGGCAGTCAAGTACAGGAAAGTGCCTCTGCGTCTGCCTCGAATAACAAAGAACAAGCGGATCAAAATGTTAACAAAGGTACCTTGAGCTGAAAGAATCTGTGAGGAAAAAGAACAATTCACACTCCACGTCGGATGGCACCGGGTAAAGCCAAACAAGACGAGTGCTGCCGCCAAACCCAAGATGGCGGCCCGTACTTCACGCTGCGCCGGATGGTTCACGGCACGTTGGTGCAGCAGGGCGTCCCTCAGCAGCTCTAAGCTGTGTGGAAACAATGACGTAGGAAGAGATCCCTGGAAGACGCAGCAGGATTCCATGAAGCAGGTAAGGTCGCGTGCACTCGCGTGCACTAAGAAAGACATGCGCTCTTTTCAAACCGCACCAACAACGGTTAAACTGTCACTAGTCCAGGGGCTGCCAGGGACCATGACAAAATGAAACAAAATAGACTTACCCCCAAAGTGCACAATAACGGCCCACAACAGTGCTCCAAAACGGCCCACAACAGACCGTACTAAAGGGGTTTAATCCAAAGCTTTCCAGTGCAAAAGCAGCCACCCTTCTTATACAGGCACTTCAGGAACTCCTCTTCCAAGACGTACAATAAGATCCAGAGTCCAAGGCATTCTCTCACATGTTACTCCCTTTGACACGGACCTAGGGACACATGAGAATAGCTCTGGGGACAGCTCGCACTCGTTGCAGTTGTGGACACAGACAGTGAGAAGTCCTCCCGTTTGTAGCTCCTAACTTCACGGACTGTGGGGACACTTGCAAAACTGTCCTGGGAAGAAAACAAGACCAAATTGTGCCACGAAGACAGGCAGCAGGCTGATGTGACCCAAGAGCATACATAAAGGTTAGTAAGATGTCCCAAAACACGGCTTCACGCAACAGCTCGGTTCCACAAAGAGGAGAAATATACAGCAAGAACTGGCAC
This sequence comes from Calotriton arnoldi, assembly GCA_963921515.1. Taxonomy (NCBI): domain Eukaryota; kingdom Metazoa; phylum Chordata; class Amphibia; order Caudata; family Salamandridae; genus Calotriton; species Calotriton arnoldi. The sequence goes on from CAWUFW010004422.1 coordinate 604,841, forward strand.
GCCCGGGTTGGGGCCGACCGATTTTAAGGTCACTGGTGGGGCTCAGGGCTGCCAGACTCACTGTTTCACTTCAAGTTCGTAGTATAAATGAAGGTTCTTCTTGCTGTGGTGGCTTAAGATTGTGATTTCATGAAGATTTTCCTAGTATAAAGTTGTTACACAAGCAGTTCCAACACGCAGGTTCTTTTCCCTTTAAATCGTCACCAAAATATGTAGTGAAAGAAAGATGGTCCAATTCCATGTAAGTTCTCCAAGTAGATTTATTCAGGATAAGATGGTAAGATGTTAAGCAGAGCCCCACCAGGAGCAGCCTTCCTGCTGCTCAGCACATCCACCAACTGACTCACACACTCACCAACATTCTCTCACCACAGTCACACTGGCTGAGCAGCAGGTATAACAATGAGGCTTGGAGCAAGGGTGTATCTTGGCCCCGCTTCTTTTTATCATTAATATAAATGGCCCGGGTCCCTACTTGATTTAGGCCCCCGTTGACACTCTTAAGATTGCTCCTATCCAGGTGCCTGCGCTTTTGTATGCTGACGACGCGCTCCTATTAGCATGAATGCCCTTAGAACAATCATGGACTGCTTTGTCTCTTTTCTGAGCAGTGTTGAGCTGGTTACAAATGTCAGGAAGTCGCACATCATGTCATGTGGGCACTGTAAAATAAATGCTTCCAGACTTTTAGTAAAAGATCAACTGCTCAGTAGCATGAAGAATTTTCATTACCTAGGGATAGCTTTTAATTCTGCCGGCTCTTGGCAATCGCAGCTCAATAGCTCATGTCTCAAGCTTAGTATGGCAGAAGGCGTGGGTCTTAATTTACCAAGGGCTGCAGGGAAAGGGACCATCTCCCCCCTTTTGAACATCTACAATGTTCAGTGTTTTCCTGCCGCCTTATATGGTGCATTGGTTTAGGGACCCAGCAATGCCTCCCACCTCCAAGCTGAGGAAAACCACACCTGCTGGAGGTTACTTCGTCTTCCTCCCTCTAGCTCCAATTTTATTATACATTTCGAGCTAAACCTGCAGTACATAGCGGATAGAGTACATTTGGCTCCTTTGCTTTTGTGGGTTAGCGTGTGGCTTAATCCTGAGGCCTCTTTGTATAGAGACAATATCACTGATTGTCTCAACCTGGATAAGGGCAGTACAATCCCATGGCTAGATTACATCTCAAAAAGTTTTTGTGCGATGGGTTTGCTCTGTTCACGGCGCCTTTGAATATCAAAGGGGCTGCCAAATTAATGGTTAAGCGTCAATTTTTAGAGCACTGTAAGGCAAAGATGTTGCTCACTGAGCTTAGTAAGAGCTCCGTGCTGGGGTATTGTGGGTCTTTTGTGCCTGCAGTGTACCTGAGTTTAGATCTCACACATTGGGAAACTTCCCTGCTCATCCTTTTCAGGACAGGATCAGTTTGGCGGCTCCTATGCTTCTGGGAAGATTGTTGTACCTTGGGAGGTCCTACTTTATCATGCGATGGTCGGTCTGACCAAGCCCTGTTACCTTTTATGTTATTCTACATATTCTTCAATCTCTTGTTTTGACATTTTCTTAAACTATTATGAAATTCTTTAGGGTACCGAAGATGCAGAGAAGCCTTATTTTATCTCCAGTTGTTAAACTGCCAAGATGTCTGTTTCAGGGTTACTTCGTTTTTCTAAGCGGCAGTGTGCTGTTGGAAAACAATGGAAGGTTAAGATTCTGGGATGAGGCCTGCTCTTTTATACCATACAAGTATGTTTATCACTTTTTTAGTCAATGTATTTATGACGTATTACTCAGCTGAGCATGAATCATTCATTGGTTTACTTCTTAGAGTTGTGCACGGATGTATACATCACGAGAAAGGCACACTTACACCATCTAACATCGTTATTGTGCTACAACGCATAGAAAAAAAGGTGCAGTGGCCCATAGTTCATTTTGGAATGTGCATGACAGTGCACCATTACCAACCCTTACAGCCCAACACTCCCTGCACAAGCCGGTTATTAAATTCCCTCTTTTCCACAAATCCAGACCACCTTTCTATTCAGCGCACTCCCAGTGAAATGTTTTTCCAGCAATGTCACAATGTGTTAAACTCGTTTCCTTCCACAGGCTCATGAGGCATTTGCTAGGCTGTTTGTTCTTCTAAAGCTGTTGGGAAAGTACTTGTAAAAGTAGCACAAAGATATTATACTGACATGAGTGTTGAAGATTTCTAATACGGTCTGTCAAAAGACGTAACAAGGGTAATCCCTAATTGCTACAGTGGAAAACCTGGTAATAAGTTAAAAAATAAACAGAGGTTTCTTTGTAGAAAAGATAGACAAATAATGTTCGGCATACCAATGGGTTAATGCAACTGATGCTAAGCAGTAGGTACAACTAGAGTACAATCAATGGAGTCAGCAGTGTTTATTATATTTAGGACACGTCATCATACTTTCTCTTATAACAATGCTTAACCCACTCCGACCCTCGCTTATCGTGCCTTGCCTTTAATAGGTTGATGCAACTGATGTTAAGCAATGGGTACCACGAGAACAATAAATGGAGCCAGCAGTATTTATTATATTTAGTATATGAAATTATACTTTTACTTTTAACAATGTTTACCACATTCCGACCTCTTCTTACCGTGCCGGGAAACAGCCTTTACTATGCAGCCAGAACTACGCAGTACCATTACTACGCGAGCAATACAATGAACGCGTTGCTACCACGCATTCCATTACCACGCAAGTCGTTACAATGACTTGCATTAAGGAACGTGTTGTTGGATTTTAAATCCAACACCTTCCCTACTGTTGCACAGACTGGAGTTGGAATAGTAATATATACTTTTCCAAAGTCCAGAAGTTCCCTAAGGCAAGTCGTTGTAACGACTTGTGCGGTAATGTAAGACGTGGTAACAACGAGCTTGTTGTATTGATTGCCACCAAATCTCACAAGCAGGCACACTATGGCACAATGACACTTTGAAACTAAGACCTCTACCTCACTCCTAGCCCGACTCCTTCCCATTATCCCCCCGTTCGGAAGGATGCGCGGCTTGAACTACTGTGCTCACTATTACGAGACTATGTAACTTCCCGGCCTCTAGCGTCATACAACCCGCGAAGTCTTCTACTACACCTTGAGGCATCCTGTTTACTACTGCTATAATATGTGTTTTCCTCTTTACAAAGTGTTGTAAAGCGCTCCGATACCTTCGGGTCTGGCTAGCGCTATATAAAACTCCTTAATAATAATAATAAGTATTGCTCACGTTGTGTTGGCATGCGTTGTAAAAGCATGCGTGATTGTGTCATACATCCTACTGTGCCTTTATCCTTGCTTTTCAGGGTTCTGACCCAGTAGTGAACATAGGAAGATGCAGGCAAAGGTCATTTGGGTTTATTTAAATAAATATCATATTTTGGAAGTGGATTCCCAACTCCAAGGTGTGGATACTTCCCAATAAGTGAGGACTTTGGTGAGGATGTGTAGGATGTGGAATAATGAAGACTTCCAGTGAGTCATGGAGTTCCATCAGTATAATTCACAGTACAAACTCGTTGATTATGGAGATCCTGGAGATAAGTTAGAAGTTAGACGTGTTTCCAATTTGGGGATCAATTACTCATCGACTAACACCTCTTTCCGACTGACCCCTTCATTCATGACCTTCAAGAAAGAGCTTAACACCATCTTCTCCATTAACCTCCCCTCCTTTTGGTCTCATCCCCCCAGGAACCTCTGCATATGTAAACCTTTGGAATTATGTATTATGTAAGTAATGTTCCTCTCATTCTTTTGTAAATATCCATCTGTGCTACTGTAATCACTATGTGCGACACATAACCACTCGTCTTCTGCATGTGCTCGGAAGTTAGCATTGAGAAGGTCCGTTGAGTCTTCCACTTGAAAGTCCAAAGGTGACTACTCCTAAAAGCCAGGGTACCAAGCTGTTCAAAATAGCCCACATGAAAGGTGTCATGTGTTTCTTTAACCCCTTCGCTGCTAGGCCTTTTCCCCCCCTGTGCTAAGCCTTTTTTTGGCTATTTGGGGTAGTTCGCGCTTAGGCCCCTGTAACATTTTGACCACATAAGGTATCCACGCCAAATTTGCGTCCTTTCTTCCCAACATCATGGGGATTCTAAAGGTACCCAGGGTTTGTGGATTCCCCTGGAGGGGACCCAGAAATTAGCCAAAATACAGCGAAAATTTGTTTTTTTGGGGAAAAATGGGAAAAAAGGGCTCCAGATGAAAGCGTCTGGTTTTTTCCCTGAAAATGGTATAAAAAAAGGGGTTCTGGTGCTGAAATCACCATCTTCCCAGCTTTCAGGGACAAGCAGACTTTTGTCAGAAAATCAACATTGTTTACACAGTTTTGGCCTTTTTCTGGGACATAACCTATTTTTGCTATTTTTTGTGCTTTCAACCTCCTTCCAGTTAATGGTAGAAATGGGTATGAAAGCAATTATGGATCCTAAAAAGCTATACATTTTAGAAAAGTAGACAAAATTCTGAATTCAGCAAGGGGTCATTTGTGTAGATCCTTCAAGGTTTCTTTATAGAAACTAACAGTTAAATATAGGATAAATTGAAAATTAGTTGAAAAAAACAGCCATTTGTGTCAACGTTTTCACCTGTAACTTTTTCTAATTATGAAAGCTGTTTGAAAGCAATATAGTGTTACATCCGTTGGACCTTTCTGGTTGTGGGGATATATAGGACTTCTAGGTTCACAAAGAATCCGACAAACCCAGAGCCAATAACTGAGCAGTGACTTGCAATGAATTTTTATTATATACCGGGTATATAGCAATTATTCTGGGAAAATGTATACGTGGAAAAATCGGTATGAAAGACACCTATGTATTTCTGAAATGGGAACAAAATATAGAGTTTAGAAACAGTAGATATTTGCACATTTCCGAAATTGGGAATACCCATACTAGCATGAGAATTATAGGACATTTTTCAAAATGACTTCTTTTTTACACATTGTCTTTCATTTGGAAGGCAGAAATGCATCGAAAGTCAATAGGTATTACCAGTTGCTCTACAATTCTGTGTTATCCTATGTCTCCCAATACAAATGGTACCTCACTTGTGTGGGTAGGCCTAGTGCCCATGACAGGAAACGGCCCAAAATGCAAGGTGGACACACCGCATTTTCACAGTGAAAAATGACCCCTTTTTTGCAAAGTGCCTAGCTGTAGTTTTTGAACCCTAGCTCAGCCGGCACCTAGGGAAACCTAGCAAACTTATACATTTTTGAAAACTAGACACCCAGGGGAATCCAGGATGCGGTGACTTGACTGGCTCTCACCAGGTTCTCTTACCCAGAATCCCCTGCAAACCTGAAACATTGTCAAAAAAAACACATTTTCCTCACATTTCTGTGGTGCAAAGTTCTGGAATCTGCGTGAATCCACAAATTTCCACCCACCCCGCGTTCCCCAAAGTCTTTGGAGAAAAATGGTATCTCACTTGTGGGGGTAGGCCTAGTGCCCGCGACAGGAAACGGCGCAAAACACAACGTGGACACACCACATTTTCACAGTGAAAAATGACCCTTTTTTTGCAAAGTGCCTAGCTGTAGTTTTTGAACCCTAGCTCCGCCGGCACCTAGGGAAACCTAGCAAACCTATACATTTTTTAAAACTAGACACCCCGGGGAATGCAGTATGGGGTGACTTGACTGGCTCTCACCAGGTCCTGTTACCCAGAATCCCTTGCAAACCTAAAAAACTGTAAAATAAAACACATTTTCCTCACATTTCTGTGGTGGAAAGTTCTGGAATCTGCTTGGACCCACAAAATTCCACCCACCCCGCGTTCCCAAAAGTCTTCCGAGAAAAATGGTACCTCACTTGTGTGGGTAGGCCTAGTGCCCGCAACAGGAAACGGCCCAAAACGCAAGGTGGACACACCACATTTTCACAGTGAAAAATGACCCTTTTATTGCAAAGTGCCTAGCTGTAGTTTTTTAACCCTAGCTCTGCCGGCACCTAGGGAAACCTAGCAAACCTATACATTTTTGAAAACTAGACACCCAGGGGAATCCAGGATGGGGTGACTTGACTGGCTCTCACCAGGTCCTGTTACCCAGAATCCCTTGCAAACCTAAAAAAGTGTAAAATAAAACACATTTTCCTCACATTTCTGTGGTGGAAAGTTCTAGAATTTGCGTGGATCTACAAAATTCCACCCACCCCATGTTCCCCATAGTCTTCCGAGAAAAATGGTACCTCACTTGTGTGGGTAGGCCTAGTGCCCGCAACAGGAAACGGCGCAAAACGCAACGTGGACACACCACATTTTCACAGTGAAAAATGACCCTTTTTTTGCAAAGTGCCTAGCTGTAGTTTTTGAACCCCAGCTCTGCCGGAACCTAGGGAAACCTAGCAAACCTATACATTTTTGAAAACTAGACACCTAGGGGAATCCAGTATGGGGTGACTTGACTGGCTCTCACCAGATTCTGTTACCCAGAATCCCTTGCAAACCTAAAAAATTGTCCAAAAAAAGAATTTTTCCTCACATTTCTGTGGTGGAAAGTTCTGGAATCTGCGTGGATCCACAAAATTCCACCCACCCTGCGTTCCCCAAAGTCTTTCGATAAAAATGGTACCTCACTTGTGTGGGTAGGCCTAGTGCCCATTACAGGAAACGGCCCAAAATGCAATGTGGACACACCACATTTCCACAGTGAAAAATGACCTTTTTTTTGCAAAGTGCCTAGCTGTATTTTTTTAACCCTAGCTCTGCCGGCACCTAGGGAAACCTTGCAAACCTATACATTTTTTAAAACTAGACACCCAGGGGAATCCAGTATGGGGTGACTTGACTGGCTCTCACCAGGTTCTGTTACCCAGAATCCCTTGCAAACCTAAAAAAGTGTAAAAAGAAAACCACATTTTCCTCAAAAGTTGCTGAAAAAAATCACTTTTTTCTCAAATTTCTGTGTGGGAAAGTTCTTGAATTTAGCAGAAAAAACAACATTTTCCACAACTTTATGTGTGGAATCACCGTGCCGGCACAAAAGTCCTACCCCACAGCGTTCCCCTGAGTCTCCCGAGTAAAATGATGCCTCACTTGTGTGGGTTGGGCAAGGGCCTGTGACTGGGAAGAGCCCAAAACCTAGGGAATAAGGGTATAGCACCAAGAATTCTAAGCACTACATTTTTTTAAAAATACGTTTTTAGCCAATTCTGCATTGGACACCCACACAAGTGAGGTATCATTTTACTTGGGACACTAAGGAGAACGCTGTGGGGTAGGACATTTGTGCCGGCACAGTGATTCTACACAAACATATGTGGAAAATGTGGTTTTTTCAGCTATATTTGAGGTTTGCATGGCATTCTGGGTAGGAAAACGTTGGGGGATCCACGTAAGCCATACCTCATTGGACTCCCCCGGGTGTCTAGTTTTCAGAAATGTGTGGGTTTGGTACTTTCCCCAGATGGCCACCGAACCCGTGGCCAAAACCCCAGGTGCCCCCCCCCCCAAAACCAGATAGTTTTTTTATAGGTAATTTAGCCCAGGGCCAAAAACTCATGGGACCCCCATTGCAAAACCAGATTGGTTTGTGATAGGTAATTTTGATGTCGCCTCAATAGGTTTTGGGTCCTTCCCTGCCGCGGGTACTGGGCCCACCCACACAAGTGAGGTACCATTCTATTGGGATACTTGGAGAAATGCTGGGGGGTTGGAAATTTGTTGTTACTTTCTGCAGCATGAAAATTTAGGCACAATAATGCAAGGAAAATGTGACAGTCACATTTTGAAGTTTGCAGGACATTGTTGGTAAGATAACTTGTTGGGATCTACAAGAGAGGCATCACCATGTACTCCCATGGGTGCTTAGTTTACAACAATATCTACAGTTGGTAGGTTTTTCTTAGATGAAATGTACACCTTGGCAGACAGACAAAAAAGACAAAGATTACTGCACAGCCATCTATTCCTCAAGCACACACACATACTGGTTGGATTTGGCATGAGGGCGAGTGATGGTTCAGTATATAAAATGTCATTAACAAGAGATTTCACAAAAATGAAATGCAGTCATTAATTGAAAGGACAAAAAACTGAACCATTTACTCGCAGCTCGTGAGCTGTAAAGCCACGACAAGGCACCAACCGCTTTAGAGGCCATTCACACACCTTTCATACATGATACACACAAGACCATTCACACCACCAGGCACGAAACCAACACATTACAACATTCACAAAAAGGGACAAGGTAAACCCTGCTTGAGAAAGACAGAAAAGACAAATATTTCTGCACAACCACCTATTCCTCAAGCACACATACATACTTGTTGGATTTGGCATGAGGGTGAGTGATGGTTCAGTATATACAGTTGTATTAACCAGAGATTTCACAAAAATGAAATGCACTGTTAATAATTAAAAGACGAGAAACTGAACCATTGACTCACAGCTCGTGAGCTGTAAAGCCAAGACAAGGCACCAACCACTTTACAGGCCATTCATACACCTTTCATACGTGTGACAGATACAAAACCATTCACACCGCCAGCCGCGGGCCCAGCACATTACATCACTCACACCAGCAGACAGCGCCATTCAAGGGCCCATCACTTTCACACGCCCACATTCCTGACACAGCAACCACACCAGCTCACGGATTGCGTGGAGTGGCGTTTAGCAAGCAGTGTGTGTAGTGACCAGCAGCAAGTCACTACTCACACACGCCAGCCAAGCACCAGTCCACGCACACTGCCAGCCAAGCGCCAATCCACGCACACTGCCAGCCAAGCGCCAATCCACGCACACTGCCAGCCAAGCACCAGTCCACTCACCGCCAGCCAAGTGCCAATCCACGCACACTGCCAGCCAAGCCCCAATCCACGCACACCGCCAGCCAAGCGCCAGTCCACTCACCGCCAGCCAAGCACCAGTCCACGCACACCGCCAGCCAAGCGCCAATCCACGCAAACCGCCAGCCAAGCGCCAGTCCACTCACCGCCAGCCAAGCACCAGTCCACGCACACCGCCAGCCAATCGCCAATCCACGCACACCGCCAGCCAAGCGCCAGCCCACGCACACTACCAACCGAGCGCCAGTCCACACACACCGCCAGCCAAGCGCCAATCCATGCACACCACCAGCCAAGCGCCAATCCACGCACACCGCCAGCCAAGCGCCAGTCCACTCACTGCCATCCAAGCGCCAGTCCACGCACACCGCTAGCCAAGCGCCAATCCACTCATACCACCAGCCAAGAGCCAGTCCACTCACCGCCAACCAAGCACCAGTCCACACACACCGCCAGCCAAGCACCAATCCACGCACACCGCCAGCCAAGCACCAATCCACGCACACCGTCAGCCAAGCGCCAGTCCACTCACCGCCAGCCAAGCGCCAGTCCACTCACCACCAGCCAAGCACCAGTCCACTCACCGCCAGCCAAGCGCCAGTCCACGCACACCGCCAGCCAAGCGCCAGTCCACGCACACCATCATACATTTTTTTTAAACAAGAAAGAAAACACAAACCAATTGCAACTAGATACAAAACTATAACAACAAAAACAACAGCAGTAACTAAAGACATCATCCTATTGCCAAACGTGATAACTGAAGAACTATATAAAACCATACAGACCAGGCAGTACACTATTAGACTCACGGTTGCTCCCAAAATCTCTTTTGAGTGTGATACAATCTGAAACATGTGGGCACACACAGCCCAGGATTAGAAGGACAATCGGCACAGTGCATACGACTCTCCTTCCGCACACCTCTTCACAAGCAGACTCTACATCTCTTACAGGGATTGGTTTTTTTGGGCATGGGAGGAATTAAATCAGGAAAGTGGCGATCTTTCAATCTAGCCACATCCTCCACCACTCCAACTCTAGGAACACTTGCCTGTTCCACAACAACAAGGCTGCCTATCACAGACACCTGAAACTGAACAAAAGTCAACTTTGACGCAGGATAACACTCCTTGTACACAACAAAAGCATTGAAAGTTGCTAAATTGAAGAGATGGATGGCCAACTTCTTATACCAAATGTAAGCCTTACGAATAGCAGTGTAAGGTTCCAACCTCTGATCTACTCTATCAACACCATGTGCTTATTGTACTCTAAAATGCACACAGGTTTGCGCACTTCAGCAATCTGACCCCAAACAGCCACAGGTGAAATACTCTCATCATGGATGGTAGTCAGCATGTACACATTCCTCCTGTCCACAAATTTCACAGCTAGTAGTTCATCGCTACGCAAGGAACTGCACTGTCCCCTCTGAAGTTTTTTGCAAACAAGCTCTTTTGGATAACATTTACGGTTAGAGCGGATTGTGCCACAAGCAAAAGTGTCCACTTTGAACAATTCCTTAAACAATTGCACAGCAGTGTAGAAGTTATCAAGGTACAAATGGTGGCCTCTGTTAAACAGTCCTCTAGCAAGATCCCACACAATTTTCTCAGAAACACCAAAAGTGGACAGACAACCAGGGGGGTCAATAGTGGAATCCCTACCAGTGTACACCCGGAAATTAAAGACATATCCTGTCCTACTCTCAGACAACATATACAGCTTAATTCCATAACGTGCCCTCTTGCTAGGAATGTACTGCCTAAAAACCAAACGGCCCTTGAACAGGACCAAAGACTCATCAACAGATATTTCTTTGACTGGAGTATAGATCTCTGAAAATCGATCTACAAAGTGATCAAGAACAGGCCTAATCTTAAAAAGGTTGTCACAGTCTAGATGATCTCGTGGCAATGCCAAAGTATTATCAACAAAATGCAGCATCCGAAGCAAAAGTAAATACCGATCACGACTCATAATTGCAGGAAATATGGCCGTTGCCATCAAGGGACTGGTAGACCAATATGAAGCCATAGACGGCTTCCTTATCAAGCCCATCAAAAAAGTCAAACCCAAAAACTTCTTCATCTCATCCAGATTTGTGGGAGTACACCGGGTAGCTCTAGAGCAAGGCCTAAGTCTGGCAATGTTGTCCCTCAAAAACTGTTCAGCATACAAATTAGTCTGCTCAACAATCTCATCCAAAAATACATCATCCATAAACAACTGAAAAAACTGTATAGGCAAAAAAAATTTGCAATCCACTCTACACCCTGCATCCCCACTAAAGGCAGGCAACACCGGCTGCACCATGTTTGGATCAACCCAGAGTCCAGCACTTCCAGTAGGAAGCCTTGCAGCCTCAGGCTGCAATACCGATGTCTCTTGCTGCACCATCGGCACATCAGTGTCTTCCTCTAAAACAGGCACTTCATCCGCACTTTGAGTAGTTTCATCTGCACTGAGAGTAGCTTCATCATCCGATGATTCCATTTGGAGAGAAAACTCACTGCCAGAATCTTCCCCTCCCTCATCTTCCTCAGATGCAGAGTCAGTCTCATAATCATGGTCAGAGGAAGATTCAAAAAGCAAACCAACAACCTGCTGAGCAGTAATCCTGCGGCTAGCCATAATCCTTACTAATAAAGGTAACTTGTCATACAAGTCAACAACAAACACTTTGTAAAATAAGTAATAAACAAAATGCGTCTTTATCACAAAGACCTATATACTCCAACACTATACCACTCTCTTGCCAGAAGCAGCTAGACTCACCACCACCTGCTCTGCACAGACACAGTAATGACCAACAGTATCCCACTAAAAAAGAGAAAAGAAAAGAAAATTACACATAAGACAACGCAAAACACATCGCAAAGAATTTCATACTCAAAACACTAACTAAATATGCTGCTATTATGACACAACTTACAAAAACTTCATTCATGCATGACCTTAATACTCAATTGGAGTAAACACAACGAAAATGTTTTTCTTACCAAAAAAATGCAACTACGCAAAACTGCAGATCAACCACTGCCGAAACCGCAAACAAGAATCAAAAGCTTTGCACTAGAATAAAAAGGAGAAATAAAACATTACAATCACATATGCAAATAATGCACTAGTCCACACATTATCCACCAGCCAAGCAAAAGTGGTAGGTGGGCCTAAAAGCTTAAGGCCAATCTGCCCCCGTGGGGAGCAGAAACAGCCAAAAAATTCACCCTCAGAAAGGGGGAGCGACCCTTGCCCAAGGGGTCACTCCCCAACACCAACATTTAAAAAGCCCTGGTGTCTAGTGGCTTCTGCCCCCCTAGGGGACAGATGGGCCTGAAAATATATGGCCGATCTGCCCCCAAAGGGGGCAGAAATGGCCACAAACTTCACCCCCTAAAAGGGAGCGACCCTTGCCCAAGGGGCCGCTCCCAACAACACTAAAACAATCCTTGGTGGCCTAGTGGGCATACAATAAAATTAATTGTTTATTTGGGTCGATCTGCCCTTCCAGGGGGTCAGAAACGGCCAAAATAAATGATCCCCAAAGGGGAGCGACCCTTGCCTAAGGGGCCGCTCCCCAAAAACATAATTTTAAAAAAATCCCTGGTGGCCTACTGGGCACACAGCTACTTTTTTATTTATTTTAAATTCGATCTGCTCCCACCCCCCCAAGGGGGGCAGACCCATCTAAACAAATTGCTCCCCCAAGGGGAGCGACCCTTGCCCCAAGGGGCCGCTCCCCGACACAAAAGGGCATTAAAAAAGAAATCCAGGGTGGCATAGTGGGCACACACCAACATTAAAACTTTTTTTTTTTTTTTTATCAGATCCGCCCCCCCAAGGGGGCCAGAACCAACTAAACAAATTGCTCCCCCAAGGGGAGCAACCCTTGCCCAAGGGGCCGCTCCCCGACACACAAAGGCATTTTAAAAAAAAATCCCTGGTGGCCCAGTGGGGGCACACATACTTTTTTTTTTTTTTATTATTCCGATCTGCCCCCCCAAGGGGGGCAGAACCAACTACACCGATTGCTCCCCCAAGGGGAGCGACCCTTGCCCAAGGGGCCGCTCCCCAACACACAAAGGCCATTTAAAAAAAAAAAAAAACTCCCTGGTGGCCCAGTGGCACACACTTGCTTTTTTTTACATTTTTCATACTCTGATCTGCCCCCCCCGCCCCAAGGGGGGCAGAAATAAGTAAACATATTATCCCCACAGGGGAGCGACCCTTCCCAAAGGGGCCGCTCCCCCACACAAAATAGGCAATAAAAAAAAAAACAGGCATTCCTGCTGCACGATCGCGCCCCAGCGCGATCGTGCAGCAGGAATGCTTTTAAAAAAGATATCGGAGGAAAGGAAAACCCTTTCCTTTCCTCCGATGCCTTTTATAACAAACCCCCCACCCTCCACGAGCAGAAACTCACCTGCTCTCCTCCGGATGCACTGGAAGCAAATGGCTTCCAGTGCATCCGGAATCCTCTAATGATGTCAGCGCGCTTCGCGCGCTGATGTCATTAGATCACGTGGAGGGGGTTTCGGGGGGAGGCAGGGGAAGGGCTTCCCCTGCCTTCCCTGGTGGGGGCACCTGAAAGGGCGGCCCACGGGGCGAGCGCCAGCGCTTCACCCGTGGGTGGGTGCTAGGACGGCCGGGAGCCGTTCCACACACACGCCCACCGGCCGTCCCACGCACGGAAGGGGTTAAGAGGGTCCCAGTTAAGAGGAAAACCCACAAAAGAAAATCAATCTTTCTGGCAATATTGTAGCTCTTGAATGAAGTTGAAGAATATTTATGAAAAATCAACCGGAATCCCAAGGTTGAATCCCAGAAAAAGATCAAACTGATAAAAGCAAAATTATTGGTAGAGTTGGTAGCAAGAGGATGAAGAACGTAATGATAAGAGAGCAAATGCTTTGCAACGCATCTTGCTCTCATGATTGCCTCCCATATGGTTGATTTCAACAGGAACTGAAATCAAAGAAAAAGCCTCTACTTCTTCTTTGACTGGGAGTCTCCAAAAACATCCTCTCAATAGACAACTATCTCGTAAAATGCTGGTTATAGCGTGAGGGCATGCCCCTTTCCAGAAAGAAATGACATTTGTTTGGTAAACAAATAAGAAGACCGCGTTAGACCACGTTTGTCCTGCGCAGAATTATTGAGTCCTGCCTCTGCTTTTTATGCCTGGTGTTCCTGGCAGCTCGTGGACCTGCCCTCGGTGTCACCGCAAGACACTAAAGTGTACAGCAGGGATACTCGTTTTCTTCTAAATTTAAACGGACGAAAGGATATATTTGTTTTCGCAATAGGAAAACAATCCTTTATGTCATACTCTTCTTTGCTAGACTTCTCTAAAATTATTTCTGTTCACGTTGTAAAGCGATCCTTTAGAGGGCGTAGTCCCCCCTCAATAAGTATTATGAAGTTGTAGCTCGCCTGTGACAGTTGCCAAAACAGTTAATCACGAGGGGTGTGTTCACTCACCTGCAAGATTAAAGCACATGACCTTTTGCTGCACACGCCATGTTTGTTGATCGTATTTCTATTAAGTGAAGAGGCAGGAACTTGAAAGGTCAAATAATAAAACTGCTGATTCTGTGTTTGCCTTCATCTGCTTTTCCCAATTGATGTCTTTTAGTCATGTTTTTCACGTTTTCTGTATCGTTATTTACAACATCCGTTTTCCTTGAAATTAAAAGTACATATCACATAGTCTTTTCAAAACAAATCTTTTCATCCAATTTTGTTACTTGTTATGATGTAGTTTTACTTTAAATCTGCTGAATTAATGCAATGTTTCTTTACACAAAACATACATCATGGAAAGATATGTCTCTTACTCTTAGATGCAAAAAACTGAACAAACACCTTGAACATTAAAATATAATTTTTTCATTTTATTAGCATTATTAATATGATTTTATGTTAAGGGTGTGTTCATAATGCATTTATTTTCAAACTATTACAGATAAGAGAGTTGTTTGGGCTTGGAGTTGGCCTCTGAGAGCTATGCCAGTGTTTTTTCTAAATTCATAAATACACAAGGTATAATGATAAGATACAGCACCCGATTCAGTTATCAATTGTTGGGACAGTAATGTCCCCTCCATGTAAATGGGCATGATCCCCTCAGAGCCTGACTGCATGATAAATTTGTATCTTGATTGTAGGAGAAGGTGATTGAGTTTGTCTAACCGTTGCATGGAGACTCAAAGTTGTTGTTGTCTTGTTTTGATTTTTTGTTTTTTTTATTAGATTTTTTTTTATCCATGGTAGTCAGTTCCATTCTGATATTTATTATACATTTTTGGTATCTTGTAGACAGTGCCACGTGTTTCGCCCTTACGATGCTATGTAGCCTGGGGCTTTTTCAAGGCTGTATGATTAGAGAAAGTGTGGATTTGGTTAATTATATTTCAAGCAGGTGTGTCCATCACCATGTGTGAAGTTATTTAAAATCCCAGTATTCCCGTTGCTTAGGCATCTGGGAGGTCCATCACATACTTACTAATGTAAGTGGTACACATTATCTACATGCATATATCAAAGCACATGTGCGCAGTGGTCTCTAAATATATCAATAGTTGATAGAGATGTAATCGCCCAAAGTGCAAGTGATTGGGTGAGTTATTATAGGTTAGTGAGTTTAGAGGTTCTCATTTGTAGGTACTGGCATGTGACTCTTTTATAAATGGTGTGATGTTATTGATAATGTTAAAAGGAACACAGCAATACTTAGGTTTTTCTAGTAGAGTAGCTCGTGAGGGAGTCAGTAGTGTATCTCCATCAGAAGAGTTCATGCAAGAAATCGCTTTTATTGGGTTTTCAGGTAGAATTAATGTGGGCCCTACAAAAGGTTTCCCATGCCCAAAGAAATACGTGTGAGCTTACAGCCAGCATCACCTCGTCAAATAAGCTTGTAAATACTTTTTCTTTGGCACTCAAATAATCACATTACTTTGATAAAATAATCAAAGTCATACAGGTCCTTACAGTTCTGAAAAAATGTGCTGTATGGGAACAATTCTCTAATCATTTTAAGCATGATAATATCAAAGATTAGTAAGATAAAAAAACATCCTGTGTCTAAAATCAGCATTGTTCTTTCCGTTATATGATTATTTACATAAGAGCCTCATTACAATGTGAGTCGGAAAGCGGTCAGAGGCTTTCCGACTCACATCGTAGGTTTCACTTTCGACCGCCGCACTACAATGCCGGCGGTCTAAAGTGAAACCGGTTGGTCATTCTGGCTGGATTTTGACAGTATCAAGGAGCCCATAGGCCAGTCGGAACCGGCACATAATCCCTATTAGACGGCGTTTCCGCAGTCGGGATTACGATGTCAGTTTCCAACAGGCTTTCCATGCCGGGCTTTCTGACATGAAAAGCCTGTCAGAAAGCGACTTTGAGGGCCCCTATCAGGGCCCCTTTCTTCCTGCGGCCTCTGGTTGTGGGCTGATGGGGCACCATTGTTGTCCCCACGTAAATCTTTGCACCGTGTGGCAGGCACCTGGAGGTGCCTACCACACGGTGCAGGGATTTGCACAAACTCCCATTTCTCTATGGGAGCTTGTACTACGCCCAGTTTATGGCTGCAGCACAAGCCCCCATAGGGAAATGGGAGTATGCGACCGCACAATGTGCGGACGCATCGTAATAAGGTATGGGGAACCGCTGACCCATGGTCGGGCGGTTCCTATACCGATACGGTGTCCGGCGGATGCAAGTCCACCCGACATCGTAATAAGGCCCTTAGTGTGAGTCATAACAACACAAAATTCAAATACATTATAAGTTTGTACCTCATATAGGTATGAGAGTAAGTTAGGGTAACTTTTCATTTCAGAATGCTAAGACTCTTGATTTTGTATTGACCCGTGCATCACACTATCCAAGAGGGTGCATGGAGGCCTAGGACTTTCCCTGGGCCTGTCCTGGGGACGGGAGGAGCACGCTATGCATGCCTTCTTAGTAGACAGTCAACTACATGCCCCAGGTATAGCACATTTAAAAGTGATGGCAGCGTACCAAGTTTCTGAATCTTTATGAAACAAGACCTTTTTCCTATGTCAGTGTGAGTGTGGCCTGCTGACCCCACTAGTGTACACTTGCACAGTGACGTGTAATACAAAGCCTGTCACTGACATCCCAGGTGCAAGGCAAGTGTGTATGTTTGTCAGTGCATGTGTGCAGTGCAGTGTATGTTTTGTACATGTTTTGTAGTAAGACTCTGATTGTTTTGTGAGTCTGAGCACTTGGCCAAAGCGATATATTTTGGGTACCCCTGGTGTAGAATGCCACAAGATGAAGTTAGCTTCAGACACTGAAAGTGTATTGCATGCATTCCTGTGGAAGGAGGGTGAAGACTGACTTTGAAATGAGGATCATGAATACAGGGTAGGCTTTAAATATGAAATGGAGTCCATTCTAGTAAAGGACTCCTGATTTGTTCTTCCTGAGCACTGCAATTTGGCACATTGTAGGGGTGAGTGCCCAAGCTACAGTTTCTGTTGTTCAAGATGAGGGTGTGTTTCTGATTACTGCTTCATGAAGAATATGGCTCATTACAACGCGATGTAATACTGCGCGTGCCATTACAACGCGGTCGTTACAACGACCGCGTTGTTAGTACGCGATGCATTACATCGCAAGTCTTTACAACGACTTCCAGTAGTGGGTGCGCTGGACTTAGGAATAGTATTATTTACTATTCCTACTCCAGTTTGCGCAACAGTAGGGAAGGTGTTGGAATTAATTTCCAATACCTAAGCGCCCCCTACTGGAAGTCGTTGTAATGACTTGCGATGTCATTACATCGCGTACTTACAACGCAGTCGTTGTAACAACCGTGTTGTAATTGCACGCGATGTAATGACAGCGTTGTAAACGCTGTTTCCCCTTCATGAAGGCTGATGACAGCCAGGTGAAGAGATCTCACATTTCATTGGATATGAATGTTTGGAGTCACTCCCAATACTTTGCTGTAAGAACCAACACTTCGCACAAGGCTATGTCTGCAGAGCAACACGATAATGACATTTGAAAAGTAACCATCCCAAACCTGTTCTGAAGCTTTAGATAGTGGGTTCACACTACCTGGCTAGAAAATGTGTATAAAAGTGGGATCAAACCACCCCACTTTGTTCCAGTCCCAAGTTCTTCTTGGCCAGGAAGGGAGCGCTCGACAGTGTGATGAACAGTCTCCAAGACATGAAGGGACATCAGCTGAATTCTGCACTTTCTGATGGAGGACTAGAGAATCTTCCAGATATGCCTGGCCTTGTAGAAGGAGAGTCTGTCCAGGAGGAGAACCCCAGAATTTTCCTGGCAAGAGAAACACGCAGATAAAGAAGGCTTTCCTCACAGGGTGAAGCCAGGAGTGGCTTATATCATGAAGGGGCCCCCTCCAGTTACTCTGTTCAGCTACCATGCAAACTGCGTTAAAGGTTTTACCTAAACAATTACTCATGTCACTCGACATACTGCTGTGGGCTAAAAGACTGGTGTTGCCGCTGGGTTAAGAGGCTGGTGTGGTGCTGCATACACAAGAGCATTGTTACCAGACTAGAAGCCTCAATCGGCCCCAGAGACCACAACTGCCCAAGAACATCATCATGAGGATATCAGCCCAAAAGCCACTCCCACTATGCTGTCCAAAAATTTTACAGAAACCTTCAGGTAAAAACACACATCCTAGCCTGGACAAGGGACTAAAGAAAAATTGCATGTCAATAAGGGGTAAAGAGACAGTAAACTAAATTGCACAACTCACATTTGAGAGAAATTAAGCTATCTGCCCCCGTGCCTCATCCTTTCCTAAAACCTGGTGTATATTGGGCACTATATATGCTGTGTCCAGAACCTAGTGAGAGGAGAAAGGAGGATATCAGTAAGAAACCAAGCAGTAGGAAGAATAGCACAGTATATCTCAACATAGTTTTCAGTACTGTATATCTCTTCCATTAGTTGTTCAGAAATTAGTACAACTGTTTGGTTACAGTACTTTAGTTTATTTATAAAAGATAAGCACAGGGCTGGACATTACATTACTGTGGCTGATGGCTGACTGTAGAAGTCTGAGCTCCTGCCCCCACACCACCTCCCTCGGAAGCCTGTGAATGCTTGCTCTCATTAACCTGAGAGTGAAGTGAGGAAAGGGTTGTACTTAGATCACTTTGCAGAGCCATAGTAGGATGGGTCACAGGACACCAATGGCAAACAAACTAGGACCTTCTGGCACGTGGCCCCTCAAACACTGCCTGACACTGATTTTCCCTATGATGGTCCTGCTTGATGGCAGCTTCTTCCATTTACCACCCATTCCATGCAGGAGACGTTACCTGGGTTACTGCTGAGTCTCTCTGCCATATGTATTGGTCCATAACGCATTGTTTAAGACCCACACCTCTACTTTATTCATTCCCCTAAAGTATTCAAATTCACTGTCTCACCTTCCCGCAATTTACTAATTATTTTTTTACTGAAATGCTGTACATTGCAAATGTTACCAGAAGCACTTCATAGTGTGAGGTGCTACTTAATCAGATCTTGTAGACTGTCCCAAAACTGGTGCCAGACTCCTGTTTGTCCATTCATGAGTTCCAGTGTTAGTCCTCAGGAAATGCAGTTTATGTTGTGTCATCAGAACACACCCGCACAACAGATGGTTCCTAAACCAGGGAACCAACTATGCCAGATCCACATGCACATGGAATCTGCTGACAATGTTAATGTTAAATTGAAAGCACCCTGCAAGACATATAATAAGGCTTGTGTTCCAAATCTAACACTGAATTCCATATGAATTTAAAGAAAGCAGCCTTTGCTCATAAATTACCTTCTCCCTCTGGGATTATTCACTCAGAAAAAAGAGCTTCTATTTTATTCCAAGCTTCTATTACTCCGTGAAAACACAAGTGTCTAGTCATGCAGAGACACTTCTAAAGAAGACCAGTCCCTCAAATCTGTGCAAAAAAATGTCATTTGTCTCTTCCATTGCAGTCTTCAGTGGCATCTAACCTGGAGTTCAGGCTATTGCAGGATTTGGTAAAGTCGACTCCATCAATTCCACAAAAAAGTATACACAAAATGCAAGCATAGGCAAGTACATCTCCTCCCCTGCACCATCCACCTGTGTAGCTTTGTTCATTCTAGAAAAATCATTTACCTGCAAACTCATTGAGACTCATTCCTTTGACTCCAAATTGCTCTACAAAATGCTTACCAATGGAGACAAAGATGCCAGCCTGATACTGAAAATGCGATTCCTTGACAGTAATAATCAGCTTACATTTGGTGGAGGTAGGCTTCTTGGAGAAGATTTTTAGACTATTCACTTGTGGGCTGATGGTGGGATGAGTAACATACTGTACAACATTTTTAAAAGTGGGATTGTATTACCGAGCACATTTTATGCTTCAAAATTGCCACTGCTCTAAATGTGGCAGCCAAGACTGTTGGCCTACTTCTTCATCCATTAAATATTGCAATTAGGTATTGGGTGTGCCTAGCTGGGCAACAGTGGCCGCTGAGAGCATTTTTATGGGCCAGGAGCATCTCCTTGGTCCTGCCACAGGAATCATTGACCTCTGGATATAATCTATTCCCAACCGAAGCATCCGCTGGTGGAGGCCAACCTTTGGGAGACTCCGTACACTAAGTGCACCATGCTCAGTTGTATGTTCATGTATGGCAGCCATCTTGGAGTTTCAGTTGGGTTGCAGAGTGGATAAACTGCAGGGGTTTCAAACGGAGAGCGGCTAAAACTGGTGTATTTATTTTAGCCTCCTAGACAAACTCTCTTAGATGTCGCATCCTCAGAGTTCTTTGATCATGTCATTTTTCTCTCCAACAATGTTAAACATCTTGGGCTGGATGGGATAATGAGATTGCCTAGATGCACAAGTGGGGGTAGTGAACAGAGACCCTGTATTCAAGTAAGTGATGCTTAGCCTAACATACCTTGATGATGCTATCTCTTTAGACGTGAGTCTCCCATCCTTAGATCAAAGGTCATCAAGGCATTTAAAATGCCGGTGACCATAAATGTTACCCTCCCACCCAGGCTGTGTGAAATCCTACCTAGTTTCATGGGAAGAAACTGATCTGTCACAAGTCCTTGCATCTCGTTTTCAGATGTATCCGCAGAAATAAGAATTCTTCCTTGCACAATAATGCACCAGAATCCAGGTTGTCACATTCGAGTCATCGAACACGTGCTGTGGCAGAATAACGACTAGATAATCTAACATGACCTATATGTTCCTTTTAGGAACGTTTTGTATACTTCTCTCTTTCACAAGCCTGTTTAGACTTGCTCTTGTTTTTTTGGCTTGTCTCCTTTTTTGTGTTTCTATCTCCGATGGTCGATTTAATTTGCAGCATTGTCTAACTAATGCCCAAATTAAATGATACAAAGCTCAGTGGTGACGTCCTATGTTATTATTGAAAAAGAAGTTGTCACCCACTCCAAGAGGCATATGGTAGGCACCAGGAAATACTTACGCTTGGTTAAACAAAAAATTAACCGAGAAGCTTTGGAATCCATTGAACTTCACTGCTGTTCTAATAAAAACCCTGGCAATCGGGAAACGTACAGCCCACATAGCGCCTGAGTAAGCGGATACAACTCTGCCAACCTGCACATCAGATTTCTTGAAAAACAAACAAAACGAGAGAGATTTACAGTAGTCCCGTCTCCAAAGAAAAGCACTCAAAAGCCACATCACCCCCAAATGCTTTCTGGGCGCGCGGTTTGACTGGGTTCCTGGATTTAGATCCCAGGTGTAGGCCTGGGCAGCCTGTGCCAAGCTCCAGTAAGATGCATTAATTGTTAATAAAAGTGATATGATGCGATGCATTTTTAATGCTACCTCGAGACAGATGCATAAAACCGATGCACTGAGTAAACAAGAGCGGAGGGAGAGGGAGGTTCGCTCATTTGTTCAGCACCAGCCGAACCCGAGGACTGTTTGATCTGTGCTAACTATAATTAATGAATTTCTTAGTGCAAGTGATAAACCAGATATATGAGCGGGCCCTTGGGCGATCCTCGCTACAATTCCCTATCTTTGTTTATTAATAGGTTTTTGTACATACAGAATCTGTTTCCTTGTCAAACGCCCGGCTGTCTGCTATCTGTCTCTCGGATCCCCCCTGCTCCATTCCCTGTTCTCAAGAGCGCGATTCCAGCAAATCCACAACAATAATTCAGCAGAGTGTGGATGCAGGATGTTAACCCGGTAAACGCAAGGACAAATCAGTTTGAAACCCCAGACACACGTAAAACTGTTCCTGCATATCTGAAGGGACCACGCTTATGGTCCTAGAGTAACAAGAGGGCTGTTTTTATTTTGCCCTCTTTTTTGTAATGTAAAAGGACATACTTTTTACAATTTCATTCTTTTGCAAATGATTCCTAAGAGAAACCCAGAGGAAATATTATTGTCAACAGATGGCTGATTTATTTCATCGTCATGAATATTACAGCATCTCAGGAATGAAAGGAGACCGAGCGGCTCGGAGGCTTGGCACCACGTTAGAAAGCTTATCACCTCAAGGTCACCCACCTCATGTTCGAATCCAGCTCTGCGTGGATGGTGACAGAAAGCTGTTGCTGCTACTGCCTCTGCCGTTTCTCAGCCCAGGCCTCGCGCCTTGTGCAGTGGCGTAAGGAAACTTGAGGGGGCCCCCCTGCAAGGTACGTGGAGGGGCCCCCTCCGGACAGGATCAGGAGCTCTCCGGCCAGGGTACTGTGCTGAGGGGGGACCCTGAAGCTTGGCCCCCCCCCACACCGCGGTGGGCTGTGGGGGCCTGTGTTTCTGCCACTGGGCTAGTCCAGTAGGGACCCAACATTTTTCTTGGGAGCCTGCTACCGGCACTGATAAATGCCAGAGGCGCCTCAAGTCCAGTGCTTTAAATGGAAAAAACTAAGTGCAGGTACTCACCAAATTGAGATGTGGACTAGGGGGTGGGGTCTGGGGACAGGGCTAAGGGACCCTACCAGGGGCACACATTTTATTTGATTGAGATTTAATTGTTGTGCAGATGTGCATAACAATACTAATGCATTTCTGGTATATTTTGCGTATTCCTTTTGTCCTTCTACATACAAAAGGGTATATTTAATATTAAAGTGGGCTTCTCATGGTACAAACCCTAAATCACATATGACTTGCAAAAGCTATTTTCCTTAACATTTTTGAAAATGTTTAACAATGGTTAACCCTCTTGTCTCATTGCCACCTAGCAGACATCACCCAGCCCCTCCTTGATGGCACAGCTTTGCCTCAAAGCTCCTGCTGTAAAGTCTGATTCCCTCTTTCTGGAGGTGGGCAAGCTGCTGAAAGCTCGAGCCAGGATGTTTCTGACATTTTCTGACAAATTCTGATATAATCTGATGTTTTCATATTTCATTAGAAAACTAAAATTGTATATGAGTTGTTTGTGCATGAACAATTTAAACTATTTATAAAGAAATTAATTTGCAAGCAATATATAAGAGCTTGCGTTAAGTAAAAAGCAAGAATCAGTCCAAATTAATTATATAAACAAATCCCTTGTAGGCAGGTATAATGTGGCGCAGGGGTTTACAAAGTGACGCATCCGCCTGATGCGTCACTTTGTAAATATGGCGCAACGTGGCGCCTTATATACACTGCCACTGCGTCACGAAAAGTGATGCAACGGCGATGCAAAAGTGTAGCAAGGGGCTCAAAAATAAGCCCCTGAGTACCTGCACTTCCTTCATTGTAAAGTACAAGCACCCACCTGCACTTCTCAGCAGAGGTCCAACACTTTTAATATGAGAGCATCAGCACTTATCTATGTAGGAAACAGGTACTCTCGGAGAGTGAGTACCTACACTTCTATATTTCCATTTTAAGCCCCGGGGCAAAGTCTGATGATGTAAAATCCGGTTTGTTATCCTGATTAGCTGGTCCTCACCGCCCGGATCCACCAGTATACTTTAAATACTACTCTTGGGGCGCCTCGTCAGGGGTAGTAATCGCTATATAAATGCAATTACAATTACAATACAAAGTGGAATATCAGTCAGAAGTGTGAAAGGGTAATGGTGGACTGCCTCTAGCAAAAAGAAGTGATTTCATAGCTGCCACGTGCCTCTGTAAGACTGCTGTGTGGAGTCCGATTTGTGACTGAAACGGCCCCAGCCTACCAGCACCTCTGCTAGCCAACAGCACTACTTCACAACACATTGGGCTGAGGGGCGCCGTGCCAACATGAAGAGAGGTGGCTGAAGGCAGCGCCTCTGCCTCTTTCCCCTGGGCTTCGGGCTGCTTTCCATCCACCTGGCAGGTAAACTGTAGTATTCGCATGCATGACGTGACATAATGGAAAAAAATGCATGTAAATTATTTTACTTTAATAGTGTGCCACCTGCGGAAAACTAAACAAGACTGACTCAGCCGTTCATACTTCCAAAGTAGAGACGAGAGTAGCATAGATTTGGACACACTGACTGCTACACCTATTGCTTTGTTAGTGCTGTTGTTTAGTGCTACATATATGCATAATTATTATTGGAACGTTGGGAGCCGCATTGAGGACAGTGGAATGGTTGAGGGACGATAATGGCTGGTATAGGCCTTCTGGTCAAACATTCAAACGCTTGGTTTTCGTTTCTCCCTTTTGAATTTGGAACATTCTACCCTTGAGGCTGGTATGTTCTAGCAGCATTATAGCCCTTCCATCCCAGGATATACAGGATGTTAAAAGCCCTCACCCTTGTTACAGACCCCGAGTCTGGTCTTTTACCAACCATTATCGCCCTTGGAAACGGGCTATCATGCTACATTGTTTCCAGATGAAACAGGAGAGATGGCCTTTCACGAAGAAGTCTGGCAATAAAAATTTAAGTCATAAATGGAAAGAGTATGGTAAAAAAAATACCCAAAATAAATGCCTCTGACTCTTACCCTGGGCTCTGCAGGTGTTTCCTTCCACTGACATAAAGAGACATGGAGGCCCGTTTTCCCTGGGGCCTCCTCTGCCAACAATTGATTTTGAAAGTTTGATAAATATATTTCACTCTGCTGGGATATCCCATCCCGTACAGTAGGCTTCAGCCAGGCAGCAGCTCCCGTGTATTTTCCTGCAGCCTTTGCGAGAAGGCTTCGGAAGTGGATGGGGGCCCCCTCCAGAGTGAGAGTACTTGGGGGGCCCCCCCGCACCGCGGGGGCTGCGGGGGCCTGTGTTACGCCCCTGGCCTTGTGCATGATTTGAGCTGGTGGTTTTCGGTGCTCGGCACCGACACTTAATTCTCAGTACAGGTACCTATGAGAGTCTGCCACATGGTGGTGCTGTGTTTTGAACTCAGAGATGAGTGCAGCAACTGTTGTTTATAAATTCAATATACATTAAGAATGACTAATACCTGCTGCCAAAGCCATTCTTTTTACTTTGGGGTTCTGAAACTGTCAGAATTGTCACACTTGTAGAAGTGTGACTTATTACTTATTAGTTATGCTGTTACTGTGATTGACAGCGGCAATGGGCAGTGCAAGTTGAAGTGGCCTGCTGACTAGAGCCTGGCACTTATTTTTTTTACAAATTAAGCACTGTGTGCAACACACCCCAACGCATTCAGTCCATAGTCAAGAAGTTTAGTTGTAGTTTAAGCGTGGCTTGTCCGTCTCCGGCAAGATGCAGCCATTGTTTTTAATCATGGACACAGGCGTTCATAGTTGGATTTCTATACTCCAATTATCTTGTTCATAGTAGCGCTTAATTTAAGCCATTGGTTTCTGCTGCTCTGCACCAGCACTTAATTGTCTACACTGGCACTTATGATAGTCTGCCACATGGTGGCGCCTTTTGTCTACCTTAGAGATGAGCATAACAACCGTAGTTTATTGATACACTATACATTCAAAATCACAAATATCTGCCACCCAAGCCATTTTTTAGCTTTGGGCAACTGATATAGTCTGAATTGTCACACTTGTTGGAATCCGATGGTTAGTAGCTGTGTTGGTACCGTTATTGGCAGTGCTGGGTGGGGCAATGGGTGGTGCAAGCTGCAGTGGCCTCCTGACAAGAGACCTGCCACTTATTTCTTTACAAATTAAGCACTGGTTCGCAGTATCTTCACCACTTCTGCTGGCCACCATTACTCAATCAGTTTCCAAGATATCTAGATATGCAGACAAGGGGACACTTGTGTCGCACATGCCTTTTAGCCCAACAACATGCCAAGAACTGGCACCATTGAGTCAGGACAGAATTTTGCCACATGGTGGGGTCCCATGTGGCAGATGCCATGAATTATCATAACTGTGCCATGTCCAACTTTATTATAGAAATAGGCACCAAAGTGACATGGATGCCAATAATATGCCATCAATTGCCACCATTAAGCCAGGGATAGCATTATGGAAAAGTGGACCATGATGCCAAGCATCACTCTCATTATGGCATGAAATACCACAAATTTGGCAGGAGCTACATTATGCTAAATGGTGGACACCATTGTGACTTGGATCCTATGATATCTCAGGAAGCATCACAATGATGTCAGTGCTGCATGCGGCCAGGGTGGGAGAGACTCATTCTTTACATACATTTTTTAAAGTCAGCTGCATAACAAGAACATTTATTTAATGTCTTTTGGACCTGGCCCTCTCAGCAGGATCACACCCCAAACACTTTTGCCTTCGCTCCTCCTTTTTTGCTGAATTTGTTTTTGTTGACTTTAAGGGTCTCTGCACTTTACCACAGCTAACCAGTGTCAAAGTGCTTGTGCTCTCTCCCTAAAACATGTTAAATTTGGCCTACACCTGATTGGAACATTTAATGCACTTGTTAGTCCCTAGTATATGTTCCTACATGTACGCAGGGTCTGTAAATTGTACATTAAAGATACTAATGGGCCTGCAACACTCCTTATACCACCCACTAAAGTAGCACTTTAAAAACTAGTCTCAGGCCTGCCAATAAATTGCCATTTTGACCTGGCAAAATAAACCTTTTGCCCGGTGTAAACCTTCCTTTTTATTTCATATAAATCACCCCTGAGGTTGTCCCTAAAGGACCACAGGGCAGAGTGCACAGTCTTTAAAAAAGTAGGACATGTGGGTTTAAGTTGTAGATGTACTGGTAGTGAAAAATTCCTAAAGCAATTTTTTACTACTGTAAGGCCTATCTCTCCCATTGACTAATACTGGGTTACCTTATTACATTTATTGAATGCTAACTTTTGATTAGGAGCAGATAGAGGTATGATGTTTGGACTCAAATGAATTGTAATTTAAAATCCTCTTGGATAGTAAAGTTGAAATGTAAGTCTAAATTCTGAAAATGCAAGTTTTAGAAAGTTGGCATTTTCATGTGATAATCATTTGTGACTTTTGCCAGTATCAGAGGTCACATGACTATGAATGGCTCTACTGAACACTCAAGCCACACTCATAAAACATACAAGCAACACAAACCCAAGTGTGCAAGCAGGTAATATAATATGATAAATATTAACCATCTCAATTAGGAGTGGACCCTTGCATATATTGCACTTAATGATCAGTGCAATAAAAATAACATTTGAAACAATGAAAAAGGATAGGGGGAGAGCCAGGCAGAAATGTGCAGCTCGGCTGTAAAGTTGCTACACATGCGTAAGTCATAAATATACTGTAAAAATAACAACAGAGGCAAGAAAGTTGAAAAAATGGGTGCGAGAGAGAGCCTACTTAAAAAAAAAAAGTGTTAAAAGAAAGTTGCAATGTGAGAAGAACGCTATGAAACCAAGAATTAACCTAGAGGGCAAGTAAATATTTTACAAGAAAATGACCAAAGTAAAGAAAATAGCCCTGTAAACCGTCGTACAGCAATTGAATTCATTATGCTCAGGATCTTCATATTTAACTTAAATAGCATTGGGTGTCTAATTCTATAAATAATTGGAGTTGTGTGTAGTTTTTGGTATCAGAGTAGCCCCATTATAGTAAGCAGACATCTTTTGGTTGCCAGCTGTAGAGTGTACCGCAATTCTGCATGGTAGAGTGGCTGCAGATAACCGCTAAAACAGGTAGTGATCTGTAAGTCAGAAATACGAATCCCAGCAGAGACGATTAGCCATCCATTCTTTTGAGGTCGGAAGCCGAGAACGGCTAAATTGGTTATTTAGAGCAGTTAAAATGGGGGTGGTACATTGAAGTACAACATGAATTAGGTATAATTAGAAATATACTATTTGATAATCAATACATCAAAATAAGGTACAAAGAAGTAAAGTGATTCACATAGAATCACACAATTTGGCCTGGTAGGAAAGTTAAGAATTGAGCCCCAATTTTTTCAGGTTACATATATTGCAGTTTAGCCAATAGATTAACATAAGCCTTTGATTTTTCTTTTCCCAGCACAGAACAGTGCACCTTGATCAAATATTTAATGACTCAAAGTAGTACACTATGTTATGTAAACACAAATATCGCATGATAATTCAACCTAATGAAATATCTGTATGTTTTACTTGGGAACAAGCTAAGCGGAACAAAAAGTGAGAGGCTCAGGCTACGTTGATGTTACGAACACTGTTTTCTCTCTTATCAAACTGTAAAGATGGAGTTCGTCAGCACCTCAATGTTTGCAATCAAGTAGGTTAGCCAAACAAAGTGGACTCTAATGTCTCACAGAGGTTGCTTACATATAACAATTCCTCTGTTAAAACATGTAAAGTGCATCTCAGATTGGCTGCAGACACACACAGCAGGAAGGCACGTTTTTAGATTTCGGATTCTCAGCTGTCCTGTGTCCCAAGGTTTTAGAGAGGGAGAAGCAGGGCTCGAGTCGGGGTACCACGCGGGTGGACGGCGTCCCCCCACTTATTTTACCGGGAGCTCGATAACTGGAGCAAATGGAGCCACACATTCACTCTTTGGCCTCTCTGGGGCGAGATCGGAGCTCATTCAGAACGCTGCTCACGCGCTGGCTTCTCTGATGCAATCGCATCTAAGGGGTGAGCGAGGGGAGGCAATGAGTCTGATGGTGCAAGCCACCTTTCGTGACGTCACTTCCTGTCGTGACGTCACCGTCCCCCCACTTCTTTTTTTAGGACTTGTGCCCTGGGGAGAAGGGTAGTGTCCGGATTTTTTGGCTCGCCTCCCGTCTGGCTCACCAGTCATGGGGGGGAGCGGGTGAGGGCCACAAAGCCAGAGGCAGACATTTGGTCAATGCACGTCTCAAGCTTTGCATGGCTTGCCCAGCCCACCTCTAACATCCAGTGTTGCATGCAGAGGCTGTGTGGCGCTGGGCGCCAAAGTGCTTTGAGATGGCTTTCAGAGCGCCAATGCTGCTGTTTCCGTCTCCCTCGGTGTACAGCAGCAGCTATTAGTCATTAGTCTACAAACAGCAACACACACAAATGGACATAAGGACACAGGACCTCCCAGGGATACAACAGCTTTGCTTTTGTGTCAATCAAAATGAGGTACAATGAAGGGTAGGTGCGTGGTTATGGGCAGGAGAAAGACTCCTTTTCCATCACTGACCTCCCAAAACCGAGGGTCTGCCCAGTGACTGATCCAAGCCAGAACGATGATGGCAACAAAGCCAATAGCTGAGGGGCGCTGGCCCACAGTTGTCTTCTATAAGTGTGTACCTATGGAATGAGCCAACATGTGACTAGTCCTCCGACTGAGCAATGGCTGAAGAGATATAAGCCTAAGTCCCTCTCTCCATGTATTCACTATATATATGATGTACTAACTGGACACGAAGGCGCGATTATGGCCCTTGTGTTTACGAGCTCTGCTGGCAAAAATACATGCACTAACACAGAGATTTTTCGAGTTAACATATTCGCTGCAGACAGAAAAAAAAAAAGTAGCGCCGAGAAAGTGATCATGATAGGGCGCCAATACCATCGGGGGAAATAAAACAATGCTCTGCGATTCCTGACTGAAGCAACACTTCAGAGAGAAAAGGAAGTGTATCACAAATAGGGAAATTATCTAACATCAAGAATAACTAATAACTAAAGTAACAGCGCCTCATTACCCTGTGGAAAAATAAATATACATATTACAATAATGTGAATTTTATGTGTCTTGTCACAAACACATTAGGCGAACGTATGGTTTCGCAATATTTATTCATTTGAAAAACGCCTGTGATATCATAAACGTAAGATTGTGTGCTCGCTTTGGGATTCCTGGCAGATAAGGCTCTGAAGACTCTTCAGACACAAACACTTTCATTAATAGCAACGGGGAATTGAGGATTGACTGGCAAAATCAATTGCCTTTTAATCTTCGCTTTTATCCCAGTGTGCTTCGGTGCTAAATGTCCCCTTTATTATGCTATTGTTCTTTAATCAACATAGAATTTTTCGATTCATCTCGCATGTGGATTTCTTTTTAATAACTGTCCATTATAACACAGTATTTTCGTGTCCTCGTGGCCTCACAAAGGTACTCAAAAACATGGCACTGATTTATTTGATATCAATACTCTGTAGACAATTGTCTGGTGGAAGGTTTTGCTTTCTGCACAGGCAGTAAGTAACCTGTAGCATAAAATCCATATGGAGGCTCAATGACAATATAATTAAGCTAGACAAAGTTTGAGTACAGAGTAACGCTAATTGTAGTACCTAGGATGCTTGTTGGTACTGATGTAGGGATAACATTGTTTGTGCACTTCCATATTGCCCAATCACATATTTTGTCCTTCACGCTCCCAAGGGACGTGGTAAAGGTATAGTCCAGTGAATCCTACATTCATAGAGAAATGCCCAGGAATCTGTATGTGGCTCACTTGCAGTTCCCCTATGGCAGCGGGCTTCAAACTTTTTAATGCAGTGCCTCCCCTCCCCCCATGGAAAAAAAAATCCTCAGGCCCCCCTCAGAATTTTTCACAATTATTCTATTACATTAGCAATGTTTAAATATGCCTAGATGTATTTAAACATTGTAGTGAAGTTCTGTTAGCGTTTAAAAATGAAATCAAGTACATGATTGCCAAACATACTATTCTGGTAAGGCAGGCCTTACTAACATGTAAAAGTATCCACTGTGTGATTATTAGAAATGGGGGTGGGGGTTTGAAGAATATTTGGAGTCCCTTCCCTTTTGACACATGCTCCCAGCTAGGATAAAAATGACAAAAGATGTTAGCGATGGCCCATTACAGAGCGGCTTTCTACCACTCATTTTTTTTTCGTTTAAAACAAAGCACTGTTATTAGCATAATGCTTCTTTTGGCCAGAGCCTGGTGCCCCTTCGGGATCACTTGAGGCCCCCCAGTTTGAAGACCCCTGCCCTATGGCATACTGACTGACTATAGTGGAAGGAGTAATTCAAGCAAGAAAAAGACATGTCATTTGTCTACACTGGAAAGATAAATTACGCCATTCTATAATTTTTACCTCTTAGTTCAGAACGTTTTCCCATCCTTTTTTTAAACACAATGTGGTTTAGCCAACTAGTTGTGAAACAAACATGCAATATATTAAGAGTACATTTCAATCCCTTAAAACTTCACGGATCCACATCCATCACATTTCAGATGAGTCATCGACCTTTTGGAACATTTAATAACATGAGAAATAATCAAAGCAGAACATCAAATAAAGAGAGGTTCAAGAAACTCAATAGAGTCTCAGCAAAAAAGAACACAGGGCCTTGGCAAAGAGAAAGGTTCTCAATCAAGGCTCTGTGGACCAAAGTCTTCGACTGTGAGCCAGCATGAGAGGTTGGCATAGGAGAGAAGACTAGTAGGTAGATTGAGGAGTGTAGTTGGAGTGGTCCTAATCTAGGAACACGCATTTATATAAACAGCATATTTTGTTAGTATCAGCAACTGTTGCATCCTCTGCCTTCTTACATTCAATCACCATCTGAGATTTTCATGAGAACCGGATTACTCCTCACCATATCTAATATCAAACAGTGTTCTGCTACGCTTATGGCTGAGCTTTTCCTGAAACACTTATACTAAAGTAAGTTATGTAGAAGTTGAAACATTTTCTAGGAAAAATATTAACTTTTTAAAAATGACATGAGCTAAAAGGAAAAATGAGTTAGCTCAAGGGGTCAACATTCAGGATTTTGCTGATTCCTCATATCGGGTTGCACAGTTTTAATTTTAAAACTATATCCTAATCACTTCTGCCAATGAGTTTTTAACAAAACAGCAACATTTCTATAAAATATGCGAATCATGTTATAAAATGTTAATCTTATTATGAAATTGCACTTAGCGAGGGTCAAAAGTACACATTTTTGTTATATCTTCATTGTACATGATCTCATTTTTCAAAAAGTAAAATTTGTGTCTTTTAACAGTTCTAAATGAACAACCTTTAGCATTGTAATAAAACAGTTTGAGGCCTAGTATGTGTAATTGTGACAGCTATTTACATTTTCATCATTTTAAGCATTTTCTTCTATTTATGCTCACATGTTAATTTTCTACAAGTTTTTTTAAAATTCAAAGTACTGCATTTTATCCAAACACCCTATTAACTTTATTATGTATACTGCTTGGATCTGTTTGCAAAATGCAGATCACAGGTTAGAATTTCAAAAGAACAATCTATCTCAACAAGATGTCAATATCACTGGGTTTCTGACCTACATTTTTCTTCAAATTGTTTCATTTTTTACTTTCTGAAAATAAGTGCATCCCCTTTAAGCAACGATTCTAGCCCACAACAATATGAAAATATGTCTCTCAACATCAGATGGCTAAATAAAGGTTTATTTAGCCATCTAGATAGAGAAGAACAGGGTCCCTTTTCCAATATAATTATTTTAGACAAAGCGTATTTTGAATCATTTTTATTGTAGCAAAACATATTACAGTACCAAGGGAGGGAGATTGGAGATAGTCAAACCATTTAAGGAAAAAGATCAACAGGCAACTAGAACACCTCCCATACTCCACTTTTACTAGTCCTGGAGAACAGACATTTACAGAATACTTCCTGCCCTCTACATTTACCAAGATCCAAGACTAAACTGATAATACAATAGCCTAGAATTAATAGTCTTGCGCTTTCAACTTTAAGGAGGAACCACTTAGAGACCTAGACCTACACGAAGGTTCATCTGTTGCCCTTAAGTTCCAACCTCGACTTCACAGGGTACTTGAAAGAGGCACATATAACCTTCTTGTTCAGTTCTTTCTTACTAAAATGCTAGGCTTTCTTGTGATCCAAGATCACTGGATTGAGAACTGGAAAAAGTAGAGCACAATTGTCACTGCACAGAATCACAGAATCTTTCCTTGGCGAAAGACTGCTCTCAAGATGTTGTCCCTTTATGTTCACCTGTCTGAGGCCACCATACCAGGTATGATTTTTTTGTCAAAGGAAGAACACCCGTTTACTAATGGTCACACAGAGGTCCAATTAAATTCTTAATTTTTTTCTGAAGCTAGTCATCTCTCAAATCAGATGGGTTTCACCAAACTCTTGTCACTTCTCTACACACATTATGTAAGAGTTCCAGTCTGGACTCCATTCCTAGAATATTCTCTTCCAGATCCACCAAGTAGGTCACTGCTTCTTGCTCTAAGAAGTTTGAATTAGGCACTTTCTTATCCGAAGAACTGACCCTCTTTTCTGCATTACCTTAACCACTCTCTTCCTCGGTCACGCTATCTGAGAGCCCCTGCCATTCCCATTCCACTGACATAACTGCAATCTAAATACATGTAATCTTTATGTTGAGGTTAGAATATAGGTGTTGGACCTGGCCCTACTTACAGGGTTATACCCAGACATTTAGCCTTCTTCCTCCTATTTTTCTGGCATTCTTTTTGTTGGTTTTAGGACTCTGAGCACTTTACCACTGCTAATCAGTGCTAACATCTTCTCTAAAACATGGTATGATTGATTTACACCTGTTAGGCATATTTAATGTATGTGTTAATCCCTTGTAAAGTGGTATCCCATATACCCAGGGCCTGTAAATTAAACACTACTAGTGACCCTGCAGCACTGATTGTGCCACCCACAGATATAGCCTTTCAAACTTGTCTCAGGCCTGTCACTGCAGAGCCTGTGTGCACAGTTTACTGGCACTTTTACTTGGCATTCAAAATGACTTGCCAAGCCTTAAACTCCCCTTTTAGTATATACAGGGCACCCCTAAGGTAGGCCCTAGGTAGCCCTATGGGCAGGGTGCTGTGTAAGTAAAAGATAGGAACATATGCCTTTATTGTGTGGCATGTCCTGGTAGTGTCAAACAGTTGTTGTGTTTCTCATTACTGTGAGGCTTACTTTTCTCATAGGATAGCATTGGGAATTCCCTTATATGTGTTTGAGTGGTATTTCCTGATCTGAAAGGAGTAGTGCTGCTATGCTTGGTATGTTTAGAATGGTATTGATAAATCCTGCTTACTGGTGTAGTTGGATTTTACATTACTATTTTAGAAATTGCACTTTTATAAAGTGGGCATTTCTCTGTGCGTATGACTCTTTGTGCTTTGCAACCTGACTCCAATCCACGTCTAGGGCTGGGTGACAGCTGCACTTTGTGCTTACTTTCCAGACATCCATCACCAGGAAGGGCTGGATTTGACAGTGTTACATCTGCCCTCATCAGCACACTAATGGTCTTCCTGGGCTGGGAAGAGAGGGGCAGTCACATTTTACATTTGTATAGGCTGTGTCCTCCCTGACACAAAGGGCTGATTTACCTCCTACTGAGGTCTGGAGCCAGGGCTGAGATTAAAAGGGAGTGTTGTGCACTTCTAAGGTTTTCTTTGAAGTTCCCCCATGAACAAAAACAATTTTGAGTAAAGTACAGGGGTTCTGACCTCAGGTTTGGAGAGCACTTTTGGAACTGGAACTGAACCTCTGTCGGAAGGACTGCTGTGCTGATCAAAGACCCATCTGGACTGCTCTTCTGCTGTTGCCCTGTTGCCTGCTACTTGCTGGGAGGCCAAAGGATTCTCCAGATTGCTTTTCTGTTTGTTGACCTGCTGCCATCTGCTCCCTGACTTACTTCTTCAAGGGCACTGTGTGCCGCCAGGAGAGATCAACATTAGGACTGCTGATATGGTTGTGCTGGTCTATCTGCCTGCTGCTGCCTGCCTTGTGTTTCCCCACAGTGTTCTCCCAGTGGCCAGTGCGGGATTAATGTTGCTTTGCAGCTGGTTCACTGTGTGCCCCAGCACTTTGCCCCCCGAGACTAAAGTGTGTCTTTGAAACCAGCGCGTGGTGGGAAGTTTATTTTCTCTTAGCACTCGAGGAACTCTTCACTATCCCTCGCAGTGTGGAGAGAGCTTTGCTTAACTCCCATTTCCCCTCCCAAGAAGTGCCACTGCGACTGCCTGGAACCTCCCTTGAGAGGCCCTGTTGTTGGTGAAGCTTCAGCACAGAGGAGAGGATGATCTTCGAAGGCTTGTGACGGCGGCAGTCTCTCCCCAGCGGTAGCCGTGGATGACCCATGCCAATCCGGAGCTCGCCAGGTACTGGGGCGACCCACGGAGTAGAACTTGCTGCCCCGTGCTCCTTTGCAGTTGGTCCAATGTAGGAGAGGGCTGAGCTCCACCAGTTTGCAGGTCATGGCTGCAACATGCATTGACGGATGACAGCCTTTGTTGATTCCGTGAACGGGGGACCCAGCGAGGTCTCCCCACTGAAATTTTCAGCGTATGTGCCCTCCGCACAGGGGGAAATACTGAGGATGGCTGCACTCATGTCAGAGGGACACATTTGGTAAAACTCTTACTGGCTTTATTTGAGGTCGGGCTCTATGGGCCACGGGGACAGTGACCATGCATAGCCCACGAGGCACTGGGTCTCTCAACCCTCTGGTCATATGATTTCCATTGCTATAGAGTTTACTACCTGCACAGTGCATACATGTGTTTTATGCTTACACATTGCCTGTAATGATAAGACTACCTGCTCTGAGCCAAGCTACCAGAGGGTGAGCACAGGCTATCTTTTACTTCCCCTACTAGAGTGGTGGGTTCTGCCTCGCTTATGTGCCTTCCATAGCCAACCAGAAACCCCATTTCTAACATTGATTATCTGTGGTGAGGATAGGACTTGTGTTTGTGTAATACCAAATTAACAAATCGGGGAGAGGATGTAGCCTAACGGTTAAGGCGATCAACCTCCAATCTGGGGAACAGCATTCGAGTCTTGGCAACGACATTCAACATCCTGTGATTCTGGGCAAATCACTTATTCCCCCCCTGCCTAACAAAAATGAATGTGTCCTTATGTAATGCAACTGGTGCTCATGTAAAGTGCTCACACAGAGGTGAGCACTTTACATGTCAGGTCCACGCTATATAAAACTTCGAAAAAAAAATTAAAACTCATTTTTACACTACAACTCTGCACTGTAATCTCCTGTTCTCTCACTTTGGTCACTTTTATTGTTTACCCCTGCTTCAGCTCTTACACCTGAGACTCTTGTTGTTTGCACTATTAGTACTTGGCCAAAATGAAATCAACTTTAATCTTTACAAACTGGTGTATTACACAGTGGGAGAGTTAAAGGGTTTCTGCAGGGAGAGAGGGTTAGCGGAGAATGGGGAAGCCACAGAGCTAGACCTTTGGAAGGGTCTGCTTGCTTTTGAACATGGAGAAAAAGCATCAACAGAGAACCCGAAGGGTGGTGGTTTGAGGAAGACCCGGATGAGAACCCTGAGATCAGTAAGGAATCTGAGTTGGGGGGTTTCCAATCTGCACCCAAAGAGGGCAGTGACCCTGAAGAGTTTGAGGAGGAGGTAGAAAATGACTAGAAAGGGGCACCAGTAGAGAGAGAGAACTCATAGATAGGGAGTCCCTTATTGGGTCTAGTACCAGGAGCAGTGTCACAGCCCAATCCCTGTCCCAAAGGAACTCAAGGATAGACAGGCTAAGAGGGACATGAGGTTACAGCTGGCCCAGCTAGCTGTGGAAGAGAGAAGGGTAGAGCTGAGAGAGCCTTAGCTAAGGAGAGGATTGCGGAGGCTGAAAGGCCATTCGCCAGAGGAAAAATAGCTCTTGAGGAAAGGAAGTTGGCCCATGAGCGTAGTTTAAGAGTTTTGGACTTACCCCAGGTAGAGTCCAGTGGTGGCAGCAATATTGAGCCTCGTGTTAGAAATACCACCCACATACCCACAGACTTGGTGACCAGCTTCAAGGAGGGGGCTGACATGCATCAGTTGTGGCAGGTGTTTGAGTGATCTCTGGCAGTATGCAGGATCCCTGAGGAGGATTGGGGAACAGCCCTGGGGAGTTATATTCCTGGGGATGGTACGGATGCACTACTGGCCCTAGAAGGGAGTGACAGGCAGAGGTACACTGCCATGAAGGAGACCCTGAAACAAAGGTATGGCTTCACCCCTGAAGAGTATAGGTTGAGGTTCAGGGGCAGCAGGAAGCTGTCTCACCAGTCTTGGGTGGAATCTGTGGAGGATTTTTGCAAACCACCGGATGGTTGGGTGAAGAGTAGCACAGTAAACAATTTTGATGGGCTGTGCAAACTGATTGTCAGAGAGCACATGTTCCGTTGTTGTTTTCCAGGGCTACGCCAACACCTGTTGGAGTGTAAGTTCTCTGACCCAGAAGTCCTGTAATCAGCTGCATTTAAAATGATCAGTGGCTTGTTTGTTCTCATAGTACACATTGTACGTTAAGGAGATTTCAGTGGAGAAAGGCTTTGCAACCTTTTCATTGGGAGCTCAGAAAGCAGGCCAGACTATTCCACAATGATAACCAAGCAAATTGATTTTCCAAACTAATTTACTGTCAGGGAGCGTATCAAACTTGCCTTCATTCTGTGATCACCACAGATTTATGGGCTTTTTTCTGGACCCGGTCCTGGACTGCCAATCAATGCCCCGGGTGCATGCAGTCTACCCCTAAAATATTACTGTAAAGCTGGCAATAGGAATTGGTGTGTTTGACACTCATGAAGGCTATTGTATATTTGCACATGAATTGCACCAATGGCATGAGAGTTAAATGCCATAAGTGGGCTGCAGTGTGTATTTACACCACACATAGGGGTGATAAAAACATATGGTTGCCAGGAGCATCATTGTGATCTTGCTGAGCGGTAGGTTAAATGAACTGCAGTGACACATGGCAAGGAAAAGTACCTTTGCCATGTAGGAAATGCTATTTTATATATTAATTGTAATGATATTATATGTTCATAATTCGCACCACAATGTTACCTTGCAAGCCCATAGAGCTGGTTGCGTGATATGTAAAAAACCTTGGACTGGGATTAGGTTGCAAATCTATCCCAGCAGTATTTCGACCTCTGTGGCTATGAAATCCAACTTTGCTCGGATCAGAGCTTTAGATGACATTACCAACTGTTATAGCAGGAACCTGATGATGATGTTGTCAACTTTGAAAGAGCCGCACCATCTTCAGCCTTTGACCTTTCCCCAATGGAAGACATTGAGATCAAATGTGACTAAATCCAAGGTAAAAAGTTTAACTGAGATGACCTGCTTGGTGTACCATACCTCTACTCATTTATTACAGTCAGCCTGAAATTGCATCTAAGATCCAAACAATTGCTAATGCAAAGCTCCAGTTCCTATTATCTGACTTTAATTATTTTGGTGTGTTTTTTTAAATAAATTAATAGTTCTTTATTTTTTTAATTGGTTTGTTTGCTTGACCTTAAAACGGTTGGTACTGATTAAACGTAACACCCACTTCTCTCGGGAATTGCCTTCTGCTTGTGCCATAGCTTCCTGGAGTTGAATAGAGTTTCAAAAAGACCTGTGTTCAGATGTGACCAGGGTGTATTTATGAAGTAATAATTAATTCAACATTTGTAAAGCGCGAATTTATCACCCCTAAGGGTATGCAGCCGCTGGTGGGCCATCCGGAAGATTAAGTGAGCTATTGCCCAGAGTCACATGA
Organism: Calotriton arnoldi; assembly: GCA_963921515.1. Lineage (NCBI taxonomy): Eukaryota > Metazoa > Chordata > Amphibia > Caudata > Salamandridae > Calotriton > Calotriton arnoldi. The sequence goes on from CAWUFW010004422.1 coordinate 643,538, forward strand.
TGCTCAACTGAGAATGCTGAGCTGAGCTGTCGCTGGGGATTGAATCGTGAACCCTGCAGTCAGCCCCTCTGGCTGCTGCGCCGCACCTCTCTGAACTTAGTAAGAGTCTCACCTTTTGAAACTAATAATTCGCTTTCTGACAGGCATCCTCTTTTTGTAAGCGACTGATTGGGCTGTCAAGGAGGACTATTTCATGTTAAAGGAAAATTTGTTTGGGATGCAGGTGCTATGTTATAGTTTCACAGTACGGTGAGGTTGAAAGGGGAGAGGAAAACATAGAGTTGCAGCAAAAAAGTGATTTTGCCCCAGCTTTAATCTAACCATTGTTTCCATCAACTTTTCATGTCATTTACTACTAAACAAACGCATAAAAGCATGCTAGCATGCTAGTTTGCTTCCGGAAAATATGTACATCACTTTGAGGAGACGAGAGTGTGAAGCAAAGTGTTCAGACATGACTCAGCTCTTCCCATTTTCTCAAGTTGACTTCACAAGCTGAGAAGTAAATGGCACCTTCGTAGAAATAGAAACTGCAGGTAATTCTTTTTTTTTAGTTAATTAAATAAGTTATTGTTTGATTAGTAAAAACCATCAACAATACAGCAATCCACATCCACGGCACATTTTTAAAATATTATCAAATGATGCAATGCAAAAAAATCTTCTCTGCCATCATCTTAAAACCAGGTAAAAGTGCTCAAATTCATTAGAAACTAAATTAAATTACACAATACTTGTTTGATTGATTCATATTATTGTACCATTGGCATACTAGGAATAAAAAGAAGTTTATAAAAGGCACAAGTGCAACAGCATAGCAGCAGCTACCGAAGGGGCGCGGAGAGGGGGTTGAGGGAATTAAAAATACATTTTGAAAAACACTTACCTGGATGTGGTCGGCCCATCGGCCGGCTGCCGCTTCTGGTCCGTTTTCTTCCTGGCTTCTGCGGAAGCAGGAAGCACCCAGGCTTCCCTGAGCCAATCACAACGTTGCAATTGTGATTGGTCTGAGTGCCGTGGTTCGGCGCTCAGATAGGGAATGGAAGCCTGGGCATGTTCTCCCCCCAGGCTGTAATGCAGCCTGGGTAGAAAACATTCAAAGTGCGCATGACATTTTGTCCAGCCCAAGACGGACGGCCAAAATGTCATGCGCACTTACAAAGTGCCTACCACTCCCCAGCCTCCAAACAGGCCAGCCCACTCTGCCCCCAACCAACTGAGTCAGTAGTTTAAATTAAATGCTAATAACGTTAAGTTATTATAATTTTATTTTTCTGTTTTTAATTGCTCACTCTGGGAGCAGTTGGGCAACGCTCCTCCGCCTTGGCGGAGGAGCCGTCGCTGATATCTAGAACAGAGACAACATCATGAGGTTAAAATCAACCATGATTCGGCAACAGCAAAAGATAACGTCAGCGGTGGAGGCTAGAAAGCAGGAATTTACAGATAAGTATCATGTATTATACAGAAGCAGCTAAAAAATATTAAGAATGCAATAATTTCATATGCAAAGACAAGCTCATAGTATACTCCTGTTTAAAAAGGTGCATTGTAATCCAAATGTTCCATTTTAAGGGGAATATGGCTATCAAGTCAAGATCAACTTTACTATTTGCCATAAAAGCATAAAACATATACAGAGAACGCATGAGAAAATATTTAAAAAAAATTACATAGTAGTTTTAAATATTTCTCTCAAATGGGCAAAGACACTAACATTCATTAGACACTGATAATAATACTACTAAGCAATATAGTAGATAATCACATAAACTATGGTTTACAGCCAATTAAAGAGTTAGCATCTCATAGCGTTTTCTAATATTTAGTGCACTCTTAAGGAAATATAGGATTGCATTGCACAAGTCTATTGTGACGAATTTTTGTAAGTACACCATTGCAGGCAGATAAGATGTGATTCCTGCCTGTTGCAGTACAGGTACTAGGAAGCCGAATGATGGACCAGAATATAAAGGACAAAATAAGGTAAAGTGACATGTGCTCTATAATGAAACAGTGTTAACCTTTACCATGCGTTGGACGGCCCCCGGCCGTCCGACGTCACGGTGGGCATGTGCGGAGGACGGCCGGGGGCCGTCCCAGACACGCCCACTCAAGGGAACGCCCAGCACCGCGGCGGAATCCGCGCCGCGGTCAAGCGGTTAAAATGACAAGGTGGTAATACTTTATTCCATGTACATAGTGATGGATAAGCAAATTTATAAAGGGTAAGATTTAGTCTAAAGCATGTTAACAACAAGCAGTGAAATGTATTTTCAATCCAGATCAGATAAGGTTCGATAATAGAGTCTGTTGATTTGTGGGCATACAACTCAACGGACTTAATTTTAAACATGCTTCATAATGTTTCGTCCCTACAAACTCTGCATGGGGTGATTTCACAATAGCCTTTGCATCAGCCTTAGTTTCCCAGCGATGTGTGAACATACCAGTAAGGCCCAAATTCTGAAAACCAGATTTAATATACACCAACCACAGGATTTTGTTAACATTTTGTAAGGCTAGGCAGTCAGAGGCACTGTCTTACCAGCTCAGCCTCAGTATTCAGCCAACCTTTCATCCACAAGAGTGGGGCAATTTTTTATCTGGTCTTCTATAAATAGGATGACCACCTCCTTGAGGCAAATACATGAATTGCAGTGTTTTTCGGCACTGCCAGTAATCTACGGGTAAAACCATTATCAATGTGCTGCAGTTCATCTGCGTTTTTAAACCCACACACACCAGCCATAGACAGCAGCCGAAATACATTTTGATTTAAACAGGGCAATTATATCAGGCAGGGGTTTGTGATTTAAAGCCCTTGAAAATCGGAAGATAGCTTCCATATTTTCCCATTTGCAAGGGTTTTGTTTGGATATGTGCCCTCCATCTGAGAGTGGAGCTAAAAGTTGTTTCTAAGTAACAAAAATTATCTGCACATGGCTATCTTATTCAAGTGAGTTACCCCACCAACAATTGCTTGCATGTATTGTAACTGTTGCCTTTTCTAACTCTACAAGAGCCACATCAATACATTTGACAACTCTGCAAATCAACAGTACATCTTGACTCATAAGACTTGCAGATTCTTCCTCCCTGATTGTCTCCCATTCTCAAAAAGCATAGATTTAGTATATTAATCATAGAACTGAGAGGCAGGAGCACACACATAAAATGTGGAATAATGATTTGCTCTTATAATAGAATCATCTGCAGCATTTGCAGATTTTTCCTCATTCCTCATTGAGTGCTCCAATTTGATCATATATCACCCAGAGCTAAGAGCTGGAATCTCAGTCACATAAATGTCCTTCTTATCTCTTATCTCAGTTTTTTTAAATTGGTTGTAACATCACGCTAAATGAGCCTTAAATGAGTCAGAGGTTGTTGCAGGGATTCTGCGGAGTCACAGAACTATGTTTGGGATCATGGAAACTTAGTAGGCAGGGGCTGAGTCATCCTATCATCTGAGTACCCATTATTAGTCTGGGACCGACGAGCTATAGTGTCTCACTTGCCCGCCTACTGACTTACAGAGGAGCAAGCGATTAGACACCCCAGAACACAATACTCCCGACCCTTTCAGGAATTGCGGTTACAGGACACACCCTTTTGCTCTCACACTCATACTAGTCCACAATGAGTTCTGACAGAGACACAAGGAAAGTTTAAAATCTTTATTTTAACTATTGTGCTCTAGTATGCAGTATATGTGCCACAACAAGTAGGAAAATGCCTAACACAAATACGGTTAGCATAGCAAGTAGTCCGTAAATCATAAATGGAGGTTTCATTATATACGACAGTGTAGCCTAAACTTCCTACCCTTCTACAGAAGCAAAAGGATTATTTATCAGGAGATCTCTAGGTATTAGCAGCAGACCCTGTACCTTAGTATACACAGATGAATGTTCTACATCTCAGATACTGTCAAGATCTTTTCCCTGGAAAGGCCCACTCAAAGTGTGTGTTACCTATCTGTGCATACCTATATGACAAAAGTATGTGTACCCAAACAACAGCTGCATTCGCGTGTTTTGCCTGGGTGCCAGGGCATGACCAGAACAGAATAACAAGAGGCATTGTTTTTCGACCATGTCTACATGTGCAGACTAAATCCCAGGAAAGAACAGAACCCAAAAACAACAGCGCGTTCTGTGTGAAAGTACAGTGTGGCACAAAGCAAAATATGTCTGCAGAGTAAAGTGCGCAAAGCGGAGGGCAGTCTGCAATGTGCTCATGCTAACTTAGAGAGAACGACAATGGGCCTGCACGGAACATGTGACAAGGTGGGTAGCAAAAGTTACCTTTTCTTTAGCTTAAATAGCCCATAAATTACACTATATATAAAGATTTGTTTGCCAATTTCCTAAAGGAGCCATAGCCCAGCCTACTGTCCCAGAATTCATTGAGGTTGCAGGTATTACTCTATAAAGGCAGAATATTCTCTAGAAAAGAGCTGTTCTCTAGAAAAGAGCTATTCGAGTAATTCTGCATGAAGCGAGCACAGGTATGTGTGTTCCTTGTGGCAGAGAGTACACTCGAGCTCCATCTATCAGTCTTTGGAATACTGTGACAATTGTTTATATAAGGAAAGAAGGCTTTGTTTACTGCACTCACTGTATCATATTCTATGAAGCGATTTCCAATGGGAATCCCTTTGTAACGGAAGGTTCAGCCTTCTAAAAGCAACGCTATGGAAATGAACTGTTTCTGTGCCTGGGATCTTCTGCTTAGCGGAACGTGATGTTCTGCATTGACAAAAGTACAGCCAGGATGGCAGGATGGCCCTAGGTAAAGAGGGATGCCTATTGTGCAGCTCCACTTCATGCTAAATGAACAATGATCAGAGAGAAAGTAGAGAGAGAGAGAAAGAGACTTGGCAGAGAGGCAGGGTGAGTGGCAACCAGATAGAGAGAGCCAAAAGGAGCGAGGACAAGAGGGGAAAGAGGAAGGGCCATGTGCTCCTACTAAGGGGCCGATTCCGATCTTGCTCGGAAGGGCTCCGAACGCGATCCGTGCGGAAAAAGTACGAGCCGTACGCGTGTTTTCCGACCGACGTGTACAGCTGTACGAGCGAGCAAGTACGATGCGAGAAATGCGAAATCGCCGACCGAGTCATTTTCGGGTCCGAACCGCTCCATACGTCTCGTCCGTAAGCAAACCGTGCTGTGGAAAGGAGGCGATTTCCGACCGAGCCAGTACGATGCACGATTCGGACAGCCGGATCGAGTCGGAGCCACCGACACGTCAACACTCCAGGAAGCGGACTTCGGGGGTCCGTGCCGGACCCCCCTTCACCTGTAGCCTTACGAGTCGATCACAGGGGGGGACATAAGGGTCCCCCCTACACATGCATGTACGGTGCGGGTGGCACAGACGCGTCCCCAATACAGGGGGCGCCCTTGTGCGCAACGTAACTTTTTCGTCAATGGGAACCTATGTACGCGTCGTACAACAGGATCCCATTGACTTCAATGGGGCTCCGAGCGATCCGTGTCCATCAGCGCTTGTTCGCATCGTACTCGGGCGGTCGGAGCCCCGGAGCACGAGTCGGTCGGGAAGCTCAACGGGCGCCAGTCGGCCGTAGGGCTTTCCCAGTGAGATCGGAATCGGCCTCTAAGTGTTAAAAGTAAAAAGCTGAAGAAATATGCAAAAAGGAAAAATATTTCCCTGACATCAGCAGGAGAAGGATAGAGTAAGTCAATCAAAAAATCCTGATGAATGCAAAATGCTCCAGAATCGGGACAAACACAAGACCATACAGGATACCTACTCAATAATGTGCAAGGGAACAGACCCAAAGCCCGCTCTAACTATATTTTAAAATAATGATTGCAATGCTGTCTGGAATAGACAAAAAGTCAACCGCTGCAGAAACATGCAAAAAGGAAAAATATTTCCCTGAAGAGATGCCAATTCAAGCTGCTGACCCACGCACACAAGGCATTACACAACCAAGGACCCACCTACATTAACCACTGCCTGAATTTCCACCAACCATCGAGAATAATACTCTCCGCCTTCTTTTTAGTTGCCCATACACCCCAGATTTACAGAAACAGAAGTGGAGGACGCTCCTTCTCCCACCTCGCAGCAGACATGGAATAGCCTCCCCACCCACCTCCGGACCATCACCTCACTTCCGGAATTCTGAATGGCCCTCAAGACCTGGCTATTTGAATAGGCCTTCCGGGCCTGCAAGTGCCTGGATTACCTATCTGGTGATCCAGGCACGCTTTATAAATCCTGATTGATTGATCGATTGGCATCAGCAGAGAAAGGATAGATGTAGTGATCGGCTGGTCACTGTTCTAGCCTTTCTAGTTGTGTGCTTACACCAGCAACTCCCCGAGGGATGGCTTATACTATCAACCCCCACCCATCCATCACAGGTGTCACAAGACATGTGACCCTGACAATAAAAGGGGCGGGTGTACGTGCCCTGTGCCAGTTCTAGACACCATCAATCTGAGTCTGTGTTGTTATTATTACTGTATGGGGGCCTAGGGTCCCAACCCTCTACAGATACACTTAGCCAATCAAAAAACATGGAGAAAGTAAAATGCTCTGACCCCCAAGTGCTGTTCTCAAGGTCCTGAACTGTTGGCTGGAGTAAGAGTGTACCACTCCCAGCGTAACTGAAGGTTTAACCTGATCCAATGCAAAGCAACGCAGAGCCACAATGAGCCATGCAGCTCCTAAATGAAGGCTTCACCAGATCTGATGCTGAGCGATGCAGAGCCTCGCAGAGCTGCGCAGCTCCCAAATGGAAACATTACTGAATCTTATGCAGCATGGCACAGGTCGGATACACTGAGCAGGAGGCCCTGGTCAAAATTTGACCTTCGCACTTAAAAACTTTTCTGGAGGATTTTTTCTCGACATTGAGCGGGCCTCTACAGCAGGCCAGATTCACAGCAGCTTCGTCTGTTTGGTTCAGTGGGAGCCCTTGGTCAACTCCTTGAAGTCTTGAGCTCCAGAGCTTTCAGAGGGACGAGCCTGAAATCCAGGCCAGCTTGCGGTGTGAAGTAGTCGGCTTGACTCTCAACATCGGGTCAGTCACTTTATGGAGCTTTGTTCAAAAGTTGTTCCAAACTTCTGGAACTTTTTACTAAAGTCCCTCTTCAGAATTCCACATGTCCACAACACAAATCCAAGGTTCCAGAGTCTCCGAGATGCTCCTCGGAAGCTGGGACTGCAGTTCCCACAAAGCACCTGGCCAAATCCTTAAAAGTCCTCTGGACACACTCCAGGCTTGGGACTTCTTGGGGGAGATTGTGTAGGTGAGCTCTGTTAACCTGTTGCTTTCAGGAAGTCCACTCCTTAGTCCTTTCAGAAGCACGGAAAAGTCCTCAGGGCCGTTGTTCCAAGTGTGCAGCAGGAGCAGTCCTTCAGAGTGTTCTTGTGGTGCAGACAAGGGTCCAGCACAGCAGTCCTTCTTCTCCTTGTAGTTTCAGGCAGCAGATCTGTGTTGCTATGCCACTCTCACATTTTATTCAATGTTCTGGGGCAACAAGTAGGGGGGCACCCTAACCCATGGGGTACCGGGTACCACCCAAAAGCATGACAGCTTCATCCAAAGTGTGGCATTTTCTTGTCCCACAAGGCACTGCACTTTAAAATTCAAGATGGAGAATTCCTCTCCAGGGGAGTATGAGCTGGCTAAGAGAAGCCACTGTTGTGGCTCATTTCACCTAACACTCCCTTTCCAAACCTCCTGCAAATTCACTTTTGGGGCTGCCATCTGACTGTGGGGTAAAGGAAGAGGGGGTATGCCTGCTTGGCATTCCTTATGGTCTTGCTCTCTTTGAAACCTAGTTTGACTTACCCAGACCCCGTCCTGGCCTGTTCTCTGCAGCTGCAGAGCTCCCCCATCAGATAACCTCTGCCTCTATGCACTAATCACCTCATCAAAGCAGCTTGGCTGGCCAATCAGCAGAGGCTGCTAGAAAGATGGATGTTGGCTCACAGAAAAGAAAGTTCTATAACTTCTCATCTGTATTAGTTATGACAAATTCAACAGTGAAAAGTTGTTATATTTATCATTACACATCTTTGAAGTCCTTTAAATATTATTTTAGCTCACTCTAGTCAATACAGGTAATACAGTATTCCGATGTTAGCCTATGGAGCTAAAAGTGCTACAATGGAGACAAGCATTTGCAATGCAATAGGTCTCGCATTTATGCGAGTTTAAGCCATTGGCATTGTAAATGACAATGTCTCTTATTTATGTTTTTTAAAACCTACATAAAAGGCATTTTCATTTACAATGCTAATAGCTTAAACTCTCACTCTAAATGACTGCTACCTTTGTTGATAATCACTAGCAAGGTGGCTCATTTACTTAAGTGTGGAACAGCCAACTGGGCTTTCATCAATACGACATCAATAAACTGGTTAATTATGATTCCTGTTACGGACAATGCTCAGTCCTGCCAAAATATTGAGCATTAAATAATAAAATGAGCTGTCATTTGTTAAACCTAAGAACAATTTTTGCTGTTCTTAACACAAATGTCTAGACTTATAATACCTGTGTACTTGGAATAGCTATGTTTGACATAGGAAGTCTGGATCTGTACAATCTCTGCAGCTTGAGGGGCAGTCAAGACGCCAGCATTTACGAAGGACAATTTTAGACGGCCAGTACCCATGTGTTCTATTCCTACAGGCGTAGAGCCAATATGCTGCTGCAGGAGGTGAGGATATTTACATAACAGCAGATCGGACAAAACAACTAAGGTGAGTAATGCAAAACTGATGGCTGGTTATACAGATACACAACCAAGTAAGGACTTTCCACAACCACAGACTAGATGACACCACACGAAATCTTACAAGAAAAAGGTAGAGATGGCCTATGATGGAGCAACACGGTTAGAATCAAACTCTGATTACAATTCAACTGCCTCTGTAGTGCCCACGAAGCCATTTAAACAGAAAAACCAAGATACCTCTGCAGCGAACCATTACTTCCTCGTGCACAACCAATCCACCACTTCAAGTTCTATAGAAACAGAACCTCAGCCATACAGAAGCCCATTTGTACAGAATTGCGAGACAATTGACTATGGTACATCATTCAACTCACTGTAACCAAAACCAACCATCCTTGCTTTAGTAAACGAGTCACTACAACTCTTCTGCCATCCATTTCAGAAACGGATTGACTCAGTAGCCATAAGGTTACAGAACCTCTCGATGGCTACTCATTTTCAACATCTGGACAGGTGTGCCACTTCATTCAACACGTTCACTTCCATGTAACACCTCATTCACAGGTGCACTAGCTACAGATGCAGTCACGCAAGAACACCTTTTTGTATCCAAACTACAAAGACATACTCCATACAGAAGCCACACCACCACCAGCGGCAAGTACCTTGCAGAGTAGGTGGAATGAAGCTGTCACACAGGGGGTTACATAAGGGCAGCGCTGCCGTGGCATCGGCCGATGGAAGTTTGCTGTGCCTACGGTACTCCATTCGAAAACGAGGAGCTTATCGACGAAAAGTGCCAATGAGCCAACGCAATACCTGTGCAGCCCGCTGACCAACATGTAAGACTGCGGACCCTGTTCAATTTTGTCTGTTTAAGAGTCATTTTCAGCATCCCTTCTTTTCACGAGGCATGCTTACATTCATTCATACACACACAAGTACCGCCAGTGACACGAGCAACCCCTGCTGCAGGACCTAATGCGTTCAGCCTGATCGTGTTATTAAACACATAGCCAATGAAAGTCGAGATGTTGCACACAAAAAAAAAGTAAGGCACTCGCCCGCTTCCTCCATCTTAATTAAATATAAAACGCAGCTGCCGGAAAGCACCCGGCCGTACTGGCAAAGCAATTTTGAGGTCGGAAGAAGCGGGCGAGTGCCTTACTTTTATACACAGGGCTCCCGCTTCCACAGAATGCATAGGCATGGTCGACGTTTTGTAGTTTTAATTAGAGGTCTTTATGTAGCGAAAACCTGTCTTTCAAGCATTGCACAGAGGAGCTTGGGGTTATATTACGTCATATAATGTTGGCTAAAGTATAGAACAACACTTACAAAACCACAGCTCAACAGAGAGCTATGTTAGAGAGTGCAACATTTACTTGGTAAAAGGGGACTCTTAAAAAGCATAGGGCAAAGGAAACAAAATTCAATCGCTGGCTAGTGGTCATGAAAGGAAGGAAAAATCTGCAATGCCCAGTGGAAGAGGTCACGTAGAAAGGACAGGGGGAGGGGGTGGGTGGTGGAAGTGTTGATGCCTTTAAACATTCAGGAGTCTTAAGCATCAGAAGGAAAATTAAAATAAACCTTCTAAATTCGTGATAATGCGTTAGAGCACAACATTGATTCATTCTCACTGAAACCTGACTGACTGATTAACATACACCCACTCTATGCTTTAAGCGTAACGAAGCAATGCATGGTGATGCACCGCCATGGTGAAACTGGGCGCGAGGCAGGAAACAATCAAAGCACGCGCCGTGCTACATTTAAATCACAGCGCCAGGGAGGAAACAATAAAAATAAAATAAGCGGGCGCCGCGCGCCCATGCATATTTAATGTACAGTGCGTTTCTACCCGCTTTGATCCTGTATCTCCGGGGCACCCTCTCACGGGCAGTTTTGCCCCCCGTACACAGCAGCAGGAGCAGTAAAACCGGAGTGCCGTGATTACATTGCCACAAGCAACAATTAACAAAGAGTTCTCCAAAGAACAATTACCATGCTTTAAGCGTAACGAGTCTGTAATCAGGCAGTGCTGCTTCCGTAATAAACGGAAGTTAGCATCGGATCAACAGCCAATGAAAAGGCAGCTAAGAAGAGCGATGCCACAGTTAAACTAATGGGAAGACGGGACAATTTTCCCGGCAATGGGCGGAGTTTCACCCAATATACAGATTACTTGATGTCTCGGAGAGACAGCGCATGCGCGCTGCCTAGGCGAGACCTAAAAAACAACATAGGTAGTTTTTAGCTCACCAGGGCATATAAAGCATCTTTTAAAATGTCCCTGCTTATTTTTACATTGCACCCTACCCAGGGGCGACCTAGGGTAGACCTTAGGGGTGACTTATATGTAAAAATAAGGTAGTTTAATACTTTGGAAGTACCTTTAAATCCAAAATCGAATTTGCATGTAGTTTCAATTTAAAAGCAGCTTGCCAAGCAGGGCTGGCTTTTAAAATAACAGCTGGCAATACAGCAGTGCACATGTAAGTGTCTCAAAGCTGCTGGGCCTCTAAACTTACATGCCCTACCATAAACTAGGGATTTACAGGTAGGTTATCAGTGCCAATTGTAATTCCCCCTAATTACCATATACATTTTTAATCGGAACACTGGCCCTGGGCCTGGCTAGCAGAGCCCAGGGTGCAGTCAGTCAGTTAGCACTAGTGTGAGTCAAAACATGGGGGTGATCAGGGCAAAAAGGATGACTTTCTCACACACACCACTGTAGGCTTCTCCGGATATGGTCATTTGGTGCGCATCTCTAGCAGCTGCTTGACATTTTCATTCATCTGGTTACCACCCCTTGTATCCATGACGTCTGGGGCCCCTGTTTTCTAGTTTGCACCCCTGGCCTGTGTTGAGCATCTCTTGCTCTGGGCTGGTATCTTTGAATTATAGTGGATAGTTTTGTGTCTTCTGATGGGCATCCTTAGTATCTGATATGTAACAGGTATCCATGGCATCAAGTGGATTTCAGAATATAGGCTGGCCATATGACTGTGAATCTGCTTGGAAAGGTCTTATCTGGAAACAATTTGGAAGGTAGACGTGAAGAAATATGTTCTATATATTGAAAGAATACAAAGCTGTGTTAAATTGCATGATTATTCAAGCAGCCTATAAAACCTCTACATTTTTAGTCAACTCCTTCGGTATGTGAGGTGAGAATGTACCATATTCCCCCATCATTTCTTTCCTTGGCGAACCCCTTCCCAGAAACTACTTAGGGCGGTTCATCTTGCTTGGCATGCCATTCATGTTTTGGAACATATCACGAGTGCTCTTTCAGTACTAACTGTAGCATTTACGGCTAGTTATCCAATGTATTTAAAATGACTTAGTTAAATACAGCATCTACAATAACATTTCAAAATTTTCTCAGACTGAGGTCCACCCCATGTCCCACTGAAGGGGGTCAGGTACGCTCGCTTGCTTGACATTGCAAAAAACACGGGCCCGCCCCCTTGTCACCTGAGAAGAAAGGGAGCTTTGTTGGAAGTGTGGCGGCCATCTCTGCATTGACCTGCAGCGAATTCACAAGAATTCCAGACCCGTCACAAGTCCCTTCATAGTCGAAAGCGTTTCAAATGATGAAAGGAGGGCTACAAAGTCCCGCAACGCAACATAAAAGTGACAGCATGAGCTTTGATCAGCACATCAACTGAAAAACATTTATTTTGCTCTCCGATTTATTGTTTATATTTGCTGACAGTGACAGTTACTTGCCACAATTACATTTTGTCAGAGATGAAACTGAAAGATAAACTGAAAGAGACTATTTTTTAGCACAAAACGATCGTTCCCCCCTTATTACCCTAACTACAAATGTAGATTTAGTTTAAAGTTAAGATATCACTGAAAGAGTTTGATTTCTGTCGAACTGATCGCAAAATGTATGTGTGTTTTTTTCATTCTGCCTGGCTTTGATAGCAATAAAATAAAATGATTCTCCTGACCGGCCTGCACTGTGGTTTCCTCAAAATGAAAGGTACCTTGGCCTTGAAAACACATTTTTCTGGGGGTGCAGACTAAACACACTGATTAAGATGAGCAGTATACACACCCAAGCACTGGATCCCTTTATCCAATAATATTTATCAAGAGCTTTTTGTCCTGGCTGCACAATGGTTAATGCGAGACGAGCAGAAGAAAAGGTAATTTACTGCATGAGGTGGCACAGTGTTATGGTCTAGTCAGCCGCATAAATGCTCATTTCAGCTCAATCACAGCATGATAGCAGAAGGAGAGGTTGACTTGAGCGGCAGCCTGTTGTTCAATGCATGTCGGCTGTATGGGTGGTTGGCTGGATTTATGTCTGTAGTAGCTGTGGGATATGTCGACCTTATTTTGTCCTTTGTCTTAGGGCTGAAAGGGTGATCTGTCAGGCCCTGTTTAGGAAAGAATCTCGCCTATGATTTCATATTCTGCACATCTTGGTGATATCTACAGACTCACTCGCAGTTCTTTTACCTCTCTTGCTCTCATTCCATTACAACAACAAAGAGATATTATTGGAAAAAGACTCCTACTTAACACAGTGCTTCAAGTAATACATTTAATGTGTATTTTCCAAAGTAAAGCAAACATAACAGGTTCTTAATCAATATAGTTAACCAATTAATTAACCGGCAAAGTAATTTTATGTTACCTCCCACAAGAAAGAATTTACAATTTATCTTTTAATATTAATTGCATTGAAAAATTATTCAAAATTTAGTTGACTGAGGACATTGTTAATCAGTTTGAGGAAGTGATGTTCGATGTTTGACCTAATTTACCGAATACCGAAGGCTGTTAAATTTTACCCTTCACCGATGAATCAGGAAACTTCATCATATGTGAAGGTGGTGGGTGAAGTTTTCTGACTTCACCAAGGAAAAGTATAATAAGTCGCTCAAAGTACACACACACTGGGCTGGCTTGCAACAGCAGACAGAACCATCAGGGGGGAATGGCGGACATCATGTAGCTGAGAACAGCCATACAAACTATGTCAGAAGATGGTGCAGGGGCGGGAGCTCTGCTCTGTTCAGTTGGACTTGTGCAAAAAGGACTTTGCAGGAGAAGGAGCAGAGGATCACTGAGCCGATGACATGGCAGGTGGGACTTGGGGTCTAGAACTTTGCAAATGTGCACACTCCTGCTGATCATCATACTCCCGAAAGATAGTGCACAGGTGCCGAACTACATGCTGTGTGCAAGTATGCACTCATTCATTGCTCATATTGTGCACTAAATTACATGCTATTTAGTATGAAAAATGTTAGAACTAATGTTCTGAACTATAGAGACTTATAAAGTTTTACCCTTCACCGTGAAAGTCGGGAAATTTCGCTCAGCACGAGGATGGGTGAAAAAAAACCTGTGTTGGGGAATGCGATAGTCATCCAACAAGAAAGGACATTGATACTAGAGACCCATTAAATTATGTTCCAAAATGATTCAAAACCTTGTAATCAGCGAACGTCTGGATACCTGGATGAAGGAGGTGTGGCCTAGAAGGACTAGGAATCAAATTGGCGAGGGCTGTTGTGGATATCTAATTGCCCAGGTGCAGGGCTGGGTGTTTAACAACTTTCTGAATTTGAAATGGTCATTTTCCTTTTCCAGTTGTGAGGGTAGGGAATTCCATAGGGAGGATCCTTTGACATGACAAGAAGGAACACTATGCCTCTTATGACAGTCAGGTAATTAATGGTCCCTGAAAGCTCTGGTCTTATGATGAGGGACAAACATTATTTTTAAGATAAGTAGAGAAAGCTCATGTAGCATCTTGTATAGGAGGTAGGAGACCACTATTTCTTTCATTTCCAGGGCCACTGTAATGTGATCGTGTTGTTCCAGGCACAGGGACGAGTGAGCTGTATAATTTGGACGATCTGGAGTTAGAGAGAGAGATGCTGGCCACTGATATGGTATTTCAATTAGGCCTGGGCGGTAAATTCCGTTCCGCTCGCGGAATTTGCGGAATTTGGGAAATTTCGCGTTCCGCGGAGAACGCGGAATTGCCAAAAATTCCGCGATCCGCGGCTTTGCGGAATTTTTTGCTTGTTCACGCTTTCAAAGTGCATCGCGAACGGGCGGAAAAAGCAATTCCACGTGTTTGCGGAACTTTTGCGTGCTCGCGGAGATTTTTTACTGTTTCGCGGAACTTTGCGTAACGCGACTACGCAAATTCCGCCCACCCCTAATTTCAATAGCCCCAGCAGGACATGACCACTGCAAGCCTTAGGGGGGTTTTCTGAAAGCAGTGGGTCACTAGCAAAATGCATTTTAGCAGATGTAAATGGTGGAATGCTAATTTGGAAACTGCCTTTATTTGAGAGGTAAACGATCACAGCCAAAGAACACCCCTAAAATGAGTGCTTGTCCCACAAGGATTTGGGGAGGGGAGGCAGGGTCAGTTTCTCTGACCAGTCTAGATGGAAAGAGGCATGCTTGAAAAGGCTGAGGAGCAGGATTTAAATTCTGTCACTTCTTTGGCGAAGCCAATTGTTCCACATCTAACAATGCACCTGTGTAAGACAAGTGGACAATTTGAAATGGGTGCTTGGCTGTATTCAAGCTTCTGGTGGAACTAAGTGTCATCAGCATACTGTGATATCCAATGTTGTAGGAGTCTAAAATGTCAGCAATGTTAGCAAATGGTGATATGTAAGTGATAAGCAGCATCTGTCACAAGGCCAACCTTGGGGTACACTGCATTTGATGTCAGCTAACTGAAGATGAAAGCCCCCCATTGAATTAATAGGCGCTGTTTTGTATGAACAAGGCAAACCAGACAGTATTGTTCTTCTGATGCCAGCCAAAGTAGACAGTCTTTCAATTAGCATCTTAGGTTCAATGGTGTTACAGGCTGCCGAAAGGTCTAACAGGATCAATCCACAGGGTTGGCCCAGATCTAAATGGAAATGATTAAACATATCCTCAGTATGCTCTGGAAATGTAGCATAATCTTCCTTGATGTGTGAGAATGAGTGGCACACAGCAAAAATAACACTTCCTCAGTTTATACAAAGAACATTTCTTTTTAAACTCTGTTTTGATTATATTTTGGAGTCAATATTATTGTTCCAAAAGATCTGAAGGTACATTTTTCGATCACATATTGTGGCATTGTGCTAGCCTACGGAGGACATCAAATAGTTTCTGTTGATTTTTTAGGATTCCACGTATCTCAACTTAACCACATTATTTATTTTGTACTGCCATAGTTTTATATCAGTTGGAAGTTTTATCTTCAGCTCCGCAGCCAGATCTTCATTTGTGCTGATGACACACAACATAGTTCCTTTTGGACCTATTCACATTGTTGATCAATAGTGCGAAACTTGAAATTACATTTTCACGGCAGCTCACTTTCTACTGAGCACGGTTTGTAAGCAAGCCCTCCTGGAGATTTCAGAAATTTGTTTCAATACGAGAATGTGAGAAATACATGTAATGGTGTTAAAACCACAGTTGTCCAAATCTATTGGCACAAAAGTCACAGGTTATAGCAGGAAATATTTTCACTATTCCAATACTCCAGAGTCTGCCAAAATACAGAGAATTATTGCTAAATGTCATGATATGAAACATGCATATCAGAAATTAAGTGGAATACATTTTGTGCACTCTGGCAAAGCAGTGCATATCTTGTACACAATATCTCACTGAGAAAAGCAGAGATTTAACAAACTACGTGCCATATTTAGGACTCTTATGGCGCAGGCTAGCGCAGCAAGTTTTTGTCCTTTCTACTTGTGCTGGAGCCGTTTTGGAAGCCTAGAGCCAACGCAGGCACCCTTTCAATAGGGTGCAAGGGTGCCTGTGTTTTAGGCAGGATTGTTTTTGTGCAGTAAGGGGCTCCTTCCAACACAAAAAATCCTTAGAGGTTTTTCTCCTCTTTCTTTGTATGTTGCAGAAAGCAGTTCGCATAGAAAGAGGAAAAAACAAGAAGAAATAAAGACATTTCTTCCTCGTTACACCTCACCTGGGGAGGCAAATCATGTTGGCGTATTCCCAGATTTCAAATGAGAATGATAGCTTTCAAACCTTCTTGTACTCATAGCAATGTTGCGGCGTGCTGACTGATTGCGTGCTCTGCCCCAAATAGCACGCATGAATGATTAACTATATGTATGACACGTCCTCACGCGCCAATAATCAGACGCACTGCCTGGTAGCAAAATCTTTTTCTTTACAATAAACCAATGTTTATCCAACCCACCAACAACATAAACCCTATAAAGCTGTACCTTTCAGGCTGTGACCGGCAACATAATCACCTCCTCCACACTCTCTACAACCACCAACTTGCTCCTTCACCTCGATGTTACCATCAGACACTTTACACGTGAAAACCAATTATTTCAAACTACCGTGGAGGTGTGGCGCGCCCACGTGACTCAACGCAGGTTCAAACCATGAACCTTAATGAAATATGTGCCCCGCCCCTCTACTAAACAGTGCACTCCTCACTAGTGTTGTAAACACAAAATCAACCTATACAAAAAATTTATTAATGCCCTCTTTGTTCCATTTTCAAACCCACCAAAAAACGTTTTTTGGTGGGTTTGAAAATGGAACGAAGAGGGCATTAGTTAATTTAGTAACATCGAGGTAAAGGAGCAAGTTGGTGGTTGTAGAGAGTGTGTAAGAGGTGATTATGTTGCCAGTCATAGCTTGAAAGTTATAGCTTTATAAGGTTTATGTTGTTGGTTACGGGGTCCAGATTAGGCAAGCACACATTGGTTTTCAGAAAAGGGTGGATTTACACGCTTTATTTAATTTTTCGTATGACTGTCTATGAAGATGAGTGGGGGAAATGAGTATTAATTCATGTCAGAATCAGTTAGGTTAAAACACAGAGATTAATATTTATCTGACAGTATGTTTTTCTAATGAGTCCAGTCTTATGGGAACTGAGTAGAATGTTTGATTCCTTTTATTCTAGTGATCCCTGACGAAGGGCTGTAGAAGCCCGAAATGCATTGAGGGAAAACATATGAGGCCAACCACGATGAATTGTTAATCCCTATGTGCCACTGATAAGGCCTGAATGGGCATGCCAGCGGCATTTGAAACAAGCATTTGCAATGCAATCGGTCTCACCTTTGGGACCTTATAAGTATTAACGAATCCGTAATTTTCTGTGCAAAGTGGTTTACGGCTTCAAGTGACAGACAGCGTAAGAGAAGCTGTGCGCCCCTAAAAGTTAGTGCAACTAGAACAGAGGCCCAGTCAATTAGTTATGCTGCATATTATGTGGCATGGAGCCTCCCTTCAGATGGACGGGTTTGCACGCCGAGTGAAGGAGGCACCAGTTCGGTACAGTGGGATGATGTCTACATCTGCATTTGTGAATTCATGCTTTTCATTAACCAGCACACTGCTCATACAAGCATACACTCACCCGGGTAATGGCATGCTGGGGGTACTTGCACGTGTGCACACGCAGGATTTTACCGTTTGGAAGGGAATGCGTGAGCCCCAATGCCTGAGAGGGGTATGAAGGGTAGGAAGGTAGGTTAATGCTTGTGCTGCAGAGATAGTAAAAGGGTGCAATCCCGGCAAGATCGCACAGCAGGGCCTCTTTTTTTTAGGCTCTTGGTTAAAGGTCAAATGCTAGTTAGTGCATTAAGGTGTCTGATGCAGAGGTCTGTGTGCAACCTATGGGTCTGAAGATCCAATCCAATGAAAACGACACCATGGGCTAATGCACCAAAGCATCGCGGAATAGCAAAGAAAACAAGACACTATAAATTAACATGAACAAAACAAAACAAAACAAGAGCAATTATCAGGAGGAAAAAAAAAGCGAGCCTGGCATCTTAATAAAACAAGAAAGTAGCCACTGTTTACACACTTGATGGGAACGGGCTGTTGACACGGCTATATGGAAGTGCGTTTGTTGCAGTCTGGCCAGATCTATGGCGCAAAGTGTGGGCGAGGGCGCAGAAGGAGCTGCGTCGAGTTGATCCACATGGCATGCGCTCTTTGGTTCACGTACAAAGCAGCAGCGGGCACGAAGCCTGCACCCCTGCCAGGGCTGCGAGTTCACTGGCCGAGAGTCCGGGCCCCAGCAAGCAGCCATTGTTTGCTTTTCGTTCTTCAGCCAAGCAGGTTGGGCACTGAGTGGGCTACGAGGAGCCCGGGGAAAGCACTGGGAAAATTGCCGGAGGTTAGAGGAGCAGGGAACAGAGGTGGAAAAGACGAGGCAGGATGATGGTGGGGGTTGGGTTGAGATATTCAGAGGAGCTACAATTGCCATTGATATGGATGCCATATTTTCAGCCTGCGTTTTCTTACGTGCTCGGAGGCATGCAGCCGCTGTGAACGGCATATATCTACATACACTCTTCAGCTTCAGTGGAAAGACAGACTCTGCGTGCCTTACAGAGACAGGCATGGCCTAACATGCTGCAGACGGCGCCAGAGACCACTCCCTCAACACTAGTACGGGTACGAGCTGGTGGCTGGCTGGAAGCATCAGCGGTGACATCTCGGAGGGGAGCTGGGGATAGGCAAACACGGCACAGGGAGACCAGCCTAATATAAATTAAACAACAGCGTGCCGCGAGTGGTGTGTGCAAGCGCTGGAAACCAAACACCCTTCTATCCACATCACTTCCTGTTTTTCCTCGTGCTAGACTTTTCGCGCATGCGTACGATGTAAGGCAATGCAATAGAACTCGCATTTATGCGAGTCCTATTGCATTTGAAACGGGAGTGCGGGCGGGCAAAAAGGCACAAACGGGAGTGCGGGGGGATGGTGGTGGCCAGAGAAGTCACGGACTGCGAAAGGGGAGGGGGTGAGCCACGGGAACAAAATTGTTTTTAAAGTAAAGGGGCCGATAGCCATGGCAGTATACAAATGACGATATGGCCTTCAGGAGGAGGGACTAACAAGCCGAAAACCAATCAGAAGGCAGCATTTAGGATATAAGCCAATCAAAAAGATGGGCGGAGAGTTGGCGGAGTTTAGACGAAGCTTCCCCGCTATAGTATATACTACATGCCTCGCAAAGCGAGCAGCGCATGCGCTGCAACGCTAGGCGAGACCTAAAAATGTGGAATAATGCTGCCTTTCAAGTGAATGGATAAAAAATGGATGAAGTTGAAAATATAAATAAAGACATGGATTAAATTCAGATTATTGGATGAACATTGGTTTATTGTAAAGAAAAAGATTTTGCTACAAGGCTGTGCATCTGTTTATTGGCGCGTGAGTATTCCCAGATTTACCAGGTTTGGTAAAGCTCGCAATGCTTCAAAAACCATGGGAGTTGCGTGGGAACAACCACACAACACCCATGGAATGCCTCCCTTGCTCAGAGAAATGCACCGCAGCGATTTGTGCTACATTGAATTACTCCATATTTTTTAAGCCATTCAAAGCCATGCAAAGTGGCTTTGCGTGGCTTCAAAAATATGATTTTAGGTTTGTGTCACACTTGCACCCTCTTGCGAGGTGCAATAGTCACGCAAACCGTATTCTAAATATGACCCTACCTCTATAAATTGATCCATCCTTATTTGAATGTACATTTACAGGACTCACACTTAATGCACCCCAATACTCAGACATTCTCAGATGTCTCATAATACCCAACTATTCTGACATCCAGCAGTCATACCACTGCTGAGACACCCACAAATTTCTCACAATGCACCAGTTGTGACTGCTAAACTTTGGAGGTGCTCGAGCATAGATACATGCAAAGCACGCAATGTGAGCTATTTCAACCTTTTCCAAGTGGAATTAATTTGAGGAAGATGGAGAAATTAATACAAAACAGTGGAACAAGTATGCATTTTACAGCATTTTACCCCTTTTGCAAAACCAGCTGCATCATCTACAAAGGCATCATGACCAGCATCCAGCTCTTCTTGCAGACAAGCTCAGTATCTCTTGCGGTTCTCGGCACACCTGCAGCTAAGATGCCATCAGCCTGCAGGCTAAGAAGTGAAAAAAGTAGAAAATCAAGACAGCAAGCCTTTTCCATCTATGCGCCCAGGATCTGGAACAACACACCTGTATTGATCAGGACCACACTAACACTGCTTCAATTTAGGACAGGGTTGAAGACGCACCTCTCTAATTTTACATTACACAGCAACAGCAGTCCACCATTCAGCTACTTCTTCTATTGCTTGTTGACTTAAGGCTTGTCTTTATCTCTCTACAGTGCTCCTCTGCCTTTTTCCTACTCACGCACTATAGAAATAGCACATTCATAAATATATAAATACATAAGTGACTTCTGATTTTTTTAAATTCAAAATCATGGATAGTTAAATTATCAACCAATTTTATAGAGGCATCAAGAGGAACTTCAAACTAAAGATTGAAATTTCCTAATAATGCACATTTCTTTTTTAAAGGTGCAAACAATAGAAATTCTTCTGTAAACGCAGAAATAGGATTAAGAAAAAAATCAGTGGGGTCTTTTGACTAACATAAAGAAAATAGGTGATGAAGCTACATATAAGATTACTGTGAACGCCTCGCTGCTGGCTGTCAGGCTAAATGTGAGTACTTGAATGGGGAGATTAAAATGAGAAATTATCGCAATTCCATTCCCTGTTGTAAAAGTACTGTTATGATGGAAAGCTGTGAATCCTTTTGGTTAAATGTTGTTAATATAAGGGCTACCATCTTATGAAGGACAGGTCTCTGTAAGGAATAAATGGAGAAGATTGTGTTGAGTAATGAGAGCAGAAACTCAAAACGATGCTTGGAGCATGAGACACATTTCAAGGCATTTAAGGGGAAATTTCCTAGTGAAACCCTTGATTGGGGTTATAATTCCCTCTAATTATGATCCCAAGAAACACTAATTGAGTTAAACATCTTCTCAGTTTTAAGCATTTGCTTAATGTCAACAGACAGCGAGGAGAAGCAGGACATCAGAGAGCGACGGTCCTCGTGAGAATAAACCAAGTTGTAATCCTTATTCTCACAATATTCTGGAGTAGAAATGGTAGCATAGCTGGTGGATAGCGGCATTCGCGCACATACAGCTGCAGACTGGCTTTCCCTCGGAGTACCTTTCAGTGTGCCAGAAGCTGTGCGCGACCACTGTGCGAATGTAGTGCTGCCTGCCTGGTTTATAGAGCTAATCCCTCCCAACATGCTCAACAGCACTCCTAGAGTGCCAGCCAAGATGGTGTTTAAACATGGCCCTAAGATGACAGATCATCAAAAAATTAAAACAAACAGACAGCTTAAACAAACCCTTTATTATACTCCAAACACAAAAATAAAATCAAAGTATGAACAATTAAACTTACAGAATTGTGATGTTATCTTGCTGGGTGAATGTTCTTTTGTTTACTTTAGTTCAACCTATGTAGCTACATTTAAAGTTTCTGTGACACACAGTAATTTACCACTGTCTAAGAAAGTAAAATTACCCTGCTACACTCTTCTATTATTTAAGACCACAGTAATCCATAAACTTTGGCAGAGACTAGGGGTCCGATCACAATACATTTTCGACTGGTGCTACTTCAAGTCCTTGATGGTAAATTAAAGCAGTACTAGTTTCAAACATCTTTCATCTCGTATTATGAAAATAGGATTCTGAAGGTGATAACATTTGACAAGAATGTCTGTGCGCATTTTTTGTGAGCTATTTTGTTGAGTTGGTAAAGTGTTCCTTTGATTTATTAGCCTCCTTTTTTTGTGCTTGTTAGATTTGGGGGTCTCTAGTTGGCATAGGTAGGTACCTGTGACAAATAGGGACCCTTGCGTCTAGTCAGGGTGAGGGGCTACACTCCTAAAATAACCCCTGCTCACCCCCTTGGTAGCTTGGCACGAGCAGGCAGGCTTATCTCAGAGGCAGTGTGTAAAGCATTTGTGAACACATACAGTAATACAGTGACAACACTACAGATGGACACCACACAGGTTGTATTATAAAAATAGTATTTTTATATAGACTTAACACAAGACCAAACGACAAAAATCCACAATACTGTACTCAAAAATAGACTTTAGAATGTTATAAAATAGTTCAGTTCTCTCAAGTTGTAGATGCGACACTTTACTCTCAATGTACCTTGAATGCGTAACGCCAAGAAAACAAAAAGGGTCGCAGGGAAGGTGATGCGTCGGTTCCTTACACTGAGGGGAGTGGATGCGTCGGTTCCTTACTGCTGTGCAGGGGAGTTGATGCTCGCTTCCTTACTGTGTGGGGAGGTGATGCGTCGGTTTCTTACTGCTCTCCGGTGCGATGCGACAAGATGGCACCTCGATGCGATACTCTTCTCCGGGGCGATGCGATAAAAATGGCGTCTTGACTGCGATGCGACAACGTTGGTGCGATGCGTGCACGCCCGACGGCCGTGCGGCGACTCAATGATCTTTGGAGCCGCGACAGGCCCTGCGACGCGCTTCTCCGGTGATGCGACGATGTCCTCTGTGGCAGCGTCCCGCTTCTCCGGCGATGCGCCGCGCTTCGGCGATGCGATGATGACAGCGGCGTCTCGCTTCCTCGGCGATGCGATGACAGCGGCTGCAGCGGCAACACGCTTCTCGTTGTTGCGTCGCGCTTCCAGCTCCCAGCGACACGCAGTCTCTCAGAAGGCCCAGCACAACAGCAGGCACTTCAATTCCCAGCAAGGGAATTCAGGGGGGAGCTGGTTGGTGAAGTCTTGTATCCCTGAGACTTCAGGCAGGAGGCAAGCTCTAGTTCAAGCCCTTGGAGATTCTTCTTCAAGTTGATGGAAAGCACACTCAGTCCTTTTCTCCTTTCTTTGGCAATGAAGCAACCACTGCAGGCCAACCCCCAAACACACAGCACAGGGGTAGTCTCCTCCTTCAGCTTCCTGGTTCTTCTCCTCAGCAAAGGTTCATCTTGATTCCCAGAAGTGATCTAAAGTTCTTGGGTCTGGGTCCCAATATTTATACTACTTTTCTCTTTGTTCTCTGAAGGCAGAGAGGCCTTTGCCTAGTCCAAAACCAGTTCTGGTCAGTCCTGGAGCACTTTGTTGACAAGACTCCTTCTTTCCTTTCACAGTGTAGGCCAGGGACATCAGACACACCACAGGAGGTGGAGCCAGCATTGTGGAGGAAAGGCACAGCCCTATTCAGGTCCCAGCTGCAACTCCTCCCTCCTATCTGCATGCAGATCTCTCTATTCAGCCCTGTGCTGACTCACCCTGTCTCCTGGAAGCCCCCAGCCCCTGTCACTCAAACTCCAGACAAGGAATACACAACCTAGCAGAGGCAGGCTTGGATAGTTAGGCAAGAAAATACCTACTTTCTAAAAGTGGCATTTTCAAACACAGAATGTTAAAACCAACTTCACTAAAAGATGTATTTTATCATTCTGAGTTCAGGCGTACTAAACTCGAATTTCTACCTGGTTCCCTGAGTCAGTTAGGATTATAAGATGTAATAATCTAACTGCCCATTCTGGCCTATGGGGAACAGGTAGCCTTGCAATAGTGAAAAACGAAAATGGCTGTAATTCACTATTAGGACATGCCACACACACCAGGGCATGTCCTACCTTTTACCTAAAATGCACCCTGCCCTTGGGCCTACCTTAGGGGTGACTAATATGTATAAAAGGGAAGGTTTAGGGACTGGCAAGTGGGTACACTTGCCCAGTCAACATGGCAGTACCAGACTGCCCACAGGCTCTGCAATGGCAGGCCTGAGACACACTTTACAAGCTGCTCCGGTGGGTGGCACAACCAGTGCTGCAAGCCCACCAGCAGCATTTGATTTACAAGCCCTGGGCACACGCAGTGCACTGTACTAGGGTCTGACAGTAAGCCAAACAAGCCAATCATGGAGTCACTAATCCATACATCAATTTACCATAGGGAGCACTTGCACTGTGGCACTGAACAGCAGTGGCACAGTGCCCAAAAGCATCTAAAACCAGCAAAAACATAAGAGGCAACAGCAAAAATGGAAGGGAGACCCACGCCAATGGTGCCAGGTCTAACACGTGTCCCCTCCAGCTGAAATGTGGGGAGAACTACCCTACCTCCGGGGAGTTCTCATCACTAAGGCGGAAAAATCTGGACAGACCATCCGCATTGGCGTGTTCTGTACCAGGGCGGTGTTCCACCGTAAAGTCCATCCCCTGTAGGGATATGGACCACCTCAACAGCTTTGGATTCTCACCCCTCATCTGCATCAGCCATCTGAGGGGCCTGTGGTCTGTCTGAACCCGGAAGTGAGTCCCAAACAAGTATGGTCTCAACTTCTTCAGTGCCCAGACCACAGCAAATGCCTCACGCTCAATTGCACTCCACCTCTGTTCCCGTGGAAGTAACCTCCTACTGATGAAGGCTACAGGTTGGTCTAGGCCCTCCTCAGTAATCTGTGATAGAACAGCCCCCACACCATGCTCTGAAGCGTCTGTTTGCACAATAAACTCTTTTGAGAAGTTGGGTGCCAGGAGCACGGGCGCCGTGCACATGGCAGTCTTCAGGGCATCAAAAGCTCTCTGACAGGTGTCACTCCAAATCACTCTCTTGGGCTGCTTCCTGGAAGTCAGCTCTGTCAAGAGTGCAACAATGCTGCCATACCCCTTGACAAACCTCCTGTAATACCCAGTGAGTCCTAAAAAGGCTCTCACCTCTGTCTGGGTCTTGGGGGTTCCCAAGTCAGGATGGTCTCAATCTTGGGTTGTAGGGGCGCCACCTGGCCGCTCCCAACCTGGTGTCCCAAGTACACCACGGAACCCTCCCCGATCTGGCACTTACTCGCCTTGATCGTGAGGCCTGCTCTCCGCAGCGCCATCAACACTTCCCAGAGGTGGCGCAGATGTTCTTCCCAACTGGCGCTGAACACTGCAATGTCATCCAGGTAGGCGGCACTGAACTCTTCCAGTCCAGCCAACACCTGGTTGACCAACCTCTGAAAGGTGGCAGGGGCATTCTTCATCCCAAAGGGCATAACCCGGAATTGGCAGTGCCCATCTGGTGTGGAGAATGCTGACCTCTCTCTTGCCCCATCAGTCAAGGCGATCTGCCAGTACCCAGACGTTAAACCAAACGTGCTGAGGTACCGGGCAGCCCCTAACCGATCAATGAGCTCATCAACTCTGGGGATGGGGTGCACGTCAGTCCTGGTGACTGAATTGAGCCCTCGGTAGTCCACACAGAACCGCAGTTCTGGTGAGACACCCGGTGCTGCAGCCTTTGGGACCAAGACCACTGGGCTGGCCCAAGGACTGTTAGAGGACTCAATCACCCCCTACGCAAGCATCTTGGAGACCTCCTCCTTGATGCAAGCTCTCACCCTGTCAGTCACCCTGTAAGTTTTGTGCTTGACAGGAGGACTGTCCCCAGTGTCTACATCATGGATGCACCAATCAATGACACTGGGAATCAGGGAGAACAGGTCAGAAAACTGTCCCAGCAACTGGTGACAGTCATTCTGCTGCTCAGGGGTCAGAGTGGAAGAGAGGTTCACTCCATCCACTGACCCATCTTGCTCTGTTGCAGACAGGAGGTCAGGAAGAGGCTCAGTCTCCTCCTCCATTCCAGCATCTGTTGCTAGGAGCATGCCCACTTCGGACCTCTCTAAGTGGGGCTTCAGGCGGTTGACATGCAGGACCCGTAAGGGGTTCCTGGGAGACCGCAAGTCCACCAAGTAGGTAACCGGACTCTTGCGCTCCACCACCTCAAATGGTCCGGTCCACTTATCCTGGAGCGCACAGGGCTCCACTGGGGCCATGACCCACACTTTCTGACCAGGCTGAAGCACAACCAGAGTGGCATTCTGGTCGTACCACTGCTTCATCTCCTCCTGGCTGGCTTCCAGATTCGCCTCAGCGAGTTTTCTGAATCGCCTAGTTTGGTTCCTAAAGGCCAGCATGTAGCTATATACATCCTGGGGAGGTTTCCTGGGAGATTGCTCCCAGCCTTCCTTGACCAAACTCAAAGGTCCTCTCACTGGGTGTCCATAGAGAAGCTCAAAGGCACTGAACCCTAGAGATTTCTGTGGCACCTCACGGTAAGCAAGGAGAAGGCATGGTAAGAGGACGTCCCACTTACGCCTCATGGGTTCCTCAAGACCCATAATCATGCCTTTGAGGGTCCGGTTGAATCTCTCAACCAGCCCATTACCTTGGGGGTGGTAAGGAGTGGTGAACTTGTAGGTTACACCACAATCCTGCCACAGGGACTTCATATACTTGGAAATGAAGTTGGTACCTCGGTCTGACACCACCTCTCTGGGAAACCCCATGCGGGAGAAAATCCCCATCAGTGCACGTCCCACCACGGGGGCTGTCACTGTCCTGAGAGGGATGGCTTCCGGGTACCGGGTGGCATGGTCCACCAAGACCAGGATGAACCTGTTGCCCATGGCTGTCTTGGGATCCAGAGGCCCCACAATGTCAATGCCCACCCTTTCAAAGGGGGTGCTGACCACAGGGAATGGCTGGAGAGGAGCCTTGCGCTTCCTCCCACTCTTTCCACTTGCCTGGCAAGTCTGACAGGTCCTGCAATGAGTGTCTGAACTCTTGCGCATTTGGGGCCAATAAAAATGGGTGACAAGCCTTTCAAAGGTCTTGTCCTGCCCCAAATGTCCTGCTAAAGGCACATCATGAGCCAGCCCCAGTAGGAAGCCTCTGAAGCGCTGGGGTACCACCAGCACACGGGCTGACCCAGGCTCAGCAACCTTAGGCTCACTACACAGGAGACCATTCTCCCAGTAGATCCAATGTGATCCAGACTGATCACCTGCTGCCTGGTTTGCAGCCTGCTGCCGCAAACCCACAAGAGAAGGGCACTTGTTCTGCTCCTCACAGAACTCTTCCCTGGAGGGACCTCCTTCCTGCTGCCAATGGGTCAGCTCAGGCAGGTCTCCCAGTTCAGCAATCTCTTCCCCAGTAGGCTCCAGGGCATCCCCCTCAGGGTCCGCCTCCTCCTGGGCCGTGGGAACCTCCTGGGCCGGTTTCCCGGGCCCCCTACCTCTTCTCTTTAAGGCAGGCACCTGGGCCATTTTCTCAGGCTCCAGGTCCTCTTGAACACCCTTACTGGCTGTCATAGACCGAGTGGTCACGCAGGCCCACTCAGGCAAACCCAACATCTCTAAATGAGCTCTCCGCTCCACCTTAGCCCAAGGGGAGCTCTCCAAATCGTTACCTAACAGACATTCAACAGGCATGGCTGGCCTCACAGCTACTTGAAGAGTCCCTGAGACCCCCCCCACTCAAAGGGAACCTGTGCCACCTTGCAGTGGCTCTCTGTGTTGTCAGCGGCAACAACTGGGTAAAATGCATTTGGGACTACCTGCTCTTCAGACACCAACCGACAACTGATAGCTGTCACACTGGCTCCGGTGTCTCTAAGAGCTTCCACCCTCTTGCCATTGATGGTCACCCACTGCCTGTATTTTTTAGTGTTCAGGCAGTTGGGTCCTGGGGACCACCTCACAGTCTCCTAAAGAGACAAGGGACATCTCTGCAGGACCCCACCCACCTTGGGCACCCATCTCCTCCCCCAGGGCTACACTAGCCAACTGCCGGGGTGGTGCACCAGTGGGTGCTGTCTTCCCATACAAGGGACATCTAGCATCATAAGAACAGTGGCCTACTAGACCACACTTAAAACAGGTCTTGGGCCCTTTGTGAACAGGTTTATCTGTCGGGCCACTGCCTTCTTCTCCGGGGGAGGCTGGGAACCTTTCCCTTGGTTCCCTTGGGGATTACTTTGGGGCCCTTTCTGGAACTCCCTCTGTTTACCCTTGTCCCCCCCACTCTTCTGCTGGGGACCCTGCCCACCTTTGGCGAAGTCTCCCACATGACCCTTTGTGACCCGGGTGCTCACCCAGCGGTCCGCCTCCTCAGCAAGCTTCCTAGGGTTAGTCAGCTTGCTATCAATAAGATGCTGGCGTAGCTCTGGAAAACAGTTATTTGACAAGTGCTCCCATGCAAGCAAATCATAGAGCGCCTCAAAATTATCCACTTTGCTACCCTTCACCCAACCATCCAATGCTCTGCAAAAGAAAGACACATATTCCACCCAAGTGGTAGACTCCAGTTTTCTGCAATTTCTAAACCTTTGTCTATATAGCTCTGGGGTCAAACCAAATCTGGACATTAGGGCTCCCTTCATGTGGGTATAGGACATTTGCTCCTCTGTAGGCAAATCCAACAAAGTGTCCCTCTCATCACTAACAAAGCGGCCCCACAACCCCGCTCCCCAATCCTTCTCAGGGACCCGGTGGGCCAACATTGCAGCTTCATAAGCCCTAAACCACTGACCAATATCCTCATTCTTGTGTAAATCTTTAACTACATCTTTGGGAAAATAGGTTCTTGCTTCTACATGCACTGGCGGTGTGCTGCCACCAGAGGGAGGAACCTCTACCTTCTTGGCCTTGAGTTCCAATTCCCTCAATCCTCTCTCATGCTCAAAATGCATTCTCTTTTCCTCTAAGGCTAACTTCTTCATTTCTAACCCCATCCCAAGCTCTATTTTCTTGCTCTCTATGTCTTTCTGACCATCCATTTTGAGCCTAGCTAGCTCCAATTTATGCATCCTCTCCCTTGCTCTGTCCTCCAACCCTGTGGAAGAAACACTGCTGCCCGCCCCTGAAGGTGCTTTCCCTCCAGTTGGGCCCACTGGCCCCTCAAGGTGCTCATTTAAATCCTCTGCCTCCATTACTGGCTCCTCA
Organism: Calotriton arnoldi; assembly: GCA_963921515.1. Taxonomy (NCBI): domain Eukaryota; kingdom Metazoa; phylum Chordata; class Amphibia; order Caudata; family Salamandridae; genus Calotriton; species Calotriton arnoldi. The sequence continues at coordinate 672,914 of CAWUFW010004422.1, forward strand.
GGATGCTCACTGGCATACCTAGATTCTACCCAGGCCCTCAGCGCCTTTTGGTATTCCTCTTTCCTGGTGAGGCCTTTCACAGAGATTTTAAATTTCTTGCACAAAGCTTTGAGATAAGGCACAGTGTAAGTATCAATTCTCTCTTCTTCCAAAACAATGTCTACAGATACTATGGATGCTGTCTTGCTCATGGTAGCAAAAAGACTGGCAGTTCTCAAGAATCAAAAATAGAAAAGAAGTTCCAAGGAAAAATTCTCAAAAAGTATGTGGTCGCGTTATGGTCTGCACTCACTAGTAGTGTACACCAATCACTGTATATGAATCACAAATGCAAGTCCAACTCCTCACCGCTGACCACCAATGTTAGATTTGGGGGTCTCTAGTTGGCATAGGTAGGTACCTGTGACAAATAGGGACCCTTGCGTCTAGTCAGGGTGAGGGGCTACACTCCTAAAATAACCCCTGCTCACCCCCTTGGTAGCTTGGCACGAGCAGACAGGCTTATCTCAGAGGCAGTGTGTAAAGCATTTGTGAACACATACAGTAATACAGTGACAACACTACAGATGGACACCACACAGGTTGTATTATAAAAATTGTATTTTTATATAGACTTAACACAAGACCAAACGACAAAAAACCACAATACTGTACTCAAAAATAGACTTTAGAATGTTATAAAATAGTTCAGTTCTCTCAAGTTGTAGATGCGACACTTTACTCTCAATGTACCTTGAATGCGTAACGCAAAGAAAACAAAAAGGGTCGCAGGGAAGGTGATGCGTCGGTTCCTTACACTCAGGGGAGTGGATGCGTCGGTTCCTTACTGCTGTGCAGGGGAGTTGATGCTCGCTTCCTTACTGTGTGGGGAGGTCATGCGTCGGTTTCTTACTGCTCTCCGGTGCGATGCGACAAGATGGCACCTCGATGCGATACTCATCTACGGGGCGATGCGATAAAAATGGCGTCTTGGCTGCGATGCGACAACGTTGGTGCGATGCGTGCACGCCCGACGGCCGTGCGGCGACTCGATGATCTTTGGAGCCGCGACAGGCCCTGCGACGCGCTTCTCCGGTGATGCGACGATGTCCTCTGTGGCAGCGTCCCGCTTCTCCGGCGATGCGCCGCGCTTCGGCGATGCGATGATGACAGCGGCAGCGGCGTCTCGCTTCCTCGGCGATGCGATGACAGCGGCTGCAGCGGCGACACGCTTCTCGTTGTTGCGTCGCGCTTTCAGCTCCCAGCGACACGCAGTCTCTCAGAAGGCCCAGCACAACAGCAGGCACTTCAATTCCCAGCAAGGGAATTCAGGGGGAGCTGGTTGGTGAAGTCTTGTATCCCTGAGACTTCAGGCAGGAGGCAAGCTCTAGTTCAAGCCCTTGGAGATTCTTCTTCAAGTTGATGGAAAGCACACTCAGTCCTTTTCTCCTTTCTTTGGCAATGAAGCAACCACTGCAGGCCAACCCCCAAACACACAGCACAGGGGTAGTCTCCTCCTTCAGCTTCCTGGTTCTTCTCCTCAGCAAAGGTTCGTCTTGATTCCCAGAAGTGATCTAAAGTTCTTGGGTCTGGGTCCCAATATTTATACTACTTTTCTCTTTGTTCTCTGAAGGCAGAGAGGCCTTTGCCTAGTCCAAAACCAGTTCTGGTCAGTCCTGGAGCACTTTGTTGACAAGACTCCTTCTTTCCTTTCACAGTGTAGGCCAGGGACATCAGACACACCACAGGAGGTGGAGCCAGCATTGTGGAGGAAAGGAACAGCCCTATTCAGGTCCCAGGTGCAACTCCTCCCTCCTGTCTGCATGCAGATCTCTCTATTCAGCCCTGTGCTGACTCACCCTGTCTCCTGGAAGCCCCCAGCCCCTGTCACTCAAACTCCAGACAAGGAATACACAACCTAGCAGAGGCAGGCTTGGATAGTTAGGCAAGAAAATACCTACTTTCTAAAAGTGGCATTTTCAAACACTGAATGTTAAAACCAACTTCACTAAAAGATGTATTTTATCATTCTGAGTTCAGGAGTACTAAACTCGAATTTCTACCTGGTTCCCTGAGTCAGTTAGGATTATAAGATGTAATAATCTAACTGCCCATTCTGGCCTATGGGGAACAGGTAGCCTTGCAATAGTGAAAAACGAAAATGGCTGTAATTCACTATTAGGACATGCCACACACACCAGGGCATGTCCTACCTTTACCTACAATGGACCCTGCCCTTGGGCCTACCTTAGAGGTGACTAATATGTATAAAAGGGAAGGTTTAGGGACTGGCAAGTGGGTACACTTGCCCAGTCAACATGGCAGTACCAGACTGCCCACAGGCTCTGCAATGGCAGGCCTGAGACACACTTTACAAGCTGCTCCGGTGGGTGGCACAACCAGTGCTGCAAGCCCACCAGCAGCATTTGATTTACAAGCCCTGGGCACACGCAGTGCACTGTACTAGGGTCTGACAGTAAGCCAAACAAGCCAATCATGGAGTCACTAATCCATACATCAATTTACCATAGGGAGCACTTGTACTGTGGCACTGAACAGCAGTGGCACAGTGCCCAAAAGCATCTAAAACCAGCAAAAACATAAGAGGCAACAGCAAAAAATGGAAGGGAGACCCACGCCAATGGTGCCAGGTCTAACAGTGCTGCATTAATACACTGTGATTTTGTTGTATTTTACTGCAGTAGACGTGTTGCATTCTGTTTTGACCATTTTTCCCCCATGTCAGTGTTTTAAATGTGTTGTTATGGTGTCTTGTGAATGTTATTCTGTTATATTCTGTTGTAAATGAAAGAAAATGTAAAAAAAAACACTTACCTGGAGCCCGGCCGCTGCCTCTCAGTCCTCTTCAGTTCCTCAATCGACTCCAGGAGCAGGAACCAGGAACCAGGAAGCACACAGGCTCCCAGACTCCCCTAGCCAATCATAACGCTGTGTTATAGCAGTGTTGTGATTGGTGTGAGTACCGTGGTTCGGCGCACAGAGAGGGACTGGAAGGCTGTGCATGTTCTCCACCCAGGCTGTGCCTTACAGCCGGTAGAGAACATGCAAAGTGCGCATGAGTGTTTGGCTGGCCCAAGACGGCCGACCAAACAGTCATGAGCAGTAAAGAGAGTGCCTACCACTCCTCCCCCAGTTCCCTTGACAGCCAGCCCTGCCCGCCCCTAACCAGCTGAGCCACGATGGAAAAATCAAATGATAATAATGTTGCATTACTATCATTTTATTTATCCTTTTTCAACTGCTCACAGAGCAGAGGGGCGATGCTCCTCTGCCTTAGCGGAGGAGCCGCCCCTGCAAAGTAGTGCATGCTGCTAATTCTAGAAAACAGGCTGACCAAACAGATTCTGGACCTCTGCACAAAAAAGGGTCAAGGAACAGCAAAAATAATAAAAGGTGATGAAGGGAGGAATTGTGCTTGCCTAAGAGAGTTGCCACTCAGTTAGCCTGTTCTTGTAGATTATGCTTCTTGATACTTCTGATCCAGCACAACACTTAATCAGGGATCGATACTCATCAATATTACATACAATGGCCCATACACATTCACCCAAATCCCTGATGCGCTGGGGGTCAAGTTTTAAAGACGTGGAAATCGTTTCCTTCACAGATTCATATTCAATTATTCTAAATACATAACTAGACCTATATATCAACCCTCTTTCCTCTCGGTCGACGGACCAATTAGTTGAGTAGTTGATGGTAATAATAGAACTAACTGACTATCTAACCAACTAAATAATCACAGACTCTCGGTAAGTTTTAAAAGGTTTATCTCAAATAAATGATTAATGCTCATCGTATACAGGTCGCAATGCAAACAAAGAATCTCACACAAGGGAGATAAAATCAATCAGCAAAGCAAACAGTATCAAACTAATCAACAATTAACAATATGCATATGAGGGAGTGGATAGATGAAGAGACATAAGTTTCAGCAAAAACATAATGCAAAACAATATACTAATGACGGAGTGGATAGATGAAGAGACATAAGTTTCAGAGACAAAATTAAGTTTGTGAATGATTATGCAAATTTCGAGTCGGAAGATAATACAAACCCAAAGATCAATGAAATACCACCCCCCTGGCCAAGGGAGTAGTGGGGGTCTCCTGAGATAGAGTCAGGGAACAATGATTTCATGAACAGGACAAGGACAGGAACAGCTAGGCCTCTCTGCAAACCGACGAACAGCGGCGCATCTCCCTTCTCAATCTCCTTCCGCTGCAGCTCCGCACTAACCTCTAAATCACACCTCCAAAGGCACCCCAGTAATACCCTAAAACCTACATGTCCAACCCACATTAATTGAAACATTGCACAGAATTCGACTGCTCATTGGATGCTCGGGGAGGTGGTGTATCACACCACCGTGATTTCATTCAAAATTGTTCATACTCATTGTTCTACTTCCTTTCCCATTGCGTAATAACTGACTAGTCCATACATTTTTATTCTTGCTACATTTCATGAAATTCTCAGGCACGTCTGCGGAAGAAGTCGTGGATCCCACAGCCAGTCTAATCTTTTGGCAGGCAAACAATTTTCTCTGTGCTGCATAGCCTTGAACTAATGTTCATCATCCGCAGCGATGAGCACTTCTGTCGGTTTTGTCAGTTCATTCTTGCTCATTTTCCAGCCCCTCATCTATCCGGACAACTTAGGAAAATACAGGCCCATTCGACTCACTACGGTAAATAGAACATAAACATTCATTAATTACATGGTAAAGCATTTTTCACTGTGTACCACCCACTTTTGCACTATCCCCTGTTAATATTCTTCCTAGCTTAAGCTTCTTTCAAAGCGGCATTATTTATTATCGTTTTAAAGCAAAATGCAAAAGGAGAATGCGAGATGCGGCCTAAACGTGCATACATTCTCGTTTCTTTTGAAACGCAATGTAAAATGTGGCCTAGTTCTTTCATGCTTTAGTTCACATTAGTGCACGCATGCGCAAAGCGGTTTCCCATGTGTTCATGTGATTTGCTTTGTTAATTTTACACCGCACAGTGTTAATAAGTATTATGGGGGTGTCAATCCGAGCAGGTTTCTTTTTGCGAAATCCTGCTCTATCACTTCCATTGGTCCACTGTGAAGTGAAGGAAGTGCTTGCGCTATTTCCTTATCTCTTGAATACTTCGGCTGCAGGGGAACTTTGATGCAGGCTAGCTCAGTAGAAGGGCAAGCCAGACAACTTCATTAGGACCTTTAAGCTCATCATAGCATGTATATGGGCATCAGGCGATTCCATGTTCTGGAAGCAAGAGTGCACTCTAACTTATTTCAATTTTGGTGTTCAATAAGCTAGAGCGGAGCTCCTGTCACTTTGCTGCATTGTAGAAGCTCATGAAATATTTCAGAAGACCCATAAGGGTGACAATTTGCTAGCTCACTGATCAAACAAATATGCAAAAAAATGTGGCATTGAGTAGGGTGGCAAAACAAGCCTCCAGAATAAAAGGGAGAGAAGCATCTATTGAGGAAAAAGACACAAGGCCCGAAAAAACTCTCAACAAATATGTACAAAGTGTACACTGTAAGAAAAGCAATATGGGACACAAACAACAAGAAAATGCAGAGTCCACGAGGAAACAAGCAAATGCCGTGTATGAGAAATTGGGCTGTTGTTGACTGGGGTGTGAGCCTGGATCAAGCAACAGCCACCATCCCTGGCAGGGTGAACCACAAAAAGTCACTAAATTATCCTGTGCTTAACCCTGGGTAGCCTGGCACAAAAACACAGTCAGGTTTAACGTAGAGACAATGGGCCCGATTCACAGAACTAACTTAAGACAAAATCCTAAACTTACTACTCATGGTATTCACAGAATGCACTTACGACTGTCCTAAGTTTACATCCGCACTCAGGCCGTAATTTCCGCACCCGGAGTGTAAGCTCCGCACCCGGAGTGGAAGCTCCACACCCGGAGTGGAATTTCCACCATCGGGCCGGAATCTCCGCTTCCGGGCCGGAATACCCACAATCTGGTGTTAATTGACTATATCTGATGCATTGTGGGTATTCCGGTCTGGAAGCGGAAATTCCGGCCAGATGGTGGAAATTCTGCTCCGGGTGTGAAGCTTACACTCCGGGTGCGGAAATTCCGGCCCGAGTGCGGACGTAAACTTAGGACAGTCTTAAGTGCATTCTGTGAATACTATGAGTAGTAAGTTTAGGATGTTGTCGTAAGTTAGTTCTGTGAATCGGGCCCTATGTGTACATTATTTATGTAGCACACAACCAGTAATACAGTGAAAACACAACACAAAAAAAACCCTCACCAATTTAGAAAAATAGAGTAGATTTTAATATATTATTTGACCTCAAAATGACAAAAATTCGATTAGTAGAACTAGTAAGCCGTTATGAATAATAAAATTTAACACCTAAAAGTTCAAATTGCCAGCCGCTGACATCTAGTCACACTAGACCGGGTCAATGTTGAAAAATATGGTTGACAGGGAGGGAGCGGGGGTCAGATACAAGAAGTATATTGGGCCCGGTCGGCACTTACCTATGGACCTAGAAGAATTTTAAAGAAAAATGTTCTGAGGAGGTTAACTTCAGCAGCTTAGAGCTGCAGGTGGTGTCCGAGGAAGGAGCATCATTGTCGGGTAGTTGCTGGATGAAGCTGCGGTGAAGATTTCTATGTTCGGACTTAGTCAATTTTTTGGAAGTAAAAAAGCTCTAGCGGTACGAGGCAGGAGGCTGTAGCAGAATACAGTTCCAGGAGTCCGGATACCCCTTTGGTGAAGAACTGCTGAACAGGATTTGCTGCTGCAGAGAAGAACATCTTGGGAGCAGCCGCAAAATCAGGCTGACAGGCTACAGAATGCCACTGGATTCAAGCTGGTCTGCAGGAGGAGCCCGTGCAGGTAAGAGCAGTGGGGTGATGGGGCGGAGTTGGGGGGGTCTCGGCCTCGACAGACGACAATGACGGGAAATTAATTATTTATTTAATTTTTCCTTGTTATCGTCTGTCCAGTCCTCCCCCCCCCCCACCCTGCCCCAACGCTCATACCTGCATGTGGCGCTCCTGCCAGTTTGGCTGATGAGGGGATGATACCCCAAAACTGGCCCCAGGATACTTGTTTCCAGTCCAGAGAGGACCTGGCTTGGCAGTTTGGGCTGGACTGTTCCCAGGAGGAGTAGATTGAAGACTGATTTGCATGTGGCTGTGTCCAAAATGGGGTGGCACGGTGAGCAAAAGAATGATGAATTTAACTCAGATCTGTGACTAGGGGTGAATGTCTGATTTGTTCAGCTTTCGGTCCATCATTTGTTCTTTTAGCTTTCTAAAAGTGGCATTTTCAAAATGGTAATTCAAAATCTGACTTTACCATTAAAGAGGATTTTTAATTACAATTTCATTGATACGAAACATGAAATGCTTATCTGTCCTCAATCGAAATGAGCATCTATTAGGTCTCACAGTATTGAAAAACGAATTTAAGAGTTTTTTCACTACCAGGTCATGTAAAACTTAAAAGCGCATTTCCAACCTTTGAAGTACAATGCATCCTGCCCTATCTGGTACATAGGGACTACCTTAGGTGTGACTTACATGCAAAAAAGGGGAGTTTGAGGCATGGCAGGGGAGTTACATTGCCAGGTCGAATTAGCAATTTAAAACAGCATCCAGGGTGCAATGGCAGACCTGTGACATGTTTGAAGGGGCTACCTATGGCACCATAGGTGCTGTAGAGCCACTAGTAACATTTAATTTACAGGCCCTGGGTGTATGGTATAGCACTCTACAAGGGATTTATAAGTCAATGAAATATGCCAATCAGGTGGAAACCAATTTAACCATGTTTAGGGGAGTGAGTACAAGCAGTTTAGCACCAGTTAGCAGTGGTAAAGTGCACAGAGTAATACAGCCAACACAAATTAATTTCAGGAGAAAAATGGTGATGAGTAGGCAAAATGTTTGGGGGAAGGCCACCTGTTAGAAATGGGATTCCTGGTTGGCTAGGGTATATGCCTAAGCCAGGGTAAGGGAGTTACACACCTAAGTCAGGGTAAGGGAGTTACACACCTAAGATAACCCCTGCTTACCCCCTTGGTAGCTTGGCAGAGCAGTCAGGCTTATCCCAGAGGCAATGTGTAAAGCGTTTGCAAACCCCACCCACACACCAGTAACACACTAGGCACATTACAAACAGAGACTCCACACAAGCTTATATAAAAATATCCTTTGCATTGTTCATAAAACACATTAGACCACCATCACATAAATCACTGTGCCACTAGGCACATATCATGACATCACATAGATCATAAAATCCCTTTGCCAACCAAGTAGTTGTCATAACATTACAAATTAGTGCAATCTAGTAAATTCTTATAGGTTGCACCTGCCAAAAAAATACCAACCCTGTACATAATAAGCAGATCCAAAAATGATACATGTTATCCTGTCATTACGGGGCCTAGAACGACATAAATCATAACATCAGGGCATAAAATCCAGGTTGGGTTGCAGCAAGTCCACATAAATCACACCTGTGCAGTCTGTCGTAATAAACACCTCATCACCCGGTATGAACATAAATCAGAAACACATTAAGCGTGTGATAAGTAAAATACATAATCACCAAGACACATCACGGCACATCGGTCACCAAATGTTCATAGAGCACAGCGCTTTTGTACTTCTAATGCCCATAATACGGTAAAGAACACAAAGCTACTGGGCAAAGCAACACCGGCGTGCCTATTGCAGGGATTACAGTACTTGATAGATTCAGCAGGAACAGGATCTCTGTTGAGGATTCCTTCTCGTCCTACAAGCTGAGTCATGACTGCTCCCCCAAAGGTAGGCCACAGGAGGAGGTCACAAACACTTCCCCTGTCGGAGGGTAACCCCTGCGTGTGGAACAATCAAAATTCAGCTGCCAGCGATCATGTGGTGCAGCTGCTGACCCCCGTGACTTCTGATTGTTGCAGTGTGTTTTACCTTTTCAACTCAGTGAAGGAGCATGGCAATGTGCCCGATACTCTCTTTTGTTTAAAACACTCGCACCTGAGTGCACGACCACCAAAAGCAACTGTTTATGGTCCCTGAGGACCGGGAATTCAAAGGCAGTACTTCCGCCCAATAGTAAGGCAGCCCAGCGCTGCTGTGCAGGGTCTTGCCGTCCTCGAAAGCTGCACTAGTGAAGTGGCGGCCTGAAGCGCCCGGACTGGCTGAGTCACTTGACGAGGGAGATTACCTCAGTCTCCGAGGGTACTTAGGATCTCCTATGCAATGTGGGGACTATGACCCTTCAAGGCGGCCCGCGGGTGTGCAGTGCAGCTGCACGTAACCAGAAACCTTCAGCCCTTCAAGCCTTGGGCAAGCTCGTATTCCCCACAACCGGTAGGGATGGGGCTAGGACCTCTGAGGCGGTGTTGGCTTGGTGTCGGCTCCGGCGCCCAGGATCCGATGTTGTGGAGAAGCTGAAGTGTTACTACAGCAACGTGGGGAAGGGGGCCTCACTCCCAGCCTTCTCCTGGCACTGCAGCGTCTCCGTGACCCACAGGGTTGGCGAGCTGACTCCTGTTTCCTTGTGGCACGGATAGTGCTCCTCATGCACTTTCTCAATATGCCCAGTTGCAGGGATAACAAGCTCCAAAATACAGAATTTCCCACGCGCTGATTGCAGGGACAAGGAGCCTAACCGCCACTCCTTGGAAAACACGGGGAGAACACGTCAGAGGCAAGCAGACAGGTAGGCAAGCCATCAGGGCCCTTGGTAACAAAGTGGCAGTCCTTCTAATAGCCTCACAGGCCACAGGTCAGCACCAGCAATGGAGTCCAATGGCGGTTCCTCCTGGCAGCATCAGAGTTCCTTCTGGACATGTGCAGTCTGTAGAGCCAGCAGCGTCTGGTTACAAGTCCCACGCAGTGTCTCAAATCATGGGGTCACAGCCCCTGTACTTATAGTCCACAAGTCTTTATTCTGGGGTCACTTCAACCACTGTTTAGAAGTGCAGAACACCCCCGTTCAATCCCAAGCCCTGGCTCCAGACACACTACAGGTGGGCAGGGACAGCATTGTGAAAGTCAGGCACAGCCCTATTCAGGTGCAGGTGCAACTCCTCCCACCACTCTAAATGCAGCCAAGGTCTATTCAGCCCAGCACTGAGTCACCCAGGAAAGGCAGGACACACTTCAAACCCCCCCTTGTGGCTGTCTAGAGTGAATGCACACCCCCTTCTCCTGTCAGTCTACACCAGACGTAGAATACACAACCAGGCAGGGAAAAGAGTCATAAGCACACAGAAATGCCTACTTCTAAAAGTGGCATTTCTAAAATAGTAATAACAAATCTGCTTTCACCAGCCCCCTTTCAGCCTAAAGCCAGGGTAGACTAATCAATACCTTGTTGGGCTTCCCTGATTGGGGTGATAGAGCATGGACCCTGACCCACAACTGCAGGGGCACATTCAAGTCCTAGACCAATCTGAACCCATGTGGATCCCTCTGACTATGCTCTCAGGACCATCTAAGCTAACCCATGGGGATTCCTTAGCTGTCCACGGCCAGAAGCAGGCCTCAGGCATCCAGTCATCTCAAAGAGTGGGGGGGGGCGCTAGCCCCAGGTACATAGTATCCTTACTCCACTCTTCCTCCCACCAGTGCAGATGTTCTACTCTGCTACGGGTCCCTTAGCCTAGGGTCTGCACCCTCAGGCTGGCCAGGGGTCATGGGTGAGGCTCTCCTCCCCCTACCCCTCCTTCTGGGGTTCCTCCTCCTCCTACTAGGAGTTGTACCCCCAGAACCTAGAACTGTCAGGGTGTTGGTATCAGATATCCCACACAATTCTCCCACCAGTGCAGGGGTTCTCCCCTGCAACTACTCTCGCAACCCAGGGGCAACACCCTCGGGTTGAATCGGGGCCTGGGGTGAGTCCTCCCTCCCCTTGCACCACCTTCCAGAGTTCTGCACCCTCCCACCTGGAGTGGTACCCCCCAGAAGACAACATGGTAGGGACACTGCTAGCAGTTGCGCCTCCCTCCAGGTCAGGGGTTACAGCCTGATCCTGATCCCAACCCAGGGACTACACCCTGCTGCCGGTGCCTGGCAAGCCAGGACTTCCTGGGGAACACACCTATCCTCCCTAAGGGTAACACATTCTTCTTGTGTTGCGTGACAGTCTGCCTGGCACTAATCACCTGACCCCTGCCAATCTGACAGTGCACGAAGACCCCCGAAACCAGAAGTGGTGTCACCATGGTCATTCCTGGGGAGCTCTACCTTCAGAGCTGGCCCCTGACCCACTGGTTCTTCCACTGGGGACTGCCTTCCCCTCTCACCTCTCTATCTGGGCTTCCGCACCCTCCACTCAGGAGTGGTGCTGCCAGACACTAGAACTGGTGAGACACTGGTGACAGCCACCCCCCAAGTTTGCCTGACACTAGGGGATCCCCCGCAGTGGATGGCCTTCTAGTACAGACTAGGCTCCCCTTCTGGCATTCACTCATGGAACCAACCAGGCTCTGGGACTGAGCCTGGGCAACCTGGGACTCCGTCCACCCCTACCCCTCCTTCTCACCTGAGAAGGGACATGGGACCCTCTACCCATCCCACTACACTGGGACCTATCTTGGCTACCACAAACCTTTCCCACCACCCTCGGTTGGGAAAAACTTGACCCACTCCCTTTTGGATCACACCCAAATGCCTTTCCAGACCCTCTGTTACTCACCCCAAGGTCTGCGCCCTGGCTACGTTCCCTGGGATCAGAGAACTTACACTTCAACAGGTGTTGGAGTAGCCCTGGAAAACAACAACGGAACATGTGCTCTCTGACAATCAGATTGAACAGCCCTTGAAAATTGTTTGATTTGCTACCCTTCACTCAACCCTCCAGTGCATTACAGCAATCTTCCACAAACTCCCCCCAAGACTGGTGAGACAGGTTATTAATGCCCCTGAACCTCAACCTATACCCTTAAGGTGTGACACACTCTTCCTGGGAACTAAGTACCACGCTCTGGGATCTGGGAGTGGAAGTTTCTACACTGGACACATTATTGCTGCCTCCACTGGACTCCACCCTCACCGGTGAGTCCAGAACAATGAAACTACACTCAGGGGACAACCTATCCTCAAGAACTAGTTTCTCTCTGGTGAAGGACCTCTCTGCCTCCACCATCCTCCCCTGCACTAAGGCTCTCTCCACATCAGCCTTTCATTCCTCCACAACATGCTGCACTAGCTCCTTAGCATTCTCCAATTTGAGCCTTTCCAATGTTAGCTGGTGCTCCCTGTCTTCCCTTCTGTCCGCCAACTCCTCTAGGGAGAGAGAAACATAGATGACACTACTCCTGGCACTAGACCCAGCAAGGGACTACCTCTCCACGGGGTCCTCTCTACCTACTGTTGTCCCTGCACAGTCATTTCCTTCCTCCTGTTCAGACTCTCCAGGGCCACCGCCCTCCAGGGTTATGGACTGCGAAACCTCCCACTAAGAGTCCTCCCTAATCTCAGGGTCCTCCTCTGGGTCTCCATCAGAACCACCACCCTCCTGGATCTCTGTTGACGCCTCTTCAGGGAACTTTTCAGCATAGTATCGGGCCCTCTGATAGTCCTTTTCCCATCTGTCCTTTTGCCACCTGAGCATGACTTTCTGAAGGCATAGCTGGTTGTCTTCTGCACTCACTATTATGTTCCTCTCCCTGCAGAACCCTCTTAACTGCTCCTGACTGTATTCCCGCAGATCATGTAGGTTAAAGGTAGATTCCGTTTTGGCAGGCACTAACACACAGGTGCAACACAAGAGCTGAAGCAGGAGTAAACAATAATAAACAATGACTATTCAGGAGAAAACCAAAACACGTGATTGTCTAAGTGCAGAGTTTGTAGTGCAACAATGAGTCACTGTGGTACTGCGAAACAAAAGTCCTATCCTCACTACTGACAACCAATGTTAGAAATGGGGTTTCTGGTTGGCTAGGGTATACATTTAAGCCAGGCAGAACCCACCACTCTAGTCAGTGTAAGGGAGCTACACACCTAAGATAACCCGCGCTCACCCCCTTGGTAGCCTGGCAGAGCAGTCAGGCTTATCCCAGAGGCAATGTGTAAAGCGTTTGCGCACCCCACACACACCAGTGAGACACTAGGCACACCACAAAAAGAGACTCCACACAAGGTTATGTAAAAGCATCCTTTGTATTGTTCATAAAACAAATTAGACCACAATCACATAAATCACTGTGCGACTAGGCACTTGTCATGACAACACATAGATCATAAAATCACTTTGTCAACCAGGCAATTGTCATAACATTACAAGTTAGTGCAATCCAGTAAATCCTTATAGGTTGCACATGCCATAAAAATACCATCCCTGTACATAATAATGATCCTAAAATGATACTCATTATCCTTCATTAAAGGGCCTAGAATGACATAAATCATAACATCAGGGCATAAAATGCATGTTGGGTTAGAGCAAGTCCACATAAATCACCAGGTAACAGCACACCTGTGCTGTCTGTCGTAATAAACACTCATCACCCAGTATGACCCTAAATCAGAAATGCATAAAGCGTGTGATAAGTAAAATACATAATCACCAAGACACATCATGGCACATCGGTCACCAAATGTGCATAGAGCACAGCGCTTCTGTGCTTCTAATGCCCATAATACGGTAATGAACACAAAGTTACTGGGCACAGCAGCACCGGTGCGCCGATTGCCGGGATTACGGTACTCGATGGACTCAGCAGGACCAAGACCTCTGTCGAGGATTCCTTCCCATCCTACCAGCTGAGTCATGACTGCTCCCCCAAAGGTAGGCCACAAGAGGAGGACACACACACACTTCCCCTGTCTGCAGGTAACCCCACGTATGGAACAATCATAAAGGCAGCTGCCCGCGAAAGCCCGGTGCAGTTGCTGACCCCCGTGACTTCCGGTCCTCGCATCGTGTTTTACCTTTTCAACACAGTAAAGGAGCATGGCAATGTGCCGGATACTCACTTTTGTTTAAAACACCCGCACCTGAGCGCGCGACCACCAACAGCAACTGTTTACGGTCCCTGAGGACTGGGAACACAAAGGCAGTGCTTCCGACCAATAGTAAGGCAACCCAGCGCTGCTATGCAGGGTCTTTCCGTCCTCGAGAGCTGCACTAGCGAAGGGACGGCCTAAAGCCCCCGGACCGGCTGAGTCACTTGATGAGGGAGACTCCCTCCATGCCGGAGGATACCTAGGATCTCCTAGGCAATGTGGGGTCTACGACCCTTTGAGGTGGCCCGCAGGTGTGCAGAGCAGATGCACGTAACCAGAAACCTTCAGCCCTTCAGGACATGGGCAGCCTTGAATCCCCCGCAACCTGTAGGGGAGTGGCTAGACCCCCTGACGCAGGTGTTGGCTTGGTGTCGGTGTCGGCTCCGGTGCCTGGGAAGCCGGAAGGTTACCATGGCAACGCAGGGAGGGGGGCCTCGCTCCCAACCTTCTCCCGGCACTGCAGCGTCTCCGTGACCCACAGAGTCAGCGAGCAGGACCTTGGCACACCACGAGGAGGCTTCGCTGGGCAGAAGCACTCAGTCTGCGCCAATCTCGCCCCACTGAGATGCGAAGTGCCTACCACGCTCTACTTGGTGGTGCATGGCAAGTAAAACCGGTGCGCTCACCTCACAGTGACCTTTGGATGTTCCCTTTTGGCAGGGATAATGCTCCTCACACACTTTCTCAATATGCCCAGTTGCAGGGATAACAAGCTCCAAAATACAGCGCTTCCCACATGCTGATTGACGGGCCAAGAAACCTAACCGCCACTCCTTGGAGAACACGGGGAGCACATGGCTCAGGCAAGCAGGCAGGTAGACTAGCCCATCAGGTCCCTTGGAAACAAAGTGGCAGTCCTTCAAATAGCCTCACAGGCCACAGGTCAGCACAAGCAAGGGAGTCCAATGGCGGTTCCTCCTGGCAGCATCACAGTTCCTTCTGGCCAGGTGCAGTCTGAAGAGCCAGCAGCGTCTGATTACAAGTCCCACACAGTGTCCATATAGTTCGAATGTCTTTGTTCTGGGGGAACTTAAACCACTATTTAAAAGTGCACAACTCCCCCATTCTATCCCAAGCCCTGGCTCCAGACACACTACACAGGGTGAAAGTCAGGCACTGCCCTATTCAGGTGTAACTCCTCCCATCACCCTAAATGCAGACCAGGCCTATTGAGGTGCAAAAAAACTCCTCCCACCACTCTTAATGCAGCCAAGGTCTATTCAGCCCAGCGTTGAGTCACCCAGGATCGCAGGACACATCTCAACCCCCCCCCCTTGTGACTGTCTAGAGTGAATGCACATCCCCTTCTCCTGTCAGTCTAAACCAGACATTGAATACACAACCAGGCAGGGCACAAAGAGTCATAAGCACACAGAAATGCATACTTCTAAAAGTGGTATTTCTAAAATAGTAATAACAAATCCGCTTTCACCAATAAGCAGGATTCATTACCAGTGAAACCAATGTCAGGGAATCCCCAATGCATACCTATGACCCCATGAGAGTGCAGCCTCACAGCAGTGAGAAACCAAATAGGCTGTTTGTCCTTACTAGGACATGCCACACAGTTAAGGCACATGTCCTACCTTTTATATACACAGCACCCTGCCCATAGGGCTAGCTAGGACCTACCTTGGGGGTGACCTATATGAAGTATAAGGGGAGTTTTAGACCTGGCAAGCACTTTAAATGCCACGTCACTGCAGTAGTAAACTGCACACGCAGGCCCTGCAGCGGCAGACTCCTAAGGCAGGTTTGAAAGGCTACTTCGGTGGGTGGAGCAAGCAGCGCTGCAGGTCCACTAGTAGCATTTAATCTACAGGCACTGTGTATATGGGATACCATTGTACAAGGGACTTGCAGGTAAATTAAATATGCCAAACAGGTGTAGACCAATCTTACAAAGTTTACAAGAGAGAGCACATGCACTTTAGCACTGATCAGCAGTGGTAAAGTGCCCAGAGTCATAAAACCGACAAAAACAAGTCAGAAAAAATACAAGAGGAAGGCAAAATGTTCGGGGATGACCCTGCAAAAAAGACCAGTTCCAACACCACCCTACAGCTGACAGGTCTAACACTGTGCAATGGGTTGATGATGCAAAAGTGGCAGAGCTGTTGAAGCATTGCGATGCACTGAATTCCAAGACTAACGGCCTGTTATAGAGGATCCATAAAAACATATACTTTCATGACCTCGAAATGCAAGATGCTCCTGTGGTTTGGGACTGTCGATTATGTAGAACCCCTGCCACAAGAATGCACTCAGTGCTTATTGTGTAAAAGAATAAGTGCTGGTGCCCAAAGCTTTGTTCAGAAACCATGGCCAGAGCAATTAAACGTCGGTGAACAGAATACCAAGGCTGAGCGGCCTTGAATCCACCTCATATCTCTTTAATCCACTACCAGACAATCCCTGCCGCTTTATCTCACTCTTTAAAGTTCCTTCTTTCTCACGTTGTGACGGTTTTCCGTCTTTCTATTCCACCTTCCTTTTCTTTTGTGTTTTTTTCCATCCTTTGCTTTCGGGAAATGTCCAATCAGGAAAAATAAGTGTTGGTCCCCAGAAAAGACCTATCTGCAACCACTGGCTCAAATTAAGCCCTGAAGGCACTGTTCTGAAGATATAAAAGAGCCTATAAGCTGAGGCAATGTCCTTTACCTAACAGAGTAGCTGACCCTGCCCTGATGACTAAGCTGCTGCTGTTTGAAAGCCATAGTCTCAAACCTACTTGGTGCTCATGCAAGTATGATTTTGCTCCTTCTCTGTCCAAGATTAGCGGAAGTGGGGAATGGAGGCAGGAGCTCCTTTCATGTTCTCTGTTGCTTCCTCTATTCGACTGGGAACTTTGCTGAATCACCTTTCCTGCCTGCACCTGCTACCCCTCTCCTGCCTGTGTCCAGCGCTAGAGATGTAACAACTTCAGCTTACATTTTCAGTCATTAGCAGTTGGACAGCAGCCCTGGGTGTAGCTACTGCAATCCAAAAGACTATTAACACTTTCATCGGTGTGGACCAAGACAAAGAGGTTGAAGAAGGTATCCCTTCAGGACAACAAAAGGGAAAGACTCATTATGACCTTTCCTAATGTAAAGGAACACTTTGGACACCCCTAAGCAGCAATAAATTAGCAGTCTGTGTGGATCCTTAGGATCAGTCTCACAGCAGAGCTAAAAAGATGGGGTTCCCCACGGCTAAGAAAAATTGGTAGGAATATAATTTCTTCATGGATGGTCCAAGACTTTCTTCCATACATAGCCTATCATTTAAAAAAAATGTATGTATTATGATGCTGGAAGAGGTAGGTTGGAAAAATCAAACGCTCAAATTTTTGGGCCATAAAGAAAAGACTTTAACAGATCATATAAGTATCTATATCAGTGATACAGATCAGGTTAAACACACCTTACATATCCAGGTATTCAGACAAAACATCGAAACCAAAATATCGTCATACTAAAATATGTCTAAAATATCGTGCCATAGAAATATCGTCTGCAAGAAAATCTTGTCAAGAATATCGATTTTGAGGTAAGTAATATCAATTTTGCAAATATCAAAATCATTAACATCGTTTATAAAGATATAGTCATTTATATTATCGTTTTTTAATTTTTGTTATGTATTTTAGTATATATTATAAATGTATCTTATAAATGTTTAATACATTTTTGTGATTTTTAGAATTGTACCGTGTTGTGTGTTTTAGAGGGGTACAGGGTGGGAAGCAAATTAATCATTAATTAATTGTTAATAATATTAATTATTTAATTGATAATTAATTATGTTAATTGTGTAATTCATTTTTTTACATTACATTTTAGGTGTGGGTTTTGCAGGTGTATAGGGTGGGAAGTAAATTAATTATAATTAATTAATAACTAATCTTTAATTATTATTAATTACTTAATTGATAAATATATATGTTAATTGTGCACGCATTTTTTTTTTTTAAAGTTGAGTTTCAGGTGCGGGTTGTGGGTTTTGTAGGAGTATATAGTGGGAAGTAAATTAATTTTAATTAATTAATATTTATTCTTAAATTAGTATAAATTAGGTATTGATAGTTAATTATGCTAATTGTCTAATTAATTTTTTTAATGTTAAGTTTTAGGTGTGAGTTGTAGGTTTTGTAGGGGTGTATGGGTTGCACTGACTGGAGTTAGAATAGTAAATTTTACCCCTCCGCAATCCAACACTTTTCCTACTGTTGCATACACTGGAGTGGGAATAATACATTTTACTCCTCCGCAATCCAACACTTTCCCTACTGTTGCAATCACTGGAGTGGGAATAGTAAATTTTACCCCTCCTTAAGCTAACACTTTCACTACTGTTGCACTGACTGGAGTGGGAGTAGTGCATTTTACCCCTCCGCAGTCCAACACTTTCCCTACTGTTGCATAGACTGTAGTAGGAATAACACATTTTATCCCTTCGCAATCCAACACTTTCCCTATTGTTTCGCTGACTGGAGTGGGAATAGTAAATTTTACTCCTCCCCAATCCTACACTTTTCCTACTGTTGCAGTGTGTGTAGTGTAAATAGTTAAATTTACTCCTAGAGAATATGTTGGAAAGATTTACTGAACGTGGATATCCTCAGTGGGTTCTGAATAGGGCAGTGGAGAAAGCCAAGAGTATCACTAGAGAAGAAACACTCCTTGACAGACAGGACAGCGCACAAGCAGAAACTACACCCAGAGTCATTCTGACCTACAATTCTGAATCCAAACAGATTGCGAAAATAGTTACACGTAACTGGAACACACTCATGAGTGACCCTGTATTGGGACAACACCTGCCCAAATGACCCCTGATCACCTATAGAAAAGATAGAAACCTTAAAGACATATTGGTGAAGGGCGATATAACTAAAAACCAGCACACAGTACAACAGGGACTAGAAGGCTTCTTTCCTTGTGGCCATTGGAAGGCGTGCCGAGCAAGCTACATGAAAAAAGCATATGTAACACCGACAGGGTCCAAGAATATCACTCAATTTCTCACATGTAGCTCCTCCCACGTTGTCTATGTACTGGAATGTCCCTGTAAGCTGCAGTACGTGGGATGCAATATATTCCCCACGAAGAAAAGAATACTTGAGCACATGCGGGCAATTAGCAAAAAAGACCCACATTACCCCACGGCAAGGCACTTTGCCTACTACCACTTATCGTACAGCTCTCTCCTTTAATACTTCATCATAGAACAGATACATCAGAACTACAGAGGTGGGAACAGAACCCTACTATTAAGGAAAAGAGAATCATGGCATATCCCGGACCTCCAGTGCAGATACCCGAAAGGTCATAATGTAGACGAAGAGTTAGGAATCCACCTCCACGAGAATTAACATATTTCTGACTGTGATCATGTGTACATTCGAGTACTTTGGTGTTGATGAATATTTACTTGTGATTTTGAATGTTCTATATGCTCCTATTTATGTCTCAATGTATTAAGATGTCTGTGTTTTTATTGAATGCATATTACATGTATTGCATATTTCTTCTCTCTTTTAACTCACAGGGGAAAAGGAAGGGACCGACAGGAGGAGAAGACCTTCATCCAGTGTCCCTACGCTTTTCTTCAAAAACATCACGTTTAAGCGGTGGAGGGCACGTCACAGATAAGATCCATTTTTCCCTAGTTTCACAGTGTGTTAATTCTATTTCGTAAGCCACATGTTTTCATATCAGTTATTTTGTTAAACCTGCAGTTGGCTGAGGTACGTGGGTGTATTACTCAGATCTCCCCTTGTTGATTAGTACGATAGAGAACTTGACCACAGTGCCCTGTTTCTGCACATAACATCTTTCTGGCTCCCATTCCGGGTCTATGACTAGTCGAGCACTTTGCCACACATGGTCATACTTGATTGAGTCAGATGTGTATCATTGATCACCCATTGACTCATGCATTATATAGAAGGGAACTCTAGCACTAGGCTACGCATAGCCCAAACTGTGCATTCCTGGGCTTAGCCACACTCGAGGCTGTCTTCAGACGAACTTTGTTTTGTTTTGTTATTTATTTTAACATTGCACATGGCACATGAGGTACCTGTAATTTACTGTATGGATTTCAGCCTGTTTAACATATTAGCATGTGCTTTGTTTTCAAGTACTCATATGCAAGGCAATATGAATGCCATCTTTGATGCAAGTTTATAGCCTCGGGCGCATTTGGCACTTGTTAATCAGGGTAATGTTTCTAGTAAGTTTTCTTAAGAGGGTTTTCCTGCAATTATGCTTGAACATGTATGTTATCTGATTTGCAGAGAGACACAGCAGCTTGTGCTCTTTAGGTCATAATACAATGAAGTAATTGGTATTTAGACTGTTTGAATTGCACATTCCAAAATGGATGCCATGTTTACGTACTTATCTTAACCCTCTCTGGTCCTTCTTTTATTTCGGAGATTCTGTATGTAACCAACCCTGTACCTCACATCCAGTGTGTGAGCAAGACTGCTTGTCAGTCGAAACGCGTTACTGGAAAATACAATCTACCTTTCTTAGACCCCCTGAGTGATCGTCTTATTTACTTGTGGATTTGGATAGTACAGCCTGGCGCGCTCCGCCGGCACGAGCAATCCTCTACCAAGGGCCGGGAGAGCAGAAGGAGCACTGTGGAGTTTCATATATTTATATATATATATATATATATATATATATATATATATATATATATATATATATATATATATATATATTATCTACTGGCAGTCGCCAGTAGATAGTTATAGTTAGGACCTATTTTCCATAGGAAATCCGCGACATTCTATTTGAAATAACTCTCTTGCCGGTTGACGTATCTTCGCGAAATTTTCAAACTTTGTGGGGCGCTCCGGTCCGCTCCTACCCTGAAAGTCTCGGGGTGATTCGTTAAGCGGTGGCCGAGAAAAAAGGGGGTCCCAAAACGCGTTTTCCCCATTCATTTTTCCATAGGAAACTTTAGACACGGCTACAGCCCGAACTGCTGAACGGAATTACACCAAATTTGGCAAAGAGGTAGTTCTTGGTTCAGAAAGAACCCTTTTGTTAAATGGTGTAAATCCGTTCAGTAGTTGCTGAGAAAATCAAAAGTAAAAGTACATATATATCTATGGGCACGGAGGATCCGCGCACCCTCCCGATCACGAGCTGTCTGCTAATTGGCTGTCAACACTCCAAACCAGGAAGTGTTGGCAGCCATCTTGTTCCTCGGTAGAACCGAGGAACAAGAAAGCAGTAAAAAAGTGCGCAGAACGCACAAAGGGGGCAGGGTAGAAACACCCTGACCCCCTAGGTCTGCTCAGGGGTCCCACAAGGACCCCCTGGGCAAAAAGCATTTTTTTTTTTTTAAATCGGCAGGATGCGCTCAGGGTGCGCGGATCCTGCCGATAAAAATCGAGCGCGGTCTCCGCGCTTCGATGCTAATTTGCCCCGGGTGGGCCAAGTCCCGGGGGCATGCTGGGGGGGTTTATTTTATGTATGGGGGCCTCTAAGGGCCCCCAAGCCCCGGGGACCGCCACCCCCGGGGCTTTATTTGAAAAGTAGCGGGAGGGCTCTGAGCCCTCCCGCAGGCCCGGGGACCACCACCTCCCGGGGCTTCTTTATTTTTTAATTAACATGTGTGGGGGCTCCAGCCCCCCACACGCCCGGGACCACCACCTCCCCGGGGCTGTGCATTTGGATGGGAGGGGGCCGTGCGGCCCCCTCCTGGAGCCTGTGGTGGCCCTGGGGACCGCCACCCCCAGGGCCGGCTCCTGCAGTGTCCCGGGGTGCCTACCCCGGGACACTGCTGTTTGCAATGACAGGACGGGAGCCTCGCGGCTCCCGTCCTGTCATTGCAAACTGCTTTGGATATTGGAAGAGAGAGCAGGAAACCTGCTCTCGCTCCAATATCCAAAGACAATTGCTTTTCCACACGGGGAGCAGCATGTTAGCTGCTCCCCATGTGGAAAAGCAATGCCGGCTCCCATAGGACACGGGAGCCGGTGGGACTGTGGGGGTTTGGGGACCCCCACAGTCCCCAACCAGAGGCCAGGCCCCGGGGATGGGGTCCCCGGGGCAAGTAGTGGCTCGGGAGGGGGCCACGCGGCCCCCTCCCCAGAAATATATATATTTTTTTTAAATAAAAAAAAGGCCTGCCCCAGGGGATGGGGTCCCCGGGGCAAAAGGAGGCCTTAGGAGGGGGCCACGCAGCCCCCTCCTTAAAAATTAATGTAAAAGTGTGGCCATGCCCCGGGGGATGGGGTCCCCGGGGTAGGATTCGGCCAGGGGAGGGGGCCACGCGGCCCCCTTCCCGTTTAATTTAAAAAAACAAAAAAGGGGATAAGGCCCTGGGGGATGGGGTCCCCAGGGCCCAAAAATAGGAAAAAGGAAGGGGGCTACACAGCCCCCTTCAGGGGAAAAAACAAAAACGATCGGGCCGCAGGCCCCGCCCCTTCCTTCACCACTCTGCAAACGCGCCCCTGGCGCGTTTGCAGATGGGGAAGTAATTCCCCTTCAATACTGGGGTCCTGGGGCCAACTAGCCCACCAGGAACCTCCAGTATGCGCTAGGAGCTGCGTTGCAGAGAGGTGTACAGAGGCCACGCCCCTTTTTACACCTCTCTGCAACGCAGCTCTGTGGCGCTTTTTGGATATACCTGTTGGGCTAGTTGGCCCCCAGGGACCCTCAGGATTCAAGGGGAGTTAATCCCCCGACTTAAAACGCGCCACGGGGCGCGTTTGCACAGTGGTGAAGGGAGGGGGCGGGGCTTCAGGTGACATGAGTGCAAACAGGCCCCGTGGCGTGTTTTAAGATGGGGGATTAAGTCCCCTTGAATCCTGAGGGTCCCTGGAGTCCAACTAGCCCACCATGTACTTCCAAAAGCGCCACAGAGCTGCCTTGCAGAGAGGTGTAAAAGGGGTGTGGCCTCTGTACACGTCTCTGCAACGCAGCCCCTGGCGCATACTGGAGGTTCCTGGTGGGCTAGTTGGCCCCCAGGGACCCTCATGATTAAAGGGGACTTAATCCCCAACTTAAAACGCGCCACGGGGCGCATTTGCACAGATGTCACCTCAGGCCCCGCCCCCTCCCTTCACCATTGTGCAAATATTCCTCTAAAATCAGCTGAAATACGAATTCCGATTTACTCACCTGTTATCAGGAGAGACCTCAGTGCTGCATCTTTCAGCCCAGTACTGATCCTGAAAAGTAATTTTAACCGTACTTACCAGTAACTTGAATTTCCTTCCATAGGATATCATTGCCTGCTTTTTGCTGAAAAAGTTTCTGTGTCGATTTTTGAAACATACAAATATTCCTCTAAAATCAGCCGAAATACGAATTCCGATTTACTCACCTGTTATCAGGAGAGACCTCAGTGCTGCATTTTTCAGTCCAGTACTGATCCTGAAAAGTAATTTTAACTGTACTTACCAGTAACTTGAATTTCCTTCCATAGGATATCATTGCCTGCTTTTTGCTGAAAAAGTTTCTGTCGATTTTTGAAACATACAAATATTCCTCTAAAATCAGCCGAAATACGAATTCCGATTTACTCACCTGTTATCAGGAGAGACCTCAGTGCTGCATCTTTCAGCCCAGTACTGATCCTGAAAAGTAATTTTAACCGTACTTACCAGTAACTTGAATTTCCTTCCATAGGATATCATTGCCTGCTTTTTGCTGAAAAAGTTTCAAGTGTCGATTTTTGAAACATACAAATATTCCTCTAAAATCAGCCGGAATACGAATTCCGATTTACTCACCTGTTATCAGGAGAGAACCCAGTGCTGCATCTTTTAGCCCAGCACTGACCCTGAAAAGTAATTTTAACCGTACTTACCAGTAACTTGTATTTCCTTCCATAGGAATCCATTGTCTGGTTTTCAGCAGAAAAGTTTCAAAGTGTCGATTTTCACAAACTACAAATATTCCTTAAAAATCGCCTGTATGACTTAAACGCATTCTTTCAACTGTTTACAGGAGATGCACCAGTGCTGGATCCAGGATCCACCACTGAGTGAGAAAAGTCACGATAACACTACTTACCTGCTAAGTGAATTTCCTCCCATAGGATAACATTGGTGATTCTATGTGAAAAAGTTTCTGTGTCAACTTTTAAAATACAATAATATTCCTTAAAAATCACTACTGTAACCAAAACGCTTTTACTCAACTGTTTACAGGAGATGTCCCAGGACTGAATCTAGGATTCAGTCCTGTGGTTAGAAAAGTAATCCATAAAGTAACTAATTGCATTTAGCTAGAAATTCACATTGAGCTCAATGTTGCATTGTGTTTGAAATTGTGTTGCCCATTGCAACAACTGTAACTACTGTACTTAAAAGTCTATTGCCTATTTGCAAAGTATTTAAAGTAAATTAATTCATTCTGAGAAAGTATATTTTGTAATGTAATGTATAATGTAATTACAATGTAATTTAAAAAATAAAATATCTAAAAATAAATAGTTTAAAAAAATGTAGTAAATCAGTATGAAAAAAATAAAAATAACAATTAATACATTTAAAAATTGGCATTTACAAAACCTTTGAAATTCACTGAAAAAAACCATAGGTTTCAGACATGTTATAGTTAGGAATTAGCATTTAAAAAACCTTTGAAATTCACTGAAAAAACCATAGGTTTCAGACATGTTATAGTTAGAAATTAGCATTTAAAAAACCTTTGAAATTCACAGAAAAAACCATAGGTTTCAGGCACGTTATAGTTAGAAATTAGCATTTAAAAAACCTTTCAAATTCACTGAAAAAACCATAGGTTTTAGGGACAGTTATAGTTAGTTGGACATTGCACTCGTACAAAACCCGTGAAATTCCCCGTTATAGTTAGTTCAGCTAACTATAACTCGCGCCCCGCAATGCACTGCGGATGACGTCACATATTACATCACTCATGACATGGTCAGTGACATCACTGATGACATCACTGATGACATCTCAAATGACATCACTGATGACATCATCCAGTGAGTGTGTGTTTCTGTAAAGTTTAAAAATGTTTAATATATATAGGGAAAGGCGTATTGAAGAATGAGTGGGTGTATAAGTGTCTGAATGGATGATTTAGTAGGTGCGTGACTGACTCTGTAAGTGAGTGATTAAACGTATCTTACTGAATGCATGGGTTAGTGACTAAACTGGGTGAATGTCTGTATCCGTCTGTCTGTTGCTGTGTAAGTGGCTGCATGGGTTTGTGAATAGCTACATGAGTGTCTATACGAGTTATTTATTGGTTGTCTGAGAATCTGTATGGGTGCCTGAGTGTTTGTGTGGGTGGGGTGTGTGCGATTCTGTGCATAGATGTGTGAGTGGGTGATTCACTGGGTGGATGGTTTCAAGAGTGCATCTGTGATAGACTGTATGGGTGGGTAAGTGTGTGTAAGAGTGTGTTAGTGAGTGAATGTATGTCCCAGTGGTACATGTGTGAGTAACTACATATGTGAAAGGCAGTATATATGTGTGTTGGAGTATATAAATAGCTATAAGCGAGAGTGTGTGATTGTGAGAGTGACTGTATGGATGAGTGTGTGCTTGTATCAGTGATTGTATAAGAGCGTAAGAATGTGCTAGTATTTGTATGAGTAAGTGAGCTGGTGTGTGTATAACTGTATGGGTGAGTAAATGGCAGTGTGTTTAATTATTTGCATGACTGAGTAGGTGTGTGAGTACCTCTATGGATGAGTGGCGGTGTTTGAGTGTCTATATAGGAGTATGAGTGCATATGATAGTCCTGTACTGAGTGACCGTAAGTATGAGTGACTGTACGGGTGAGTGAGTGGATGTGTGTGTAGACCTAAGAATCAGTGAGTGGGTATGTAGTTATTGGTGTTGGAGTGTCTATGGTTTTGCGAATGGCAGTCTGTAATTTAGAGTGGGTGTATCAAAGGTTATATTAGGGTGTGAGGAGGTGCATCAGATTATCACATGGATGATGTCATCAGTGATGTCATTAGTGATGTCATTTGAGATGTCATCAGTGATGTCATCAGTGATGTCACTGACCATGTCATGAGTGATGTAATATGTGACGTCATCAGCAGTGCATTGCGGGGGCGCGAGTTATAGTTAGCTGAACTAACTATAACGGGGGAATTTCACGGGTTTTGTACGAGTGCAATGTCCAACTAACTATAACTGTCCCTAAAACCTATGGTTTTTTCAGTGAATATATATATATGTATATATATATATATATATATATATATATAGCGCACGTCATGTGATCAAGGCCACCGTCTGTGGCCGAAATGCATCAGAGACAGCACTTATGAAATAAACCTTTGAATTTTGGCACCAGCTATATACATCGTCCGTGTCCACGTTTGTGCGGGACTGCACAGGGGACTGTTTTGCTTTGAGATATATATATATAACGGGAATTTAAAGGTAAAGGGGAGCTTCCGGTGACGTAAGTCGGCACTAACAACCATAGTAAAAATACTTATGCACATCTGTAATAAGACCTTGGTATGAGCGTATATGTACACAATATTCATGTCGCAAATCTACAAATAGCATTTTGCGTGCCATATTGATTGCCTATATATATTAGCAGTATAGTGTCACTACATCGTTCCTTAATAATCGTCACAGTGTGCAAAATCATGACATATCTATCACTTAGAGTGTATTGTGCCGTACCATGAATGCCGAGGCATGAACCTATATCGTTAGTGGCATAGAACAAATATATATAATTCATTTCGATGACTGAAACATGTACTTGTAAAACATTACAGAAGGCATACTTATTATATATCTGAAAGATGACACATCGTGGGATACTAAAATGCATAATACACCCTAATGTCAATTATTGTGACACAGGTGTTCATATATAAAGAGCATAGTGCATATATATATATATATATATATATATATATATATATGTGTAAAAAACAATATTTAGTACAACGATATTAATGACAACAATATTTTTAATTCAGTATTTTTGCCTTTTACATTATAAAGACAGAATGATGATATTTTTGACAATGATATTTTTTGATGATATTTTGCTATGGTGATGTTTCCAGAGGCGATATTTTCTCAGTGAACCATCCAGATATATCGCAAGTTCCACCACTGTTTCTAAAACAGGCCTCAAACTGTAGTACTATAAACTTTAACAGTATATATGATGAAATGTTTTCACATGAGCAATAAAATAACAGCCATTCATCAAGTCACTCTATCAGCAGGGAAACATCAGCAATATGTCCTATGAATTCATCATGAGTCATGACTCAAATATCAGTTTCAAACATACATATAATTTTGTATCTGAATGTCACTCGAGGGAATCGGAAAACACTCATTTTGATAACAATGTAGATAAACTACTTTTGTCCGAACAAATGTTTTAATTTGACTAAATACGCCTTTGGCTTTCAAACATCAGCTTGTAATTTTATTTACATGACCTACTACCACATATATAGTTTACAATTTCTGAAGCACACGCAAATAATATACATTTGATAATACAATAACATGAAAGAAAGATTTCTCGTATTCTTGGGCTTGTCCAATCCTTTAATTTGGCAAATTCTTCCACTCCCTTACACCAACGCGTTTCGTCGCATACGGGTTGTAAACCCTACGACTTCCTCAGGGCTGGAAGTAATGTAAATAATCATAATGTAATATACTAAAGAAAATTATTCATTTTGTTTTACACCTTAAAAGCCCAAACAACCCCTTGGTGCAATAAAGGACTATACCAAAAAACCAAAATATTGTGCAATTATCACATAGTAACAGCAAATTCCATCAAAACACAAAGCGCTTTATAAACATCATTACGCTAATAAAATATCATTATGTGGAGTGTCGATGAGATGGCTAAAGTACAGTTTAAAGATTAATTATTCCCCAGTGAAATACGTGTTCCAATCACACAACCATATATCAATGAATAAAGGACAGTACCTTAAGATTATTTTTCAAGCGTTTCTCTGTAGAATTTAAAAACAAAGACATAGAGAGGGGGAAAAAAAGAATCCCCTTTAGCTTGAGATGACAAGGGCATGAGACAGCAGCTATTCATCACGTCCCATTAGAATCTCCTATTTCCCAATCTTTAAAATTAATTCTTACCTCAAAAGTCTATTTCATCGGTGTTCATGATAAAACTCCTTACAGAAATTAATAACCAGTCGTACACTTTTAGATCCAACACACGACCCTATAAAGCAAAATAACAACACTCTCACTAGCAAATCGCATATCCTTTCACAGATTGCTAATTAACCACACTAATGCTTACCCGAAGGTCCAGCAAACTTCCCCACAAATAATTCCAGTCAGGGTATTGGTAAATGCCCAAACGCCGAATCGGAACCAATCCTTCCGATTATTTCAACAGGTCCCTGCAGTACGGGGCAACCTGTGTTGGTGTAAAAAGAAATGGCCGAAATTAAGTATCGGCAAAAACGTAACTCCATTCGTTACACGCCCCTACACTACGAGGCAAAGATAGTCAAAATTGAATATCGGCTAAGAAGTAACTGCATTTGCTATCAATCTAACTGAATCACGATAGTACATGTACCTGTGTGTGTTGTATCCTCGCATCACCGGATATGGTGGAAACCAGTTCCCGTTTCAAAGCGGGATTATATAGTAACTCACAAAAAGCGAAGAGGTGACTAAATTCCCCACAATAAAATAGCGCCATCTTTAAACGGCCAATTCAAAATAATACTAACACATATATTCAGTCAAAAGTTCATCTACCGTGTAAATACATGTCTCATAATAAAGAAACACACACATGTCAGTAGCCCATGCCTTGTCATATAAATCCTAACTTACAAACACACTATTCTAATTCATCCTCATAATAGTAATATGCACTATACCATATAAATATATGCCATTAAAAACTACAGCCTTCAATCACCAAGGAAATATTGTAATTCCTGATCATAATTAAGCCCCTCCTCCACCGCTCGCAAACGCATGATCCACCGTGCCTCATGCCGCCGCAGTCTCAGCTCCCTATTACCACCGCGTGGATCTTGTCCAATATGTTCTATACCATAAAACTTGAAGGTTTTAACGGGGCCTTGTGCAATACAATTTTGTACATGTTCTGCAATCGGATATCTACAATCATTATATTTTATTGCTCGCATATGTTCTCCAACCCGTTCTTTAAGTGCCCTTATAGTACTTCCAACATAAAATTTTGCACAATTACACACAATAATATAAATGACATATTTCGTGCCACAATTAATATTAGACATTATAGTGTATAATCTACCAATATTGTCTTTGAATTGCTTGATCTTATGTTCCGCAAACCTACACATCCCGCAATGACCACATTTAAAAAAACCTTTAGATCCTTGTGTTAACCATGATTCAGATTCCTTAATAGTAGGATAGCTGGGGCTAAGCAAAGCACCCAATGACCTCCCCCTCCTATATGTAATCTGGGGTTTATCCGTTAGAAATTCTTGCAAAGTTTTGTCTGCCTGCAAGATATGCCAGTGTTTGTTAAGGCTTCTACTAAGTGTAGTATTGATGTAAGTATAATCTGTTATCAATCTAATCTGCGCAGCAGATTGTTGATCAGTGTGTCTGGGTCTCAAAGTAGTCACTCTTTTAATCTTAATGACCCTTTCCTTTGCTTTCCAAACATCCCGAAATGGGTAGCCTCTCTGAACAAAACGCCTTTCCATATCCTTGATACAAGTAATAAAATGTGTATCATCACTACAATTTCGTCTAGCTCTCAACATCTCCCCAAATGGGATTGCCTTAATCTGATGCCGAGGATGTGCGCTTTTCGCATGTAAAAGTGAATTACAGGCAGTAGGTTTACGATACATCTTACTCTGAATAAGTCCATCTTTGATATACAGTTCCACATCTAAAAATACCACATTGGTAGTACTCAAATGAGTAGTGAACCTGATGTTCATATCATTACCATTTAAATACTCAATAAATTCCTTTAATAATGGCTCTGTGCCAATCCAAATCATGAGACAGTCGTCTATGAACCGCCCCCAATACAGTATGTGTTCATTCCAACGACTTCCAGAGGTACCCCAAATCATAACCTCCTCTAGCCAGCCCATAAAGATATTCGCATATGCCGGTGAAAATTTAGAACCCATAGCGACTCCTTGGGTTTGCCTAAACCATTCATCTTTAAAAAGAAAGAAGTTTTTAGTAAGTATCAATTCTGTCATAGCTAGAATCATTTGTGTATGTTCCCAATGACAAGCCGGTTTCTTAGATAAAAAGTGATATAGTGCCTTAAGTCCCAATTCATTACGAATGCTGGTATATAGTGACACCACATCAAGAGTCACCAAAATCATATCCGGGTCCCAAGCAATGTCTCCCATTAAATTCAAAATGTGTGTAGTATCCTTTATATATGAAGGTAAATTCATTACTATTGGTTGCAAAAATATATCAACGAATTGCGATATACGTTCTGTAGGACCACCAATACCTGACACAATGGGCCTCCCAGGTGGAAATGGGAGGCCTTTGTGAATTTTTGGCAAAGTATATAGACACGGAAATCTTGGTCGAGTCACTTTAAGATACAAAAATTCATCCTCATCCAGCAGACCACTTTCATGCCATTTTTTAAGATAGCCATTAATCATTGCTATTAGAGGGAATATAGGGTTATGAGCCACCTTTTCATAACACTGAGCATTTCCCAATTGTGAATAAATTACATTTTCATAGTCTATAGTGTTCATTACCACTATATTCCCCCCTTTGTCTGCCTTTCTGATAGTAAGATTAGGATTTCCCATTAATATCTTTAAAGCCTGTCTCTCATGAAAAGTAAGGTTGTCTCTATAGGGGCCTTTAGAAAGTCCCTTCTTCGTCAAACTTTTATCCAAATCATTAATCACTAGTTTATGAAAGATTTCAACATTATTCCCACTCATAAGATTAGGAGACCAACGAGACTTAGGGGTCGATTCCGATTCGGGCCGGAAAAAGCACCGACCGACTCGGAGCCGGAAAAATTACCGACCGACACGTACCAGTGGCGCCCGACACGCCAAGTACGATGCAAGCCGCGATAAATCCGACCGACACGTCAGGAAACCAAGCCGACCGACCGAGCCGCTCGGAAAATAGCAATCCGGCCGGAAAAACACGCGAATCCAACCGACCGACACGCACCCGGAACAAATCCGACCGAATCGTACCCGCCAACTCCAACCCGCAAAGTACGATGCAAGGCGCGAAAACACGACCGAGTCGGACGGAGGACAAGCCGTACGACCGACACGCATACAAAACCGAGCCGAAGCAACACAATACACCGCGACCGACGCGTACGCAGCATACAAAACTGCACAAACACAGCGTGAACGAAACGGAAAACACCGTACGAGACCAATGCAGGGTCCGACTCGGTCACAAGAACGTTTCCAACATACACAAACAGCACAAAGGAAAAATCAACCAAAAAAAGCCCAAACAAGCAATTACCAAGCCAATAAATACTGGGGGGGTGGGGACAGAGAACAAAGACACACCCACAACTCCACCTATATAAAGGACACAAATCACTACCATGAGCCTTTGCAAATGCCATTCCACTGCCAGCACCCAAGAGAAAGCAACCACACACCCACAGCTCATCCCTCACACAAGCCACACACCAGCAGCACACCAACAAATACCTACCTCACATACACCCAGCACAACACACACCCACACACCCTCACCTGCACACCAACACACACATCACCCACCATCACCACCCATCACCATGCCCCCAAGAAGAATCCCAAGTTCCTAGATAGTGAATTGGAAGTCATGGTAGACGAGATCCTCAGGGTGGAGCCACAGCTGTTTGGCACATTGGTCCAACAGACCCCCATGTCGCAGAAAACCAAGATGTGGGAGAGGATCATCAACAGGGTGAATGCACAATCACCATGTCTGCGCACAAAGACCGACATCCAGAACAGGTGGTATGACGTGCGCAGGAGGGTCCGGGAGCTGCTCAAGAAAGACTACCTCCTGAGCCAATACACCGGCAGTGGCCCTCCTGCCAAGCCAGTATACCTCAGGCCCTGGGAGGAGAAGGTGCGGGCCATCCTTCCGCCAGTGAGCGTATATGGACTAGAGAACATCCCAGAGCCTGGTGAGTACACAACAAATGTACACAATAAACTGCCACAAAACACACACATCACTGTCAAGGGGAGAGTCAAACCATGCACTCATAGCAATTACACAGCAACTAGAACAGAATCATCCCAAAATGTGTATGTCAGTCAGATAAACACAACACATGCCATCAAAAAAGTCACATCCAACTGTGCCAACACATGTACAAACACAACCACAACTACAGCTAGGCAGTGGCACAAATAGAACTAACACACACATCCACACATGTAGCCACCACAACAACACCAACACACAGTGAAGACCACTCAAAGGAAGGAATTCTGTGTATGCTGGCCAAGTCAGTGTAGCCAATAGCATCATGGGAGTCGCAGTCACACATATTGCCCCCCCACAACTGTCCCATCAACACCACCATGAACCATGCGCACATCACAGGGAGTGGAGAAGGACTCACAAGATGGCTGACACTGGCTACTGCTGTGAGGAGCACAAGGCCCTGCTGGCAACTGTGCACCAACAAACAGCAGGACACCACTGACTGACATCCTGAGAGACAACTTACACTCCCTGCAATGCAAGCACGTTCCATGGTGGGATATCCGGCTAGCTGGGTGGGAAGGGGGACTTGCAGCACTGACCATAGTCACAAGCACCTCCCCTCCCACCCACCCCCCCACACAAACTCCACAGTACCCACCTGGTAGAATGCAATGCCCTCCATCCTAACACAAGATCCCACAAAACACCACCACCCTGGGTTATGTTGTGTGAAGCACAGGGACACTCTTGGGACTCTTAGCCAAACAACTGCCAGGACAACACTCCCAGCCATCCTGTCAGCACAGCCAGCCCACCCCACAGGGAAGCAGAGTCAAAAGGAAGGAAGCATGGGCATGCTGGGAAGGGGGTGGAGGCAATAGCATGATGGGAGTCGTAGTCACAGACATTGCTCAGCCTCACAACTGGCCCATCAACACCACCCTGAACCATGCTCACATCACAGGGAGTGGAGAAGGACTCACAAGATGGCTGACACTGGCTACTGCTGTGGGGAGCACAAGGCCCTGCTGCCAACTGTGCACCAACAAACAGCAGGACACCACTGACTGACATCCTGAGAGACAACTTACACTCCCTGCAATGCAAGCACGTTCCATGGTGGGATAACTGACTGGGTGGGTGGGTGGGTGGGAAGGAGGTCTGGCTGTCAACCAAACACAATCAATGCAGACCATGTTCACACCCCAGAGAATACATAGAAATGCCCAAATAATGCAGGACAATGTGCCACACCAATATCAACCCCTGACTGTGACGACTTAGGACAATACAATGTACAGGCCCGCACCCCGAGGCACAGTCACAACTGTCAGGTGTGTCAACCACTGATGCCTGCAGAAACATGACATACATTGTTTGTGTCTCCCAAAAACAGGTGATGATAGGGACACAGCAGCAGACGCTGAGGAGTCCCAGTCCCAGGCTCAAGAGGATGCCGAGCTCACTGGCGTCGTACAGCCTCTGTCCTCCTCGGACGATGAAGAACAACCTGGCACATCCGGTGCAAGTCAACATGCTGCACCAGCAGGACCACCAGCTGCAGCACCAGCAGGTCCACCAGCTGCACCCCCTGCACCCACCCCTCCAACGACTGTCACCACGAATACCATCCCTGCCGACATGGACAGAATAAGGAACAACACCAGCGCAGTGACCCTGGACCAACCTGGGGCCATGGACACCACCACCACCACCAACCCCCAAGGTGGACCAGGGTTATCTGTGCGTGCAACTGCACACACTGCACATGTCAGCAGGGGTGGTGGGAGGGGTGGGAGACAGAGGTCGCTGCTTGCAGACGTTGCTGGTGTGCATGAAGACCCACAACTGGTACGCATAGCTGATGCGTACCAGTCCAGCACCGGAGAGCTCAGCCAGGTAGTGGGGCTCCTCAGAGACATCAAACAGCAGCAGGCTGCCCATCATGCCCGCTTGGACTCCCACATGTCCCACGTGGAGTCACACATGTCACGTGTGGACTCCCACATGTCACGTGTGGACTCCCACATGACCCGTGTGGAGTCCAAGTGGGATGTACTACATGAGATGACGGCGGTGCACAGGGACATTTTACAATGCCTCCGCCAGATGAACAGCAACCAGTCCACACCTCCCTGTGTGCCAACAACATCTGGTACCGAACAAACTGCAACTGCCACAGGGAGGGAGGAGGACTCTGGCGGAGAGTCCCCTGCACCGCAGCAGCCTGCACTTGAGGGCCCCCCCCCAAGAAGAGGGGTCGTCCGAGGAGGGGAAAGTGAGAGGCTGATGGCCAAGCGCAACTCCCAGGAAGCCTGAACCTGTTCTGGATTTTCGCCTTTGTGCACAGACTGTTCACCCTGTTGATGGCAACACTACTCCCACACATTGCATGGGGAGTACAAGTTGGAACAATGTGTCAGACAACTGTGGCCCCGATACTGGGGATCCTGTCTACCTGGACTTTCTATTCATCTAGGAACTTGGGATTGCAAGATTCATGTACAGCACAATCCATCCTATGCACTATTAACACAGATGTATCACAATAAACACACTAATACACAGTCAACAACTGTAGACAGAAGGAAGTCCATGGGTGTGGCGCACATCACCTGTAGGGACACAACAGCTACCAGCCTGGATGTGCAATCACGTCGTCGGTGGACACAGTTGACCAAACGAATCTGAAAGTACCCTGTGAAGGACAGAAATGACACACAGTCAAAAGCAATGCAGTACAGGACAGAACAGCAAAACTCATGCACAATACATGTTACAAGATACCCACCCAGAACCAAGTTAGCATGTCAACACTGTTGGGGAGTACAGCCCACCTGTCACCACACATCGCAACACACATCCTGTCAAGTAGCCCATGGACACACTCCAACAGCACCAGAGCACCACCCACACATCATGCCAACTCACATCATTCACATGACACCTCAGGATACTCACATTCAGCTAAAGAAGTTGGTGATGAGCTGTGTGCGGACATCACCATCACCATCATCATCATCATCGTCACTGGCATCGTGGTCCAGGCCAGGATCCTCCACAGGTGGCGGATGTTGGTCATCGTCATCCTGGATGAGAGGCAACTCCTTCCGCACTGCCAGGTTGTGGAGCATGCAGCAGACGATGATAATCTTGCACACTTTCGCAGGGGCATATGGGAGGGACCCTCCGGTCTTGTCCAGGCAGCGGAAGCGGCTCTTCAGGAGACCAAAGGTCCGCTCAATCACTCTCCTGGTCCGACCATGTGCCTCATTGTAGCGCATCTGGGCAGGTGTCACAGGGTTCCTGAGGGGTGTCAGCAACCACGGCATGTTGGGGTATCCCGAGTCACCTACGGACAGACAAGTGCACATCAGCTGACTTGGAAAAGTGGGCGGAATACTACAGATCAGATCACACACAATGGCACAAAGTCAGTACACACCGACAAGCCAGGCACGCTGGTTCTGCATCTGTGCCATCAACCTGGGGATGCGACTACTCCTCATCACAAAGGCATCGTGTGCTGAACCAGGGAAACGGGCACACACGTGTGTGATGGTCATGTCTGCAAGACACACCACCAGTGCATTGACCGAGTGGTAGTGCTTGCGGTTCCTGTAGGCCTGCTCCTGGGCCTGTGGTGGTACCAAAGCCACATGTGTCCCATCAATGGAGCCAATGACATGCGGCATCCTCCCCAGGGCATAAAAGTCACTCTTCACGTCAGTGAGTCGTCGCAGTCTAGGGAAATAGATGTACCGGTTCAGGAAGAGCAACATTGCCGCCAAGAAATCGCGGAGCACACGGCTGAACATGGTCTGTGACATCCCACCAGCAGACGCCACAGTATGTTGGAAGGTACCGGTGGCAAAGAAGTGTAGGGCTGCCATCACCTTCACCTTGGGGGTCAGCGCTGTAGGATACGGCCGGCCAGGCTGCAAATGTGGGGACAACTGCACTGCCAAATCCTCAATCAGCTGCCTGGTGAAGCGGTACCGTCGGATGCTGTCCCGTTCCACCATCGTTGCCAGGTCTGGGAATGGCCGATGGACAGCAGGAGCCCTGCAGTGCAGAGGAGAAGTAAGCAAGATCGTCAGTCACCCCACATATGCGGCATTGAACACACTCAAGATCCCAACATACATCATCATGAGGCACAACTACATGAAGTGTGCAGTACCGGAACGACATGTATGGTACATACATGGCCAACATCTGTCAACACGGTCCTACAGGTGGCATCAATTTGTCCCAGGTTGGCCCATTGGATATCATGATGCTGTGTCACAGTCACCCCCAGTGACATGTGAGGACAGATGTGCCCCAGGCACCACAGCTCAACGACAGGCACATTCCCAGGGACCCTGTAATGCCACATGGACACTGGCATCACCTGGAGTATCATGTGTACACCACAACAAAACAAACATGACCCCCACAGGTAGTGGCCACACTTGCCATGGCAGGAGAGCCATGGACGTCTGTGACACACACGCACAACATCAGAGTCCATGCACACACAACGTGGATGTGGAGACTGTCTCCCATTGTGCACATGAAATCAGAGACATTGTAAACACTACATGCACAAAGACTGTGGAGGGCCATCACTATTGTGCCACTGGGACACCCTGGCTCAAACATACCGTCCCACATGGGACTCACGGGGTATGTGACATGACATACACAAACACCACTGTGAAATGTGACCATGGCACATGCACAGATATGAACAGTTGCACATCACAGTGGTCACGTACACGTAACACCCAGGATCCTGTCCCCATTAACACGTGCACAGCCTGGGGGTGGCTGCCCACAGGTGACACCCACAGGACAACATGTACACCAACATACACACAATAGGAAATGCAGCCTTACATGCCTTATGATAAGGTTTGGACAGGCTGTCGTGATGTAGGTGTGCCCCTCACTCCCTGGGAGCTATCTGTGGCTGGCATATGTCCATCTGAGACAGGCATGCTGACATATGCCAGTCACATGTACAGTGATGCGTTGAACAGCAATGGACCGATCGGTGTCTCCGGCCGGCCCATTGCTTTCAATGTGTGCGGGTACGCGTTGTACCCCTGTGCGCGTTGTACTGCAATGGACCGATCGGTGCCTCCGGCCGGCCCATTGCATTCAATGTGTGCGGGTATGCGTTGTACCCCTGTGCGCGTTGTACTGCAATGGACCGATCGGTGCCTCCGGCCGGCCCATTGCATTCAATGTGTGCGGGTACGCGTTGTACCCCTGTGCGCGTTGAACAGCAATGGACCGATCGGTGCCTCCGGCCGGCCCATTGCATTCAATGTGTGCGGGTACGCGTTGTACCCCTGTGCGCGTTGTACTGCAATGGACCGATCGGTGCCTCCGGCCGGCCCATTGCATTCAATGTGTGCGGGTACGCGTTGTACCCCTGTGCGCGTTGAACAGCAATGGACCGATCGGTGCCTCCGGCCGGCCCATTGCTTTCAATGTGTGCGGGTACGCGTTGTACCCCTGTGCGCGTTGTACTGCAATGGACCGATCGGTGCCTCCGGCCGGCCCATTGCTTTCAATGTGTCGGTGCACGCGTTGTACCCCTGTGCGCGTTGTACTGCAATGGACCGATCGGTGCCTCCGGCCGGCCCATTGCATTCAATGTGTGCGGGTACGCGTTGTACCCCTGTGCGCGTTGTACTGCAATGGACCGATCGGTGCCTCCGGCCGGCCCATTGCATTCAATGTGTGCGGTACGCGTTGTACCCCTGTGCGCGTTGAACAGCAATGGACCGATCGGTGCCTCCGGCCGGCCCATTGCTTTCAATGTGTGCGGGTACGCGTTGTACCCCTGTGCGCGTTGTACTGCAATGGACCGATCGGTGCCTCCGGCCGGCCCATTGCTTTCAATGTGTGCGGGTACGCGTTGTACCCCTGTGCGCGTTGTACTGCAATGGACCGATCGGTGCCTCCGGCCGGCCCATTGCTTTCAATGTGTGCGGGTACGCGTTGTACCCCTGTGCGCGTTGTACCTCAATGGACCGATCGGTGCGCACCCATTGACAATGGGCTTGCCTGGCAACGGACGCGTTTCGAATATTCGAACGAGTCGGTTGCTGGAAAATCAGTTGGTCACCCACAACAATGTTGCAAAATCATGTATGTCATGAAGTTGAAATTTTGAAGGATGCTGTGGGCGTGTTTTGGTGCTGCTATTCCATGGATTGGCCAGATTCAGAAGATGCAAACGACTTGGACCTATCACTTTGGACACAAGGGACAGTATCTGCCTCTCCAGCACATATATATTGCTGGCTGTTCCCCCGAGAGCCCACTTGCCTGCACTACATGCTCCAGGACGACATCTGCCACTGCACTGCTGCTGTCTCTGCCCCTCTGGACCCTGCAATGGCACGTACTGTGGAGAGAGCCCCAGCCTTCAGCCTTGAAGAGAACCAGGCCCTGCTGGACAGCCTACTTCCACAGTACAGCAAGCTGTATGGGACACCAGGGGAGCAGGTGAGTGTTCTGTGCACTGCCTTTCTGAATGTGCATTTTGTCTGACTAGCAAGGCTGAGAGTCAGCACACCACTGGCTAGCAGGCTCACTGAGTAGTTGTCACCCCCCATAGTGTGTAGTGACTTGCACTGGACAGGTATGGTGCAGTGACAGTGCTTCTGAACAGGGTTTTACTCCCCATGCAATGATACCATGTAGTGACTTCTGGAAAACTGTCCATGGGCAGCCGTGCACTGCCTGGGTACACCATGTGCCCCTGTGATTGCGACATGTATATGCAACTGTGTCATGCACGGATATGTTGCATGTGTAGTAATGGCCTTATCACTTTGTCATCCTGACAGGCTTCTGCCCATCGGAAGCATGAGATCTGGAAGGACATCGTCCGGGCTGTCCGGTCCGTGGGGGTCTACAAGCGCCGGATCCGCAACTGCCAAAAGAGGTGGCAGGACCTTCGGGGCTGGACCCGGAGGATTGCACGGGTCCAGCTGAAGCTGTCGCCTCCTCGCAGGAGGGGCGGAACACGGACCCTGACCCCCCACATGCTCAGGATCCTGGCGGTGGTCTTTCCAGACCTGGATGGGCAGCTGAAGGCCAGAGAGCAGCAAGGAGGGGGTGAGTCAAAGACTGCACTGTGTACTCTGTCTAACATGCTATGTGCCCTCCTCGGGCCAGGTTGAACTGCCACAGTACAGCAGTCATGTTGTCCAGGAGCCATGTCCCTCTATTGTGCACTGCCCACTCCTCATCTGATACCCAGGTGTGGCCCTTACATGCAGGGAATTCTGTCACTTAGGACTGTGTCCTTGCAGTTTGCTTGACTCAAGGTGGGAGACAGCATCTGTTTCCCTGACTCTGTGGTGGGCATCATGGGTGGGTCCATTGCTTACACAATGCCTGTATTCTGACATGTATTCAGCGTGTTACTTTGATCTCCAATTGCTGAGCTGATCCACCACATGTGGCTGGGGTACCTGGCACACACCCATGCTGCGGGTGGGAACAATGTTTGGGCCCCAAGAGTATGTATATGACGTGTGTCACACATACTTAGCCAGCTGCCTACAGTCCAGGGCTCATCCCTCATTCATGTGGGGCTGGACAGTCATGCCTACTCCAGGCCATACAATACACTCTGTACTCCCACTCCCGTGTATCAGAGGACACATTGTGCACAGTGATTTGACCCCTCAGGTGTCTGCCTCTGTGTCAGTGTGCTGTGGATTAGTCGCCAGGACTGCTGTGGAGTTTCTTGGTAGGGGCTCAGCATGCCACTGGAGATGTGACCATAGGAGACGATACTTGTGTGACACATAGGTGTCTGATCAGCTGCCCATGCAGACTGGGGCATGTAAATGTGAAGTTCAGGCAGCTGTTCCCCATGCACAGCAGAGTGTGAGGGGCTCAGGTTCAGAGGGTAGTGTCACAGGTCTCCCATATGTCCAATAGGTATGACCTGGACAGATGAGGGTTAAGAGGATGTGTTGTGGGGGGGATGTACATGTGCACTTGTGCAGCTCCAGGACTTGCATTCCCCATGACCTACTATTGTGACACAGTGCAGAGTGTTGTTGTCTGGCTGCAAAGTCATACATCACTGAGACAGTGATGTATGACTTTGCAGTCATGCCTCCGCCATGGCATGTGTCTACTGATTGGTGATCCTGCAGGGGAGTGACATGTGCTACATGCACACCATAGTGGCGCTGGCTATCAGGACATGGGTGCATCATGGTGTCTGTCGCTGGTATGCATCACATGCATTTCCTATTTGACTCTGGGCATCCCTTACATCCGTAAACCTGTACTGACTCAGTGGCAAGAGCTGTGATGTGTCCACACCGTGTCCTCTGCACTGTCCAACTACTGTGTACTTGGTGCATGTGTCAACACTGGGGTGTTGCAATCCAACAGACACCAGACAGATGGGTGCAAGGCCATGTGGGATGTGAGTGCCATGCTTGGCATCAGACTGACAATTGACTTCTCCTGTTCAATTAGTGCACTTTTAGCAATGTACAACTAATGATGCCAGGGCTTGCTCTGTGATGTGCTGTGCTCACAGTGGTGTGTGCGTTATGTGCAGGTGACTGATGTCTGTCTGTTTCCCCATTGTTTGCAGATACATCCACGGCCACGGAAGGGGACAGCTCCACGGACCAGGAGGAGCCGGAGAGCCAGACTGGGTCAGC
Source organism: Calotriton arnoldi (assembly GCA_963921515.1). NCBI lineage: Eukaryota > Metazoa > Chordata > Amphibia > Caudata > Salamandridae > Calotriton > Calotriton arnoldi. The sequence goes on from CAWUFW010004422.1 coordinate 713,798, forward strand.
AGCCGAGGAGTGGTCGGAGGGACCCAGTGGCACGGAGGGCGAGGGGAGCCACACCGAGGAGTCCTCAGCAGCATCCACCTCAGCTGAGGACCAGAGCAACTCGGAGGATGACTCCCTTGTGGAGGCGGGTGCCAGCAGCCACCACACCCCAGCTAGTGTTGCTGTCCCCGCCACCACCAGCACCACCACCGCCCTCCCATCGGCTCCCATTCCCCAGGTCCGTGGAGGCTCCCATGTCCGGGAGCGTGTCTCCTTTGGGCCAGGCACCGCACCCCCTGCCCCTGTGTCCCCTGCTGCCCTGAGTGAGGAGTCTGTGTACCTCCTTCGCCAGCTCCATGTAGGGCAGACAGCCATGCTGAGTGTCCTCCATGCGCACACCGCGCTGTTGACTCAGCTGGTGTCGTTCATGGAGGGCATCTCATCGGGCATGTCTGACCTACAGAGGGGCAATAGGTCCATGGACTCCTCCCTGACGGCAGCAGTGTCCCTCCTCAAACGGTCCCTCACCCCTCCTGCCTCTGCTCCATCCACACTCCCCAGCACCTTACCCATCCCAGGCACACACACACTGGCACAGGCACACACCAGCACACACACATCCAGCACACTGACACACACGCCAATGACAAAACGCACACGCACGCACATTCAGGGGACTGAAGCCAGACTCACAGGGGATGGGGCCCTGGAACACACACACGCATCCACATGCACTGCGCAGTCCTCAGTTCCCTCTCCCTCCAAAGCACCCTCCCTTGCCTCACCTGCAACCCCAAAGTCACAGCAGCTCTTCCTCTGTGACCTCGGCCTCTTCCCCACCGATGAAGCTGCTCCAGCATCCCGGGGGAAGAGGAGGCCCACCCACATGGAGCAGAGTGCCCCTCGCCCCCGGACACCCTCCCCCAGGCGCAGACGGACTGAGGCCCCCACCCGCAAGTCCCCCGGAGTGCTAAGAGCAAGACCCCGCCACCGCCCTGCAGCTCAGGCACAAGGTCTCCGTCCTCCATCCCTCAGGCCCCCACTGCACAGGTGCCCCCACCACACCCTGCCCCAGGTTCCCCCACCCACAGATATACCATCCCCAAGATGCTCCGGCCTTCTCCCCCTGCCACTTGCTCTCCCAGCACCACACCCCCGCTGCGCTTGTCTGTGCCACTGATGTGGTGAGGGTGTCCTCCCCCTCTGTCCAACCCACCTTGCCTGTTCCCCATTCTCCTCCCCTGGAGGTAGGCACTGCAGTGGAGTCCACTACCGCCCTGTCTGACTTGGGCACTGCAGTGGCGGACCTGTCCACCCCATCTGCAGGGTCCACTGCAGTTGTGCCGGCACCCACGACATCTGTGTCATGCCCCCAGTTGTGCCGGCACACACCATGTCAGACACCTCCACTGCAGTTGTCAGTGGCTCTCCAGCACCCACCACCCCTTCCCTGACTCCCCCTGGTGAGCCCTGATCCTGTCCCTGCGGTGCCTGGCCTGCCCCCCGGTTGCCCCTCCTAGTGGATTGTCCCTGGTATTGTGCAGGCATGCGTAGGGTGACATCTGCCAGTGTCACCCTGTTTGAACTTTGACAATGGACTGGCCATTGGCCTTTGCTCTAATTTCTTCTGGACGTCGTTATCAGACAACACATATGCTGAATAAAGCAACTTTCTTTTCTCTAGTGCTCATGCTTCAGATGTACATGTTGTTGGTGCAGCTAACCATGCCCTTGCTGCAGTGATGGTGATATCTGGTCTCATGATTATGAAGTGTTACTGTGCAGGAACCCATGTGGTCCAGGGGGAATGTGTCCTATCATGTGGTGTATCCATGTCATCAATAGCAGCATCTGAGGGTGTCATGTGTTCAGTATTTGGCAATGGGTTTCCTACTTACATTGGCAATTTCATATCTGTGGCTTCCACCCCTGCACATCTGTTGTGCCTGCCATCGTTGCATTTGTCTACTTCCCTGACCGTGTTGCCATCTCCAGTGGACATGCAGGTTTGGGCATCAATGGGGAGGGACTCATCCGTGTAGTCAGTGCAACATTGCTATACAAGTGTGTTGGATCTGTGCTGATGATTCCGTTGGCACATCCATGACCAGGCTGATGTGATGGGAGCCCTCATTTGGTGCTAATTGTTGATTGTGTGACCAAGTGCTCAGCTGACATGATGGGGCCCTACTGAGGCAACATATGGCACAGCTTTCCTCACACAGGAGTGGAGTCCCCTCATGGCAGTGTGTACACGTGTGACATTGCCTGCGCCCAAGGTGTGTGTTGTATGTGCATGTCTGTGTGTTCACTTTCATTCATCTGCGCATGCTGTGATCCCTAGTGTTGTACCTGTTTGTGATGCTTGCTGACTTGAGCTATGTTCCCCCAAAGTCTTCTCCCTGTGTTCTCTGTGATGTGGGTGCATGGCACATTACTGGTCATCAGGGTGTCACCCATAGGTGTGTTTGCTGTCAGGGCAGAGTTTGTGTGCTGACGCAGATGGGTCACAGTCAGGTTTCCCTTTGGCACTTGTTGTTTGCCCCTGTCATGTGATTTCCAGTTTGTGTTATCTTTCAGTGATTGTGACACGTTGTGTGTGTGACTGCTGGCACTCCTTAGGGTCCGGGCTGCAATGTTGGTTGTTGTCTATGTGTGTTCTTTGTGGGTGACCTTGGCTTCTTCATTGGTGTGTGACTGTGGCTGGGATCCCATTGGTCGGTGTGGTATTGCCGTCATGTCCATGTACAGCGTAGTGTGCAGTGTGTCAGACATTCAGGAGTCTTGTTGAGTGTCCATGTGTGATGTGTTTCTACACCTTGGTTCCCACCCACCACCCTGGAATAGTCATGGGTGCATGTGCAATGTCACCAGTGCATGTGTACTTCACTGCTGCACATTGTTGGAGGTCGAGGGGTGTGGTCTTGAGTGTGTGCAGATGAGAGTTGTTGCCCGGCTAGTCCCCTGCCTCCATGTTGGCCTTGGCTTACTGGCCATGCTGATTGATTTGTGCTTGTGTAGGTGTGATGGTAGTTAGTTGCTCAGGACACCTGACTGTGGTTCACAGTGTGATCGACATTTAGCTTTGTCATCACAGTGGTATTTTTATTCAGCCCAGGGTCACCACATTGTGGGGGCCCTGGGGGTGGTGCTGTGGTGTGTCTGTGACTTGCTGTGTCAGTTGTTGTTCCTACGTGCCTGTGTGACATGTGTGTTTTGTGCTCCCTCTCACCTGTCAATGCCTGCTTGCCCACATAGGGGATTTGGATCCATGAGTTACCTTAGTGTGGCAGTGTATCCACATCTGTATGATTGGTATTCAGCTCTCCTCATGTGTTGTGTTGTTGCCTGGGGACACTGGCACCCCCACCCCTCACCTGCTGTGTATGATGACAGTGTTGGTCTGCCTGTTTGTGTTTGTGCATCTGCACCACTGCATTGGCATATCTTGGGTGTGCCATTGGCTGTATGTTGTTTGGTGTGTTTCCCCTGCTGTCCCTGGGACTCCTAGGTCATCGGTCAGCACAGTGATCATGGTTTGTGTGTCCCATTGCTGCCATGGTATGGTATCTGTTCACCTCACATATGCTGTCTCCACAGGGTATCTGCATTTGTGTGCCCATTGGTGCAAATATGTGGTTCTGCATTCTGATGGTCACTTCTGTCATTGTGTCATTGATGACTGTTGACGGTCTCAGCCCCCATGGGTGTTGTTTGTCTGCACATGGCCAAAGGAATGTTTCATTTGCACTGCAGTATTTGGCTCCCCCAATTTATGTTGCAATGGGACACATACACTACTTTGCCACAGATGAGTTTTTGGTTCTGTGACCAGGAATGATCCATGCAGTTTGGCAGTTGCAGCTCTTTCTTTGTCAACAATTACCTTTTGGTCACTGTGATGATGAGGGTGTAGACCCCATTGCCACAATGGTCAAAATGTGCTTCAGCTATGGACCCCACACTTACCTTTTGGTCACTGTGATGATGGGGGTTTAGACCCCATTGCCACAATGGTCAAAATGTGCTTCAGCTATGGACCCCACACTTGCCTTTTGGTCACTGTGATGATGGGGGTTTAGACCCCATTGCCACAATGGTCAAAATGTGCTTCAGCTATGGACCCCACACTTGCCTTTTGGTCACTGTGATGATGGGGGTTTAGACCCCATTGCCACAATGGTCAAAATGTGCTTCAGCTATGGACCCCACACTTGCCTTTTGGTCACTGTGATGATGGGGGTTTAGACCCCATTGCCACAATGGTCAAAATGTGCTTCAGCTATGGACCCCACACTTGCCTTTTGGTCACTGTGATGATGGGGGTTTAGGCCCCATTGCCACAATGGTCATGGGCTGCTTGCATTGTGGGTGCCACACACATATATGTGTGGCACATGTGCTAGGGGGTCACATTGTATGTTCAAAGTCATGTTCGGTGTTGTAGGCATTTGACACAGCCTGCTCACACGCTTGTCATGGTGGTGGGGGGATGTCTTAATCTTGCATTCCCTAGGTTGTGGTGTGCTTGTTGTGTCATGCATTGTCCATCCTATGAGTGGGGGTGGTAGTAGTGGTAGGCATCCAGCCCCCTGGCTAAGGGTGGTAGTAGTGGTAGGCTTCCTGCCCCCTGGCTAAGGGTGGTAGTAGTGGTGGGCATCCTGCCCCCCTGGGTGAGGGTGGTAGTAGTGGTAGGCATCCTGCCCCCTGGCTAAGGGTGGTAGTAGTGGTAGGCATCCAGCCCCCTGGCTAAGGGTGGTAGTAGTGGTGGGCATCCTGCCCCCCTGGGTGAGGGTGGTAGTAGTGGTAGGCATCCTGCCCCCTGGGTGAGGGTGGTAGTAGTGGTGGGCATCCTGCCCCCTGGCTAAGGGTGGTAGTAGTGGTGGGCATCCTGCCCCCCTGGGTGAGGGTGGTAGTAGTGGTAGGCATCCTGCCCCCTGGCTAAGGGTGGTAGTAGTGGTAGGCATCCTGCCACCCTGGCTAAGGGTGGTAGTAGTGGTAGGCATCCTGCCCCCTGGCTAAGGGTGGTAGTAGTGGTAGGCATCCTGCCCCCCTGGCTAAGGGTGGTAGTAGTGGTAGGCATCCTGCCACCCTGGCTAAGGGTGGTAGTAGTGGTAGGCATCCAGCCCCCCTGGCTAAGGGTGGTAGTAGTGGTGGGCATCCTGCCCCCCCTGGGTGAGGGTGGTAGTAGTGGTGGGCATCCTGCCCCCCTGGGTGAGGGTGGTAGTAGTGGTGGGCATCCTGCCCCCTGGCTAAGGGTGGTAGTAGTGGTAGGCATCCTGCCCCCCTGGCTAAGGGTGGTAGTAGTGGTGGGCATCCTGCCCCCCTGGGTGAGGGTGGTAGTAGTGGTGGGCATCCTGCCCCCTGGCTAAGGGTGGTAGTAGTGGTAGGCATCCTGCCCCCTGGCTAAGGGTGGTAGTAGTGGTGGGCATCCTGCCCCCCTGGGTGAGGGTGGTAGTAGTGGTGGGCATCCTGCCCCCCTGGCTAAGGGTGGTAGTAGTGGTGGGCATCCTGCCCCCCCTGGGTGAGGGTGGTAGTAGTGGTAGGCATCCTGCCCCCTGGCTAAGGGTGGTAGTAGTGGTGGGCATCCTGCCCCCTGGCTAAGGGTGGTAGTAGTGGTGGGCATCCTGCCCCCCTGGGTGAGGGTGGTAGTAGTGGTGGGCATCCTGCCCCCCTGGGTGAGGGTGGTAGTAGTGGTGGGCATCCTGCCCCCCTGGCTAAGGGTGGTAGTAGTGGTGGGCATCCTGCCCCCCTGGGTGAGGGTGGTAGTAGTGGTAGGCATCCTGCCCCCGTGGGTGAGGGTGGTAGTAGTGGTAGGCATCCTGCCCCCTGGCTAAGGGTGGTAGTAGTGGTGGGCATCCTGCCCCCTGGCTAAGGGTGGTAGTAGTGGTGGGCATCCTGCCCCCCTGGGTGAGGGTGGTAGTAGTGGTAGGCATCCTGCCCCCCTGGGTGAGGGTGGTAGTAGTGGTGGGCATCCTGCCCCCTGGCTAAGGGTGGTAGTAGTGGTGGGCATCCTGCCCCCCTGGGTGAGGGTGGTAGTAGTGGTAGGCATCCTGCCCCCGTGGGTGAGGGTGGTAGTAGTGGTAGGCATCCTGCCCCCCTGGCTAAGGGTGGTAGTAGTGGTGGGCATCCTGCCCCCTGGCTAAGGGTGGTAGTAGTGGTGGGCATCCTGCCCCCCTGGGTGAGGGTGGTAGTAGTGGTAGGCATCCTGCCCCCCTGGGTGAGGGTGGTAGTAGTGGTGGGCATCCTGCCCCCTGGCTAAGGGTGGTAGTAGTGGTGGGCATCCTGCCCCCCTGGGTGAGGGTGGTAGTAGTGGTAGGCATCCTGCCCCCCGTGGGTGAGGGTGGTAGTAGTGGTGGGCATCCTGCCCCCCTGGGTGAGGGTGGTAGTAGTGGTGGGCATCCTGCCCCCTGGCTAAGGGTGGTAGTAGTGGTGGGCATCCTGCCCCCCTGGGTGAGGGTGGTAGTAGTGGTGGGCATCCTGCCCCCCTGGCTAAGGGTGGTAGTAGTGGTGGGCATCCTGCCCCCGTGGGTGAGGGTGGTAGTAGTGGTAGGCATCCTGCCCCCTGGCTAAGGGTGGTAGTAGTGGTGGGCATCCTGCCCCCTGGCTAAGGGTGGTAGTAGTGGTGGGCATCCTGCCCCCCTGGGTGAGGGTGGTAGTAGTGGTAGGCATCCTGCCCCCCTGGGTGAGGGTGGTAGTAGTGGTGGGCATCCTGCCCCCCTGGGTGAGGGTGGTAGTAGTGGTGGGCATCCTGCCCCCTGGCTAAGGGTGGTAGTAGTGGTAGGCATCCTGCCCCCTGGCTAAGGGTGGTAGTAGTGGTAGGCATCCTGCCCCCTGGCTAAGGGTGGTAGTAGTGGTAGGCATCCAGCCCCCTGGCTAAGGGTGGTAGTAGTGGTGGGCATCCTGCCCCCCTGGGTGAGGGTGGTAGTAGTGGTGGGCATCCTGCCCCCTGGCTAAGGGTGGTAGTAGTGGTAGGCATCCTGCCCCCCTGGCTAAGGGTGGTAGTAGTGGTAGGCATCCTGCCACCCTGGCTAAGGGTGGTAGTAGTGGTAGGCATCCTGCCCCCTGGCTAAGGGTGGTAGTAGTGGTAGGCATCCTGCCACCCTGGCTAAGGGTGGTAGTAGTGGTAGGCATCCAGCCCCCTGGCTAAGGGTGGTAGTAGTGGTGGGCATCCTGCCCCCCTGGGTGAGGGTGGTAGTAGTGGTGGGCATCCTGCCCCCTGGCTAAGGGTGGTAGTAGTGGTAGGCATCCTGCCCCCTGGCTAAGGGTGGTAGTAGTGGTAGGCATCCTGCCCCCCTGGCTAAGGGTGGTAGTAGTGGTGGGCATCCTGCCCCCCCTGGCTAAGGGTGGTAGTAGTGGTGGGCATCCTGCCCCCCCTGGGTGAGGGTGGTAGTAGTGGTGGGCATCCTGCCCCCCTGGCTAAGGGTGGTAGTAGTGGTGGGCATCCTGCCCCCCTGGGTGAGGGTGGTAGTAGTGGTAGGCATCCTGCCCCCCGTGGGTGAGGGTGGTAGTAGTGGTAGGCATCCTGCCCCCTGGCTAAGGGTGGTAGTAGTGGTGGGCATCCTGCCCCCCTGGCTAAGGGTGGTAGTAGTGGTGGGCATCCTGCCCCCCTGGGTGAGGGTGGTAGTAGTGGTAGGCATCCTGCCCCCCTGGGTGAGGGTGGTAGTAGTGGTGGGCATCCTGCCCCCTGGCTAAGGGTGGTAGTAGTGGTGGGCATCCTGCCCCTCCTGGGTGAGGGTGGTAGTAGTGGTAGGCATCCTGCCCCCGTGGGTGAGGGTGGTAGTAGTGGTGGGCATCCTGCCCCCCTGGGTGAGGGTGGTAGTAGTGGTGGGCATCCTGCCCCCTGGCTAAGGGTGGTAGTAGTGGTAGGCATCCTGCCCCCCTGGGTGAGGGTGGTAGTAGTGGTGGGCATCCTGCCCCCTGGCTAAGGGTGGTAGTAGTGGTAGGCATCCTGCCCCCCGTGGGTGAGGGTGGTAGTAGTGGTAGGCATCCTGCCCCCTGGCTAAGGGTGGTAGTAGTGTTAGGCATCCAGCCCCCCTGGGTTGGGGTGGTGGCGCGCATTCAGGCCCCTGTGTGCATATGTGGCATTGGTGATGGGCATCCCGCCCCTATGGTGCTGCTGTTGCTGGTGTAAGTATATTCAGATTCCCAGTGTATGTGTGTGATGTGTCGTGTACGTGTTGTATGTGTTTTGTGGTTGGTGTCTGACTTACCTTCTGCGCCGTACGCGTCCGTGCCTGTTCCGGTAGTAGATGTAGAATATTGGTATGATCGTGACGAAGGGATTCATGGTTGGTTCGTGTCGTTCGTCCTTCTCGTTGCTTCGCGTCGTCCTCGTCGCTTGGCTTCGTCCTCGTCGCTTCGCTTCGTCCTCGTCGCTTCGCGTCGTCCTCGTCTGTGCTGTGTTCGTCTCGTAGCCGTGGATCGTGTTGTGGCGCGATTCGGAGCTTATGTGCGCCTCTCCCGGATGCTTTGACGTGCCGTGCGTAGCGACGGGTTCGGCGCGTACGGAAAGCGCATCGTACTTGTCCGGCCGGACGGGGCTGCATTTTCCCTTCCGTGCGACTCGATTCGGCGTTTCCGGATTCGCCTCGGTCGGAGAACAGGACCTGGTTTGGGTGAGTACGGCTCGGCCGGAATTTTTGCTGTTGTGCGCATCGTACTTGCTCGTTCGGTGTGCTGTACGGATCGGTCGGGAAACTGGCTTTCGCATGGCTTTTTTCCCGACCGAATAGTATTGGGTGCGCCTCCGACCGAGATCGGAATCGACCCCCTAGTCTTGAGCCCACTTGATATTGAGGGATCTGGCCTAATATCCAAATCCTCCAATACCTTACTAATAGTCACAGGGTCCTCTTCTAACTCGGTGATAGAGAGCAAATTAACAGTATCCTGTATATCTTCAATAGTTAAAGCACTAGACACTGTATTAAGTAATGCTGGTGTTAAGCTTTTATTATGCTGAGGGTTCATAGAAAAATATTTCTTGAGTTTCAAGCGTGATAAATTTATCAGACTGGAAAGATTAAAACGTTCAGAGATGTCAAAGTGGTGGGATGGCGTGACGTTGAAGCAGTATGTCAAACTTAATAGGATTCCAAGGGGTTTACGTTCACAGATCATCCCGACATATGATGATCTGGACGAAGACCTCCTTAATATTTGGGAAAAGGAACTGATTTCCAGTTCAATGAAGTTGATTGACATTCTGATAGAGAATGCAGAAAGGAAGGTTACGAAATTGCAAGCTGAAATAGCACAGTTAGAGTCTGAGATTGAAGCATTAAATATGCCAGAACCTACAGCCAAGAATTATGAAATTTTAAAGAGAGTTTTATTGAATCATCAGAACGATATTAAGCAGAGGAAAGCCCGAAAATTAAAACGGGATGAGTTGGATTATAATAGTGGTAGGGTATTTACATTCTCTAGTAGATATGATTATCTGGTTCAGACTGACAAGGGTAAACAACTGTCTGAGCCATTGTCTACTAGCTCTAGTAGTACCTCATTGAGCACAATACTAACCAGTGAAAGTGAAACAGAAGGAGGGTCAGGAATATTATCTAAACAATTACACCCTTTAGGCAACTCTTCCTTCATGCAAGAGGTGAACCGTATAAAAGGGGGAACCGCGATCAGACAAAAAAGTGGACAACACAAGACAACAAGGCGTGGGAAGAGGGGCGGGATCAGCAGGAGACAGTCTAAGAATGAAAACACGTTCTTGGGACAAGAAATAATAATTTCAGATAAGGAGAAAAAATTGGAGGTAGTGAACCTGTCAGATTATACACTCACGGATCCAATGATATCATTGCTTAGGAGGGGTTTAGGCTTCTGTCCTGAAGTATCTGGTGATTTATGTACCTCTAAAATTGATCTGTTCAAATTTATAAGACGCTTGAAACTCAAGAAATATTTTTCTATGAACCCTCAGCATAATAAAAGCTTAACACCAGCATTACTTAATACAGTGTCTAGTGCTTTAACTATTGAAGATATACAGGATACTGTTAAATTACTCTCTATCACCGAGTTAGAAGAGGACCCTGTGACTATTAGTAAGGTATTGGAGGATTTGGATATTAGGCCAGATCCCTCAATATCAAGTGGGCTCAAGACTAAGTCTCGTTGGTCTCCTAATCTTATGAGTGGGAATAATGTTGAAATCTTTCATAAACTAGTGATTAATGATTTGGATAAAAGTTTGACGAAGAAGGGACTTTCTAAAGGCCCCTATAGAGACAACCTTACTTTTCATGAGAGACAGGCTTTAAAGATATTAATGGGAAATCCTAATCTTACTATCAGAAAGGCAGACAAAGGGGGGAATATAGTGGTAATGAACACTATAGACTATGAAAATGAAATTTATTCACAATTGGGAAATGCTCAGTGTTATGAAAAGGTGGCTCATAACCCTATATTCCCTCTAATAGCAATGATTAATGGCTATCTTAAAAAATGGCATGAAAGTGGTCTGCTGGATGAGGATGAATTTTTGTATCTTAAAGTGACTCGACCAAGATTTCCGTGTCTATATACTTTGCCGAAAATTCACAAAGGCCTCCCATTTCCACCTGGGAGGCCCATTGTGTCAGGTATTGGTGGTCCTACAGAACGTATATCGCAATTCGTTGATATATTTTTGCAACCAATAGTAATGAATTTACCTTCATATATAAAGGATACTACACACATTTTGAATTTAATGGGAGACATTGCTTGGGACCCGGATATGATTTTGGTGACTCTTGATGTGGTGTCACTATATACCAGCATTCGTAATGAATTGGGACTTAAGGCACTATATCACTTTTTATCTAAGAAACCGGCTTGTCATTGGGAACATACACAAATGATTCTAGCTATGACAGAATTGATACTTACTAAAAACTTCTTTCTTTTTAAAGATGAATGGTTTAGGCAAACCCAAGGAGTCGCTATGGGTTCTAAATTTTCACCGGCATATGCGAATATCTTTATGGGCTGGCTAGAGGAGGTTATGATTTGGGGTACTTCTGGAAGTCGTTGGAATGAACACATACTGTATTGGGGGCGGTTCATAGACGACTGTCTCATGATTTGGATTGGCACAGAGCCATTATTAAAGGAATTTATTGAGTATTTAAATGGTAATGATATGAACATCAGGTTCACTACTCATTTGAGTACTACCAATGTGGTATTTTTAGATGTGGAACTGTATATCAAAGATGGACTTATTCAGAGTAAGATGTATCGTAAACCTACTGCCTGTAATTCACTTTTACATGCGAAAAGCGCACATCCTCGGCATAAGATTAAGGCAATCCCATTTGGGGAGATGTTGAGAGCTAGACGAAATTGTAGTGATGATACACATTTTATTACTTGTATCAAGGATATGGAAAGGCGTTTTGTTCAGAGAGGCTACCCATTTCGGGATGTTTGGAAAGCAAAGGAAAGGGTCATTAAGATTAAAAGAGCGACTACTTTGAGACCCAGACACACTGATCAACAATCTGCTGCGCAGATTAGATTGATAACAGATTATACTTACATCAATACTACACTTAGTAGAAGCCTTAACAAACACTGGCATATCTTGCAGGCAGACAAAACTTTGCAAGAATTTCTAACGGATAAACCCCAGATTACATATAGGAGGGGAGGTCATTGGGTGCTTTGCTTAGCCCCAGCTATCCTACTATTAAGGAATCTGAATCATGGTTAACACAAGGATCTAAAGGTTTTTTTAAATGTGGTCATTGCGGGATGTGTAGGTTTGCGGAACATAAGATCAAGCAATTCAAAGACAATATTGGTAGATTATACACTATAATGTCTAATATTAATTGTGGCACGAAATATGTCATTTATATTATTGTGTGTAATTGTGCAAAATTTTATGTTGGAAGTACTATAAGGGCACTTAAAGAACGGGTTGGAGAACATATGCGAGCAATAAAATATAATGATTGTAGATATCCGATTGCAGAACATGTACAAAATTGTATTGCACAAGGCCCCGTTAAAACCTTCAAGTTTTATGGTATAGAACATATTGGACAAGATCCACGCGGTGGTAACAGGGAGCTGAGACTGCGGCGGCATGAGGCACGGTGGATCATGCGTTTGCGAGCGGTGGAGGAGGGGCTTAATTATGATCAGGAATTACAATATTTCCTTGGTGATTGAAGGCTGTAGTTTTTAATGGCATATATTTATATGGTATAGTGCATATTACTATTATGAGGATGAATTAGAATAGTGTGTTTGTAAGTTAGGATTTATATGACAAGGCATGGGCTACTGACATGTGTGTGTTTCTTTATTATGAGACATGTATTTACACGGTAGATGAACTTTTGACTGAATATATGTGTTAGTATTATTTTGAATTGGCCGTTTAAAGATGGCGCTATTTTATTGTGGGGAATTTAGTCACCTCTTCGCTTTTTGTGAGTTACTATATAATCCCGCTTTGAAACGGGAACTGGTTTCCACCATATCCGGTGATGCGAGGATACAACACACACAGGTACATGTACTATCGTGATTCAGTTAGATTGATAGCAAATGCAGTTACTTCTTAGCCGATATTCAATTTTGACTATCTTTGCCTCGTAGTGTACGGGCGTGTAACGAATGGAGTTACGTTTTTGCCGATACTTAATTTCGGCCATTTCTTTTTACACCAACACAGGTTGCCCCGTACTGCAGGGACCTGTTGAAATAATCGGAAGGATTGGTTCCGATTCGGCGTTTGGGCATTTACCAATACCCTGACTGGAATTATTTGTGGGGAAGTTTGCTGGACCTTCGGGTAAGCATTAGTGTGGTTAATTAGCAATCTGTGAAAGGATATGCGATTTGCTAGTGAGAGTGTTGTTATTTTGCTTTATAGGGTCGTGTGTTGGATCTAAAAGTGTACGACTGGTTATTAATTTCTGTAAGGAGTTTTATCATGAACACCGATGAAATAGACTTTTGAGGTAAGAATTAATTTTAAAGATTGGGAAATAGGAGATTCTAATGGGACGTGATGAATAGCTGCTGTCTCATGCCCTTGTCATCTCAAGCTAAAGGGGATTCTTTTTTTCCCCCTCTCTATGTCTTTGTTTTTAAATTCTACAGAGAAACGCTTGAAAAATAATCTTAAGGTACTGTCCTTTATTCATTGATATATGGTTGTGTGATTGGAACACGTATTTCACTGGGGAATAATTAATCTTTAAACTGTACTTTAGCCATCTCATCGACACTCCACATAATGATATTTTATTAGCGTAATGATGTTTATAAAGCGCTTTGTGTTTTGATGGAATTTGCTGTTACTATGTGATAATTGCACAATATTTTGGTTTTTTGGTATAGTCCTTTATTGCACCAAGGGGTTGTTTGGGCTTTTAAGGTGTAAAACAAAATGAATAATTTTCTTTAGTATATTACATTATGATTATTTACATTACTTCCAGCCCTGAGGAAGTCGTAGGGTTTACAACCCGTATGCGACGAAACGCGTTGGTGTAAGGGAGTGGAAGAATTTGCCAAATTAAAGGATTGGACAAGCCCAAGAATACGAGAAATCTTTCTTTCATGTTATTGTATTATCAAATGTATATTATTTGCGTGTGCTTCAGAAATTGTAAACTGTTTATTCAATCCTAGATTGAAACATTGGGAGGATTTGGGTGATTATTCTCCTTTCTTGAATGCACAGCAGGATATTGGCATTGTGTATTATACTGTTGTGTAAATTTGTATGAGCGCCTGAGGGCTCTGTTTTCACCCACCTTTTGTGAACTACCACATATATAATCTGAACCCTACAAGCCCATCACCATATTACCGTCACAAGTCCAGAGCCCATGATATGATACTGCTTTCCAAAAATGGGCCATCAATGGCCATAGTCAAGAAATAAATCTCTACAAGATGCTCCATATTGCCAAAGTGCCACAATGTGCCAAGGATGACGAACATTGCGGGCATACTTACATGACAATGGTGCAGCGCCATGCCACAAGCAATTTTGCTGCACCAAGATGCGTCACTGTCTAAGGGGCTCATTACGATGCCGGACGGAAAAGACTTCCGTCCTCCATGGTGTCGTAAAAATACCTCCCGCATGACCAGCGGCATTTCCGGCGGCCAAATTACGATGCAATGCATGGAAAATCACACTGCGGCGGACGGATGTCACAAAAGACCGTCCACCAGGGTTGGAAAAGCTGCAAATTCGACCGCGGCGGATGGGGAAAGCTGGTCAACGGCTTGAAAAGGCCACTTCTGCCGCGGCATGACCGCACGGCTAATTACAATGAGAATGCGGAGCTGGCGGACCGAGCACTGCATCCGACCGCCGCGCACACACATAGGACAAATGAATGGCGAACGAAACCAACTTCACAATAACGCTCAAAGTGTGCTTGTACTCCCTGCTGCCCTCAATCACAACACACACGCCACAATGATACACCCCAACTTGCTCCTGGTAAGGAAAGCCATGCGCAGCATGGAAGAGACATCTGGAGGTCATCACTCATGTGGACACACCCACATACCACAGTATGAAACCAACCCCTTTCTGGACCAGCATCTTTGCACACCACAAGCCGAGACAGAGAGACAGGACACACCTCACACACTTCACATATCTCCACCACTACCTTGCACCCTGCACCCCTCATTCAATTGCACCATGCCCCCAAAGACAATGCCCAAATCCACCGACTCAGAGTTGAGAGTGACGGTAGACGAGACAATCAGGGTAGAACCACATTTGTCTGGGCACCTGGTCTAACACACCCTACTTGCACGCAAGACTCAGATGTGTGCAAGGATCCACAGCAAACTCAATGCCGCAGGGACCACCCTACGCACTGTGCGTGACATCAGGAAGTGGTGGGGCGACCTCAAGGGCCGGGTCAAGCAGCGGCTACAGGGAGGGGTGAGTCACACCATGGCGAATCTTCAGACACCTCTGAGCATGCAGCAGGTTCACCCCCGGCCAAACGGCAGAGGGGGCGTCCGAAAAAGACCCCGTCAGGATCACGTGGCACAGCACCGTGCCGTAGCAGTTCTCGGAGCAACCGCTGATGTCACCACTGTAACATCGAGCATTGACTGTCATTGTAAATACCAAACCACATTGCCACAAGGATGGGAGTGTTCACTTGGACTTTGGAACTCTACCATTGTGTGTCCTACCCTAACTATCCATGTACCATCACCTCCTACTTCACCCCTCACCTGTCACACATCGCAAAATACTACAACTTACAAAAGTATGCCTTCGTGTCAAGAGCATTCTCATCACAGTAAGTGGCATGTTGACTCACATTGCAATGTATCCGAATTTGTAAAAGCGAAAATCCATTGAGAGAGTGGAGGTACCTGGAAAGACACAAGGAAACAACAGTGCGTTGCCATATTATGCAAAAACCGCAAAAGCACACCACGAGACAACACTGTACAATATGCATTACAGACAACACCGGCAAACACCACCAACATGGACAGCAGGGGGACTGGATCACCCGACTGCAAGTCCCAACACAGTTTTGCCCTTAGCATCCTGGTGAATGCAGTCCAGTTGAAAAGCTTACTTCTGTTACCGTTGTCGTGTGTCACCTAGGTTGGTGCAGGTCAGTGCTGTGAATCTCTAGACACATGTGTGTCACGTTATCCTCCCACATCAGTAGGGGTAAGATACATTGTGGTCGGTCTCTGCTGAGGAAGCTGCCAGATTCTACTCGGGTCTCTGTACCTCTCCCTGCCCAACTCAGGTGAAACACCTCAGTCACATGACAAGTAAGCATCATGACTGAACTGCATTTACCAGAATGCCAAGGGGTGAACTGTGCTGGGAGGTGCAGCAGTGTGCTCCCATCACCCTAATAACATCATCATGGAAATGACGTAAGTTGATCACACAGCGCAGAACAATAAAATCCTTAGCAGTGTGCCCACAAGAGCCAGCATCACAACACATCCTGTCATGTGTACGATGGTGAGATTGTCGCATTCACACACTCAAGTACTGTTGCACGGGGATTTTCAAGTGACATGTACGGTCTATGCATGTTTACCCACATGTACACCAGTCCCTGACAACATTCCCACACTAAATCTGTTTTACAAACAAAGTTATCTTCTCCTGAATGGGCACAAGTGCTGCGGTCACAGGGCAGGCATCGCGTATATAGGAACTGTTGCACACCGTGTTCCTTGCTTTAGCAATGTCCTCCTCACTCCACCATATGTGATTGTGGATATCCATTTGTGGCCTCACATTCCCACAGCGAAAGCGGACTTCAATAAGTGTGCAGGCACAATGGGCTTCTGTTTCAACAAGTAGTCGCTCCCACATCAGCCCTGGGACCTTCGAATTCTAGGTGCCTTGACCGTCCTGCGCGATTCAGTCACTGCTGTACACGGCACTCCCACCTTTTTCCGGGGACTGACACAAGAATCATCAAAAGCCTCTGATACTGAAGGCCGTTGCACACTTTTTTAAACATGTGGGCTCTGGCCTTGTCCCTTCGTTTCATGCGATTTCTGGAGTTCTGCCGGGTGTCATTCCTCCAATTTCCCGACTGCATTTAGCGGTTTGATATCACTACTCGTGGCTGTACAGCTGAGCGCTGGTTCTAAGAGTGCTCTGACGCCATGTCTGCCCATCCTGTGGTCCAGCCGAATCCCGGTCAGTTGAAACTGTACCGTGACCGCATGCAGCTCCTCTTTGGATGTGTCCCATTAGCTGTGCTACGCATCAGTTTTAGGCTAACCTTCCGCTATGCCTATTTCACCTGCGTGCAGCCTGTGTTCTACTGCCGAAGATGCCCCTTTCAGTGGTCCCTGGATGTCTGCCTTTCCAACACATCCCTTGCTGCCCTGGATCATGGGCTGTGGGTGAGTCCTTTGTTGGTCCATGATCAGTACTGCTCCGGTGATACACGTTTGTGGGATGCCTTCCAATGTGTCAGACAGGCTGACAGCTGCGCCTGTGCTTTTGCGCAAAGGCTCCTGCGCCATGCCTACATCGAACCTCTCCCCGTGTGCCATGGGATGCTCCTTTCATCCTCGTGGTTTGAGGAGCACATCTGTTCCTTCATACTGCTGGATTGGATGGCGGTCCTTTTTGCTGGAGATGATTTGGATCGTCTTTTGGAACTGATTGCCTTCGAGGCTACCTGTGCCTTCTTGGATTCATAACTACTTAACAGCAACAGGAACTGTTGGTGACTAATTCAATGTCTTTTTAACTTTTTCACGCCTACTAACAGGAATTGTCATTCAGCTCTCTGACTTTTGCCCTATCTGCATTTGCTTTGACTCTGCTGACCTCTGCGGTCTGTTTCGCTTGGTTCCACAGACCTGAGCAATGGGAAGGCTGTCATCTGACCGTCATGGACATTGTCGACTGGCATGAGCCCGGCTTCCATCATGCAGCTGTAGCACATGAAATTACCGTGAAATGGCGTAGTCGTTTTGCAAGTACATTAGTATTTGTCTGTCACATGAGAAGTGTCTGCAGAGCTTGTTCTCTGCGCGGTCCAGGAGCACTGCCTGTACATTCTGTCCATGGTCGGAGGGGATTGTCCGTAGTCATTCTGTTCTGGTCAGGCCCTAGCACCCCCACTCAACAAGGTGTCACTGCTCCTAGAGGACACGGGTGCCTTTTATATGTCATGGGGAGGCAGGCTAGTTGCCCCACACTTTGAGAGTGATCCATCCAGTGATGTGAGCGACACAGCACATGGGATGTACATTTCACCATGTACTGGCTGAGCAATGGGTCTGCTGGCAAAGCCCACAGACCTGGGACATCTCATTCAACTCCTCCCAGCAAGGGGTGGGGGGATATGCTCGTGGGTCTTCGTCCAGAGGGATTATTGATATGACATCTTGCTTCATGTGTTATGGATGTGTCACTATGGAAACTGTATATGTACTCATGCATTCTCAACTTCTTGTGGCACGTATGTTGCCTGTTTTGCAACTGTAGTAAAAAAAGCACATTTCAAAGCGTGTCTTGTCTGCAACTTATCGACTTGTGTACATGCGCTTGCAAACCTCTGAGTGAGTGGGAGAGCTATTGAGGCACTATTGCAATTGGGTCCTGTGTTAATGGGTGTTTCTGGGTGCTCAGTCCCTGCCTGGCCAAGTTCTCCAATCCCGTGCATAGTCCTGTATGTGTACAAAATGCCAGTAACAGATCTCAAAGTTTGTTAGACAACAGCAAGGCACACAGACACAGTCATAGTCGCTCATTGTTCACTTACACTCAACGGAAGTAGTTGACGATGAGCTGGTGTCGCTGGTCAAGGCCTTCTTTCTCACCACTGTCATCGCCACTGGGCATGTGTGGGTTGGGTGCGGGGGACTGCTGCTGTTCATCGTCGTCCAGAATCAGGGGGATCCTTCTGCGCATGGCCAGGTTGTGTAGCATGCAGCAGGCGACTAACATCTGGCATACCTTCTGTGGTGAGTACTTAGGTGCACCACCAGTCTGGTCCAGGTACCTAAATCTTGACTTTAGCAGTCCAAAAGTGCGCACCAGCACACGACGTGTCCTCCCATGTGCATCATTGTATTGGACTTCCCCCAGCGTTGTTGGATTCCGCAGTGGGGACAGCAACCACGGACAATTGGAATGCCCGGAGTCACCTAGTTGTGAGACAGACAGGCAAACAGTGTGATCTGAATGTGTGGGGAGAGGAGCATGTCACACATACATCACAGTCATTGACACAGCCCACTCACCAACAAGCCAGGCCCGCTCGGGGTGCAGATTGGCCATCAATTGGTGCATGGTGCTGTTCCACAAGATGTAGGAGTCATGTGCCGACCCAGGATACCTTGCACAAATGTGTGGGATGATCTGATCCGCCTGGCATACCACTTTTACGTTGATGGAGTGGTAGTGTTTGCGGATCGTATAGATGTGTTCACTTGCCTGTGGTGGAACGAGGGCAATGTGGATACCATCAATGGCTCCCACAACATTTGGAATGCCTCCCAGGTCATAGAACCTCCCCTTCTCAGCTGTCAATTCATCCTTCCTTGGGAAGTGGACAGGTCTGTCCTTTTAAGGCATCAATGCTGACAGGACGTCACGCAACACCATGCTGAACATGGGCTGTGACATCCCCTTGGCGCTAGCCACAGTGTACTGGAAAGACTCAGTACTGGAGAAATGCAGTGCAGCCATACCCTTCACTGTAGCAGACAATGCAGCCGGATATTTTCTTTTGGGCTTCAAATGGGGTTCCAACTGGGCACATGGGTTTCGTAGTGTGCGGCAATCCAAACGGAATCCCCGGATGATTTCGATGTCCTCCATCGTCGTCAGGTCGGGGACAGAGTGAAAGATGGGTGGTCTCCTCCTACGTATGTCAGGGTACACAGGCATGGGCTGAGTTCTAGATGAAATGTGGTGCACAGCTTACCCAGAGACTCGCACAACCACACCATTGACAGACCTCATGGTCACGTGAAATGCACAAGTGACCTGCATTCAGATATTGTTTTTCTTCACTCACTCAACATACTGACACTACGACATCCAAAGAAGCCGATGTGTATGGCATGTAGAACACTGCTACATCAAAGATGAGCTGCCCTGTGGTCAGATGGCACGGCACTAGTGTTTCCCAGCATCAGTGCTGAGTTGCATGTTGCTGTCACTGCACGAGCGCAAGCTTCAGTCCCACAATACGCAACACCATTACGGAATGAGGGCACTGAGTGTCATCTGGACAATGCTACATGGTTGTTCAGCACAGTGGACAGACACATGTGGACAATATGGGGTCAGTCCTGCGTGAGTGTGTGTGGAATTTGCGTAACAGACATTGCAATGTTCACCTGAATGAGGCACAAATGCACATAGATTGTGTATACATGCCCACATCGCTGCCAATGAGTGATGATGTCGGTCATAGCTATGTTTGTTTGTTCCACATGTGCACTCCTATGTCGTGTGTGTGAACATTAACAGGCAATGGGAGCTGTGCAAACTGCACGCCACACCAGTACATGTGTTGGGTGTGCTAGGGGTTACAAGTATGTCTGATTTGCAGACAGTGGACTCCTCTGATTGTCTGCCTACATCACTGGCCCTTCACAAGTCGACCCCTGGCTAAGGGACGCCAGTCAGTTGTCAAGGGATGTACAAGCAATGTTCACAGGTTGGATGTTTCATTACACAACATTGGTACAGTGCGAGAGACCTTTGTCCTTTTAGACTCCTTCCCTCATTTCGGTTCATGCTGGCCATGGGGCATGACTATGTATATACTTTCACTCTCCTTTTCTTGGACATGCCATGTGTGTGTAGACTTGACTCAAGGGTCACACTCTCTCATACCTTCACAGTGTAGTGACCAGCTTGTCACTGTTCTAGTTGTTCTGATGTACCAGGCACTCCCAGAGGACTGGCTTACCCCCACCCCACAGCCAGCCAGCACAGGCGTCACTGGACATGTGACCCTGCCAACAAACCGGGCCGGACGCACGTGCCCTGGGCCAGTTCTCCTATACATGTACGGTGTCTGTGTGGTTACTTTATATGCATGGGGGCCTCGTGCCACACAACATTATACATGGGGTGCACCAATCACTTTAGGCAAATGAGTTGTGATGGGTGATGTAATTCGCATGGCGCCAATGCAAATGCAGTATGTGTTGGCATCCGTAGTAGCTGGCAATCACGGCGATGACACGCATTGGCCCCAATTGGATGATGCTGGGTTGTGGTCGCAGCTTCCCGGCTGCCGCGGTGTGGCAACCACTATGCGAATGAGCCATCGGCCAATGGGGCCCTTCGGCGTACATATTTTGATGTTGCGGTGTGCGCGCTCTGCTACTGCGGGGCTCGTCATTGGCCCCAATTGCCTTCATGGGCACCAAGGGTCACTCATGGGGATGGGGTGGGCCTCGCACTTTGCATTTGGCAGGTTGCCACATTCATTGTGGCGCCGCCACGCTTGCTGGGAGTTGTAGTTGTTCAGGGGTTGCATGTGTGGAGATGTTTGGTACATACCTCTGCTGTTGGGCGCGGCGGCGTCTTGTCTGCGGGAGGTGCAGCAGGTAGTCCAGCGGGAAGGCCTGTAGCGTTGGATCCATGGCGGCTCCAGTGGTTTAGATGGGTGCTGTATCGGCTCTTCCTCTCCGTTGTTGTGTTTCCGCCATCCGCAACATGGTGGTTTTTACACAGCGGTGGGAAGGGCTGTTTGCCACATCGTAATCTGTTTGGCGGATGGAACGTGTTTCTGCATGCCGGTCCTGCTCTATTGGCTCTGTCCGCCACCATTGCGTACGCAAAAAACGTGCGGAGCCTGACAGACCGCGGCGGACGGTAAATGGCCTCTGTAGGACCATTGTAATTTGGTGGTCGCAATGACCGCACCTGCGGTGGGAAAATGAACGTTTTCTGCCACCAGCACGGATTGGCTTCCGTCCGACATCGTAATGAGCCCCTAAGTACAGTAATACACTTTATTTACAAGAATACTGCACATTCCGGTACTCACTCCTGCACCGGCACTCACGCAGCAGCTGTGTGCCAGCGCAGACAGCGTTGCACCATGGTACAAGGGTGCCTGTGTTGCAATGATGATTGTTGTTGTGCAGTAAGGGACACCTTCCTGCAAAAAAACAATCATTAATGGTATTTTGCTCCTTCAATGTGTGCTGCTGAATGTAGCCCACATAGAAAGAGCAAAAAACAAAGAGAAATAAAAGTATTTCTCTTTGTTGCGCCACCCTTACGCCTCCCCTGGGGAGGCATACGTTTTTGGCGCAGCTTCAGATTTACGATTTCTTGGAAATCTGGGGAAGTGTCAAAAAGCCATGGGTGTTGCTGTGAACGGCCACAGTAACACCCATTGCACACCCCTTTAACGGAGAAAACTGCATCAAAGGGAATGATATTTGCAAGTGGCTTAGCACTGCCTTTTAAATATTGATCAGGACACAGTCCCACCAGTGTGTTGCAAAAAGTGTCACTCCATTGGCGCAGGGGCCTTGTAAATGAGGCCCTATGTATGGATAGGCATTATCATGACAAGGATGCCCACAGTTTCCACTATTATCCCATGGTCACCCTTGCACAGTTGGGCCCATCATGCAAAGGATAATAAGAAAATGCCTAGCATGGGCAATGTTAGAAATGGGGTTCTCTATTTGGCAGAGGTAGGTACCTTTGTCCGAATAAGGACCCGTGCTTCTAGTCAGGGTAAGGGGGATACACACTTTAGATAACCCCTGCTCACCCCCTTGGTAGCTTGGCACGAGCAGACAGGCTTATCCCAAAGGCAATGTGTAAAGTATTTGTACCAACACTCACAGTAACACAGTGAAAACACCACAAAAGGACACCACACCAGTTTATAAAAAAAAAGTATCTTTATCTAAACAAAACAAGACCAAAATGACAGAAATCCAACATACACAATTAAAAATATGACTTTCAAAAGGTTTCAAGAACTTGTACCATAGAAAACTATGGATGCGTGACTTTTCACCAAAGTACCTGTAGTTGCGTCAAAGTTCACCAAGCCAAACAGCCACAGCGTCGGAAAACAACGATATGCGACAATCCTGAGACCCTGAGGAGGCGATGCGACAGTCCCGCTGCACGCAGAGGAAGGGTTGCGTCGATTCTGGTCTGTATGGGGAGTGATGCGTCGATTCTTCATGCCGGTTCCGGCCCGCAGTGGATGCGTCGGAAGAACTTGCCGCACAGGTACGATGCGTAGAAATCCGGGATGCGTCGGCGATCGATGCAGTGGCATTGCGCGGCGCTGCGTCAGTCCTCTTCAGCCACGATCCCTCGATGCATCGATTCTTGCAGCAATGACAGGCGCTGCGATGGTTTTCGCAGCGGCGCGGTGAGGAGTGGAAATTCTTCTTGCGCCATGAAGATGCGTCGGAAAAACAGTCGCAAGAAGAGTGATGCATCGATTTTTGTAGTTCTTTGAGTTTCTTCTTTCTTCCAGCTCTCAAACAGCAGCAACAACCTCCAGAGGCCCAAAACTGGCACAGGCACCTCTTGGCAGGTCAGAACTCACAGCAGCAGAGTTCAGGGGAGCTGGGGGTGAAGTATTTGTGTCCCTAAGACATCAGAACAGGAGGCCAGCACACTTCAGGCCCTTGGAGATCTCCTTCAAGCAGGGGACACAGCACACAGCAAAGTCCTTCTCCTTTCCTTGGCAGAAACAGCAACTGCAGGCCAACCCCAGACACACAGCAAGGGCAGTACTTCACCTCAGTCTCTCCAGCTCTTCTCCTTCGCAAAGGTTCCTCTTGAATTCCAGGAATGATCTAAAGTTCAGGGGTTTTAGGTCTAATACTTATACCCCAAAATGTCTTTGTTCTCTTTGTGCAAGGGGCTCTGAGCCCAGTTCACACCAGTTCTGGGGGGCACTCTGCAAGTGCACAACAACATCCATTGTCAGTGTGAGCCTTGGCTGCAGACACACCACAGGGGGGCGGAGCCAGCATTGTGGCAGGCAGGCACAGCCCTATTCAGGGACAGGTGCTACTCCTCCCAACACTCCAAATGCAGATCAGGCCTATTCAGCCTAGTGCGCACTCATCAAGCATGCTGGAGCCACTGCACCTCCCCAGCCCCTGTCACTCCAAAGCCAGACAGTAAATCCACAAACAGGCATAGGCACACAGGGTGGTTGAACAAGAAAATAGCCACTTTCTAAAAGTGGTATTTTCAAACACACAATTTAAAAACCATCTTTACTAAAAGATGTGTTATCAAATTCTGAGTTCAGGGATACCAAATTCCATTTTTCTATCTTATCCTTATGGGAAGATATGCTTGTAAAATGTCACAAACCATTTCCCATTCTGTCCTATGGGGCAAGATAGCCTTTCAATAGTGAAAAACGAAATTGGCAGTATTTCACTATCAGGACATGTTACACACACCAGTACATGTCCTACCTTTCACATACACTGCACCCTGACCAGGGGGATACCTTGGGCCTACCATAGGGGTGCCCTATATGTAAGAAAAGGGAAGGTTAGGGCCTGGCAAGTGGGTGCACTTGCAAAGTCGACATGGCAGGTAACAAACTGCGTGCAGGCACCGCGGTGGCAGGCCTGAGACATCTTTTCAGGGCTACTCATGTGGGTGGCACAATCAGTGCTGCAAGCCCCCTAGTAGCATTTGATTGACCAGCCCTGGCACACTCAGTGCACTTTACTAGGGACCTACTGATAAATCAAATATGCCAATCATGGATAACCAATCACAATAACAATTTACACAGAGAGCATATGCACTTTAGCACTGATCAGCAGTGGTAATGTGCCCAGAGTCCTATAGCGAACAAACACAGGTCAGGAAAAAATAGGAGGAAAAAGCAAAAAGTTTGGGGATAACCCTGCAAAAAGGGCCATTTACAACAGGCAACGTTATATCACAGATTAATCTCATATGCCACAGCATTAAGGGATGCCGTGGGTGACACAGTATGTTAGGAGTAAAGTTGCCACCAGGGAGGAACCCTTTCAGGATGCACAGACACTATGGCAGGCACATATACTCACTCACATACAAATAAAGTAGAGAAACCACTCCAAGAGACTAAAACATTCTCATACTTTTTTCTATACCTGTCCCTTCAGCTCCTACGGTGCTCCTGCTCTTGCTCTCATTCCACACACTTGGTTTCAGCTCCATCTTCAACTGCATGACCCCAGGCCACAGTTAGGGGCCCATTACGATGGTGGGCGGAAGCACAACCGCCGTGCTGGCGGATGCAAAAACCACCAGTTACCGCCGGCACGCAGCAGTCCACACGCCCGCCCAATTATGATGCGAAAAGCAGGCCAAACACCGCCGGCAAGCCAGCAACACCGTCCGCCATCAAAGTGCGCCCGCACACGTAGCGGCGCAGCACAACTGACACACACCGTCCGACGAAACACGTCCCGCCCGGCGCATAAATTACGATGCGCAAACAAACGGCTCCCACGGCAAAGAGACACCGCACGTGAAAGAGAGGCGGAAACACGGACGCAGAGCACGGACAACGAAGAAGCGGCACCCCGGGCATGAATCCAGCACTGCAGGCCCTTCCCATGCTTCTGCTGATGCACCACCAAGGACGCAACGTACCGCGGAGACGCAGGTAGGCACACACACAACAAGTGCACGCAAACAGCGCACACAGTGCAAGGGCGGAAAAAGCGGACAACCCCCCACCAGCGCGTGCACACTACACATCCACCATTGCATCCACATATGACACACAGGCCAAATCCTAACATCGCAGAACACATGTGTACACACCACCTGGGACTAGGAACCAACCACCCCGTCACGGCCCCAAAGCGCCGATGACGCCGCCACACATGCGCACAACGCAGAGGCCAACCGCAGCGCCATGCATGCGTCGCACACAGACACAGGGACACAACCAAGCAGCACACACATCAGCCCCACCCCGAACGCACATGACACGTGACAGGCCGGCCACAGACATGTCCCCAACGCCCAATTCACGGACAACACCCAACGCCACACAACCGACGCACACATGTCAGTGAAGTCACGCAACAGCAGGACACACCCCAGTGTAACAAACATGGCGTAGCACACAGCGGCGGCAACACCAACTAGGAGAAGCAGGGCCCCTTCGGGAAGAGGAACGCCAGTACCACACTGAAAAACCCATACCACCCTGCACATATGAAAAAGACACATGAAACGGAACACCAAAGAGCCCGGGGACCGACAACAGGTGGCCCAAGAATTACATCCACACACAAGGCCCAACGCAGAGCGGAAAGGCAGCCTGCCGCCCACACAAGGGAGAGCAGACAGCACTGAATGACCTTCCATTCCAACACCGAAACCACAGCCCTACGACAGAAGCCGGTGAATACAGCCATTGTCCAAGAATAGACCAACACAGGCATGCCGAGGAGACCGACCACAGGGCAGATAGCGCATATCACAGAAGCACACAACGGACGGGGAAGAAAGAAGAAAACACTCCCCCATGTCGGCCACATGCAAGTTAATTGGAAGGAGTGACCTTGAACTGTCTGAGAAGCATGTGGGAAGAGGGCCCGTGTCCTCCAAACAAGCCAACAGAACACAAGTCCTGTCTCCCCACGACTACACAGAGCTCACAGCAACCCCGGAGCGTGCACATTGCAGACTGCACACACAGCCGGAGCACGCCACCTCTACGAACCGCTGCGAAATGGCAACCGCAACACACCTACCCAACTACGCCGAACAGCTCAAGCTGTACCAAACCAACACGATACATACATTGGGATGCGATCTCCTGTCCCTGCTGAACGTAAGTTACCGACTGACTTACCGCATCACATTGTTCAGCTGCGTCATGCCCGTCTTCTACTGTCGGAGGTGTCCCTACCAGCATCCCGTCGAGATATGCCTCTCCAACCCGGCATGTCTGAAGGCGGACCTGCTACCACTACTCCTCCCTCTGGACGCACACGACAGGGCCTGCTCTGCCTATGGGGGCATGGCGTATGTGGCCAACATCGCACGCGCACTGAAATGGAACCACTGTGCCTCCACACGACGGATCATCGAGAACAGCTACATCGAATGTCACCCAGCATGCCCCATCATGGTCCTCCAAGGGACAACCTACGAACAACACCTTGACAGCCACCATCCGCTTCATTGGCTGGCAAACATGTACACCACCAATGACATGGAAGCCCTGCTGGACGGCATCGCATACCTGACAACCTATAAATACGTCGGACCACAACGCAGGTTCCCCGAGTGACCTATGAAGTCCAACCCCGCACCCATGCTCAGCTTCCGCACGGACTGGCCAGTCACCACCACAACAGCCATACCAAACGACCGGCAACTGTAACCACACCATCAACGACATCGCCATGACATCGGATATGACCGGGACATGCACACTGTTCCCCATCACATCCAGGAACACCGCATGCATCGTGGGAGGCAGTGGCATGGGCTCTGTGCATCGCACCCACATGGACGGAACTGCACGAACAACCAGGACACGACATGGATCCAGCGCACATGGACACACACACCGCTCAGTGGACATGAATAGGTCGCCTGGAGTCTGTGGGTGCTGCACCCCTCCCACCCCCGCCCCGGGAATCCCATACCAGGACCTTTGCATGGACGACAAGTGCATACAACAACAACACGACCCCAGTGACTGTGACATGTCCAGTAACCACCACAGTGCAACAACAAGTGGCACGCCGCTGCATGCACGCAAGCACATGCCCTGATGTCATCTCACATGCACGCGTGCATGAGGAACAACCGCAGCAAACCTGTCACATGGAACTGAGATGGACTGTGCCCATGATGCCGAGCGGTCTGGTAGGCTACATGTATACCGTCTGTGTCAAAGTCCGCAGCTCCGCAGCTATACGTAAATGTACATTAGCACAGCCTTGGCCAAGCAGATGTAACCCCACACCCTATCCCATTTGTTATCATGCTCAGTATATCCTCCACATGTATTCCGCTGCCAGTAGTGTCCACTATACTGCATCACAGAGGACAGAAGACTCAATATAATGTTTGAAACCAGAACTGTCTCCGCTGACTCATTTCACAAGTACGAATGAGAGAGGATGAGAGTATGTGAAGTACACGGCAGTCGTGACATGACCATGTAGTCCACTGGTATTGGATGTCAACGCAAATGAGTAGCACTACTGTGGAAGACACACATGTGTCGTGTGAAGTCGTATGGAAGCAGTGCTCAGGTGGGTGGGTGCGACGGGTAGATGCGCACATGCCAAGTTGGAGCACGCCGTGTTGGGAGGGGTCATGAACAGTACACCACCGCTTCCCTGGGCATTGTGAGAGGACACCTGTCGGGGGGGAGTGAACACGTGTGTGCACAGCAGCCGGGCACACGTACAAAGCGGTACCAGGCGCACCTCAGCCCACCCTCTGTGGACAAGCTGGATCCTGTTGTGCGCCCGCCATGCCCCTTGACAAGGCACACACAGCCCCAGTCGACCAGGTGTAACCCCAACATAGTCAATCCGCACAGGCGATACAGGGCACGGGATGGCAGTGGAGCATGGTGTGTGAGAGGTCTCCTCGCGCTCCTCCTGGTCATATCACGCAGGCAATAGAACCTCAACGTCTAGCATGGCACAAGTCAAATGGAAGTGTAGGGGGACGCACCACAGCACGAGCAGCACTGACGTCACGGGAGGTGGCTCGCACCATCCCATCCATTGCCCATCATACCAACCACGCCACATGCCATTGCGACTAAGTGCAAGCGCGTGCGCCACCACCCCCGAGCCCTCCCCAGAGAGGCCAAAGAGTGAATGTGTGGGCCAACAGCCACAGACGGACACGGCCTGGCCGCAAGGGCAGCCACAGCCACTGGGTGTCGCAGGTGGCGGATCCGGAAGGCGAAGACTGTGATGCATAGTCCATGCAGGCCGGGTCTCCATTTGGGGCACCACGCAGGTGGACGGCGTCCCGCCACACATCATACCCTGAGACAGCCCACTCGTGCAACTGGACCCACACATACACTCCTTGCCCTCTCTGGTGCGAGCTTGGGGCTGCCTGTGCAAGCGCTAGCCTCGCAGGTGAGCATGCACATTGGGGGGGCGAGGGGAGGACATGAGGGCTGGGGCGATGATGACTGTATCACTGTCAGTTAGTACAAGGGATGACCCAGATGTGGAAAGGAAGAGACGTGTCCCGTGTGTACTGCAACTAGTCGCCAATCCAACTACCCCCATGTCCGGAATGTAAGCCCGCACCTAGGCCCGCCCATCCGCCACATCGAACATACCACCAGCACGACAACCTTCCCATTCGAAACACTGACTGGGGGTGGCGACCAGTGAACAATCATGTGCAGCCTACCCACGCGTACATGTGGGCCCTCCATGATCCATGTCACCTGCGGCAAAGACATGACATGCGCAATGAGGGAAGTGAGGAGAGCGGCCCGCCCCACGCGCAGAAGGTGCATCAGCTCCACAGACCCAGCAGCGAGTCCAGCAGGGGTCACATGTGCAGGGGCAGCTGTGCCTGGTGTGAAGGCACATGCATATAGACAGCACATCGACCAATGTGTAGTCTGCCCACATCCACAGTCCATCATCATGCGGACATAGGAATTGAACACAGGGCAACACATATTAGTTGGTGCACCCACCGTGACCAACAATGCGCAATCATCGACGTACCCGCCCTGTGCATGGCCCCCCACCCAACGGAGGCACATCCAGTGCCACCATCCCACACACACAAGCCTTCCACGGAACATGCTGTGTCCAATGGTCAGTACAGAGTCAGCGCCCATCTGGTGGATCCTGAACAGGAGACACATGCACACACATGCCAGCTCCCACTATGTACGTCTGCCACCTTGCACGTGCAATGCAACCTCTCACCTGTGATTTGTGACTGCAAGCACACAGCCGTCTTGGCATGGGGCTGTCAATGTGGACACCAGTCAATGTTTCGGGAGCTGTGATCCGTACAGTGCTGTACATAGGGTGCAGTGCTGACACCTACTACTGTCTCATATCCCCTCGTGCCACAGGTCCCACTTGTATTGGCCGCTCAGCCCGTGCCCACATCGTCGTCGTCGTGTGCCATACTCATCCAGCCTCGGAAGCAGTTCCATGCTCAGCAGACACTCATGTTGCCGTGGCGTTGCCGCTTGACGGATATGCAGTCAGTCCCCATCAGCACGCCCCGCAAGTCATTGGGGCCTAGATCCCCATGTGCATGCACATGGCAGTGGTATGTCTCACTTACCATTGCCATTGTTGGGAGACCTGTGTAAGTGTATTGTGGCCGTGCCGTCCCAGCTTGACAGCTGGGCTGTGGCTCATGTGCTTGCTCAGTCATGTCAGTGATGTGTATGCGAAATTGCTATGTGCCGTGTTGCTTTGACATGTGTCCTCTGCCATTTAACCCAGGCGGAGACCGAACATTGACCGCCCATACCAATTGCTGGCGGACATGGACGATACAGAGGTAATCAGGAAGTTTCGGCTGGACAGGCCAACTCTGCATCGACTGTGTGCCATGTTAGAGCCCCATCTCCGTCCCCGCAGGGTGTATCCGACTGCTGTCACCCCCACGGCTAAGGTGATGGCCGCCATGCATTTCTTCACCACTGGGTCATTCCAGCACACAGTGGGCAGTGGAGGAGGGATGTCCCAGCCCATGTTCAGCAAGGTGCTGAGGGATGTACTGGCAGCCATGATGCTGTACCGGAACAGGTACATCCGCTTCCCCAGGGCTCGTGAATTGGCGGCAGTGAAGGGTGCATTCTATGCCCTTGGCAGAATCCCACACGTCGTGGGAGCCATTGACTGCACTCATGTTGGCCTTGTTCCACCACAGGCCACTGAGCACCTGTACCGCAACAGGAAGCACACGCACTCCCTGAATGTGCAAGTGGTGTGCCTTGCGGACATGGTGATCACCCACATGTGTGCAAAGTTTCCAGGCTCGGCCCATGACGCACACATAATGCGCAACAGCATCTTGCCACGACTGATGGCCAATCTGCAACAGGATCGTGCCTGTATTGTCGGTGAGTATGTGGAGTGGTGTAGCGTGCTGGTTGTGCAATGCTGTCCCCTGTCCAGTTGGAATAGCTACGGTTCTCTGTGTCCCTCACACCCAGGTGACTCTGCGTATCCGAATGGGGCATGGCTGCTCAGTCCATTGAGGAATCCTCGCACCCCAGCAGACGATCGATACAATGAGGCACATGGGAGGACCAGACGTGTGGTCGAGCGTACCTTTGGCCTCCTCAAGTCCAGGTTCAGGTGCCTGGACCGCACCGGGAGTGCACTGGCGTACTCCCCACAGAAGGTGTGCCAGATAGTGGTGGCGTGCTGCATGCTGCACAATCTGGCCATTCGGAAGCAGATCCCCCTCATTGTGGATGACGGAGATCAACCAGGGCCCCAGCCCGCAGACCAGGACAGCTCGAGTGAGGTGGACAGCGGAGAGGAGGAAGCTGGGAATGTGCGCCAGCAGCTCATCGCCCGCTACTTCACTTGACGGTGAGTGTCCATGTACGACGGATGATGTGTCTGTATCTGTGCAGGTGTGTGTGTGCTGTGTCAGGCTGGCCGTATGTTCACTGCGTGCAGTGTGTCAACGCTCCATGGCCAGGGTAGTATGCCACTGTTGGTGACTGTGGCATTGTGCCCTATTGCTCTGTGCGATGTGTGTACATTGCTTGTAGTTGTTGACATGTACTGTGTGATGGGTGTGTGACACACTCATTGAATGTGCTCCTGTTCTGTCTCCCACCCCTAGGTCCCTACAGGCCCTCCGGATTCCATTGCCATGCCACGCATCAGGTGCCCTTCCGCCCAAGGTGGCCGTTGTATTCCGTACAAATAAAACACAGGGCACAAACAGCAGTTAGTGAATAAGGTGCATTTATTACGAACTGTGACATGTGATTGTGTGTAAGGTGATAACAAAAGTGGTGCGTGCAGTGACAATGAGCTGTCGGTCATGGCTGCGTGATGATCAGGGTGTACCCACTGGTTCTATGTCCATAGTCCAACACACACATGCCATCCAGCTGGCTGTGTGGAGTGGGATCGTAGAGCAAGTCAATGCAGTGGCTGGTCAAGGAAGGCTGGCGGAAGGCTGGCTGGCTGCCTCACTTGCGACTGGAGCGTGCAAAGTCCTCCCGGGAGATCTGTTTCCTCTTCGGACGGCCCCTTCCACGTTTGGGAGGGGGTGTGTGGTGGCGACCTGCTGGTGGTGGGTGAGGTGTGCTCACTGGCTGTGGACGCAGGGGAAGTGGACACTGCTGGCCGACCCTGCGCCCTAGCAGGTGGTGGCGGAGGTGGTGTTGCTGGCCTTGCCTGTGACCCCACCGCCACCACCAGCTGGCCCATGAGGTCCACGAGTTGGTCCATACGGGACACGAATTGGCCCATATGGGCGTCCATGGACCTCAGCACCCCCAGCACCTCCCGCGTGTCAGTGGCAGACCTGGCCCATTGTCCTTGGGCCTCTTCATAGGCCCCAAGGACTCTGGCCATTTGAGGCAGGGCATGGCTCCCAGGGGAGGCTGGCGTTTCCCTGACCCTGCTCCTCCTACCAGTCCTGCTGCCACCGGCCTGCCCACTAGCCACATTGCACACCACGGTCCTCGCTGTGGCTCCCAGGGTGGATCCAGTCGGCCGGGCCACCACCTGCGCTGGGGCTGGTGCCAGCGAAGACGTGGTGGTGGTGGAGGCGGTGGTGGTCGGTGCGGCGATGGTGGCGGTTGCGGCAGTGGTAGTGGCCGCAATGACCGTGGGTGTGGCCGCAACGACAGTGGCAGCAGGGGACTGGGACTGTTCAGCATCCCTGGATGATGGGTTGGTGGGTAGGAGGGGTCCTGGGGAGCGGCTGGGCCCTGCCACGCCAGATGGGCCAGCTTGGTGGTCCGTGTCCGAAGAGGTGGACAGATCCTCCAGATCCGTGTGTCCTCGTTGGGGGCTTGTAGGCTGGCTGTGCTGGCTGCTGTCTCCATCCCCAGCGTCCAGCAGTTCGTCACCTGTGGAGAAAATGAGATTTGTTATTGTGTTGCACCTGGCGAAGTATGTATTAGTCGTCTGACATTGGCAGTTCGTGCAATCTCGTACATGGGTTTCCCGGAGGCGAGTGTGTGGCTGTGGCATCTGTAGTTGTGTGTGCTAGGCAATGGGACTGTGTGCTGTGCACATGTGGCATGGGACGGATTGGCCATGCCGATGGGTGTGTTGCTTTGCCCCTACTCATTGTGACTCTGGTGTATGCGGGCTCCTGGCCCATCCTGGGTCTGGTTTGTACTTTGCTTTTGGAGTTCATATGGAACGCTTAGGAACGCATATGGCAACATGGGGGCCATGCCCCAGATTCGCATTTGGGATGGAATATGCTTTTGGGGTTCAAATGGAACGCTTAGGAACGCATATGGCAACATGGGGGCCATGCCCCAGATTCGCATTTGGGAGGGGATATGCTTTTGGGGTTCAAATGGAACGCTTAGGAACGCATATGGCAACATGGGGGCCATGCCCCAGATTCGCATTTGGGAGGGGATATGCTTTTGGGGTTCAAATGGAACGCTTAGGAACGCATATGGCAACATGGGGGCCATGCCCCAGATTCGCATTTGGGAGGGGATATGCTTTTGGGGTTCAAATGGAACGCTTAGGAACGCATATGGCAACATGGGGGCCATGCCCCAGATTCGCATTTGGGAGGGGATATGCTTTTGGGGTTCAAATGGAACGCTTAGGAACGCATATGGCAACATGGGGGCCATGCCCCAGATTCGCATTTGGGAGGGGATATGCTTTTGGGGTTCAAATGGAACGCTTAGGAACGCATATGGCAACATGGGGGCCATGCCCCAGATTCGCATTTGGGATGGAATATGCTTTTGGGGTTCAAATGGAACGCTTAGGAACGCATATGGCAACATGGGGGCCATGCCCCAGATTCGCATTTGGGAGGGGATATGCTTTTGGGGTACATGCTGTGAGCCATGGGTGCCGAACGTGACATGTGTTGTGGCAGCATGACAGTGCATGGTCTGAGGTGTGTGCATGCCTGACATGCCCTGCATATTTGCTGTCTGTTGTGGTTACTGGACATGGCATTGGACGCATCGTTATGAGTGAGTGATAGTTGTGTGCCAGCCAACGTATTGCAGTTGTCCCATCTCCTTGGTGTGCGTGCTGCCCTGTGCCATGTGCATCACTGCAGTGCTCGGGGGGTGTGGCCCATGTTGTGTGTTGTTGCTCACAGTGTGTCGTGCGCTTAATTGACTTCTGGCACATGGTTGGTCATGGGCATGTGTCTTAGCGTGACTGCTGTATGTGTGGCAGCTGTGCAGATGACATGCCTTTCATGTGACTGGGGCTGACGGATGGGATGGATGGTATGTTGTATGTGCATGGTGTGTCTGTGAGTTTGATGGGTTCAGTGGTGTTCGTGTGCATTTCTGTTGTTCCGCTCTGTTGCGTCTAGTGTTGTTTGTCTTACATAGGCGTAGTTGTGGGGTGTGGGGTTGACAGGCAGTGGGGGCTACATGGACAGGACTTCAATGGTGTTTCGGTTGTGTGTGATGAGTTGCACAGTGGCTGCCGTGTGGGACTATATTCAGTGTGGCTTGTGCATGCAGACGTGGCTCCTTGGGTGTTGCTATGTCTGTGATGGGTCATGTGGGGTGTGAGTCTGCTGTTCATGTCCGTGTGCACATTGTTCACTTGTTCGTGACGGTGGGCGGTGCTGCGTGTTCGTGTGCTACGTGACATGTCCCATGTGTTGGTGGTGTTATGGTCCTCATGCCTCCAGTAATCCAGCCCTGTCCAGTTTCCCACCTGCAAGTTGTTCGTGCGTGCACTGTACTGGATGCCACATGGCTCTAAGCGGGGGGTGCTCCATGTTGCAGGTCTGTGGGGGTGGGGGGGTGTAGTGGGTCGTGGGGGTGGCTGTACACCCACTGACACCGATTGCTGTGGACCGTGATGTCTGCCTTTCGGCTGTCGTTGTGCACTGCGGTGGCTGTGGGGTGTGGGGGATGCTCCTCCTTGCTGTGCTGTGGGACTGGGGCCTGGTGTGTGTTGTACTTGGGCTGTCCACCGTCCCACCCACTGCACTTTGTGTTCCTGCCACTTACCTGTTACTTGTCGGTTAGTGCAGCTGTGGCGGACACATGGGTGTGGTGGGTGCTCGTTGTGGCGCTTCTGGCATATTTGGGGACCTGTTGGTGGTTACGTGGCTGGCTTAGTGTACACATGTCCCCAAGCATCTTACAGTTGTTCGGTTTGGCCTGTGTGTGGTAGTGTCTGTTGCATGTGCGTGTGATGTGTTGTGTATTGTGTGCTGGACATGGGGGTGTTTGTCCCTGGGAGCTGTGGCATGGTGGTTGCGCATGTGTGTACATAGCGGTGTGCTAGTATACATTAGTTTGTACTTACCAGCCTCCACTCCCCCTGCTAATCCGGCGAGGATCTCCGGATGGATTACGACTCGCACCTTCTCCTCCCACGCTTTGAAGGTCTTAAAGAGCGCGGGATTCCCTCCGCCAGTGACGGCAGCCAGCTCTCTGTTTTTGCCCTCCTTCTTCTTGACCAGGCTCTTTACGTCATTCCAACGTTTGTTTATCTCGACTCTGTTCCTGGGCAGGGTCCCGACTGCATTGACCTGGTCTACGATCCGGGTCCACATTCTGTTTCTGGTGGCTAGTGGTGTGTGCTGGACCATGTTCCCATAGATTTGTGGGTACACCTTGATGATCTCGTCGACCATGACCGTCAGCTCCATGGGCGTGAACTTGGGCATCCTTTGTGGTGCCATGGTGTTTGTGGTGCTGGTGCGGTGTGTGTTGTGTAATGTGCAGGGGGTTTGTGGTGCCGGTGTTTGGTGGTGGTGGTGGTGGTGGTGGTGGTGGTGGTGTTTGGTGGTGGTGGTGGTGGTTGTGATGTGTGCGTTTCTGTGGTGTGCTGCTGTCCTTGCTGTGTCACTGTGTCCTCTCCTCTCCTCTCTGGTTTGCAATGTAGCAAGGGGTTGTGGTCTGTGGGAGTGCTGCTTTTGTACTCACCTATGTGGGTGTGTCCTCATGGTCTGTTGTTTTCAGGTGTGTTGTGTCTGGGGTTCTGGCCTTTGTATTTTTTGTTTGTCCGGGGGGTGTTTTCGGGATGTGTACTGTGCTTGTGTATTTGTGTGTGCCTTGCTGTGTGGACTTGTTGGCCATGTTGTGTGCTATTGGTTTTGTGTGCGGATGGTTTCTGTGCAGGTACGTGGGCGCCATGGCTTCTGCCGTGTCGATTCTCATCGGCGTTGTTTGCGCTGGCGGGCGGTATATTTGTTGTTTTTCCGCGCTCATGGCGGTGCGATCGTAATTTCACGTGCGGTGTGTCGGCCGTGTGGGCGGGCGGTTTTGTGTTGTCGTGCGTGTTTCCGTCCGTGGCGGGCGGTTTGACTCCGACTCGGACGATGGCGGGCGGTATTTTGTGTGATTTTTCCGCCGATGGCGGTTTTCGGTTTGTGTACTCATAATGGCGTGGTCGGTGTTCAGGCGGTGTGTGCGGGCGGATTTTTGCCGCTTCCATGCCTGGCGGATTTATTTACGCCGGGTATCGTAATGACCCCCTCAATTGTTTGAAACCACAGCTTCTCTGCTGCATTTTGGCTAGGTTTGTTTTATATATTTGCCACATGCACGTATAGAGTCACAAATCAATGATACATGTTATTGCACATTACAAGTAGGAGGGGATGCCACTTTCATGACCCCTCCTAATTGGAATTCAAAATAATTAATAAAATCCTTTTTACAAGCCAGAAAGGCATTTGTAAGGAAAACTAGCTTCATTTAAAAAAAAAAAAAGAAAGATTGCTTTATGAAAAAGCAATCACAGACATGGTGGTCTGCTGACCTCAGCAATCCACTAGCCCTGTGATGGCTGTGATTCCTAATGGTAGCAAATTGCAACCTACCTTGTTAATATTCATGAGACAGGTTGATTTTTGATCCGGTAAGTAGTCAGAATATCGAGTATTTATTATCGTTTTGACATAATATTGAGTAAAAAATATCTTTAGTATTAAATATCGATGTAAAAAATATCTATGTATATAATATCGATTTTGTGTGTTGTAAAAAATATCGTTGTAAAAAATATCGATTGTTAAAATATCGTCGGTAAAATATTTCGTTTTAGTATTTTTTTTATTTTGTCAAATGTTTGTAAGTGATATAATTATTGTTAAATACATTTTAAAAAAATTGTATACTAATTTTTAGGAGCGGGATGTTGGGTTTATAGGGGATAAGGGTGGGGAGTGTTTTAAAAAAATTGGGGAAAAATGATAAATTTATTTAAAAATTTAAATTGAATTTATAATATTTTTTAGGGGCGGATGTTGGGTTAAAAGGGGATAAGGGTGGGGATTGTTTTTAAAATGGGGAAAAATGTAAAATTTATTTAAAAATGTAAATTGAATGTATAACATTTTTTTAGGGGCGGGATGTTGGGTTAATAGGGGATAAGGGTGGGGAGTGTTTTTAAAATTTGAAATTTAAAATATTTTAAATTTTAATTTTTTTTAAAGAAATTGTAATATTTTTTAGGAGTGGGATGTTGGGTTTATAGGGGATAAGGGTGGGTAGTGTTTTAAAAATTTGAAATTTAAATATAAATTTTTTTAAATATTTTTATTTTAAATCATAAATTTATTTTTCAGGTGCGGGATGTTGGGTTTATAGGGGATAAGAGTGGGTAGTGTTTTAAAAATTTGAAATTTTAATTTAAAAATGATTTTAAATATTTTTTATATTAAATTATAAAATAATTTTTCAGGTGTGGGATGTTGGGTTTATAGCGGATAAGGGTGGGGAGTTTAAAAAAAAAAATTGGGGGATTTAAAAAAATATTCTAAAATTGAAATTTATGTTAAAAAAATATAAAAGTGGGATTTTGTGTTAATAGGGGATAAGGGTGGGTATTTTTTTGTTACTAAATTTTCACATTTTTACAACATATTTAAATTAAATAAAAAAAAATTGAAAAATAAATTTATGAGTGTAATATGGTGTTTATTGTGTTTAAGGGTGGTGAGTGTTTTTTAAATTTATTGATCATAATTTAAAAAAATTAAAAATTTATTTTTAAATTTAATTATTGTAGTACTGGGATATTGTGTTTATAATTGTTGAAGTTGAGTATTTTTTAAGTTTATTAAAATTTTATTTTGTAAAATGTAAATTTTGAAATTATTTAAAAAAATTTAATTTATTAATGAGAGTATTTATTTTGTATTTAATTGGTTATAATTTTGTATTTGGTAAAAAATGTAGAACATTTTTTGCAATTTTATTAATGTATTTTTGGATATTAATATTTATATGTCTGTGATATTTTAACAGATATGTTAAAAAAAAATTACTATGCAATGTATATTTAATTATAGTAACATACATATATTTAGTGTGGAGTATTTTACGAGAGTATAGTATATTATAAATGGTTAGTGTCTAGCATCTTCCCTGATTTAATGTAGTTTGGAGTGGGAATAGTAAATTATATATGGTTAGTGTCCAGCACCTTCCCTGATTTAATGTGGTTTGGAGTGGAAATAGTACATTATATATGGTTACTGTCCAGCACTTTCCCTGATTTAATGTGGTTTGCAGTGGGAATAGTAAATTATATATGGTTAGTGTCCAGCGCCTTCCCTGAGTTATTATAAATTGAAGTGGGAATAGTAAATTTTATATGTTTAGTGTCCAGCACCTTCCTGATTTGATGTAGTTTGGAGTTGGAATAGTAAATTATATATGGTTAGTGTCCAGCACCTTCCCTGATTTAATGTGGTTTGGAGTGGGAATAGTAAATTATATATGGTTAATGTCCAGCACTTTCCCTGATTTAATGGGGTTTGGAGTGGGAATAGTAAATTATATATGGTTAGTCTCCAGCACCTTCCCTGATTTAATGTAGTTTGGAGTGGGAATAGTAAATTATATAGGGTTAGTGTCCAGCACCTTCCCTGATTTAATGTAGTTTGAAGTGGGAATAGTAAATTATATATGGTTAGTGTCCAGCACCTTCCCTGATTTAATGTAGTTTGGAGTGGGAATAGCAAATTATATATGGTTACTGTCCAGCACTTTCCCTGATTTAATGTGGTTTGGAGTGGGAATAGTAAATTATATATGGTTAGTGTCCAGGGCCTTCCCTGAGTTATTATAAATTGGAGTGGGAATAGTAAATTATATATGTTTACTGTCCAGCACCTTCCCTGATTTAATGTAGTTTGGAGTGGGAATAGTAAATTATATATGGTTAGTGTCCAGCACCTTCCCAGATTTTAATGTAGTTTGGAGTGGGAATAGTAAATTATATATGTTTAGTGTCCAGCACCTTCCCTGATTTAATGTGGTTTGGAGTGGGAATAGTAAATTATATAAGGTTAGGGTCCAGTGTCTTCCCTGACTTAATATAAATTAGTAGTAAATTATAATGTTTGCTATTTAACACCTTTCCTGAGTTAATGTAGTTTATAGTGGATATACTGAAGAAATAAAAATATATATGGTGTAAGGATAAAGATATAGGGGCCCATTACGATGCCGGATGGAAGGCCATCCGTGCTGGTGGCAGTGGCGGAAAACCGTCAAGTCGTCCGCAACAGGTGCGGTCATTGCGACCAACAAATCACAATGGACCCACAGAGGCTATTTCCCATCCATCGCAGCCTGTCAGGCTCCGCACGTTTTTTGCGTATGCAAGGGTGGTGGATGGAGCCAACAGGGCAGGACCGGCGTGCGGAAACACGTTCCGTCCGCCAAGCACATCACGATGTTGCAGACAGCCCTTCCCACCGCCGCATAAAAACCACCACGTTGCGGATGGCAGAAATACAACATCGGAGAGGAAGAGCCGATACTGTACCCATCTAAACCCCCGGACCTGCCATAGATCCGGCACACAAGACGCCGCCGGGCTCCACAGCAGAGGTACATACCAGACATCTCCAAGCATGCAACACCTGAAAAACTACAACTCCCAGCAAGCGTGGCGGCACCACGACGAATGTGGCAACCTGCCAAATGCAAAGTGCGAGGCCCACCCAATCCTCACGAGTGACCCTCGGTGCCCTTGAAGGCAATTGGGGCCAATGCCGAGCCCCGCAGTTGCAGAGCACGCACACCGCAACATCTAAACATGTACTCCGAAGGCACCCATTGGCTGATGGCCCATCCGTATTGTGTGTGCCACACCGTGGCAGCCCGGAAGCTGCGACCGCAACCCTGCAACATTCAAGTGGGGCCAATGCGTGTCATCGCTGCGGATGCCAGCTACCGCGTATGCGAACACATACTGCATTTGCATTGACGCCCTGACTATTACATCACACATCACAACTCATTTGCCAAAAGTGACTGTGCACCCCATTGGCAATGTTGTGGGGCATGAGGCCCCCATGCATATTGAGTAACCACACAGATCCCGTACATGAATAGGAGAACTGGCCCAGGGCACGTGCGTCCTGAGCCGTTTGTTGGCAGGGTCACAGGTCCAGTGACGCTTGTGCTGGGTGGCTGTGGGGTGGGGGGTAAGTCAGCCCCCTGGGAGTGGCCGGCACATCAAAATAACTAGAACAGCGACCAGCTGGTCACCACACTGTGAAGGGCTGAGAGAGTGTGACCCGTGAGCCAAGTCCGCACATACATGGAATGTTCAAGGAAAGGAGAGTGAAATTACATACATAGACATGCCCCGTGGCCAGCATGGACTCAAATGAGGGAAGGAGTCTAAAAGGTCAAAGGTCTCCCGCACGGTACCAATGTTGTATAAGGAAACATCCAAACTGTGAACCACGCCTAAATAGCCATTGACATCGGACTGGCGTCTCTTGGCCAGGGGTCGAATTATGAAGGGTCAGTGGCATAGGCAGACAATCAGAGTCGTCCATTGTCTGCTAATCAGACATACGTGTAATCCCTAGCACACCCAACACACCTACTGGTGTGGCGTTCAGTGTGCCTAGCTGCCATTGCCTGTAAATGTTCCCACACACGTCATAGGAGTGCACATGTGGAACAAACAAACATAGCTCTGACCGACATCATCGGCCATTGTCAGCCATGTGGGCATGAATACACAATCCATGTGCATTTGTGCCTCATTCAGGTGAACATTGCAATGTCTGTGACGCAAATCCCACACACACTCATGCAGGACTGACCCCATAATGTCCACATGTGTCAGTCCACTGTGCCGTACATCCATGTTGCGTTGTCCAGATGACACTCACTGCCCTCATACTGCAATGTTGTTGTGAATAGGGGGACTAAAGTTCGCGGCCGTGCAGTGACAGCAGCTACATGCAACTCAGCACTGATACTGGCAAACACAAGTGCTGTGCCATCTAACCACACAGCAGCTCATCCTTGATGTAGCAGTGTACTATATGCCATACACATCGACTTCATTGGATGTTGTACTGTCAGTATGGCGAGTGAGCGAAGAAAAACAATGTCTGAATGCAGGTCACATGTGCAATTCACGTGACCATGAGTCCTCCCTATGTTGTGGTTGTGTGAGTCTTTGGGTAAGCTGTTCACCACATCTCATCTATAACTCAGCTCATGCTCGTGTACCCTGACATACGTAGGAGGAGACCACCCATCCTTCGACCTGGCCCGACCTGCCGAGGATGGAGGACATCAAAATCATCCGGAAATACCGTTTGGATCGCCGCACACTACTGAACCTATGTGCCCAGTCGGACCCCCATGTGAAGTCCAAAAGAATACCTCCGGCTGCATTGTCTGCTACAGTGAAGGGTATGGCTGCACTACATTTCTCCGCTACTGGGTCTTACCAGTACGCTGTGGCCAGCGCCGGTGGGATGTCACAACCCAAGATCAGCATGGTGGTGTGTGACGTCCTGTCAGCATTGATGCCTTACAAGGCCAGACATATCCACTTCACGAGGAGGGATGAATCGGCAGATGTGAAGGGGGAGTTCCATAACCTGGAAGCACGCCTGGTCCTAGCGGGTGGGCCAGGCCCACCCAAACATGATCCGTGGCCCTGGCAGTGACAGCACGAAGGCCAGGAGTAAATGGCCACATTCAGGCGAAACTTACCTCCAAACGTTGATTATCTCCCTGTTCTGGGAGTTGCGGATGTGGGCCTGAGCCCTCTCCCACAGGCACCCCCAATCACACATCTCCATTCAGAAAGGTGGGCTGTGTCCCCGCCTACTCGTGCAGCTGAAATATGGGCATGGCGAAGGGGACAAATCCTCTCTTCTGCACCGGGTAACCTTAACCAAACTGCTGTGTGGATATTTCCTTTTCAATTCCACAGGGAGAAGAACATTTTATTTCTCCGGATTCACCTTACCTGGCCACTGCAGCTGCTCATCAGATCAGACAGTGAGTAGGAACCAAGCAGGTGAGAGAATGTCTGGCTATTTGTTCTTCACAAAATCATCTGTGAAGGCCCAGCAAGACACATACTTTCTGTATACTTCATTTAAACATTTTGTAACTCAATCAAGGCTCTGCCACGGATGTAAGCCAACGATACAAATGTCCAGATAACTGGTGAATTATGATCCTGCCAATCCTTTGTCTGTTAGTAGTTTTGAAATGCTGATAAACTGCATTTGATGTGTATAGCTCAGTGGGTTACTGCCTTTGTCACAGCGATATTTGTGTAACTTGCAGTTCCGAAGTTACAATCCTATCATAGGACAGGGCCCTAGGAACTGTCATCAAAGAGCCACATGAGAACCTGAATTAATAGCCAGAACCAGCTTTATTTCTGGGTTGTAACATAGTCATAACTTCCCCAGTCTCTCATCATTCGAATGTTGCCATAAAGGGTTTGTTGGGGCAGATATACACCTTCATCTGCAAAGCCAACCACTAACCACTGGGGTGTGCATTAAATCATGAGTTAGTGCTTCTCCAGACCAAACGCCCTTAAAAATCCTGCCCACCGGTATGGATGACATGTGATTCCCACACCTTGTAATCCTCATTGTCCTTCGTGACATTCCCTGTAGACTGATACACTTACATACTTGCATGATTGATTGTCTCTGTACAATGTGTGCGTGATGTAAAGTACTGTTACACCCTACACTGATGTCATTAGCGCCATACAACAAATGAAATGCACATGAGAGAGTGGCTATAGAGAGATGAGGGGCACTGGACGAGGGTGGCAGTGAGGGAATCCGAGGAGGAGGGCATGAGTGAGAGCCTGAGAAGTGTCACTTGCCTGATACTCCCACCTCAGGAAACCTCCTCCTCCCATCAGGAGGACCTTTTATGGAAAAAACACACTTTTTGAGAGTGATAACATCTAGAAAGAGAATTTGGAAGGAAAGAATGCGTTTCACTGGCCCTTGTAAAACTGAGGAGAGATAAAGGAGGGCCCTGAAGCAGGCCTGGCGAGAGATATAAGTGACAAATCGGGCCCGCAGTGGCCCACCCGAATGCCTCGTTGGCCAACCCAAATCAAAATTCCGGGAGCCAGGCCTGCCTGGGAGGCATCCCAAATGTTGATGGGAGCCATTGATGGCAACCGCATTGGCCTCGTTCCACCACAGGCAAGTGAACACATCTATAGGAACCGCAAACACTGCCACCCCATCAACGTGCAAGTGGTATGACAGGCGGAGCAGATCATCTCACACGTGTGTGCAAAGTATCCGGGCTCGGCACATGACTGCTACATCTGGCGGACTAGCAACATCCCCCTGCTCACAACCTACACATGCCCAGTGACGATGACAGTGGTGAGGAAGAAGGCCTTGACCAGCGTCAACAGCTCGTCAACTACTTCCGTTGAGTGTGAGTTAACAATGAGCGACTATGACTGTGTCTGTGTGACTTGCTGTTGTCTCACAGACCTTGAGAATTGTTGCTGAGATTTCGTGAACATACTGGACTATGCGCAGGATTTGAGAACTTGGGCATGCAGGGATTGAGCACCCCGAGGCACCCATATGCAGAGGACACCATTGCCATACTTCCTCACTAGCTCTCCTACTCACTCAGAGGCATTCAAGCACCTGTACACAAGTAGATAAGTTGAAGACAGGAAACAGTTACAAATGTGAAGTTTTTACTACAGTGTCAAAGCATGCAACATACGCGCCACAACAGGTTGTGAATGCATGAGTACCCAACCAGTAACCACAGTGACATATACATTTAACATGAAGCAAGATGTTGCATCAATAATCCCTCTGGACGTAGACCCACGAGCATATCCCCACACTCCTTGCAGGAAGGAGTTGTATGGGATGTCCCTGGTCTATGGGCTTTGTCAGCAGACCCCATTACTTGGCCTATATATGGTGAAATTTACATCACATTTGCTGTGTCGCTCTCATCACTGGATGAATCCCTCTCCAAGTGTGGGGCATCCAGCCCACCCTCCCATGACATCTAGAAGGCACCCGTGTTCTCTACCAGCTGTGGGACTTTGTTGATTCGGGGTGCTAGGGCCAGACCAGAACAGAATAACAAGGGACAATGTTTCCGACCACGGACAGAACGTTCAGACAGTACTCCTGGACCGTGCAGAGAACAAGCTCTGCGGACACTTCTCATGTGACAGACAGATACTAAGGCACTTGCAGGGTACGAGTCCTATAAAAAAGAAGTGGGGGGAATGACCAAGTAAGACAAAATGCAAATGACCTCACAACGTCACAACGTAGCGCCATGAGGGAACTAAAATAGTGCGACTGAAATTATTTGTGCAATTACTGGGACAGACTAAACCATCTGACAGTCTCACAGTGTCTGCATTGATATACAGGGACAGAACAAAGGCAAAAGCATGCCTCTCTTAGGTACCTGTGAAGGGATAACAAGCTGTGTGCCTATGTTTCCCTCTGTGGCATCTACATTCAAATGTAAGGTTGAAGGCGGCCCCCAGTCAGCATATACAGACAAGAGGAGGCTGGATGGCCCCTTAACTTCGGCCCAGCTGGAGGTTAAACAATGCTCCCTCGCTGCCTGCACGTTGCTGCTGGGAATGGAAAGCAGTCAACGTGCAGGTGCTGCTGAACGTGTCCCGGTGTCTGGTAAGTACACAGGGACAAGTTCAGCATATTTCTGTGGGGAACAACTTCTTGGCGTGAAAAGAGGGGGGGGAAGCCGTGTACCTGCGTGTACCACCGACTCGAGCCCTGGGTACTTGCAAAACAACTACGCCATGTAATATTCATGCGCAACAGCTGCATAACGGAAGCCGCGCTCATGCCAGATGACAATGTCCACGACGGTCAGATGACAGCCTCCACTTGCTCTGGTATGTGGTACCAAGCTAAATAGACCGCACAGCATGGTCCAAGCCAATGCAGACAGGGCCAAAGTCAGAGAGCTGGTTGCCAATTCTTGTCAGTAGGCATGAAGAAAGGGAAACAATGATTGCATTAGTCACCAACAGTTCCTGTT
The DNA here is from genome assembly GCA_963921515.1 of Calotriton arnoldi. NCBI lineage: Eukaryota > Metazoa > Chordata > Amphibia > Caudata > Salamandridae > Calotriton > Calotriton arnoldi. Next base: position 758,779 of record CAWUFW010004422.1, read on the forward strand.
GCTGTGAAGTAGTTACGAGTCAAAGAAGGCACAGGCAGCTTCGAAGGCAATCAGTTCCAAGAGCCGATCCAGTTCATCTTCAGCGAAGAGGACCGCCATCCAATCCAGCAGTATGAAGGAACAGATGTGCTCCTCGCACCACGAGGTTGAAAGGTGCATACCATCGCAACCTGGGAGAGGTTCGATGTAGGCATGGCACAGGAGCCATTGCGCACATGCACAGGCGCACCTGTCAGCCTGTCTGACACATTGTAAGGCATCCCATAAACGTGTCTGACCGAAGCAGTCTTGCACGTGGACCAACAAAGGAGTCAACCACAGCTCATGATCCAGGTCAGCAAGGGATGTGTTTGAAAGGCAGACATCCATGGCCCACTGAAACAGACAACTTCTGCAGGAAAAGACGGGTTGCACGCAGGTGAAGTGGGCATGGCGGAACGTTAGCCTATAACTGATGCCCAGCACAGCCAGTGGGACACATCCAAAGAGGAGCTGCATGCGGTCACGGTACAGTTTCAACAGACCGGGCTCGACCTGGCCCACTGGACGGTCAGACATGGCGTGAGAGCAATCTCAGACCCAGCGCTCAGCTGTACAGCCAAAGTAATGGTCAGGAAGGGTGAGATGCAGTGTGCAAATTGGGGGACTGACACCCGGTGGTACTTCCGGAAAAGCATGGAAGGGAGGGACAAGGCCAGAGCCCACAAGTCTGATAAAAAATGTGCAACGGCTTTCAGTATCAGACGCTATCAATACTCTGTGTGTCAGTTCACCGCGAAAATAGTGGGCGAGCCGTGTTCAGCACTGGCTGAATCGCGTGGGACGGACAAGAAACCTGGTATCCGAAGGTCTTTGGGCTGGTGTGGGAGCGACTAGTTGTCCAATCAGAGGCCCATTGTGCCTGCACACTCATTGAAGTATGCTTTCGCTGTGGGAATGTGAGGCCACGATTGACTATCCACAATCACTTATGGGGGAGTTATCAGAACATTGGCACAGGAAGGAGACGTTGTGCAACTGTTACCATATGCGTAATACCTGGCCTGTACACGCAGGAGGGGCCATGTAGCTCCTCATCACCTGAACGGACCAGGGACTCTGCATCTGAGGCTTCACCTTCCGGGCGGGGGGCTGGCTGGGCTCGTCCATGGCACACTCGCCTTCTGTTGCTATCGAGTCACCTTTTGGAGTTAGGTCACGTTTGTCAGCATGTTCTGCACACAGCACAACTTGGCTGTTCATGTTTGCCACATTGAATTGAGGTGACATGACTTTTGCCTTGGCTTTACTAGGCATTCCTGTCAGAATGTCATCAGTAGCACTTCGTGTTGGTGTGCAGACAGGGCTTTTAGGGGGCCGGTTGTCACCGGTGCTGTGCACCGTCCCTTTTTCTGAGTGGGCCTCGGTACGGGTTTCTTTCGTGCTCTGTTTTGTACCCTGCCACAGGCGGTCCCTTCGTCCTGCTGGGATGCATAGCCAGCAGGCATATCGATGTGCGCATGGTCACACTCCTCACTTCTCACTGGTGGAGTAGTTATGGCATGACGTCATGCCAGATGAGCGTTGTGGGTAAGTGCAGTTCCTTGTGGATTCATTTTGTGTCAGGAAATCACTCCTTTGGAGACTCATGAGCAGCAACATCCTTGTGGGGGTCATTTGTTTCCATGCGGTTTGTGAGGGGTGACAGAGAGCCATGTGGGAGTTGTGGTGTTGCGGTCAGGGCTCGACATCCCCCTCCCCAGTGAGATGGCTAGCTACCTGTTGGTGGGCACAGTCAACGGCGTTAGCTGCCACATGGCTGTGGGGTGGGGAGGGTGAGCCATGCTGTTCAGGAGGAAGGCCAGGGTGCATGAGCTGCCACCTACCTGTGAGGTTGTGCTGATTGAGGAGATGCTGTCCTTGTGATCCATTCGTGTTGTAAGCGTGCATTCCACATGAGTTTGATGTGGGCGGGCGATTGGGGCTCACTTGTTGTGCACAACGGTGTATTGTAGTGTGATGTAATCACTTTGTTGGTACTTACCAGCCTCCAGTCACTCCCGATTCCTGTAAGACTCTCTGGATGCATTATGGCAGGCACCTTCTCCTCCCATTTGGTGAAGGTTGGTGGTGGAATGGGAGGGACGCCACCAGTACTCTGGGCCTCCATGTTGTTCCTCTGGGCCGGATGCTTGTCCCGGCCCTTGGGACCGCACCACCGCTTCCTGATATCACGTGCAGTGCGTAGGGTGGTCCCTACGGCATTGACTTGGCTGTTGATCCATGCCCACATCTAATTCTTGCGCACAAGTGGGGTGTGTTGGAGCAGGTGCCCAGACAAATGTGGTTCTGCCCTGGTTGTCTCATCTGGCATCACGTTCAAGTGTGAGTCAGTAATGTTGGGCATGATCTTGGGGGGCATGGTGCACATGGATGAGGGGTGCAGGGTGCAAGATAATGGTGGAGATATGTGTAGTGTGTGAGGTGTGTGGGTGTGAGTGGTGTTGTTTGGAGATGGGTGGGTGTGATGTTGTGCAGTGTGAGTCAATGGTGTCCTGTCTCGGCTTGTGGTGTGCAAGGGCTGCTGGCCCAGGTAGGCGTTGGTTTCCATCTGTGGTATGTGGGTGTGTCCACATGGGTGATGGCCTCCAGATGTCTCTTCCATGCTGCGCATGGCTTTCCCTACCAGGAGCAGGTTGGGGTGTGTCATTGTGGCGTGTGTGTTGTGAATGAGGGCGGCAGGGAGTACAGGCACACTTCGGCATTATTGTGGGGTTGGTTCCGCCCGCCATTCATTTTGCCTGTGTGCGTGCGAGGCAGTCGGATGGCAGTGCTCCGCGTTCGGATCGTAATTAGCTGTGCGGTCATGCCACGGCAGGAGCGGTCTTTTCGAGCCGTTGTGCAGCTTTCCCCGTCCGCCGCGGTCGGATTTGCTGCTTTTCCGACCGCGGTGGACGGTGTTTTGTCACATCCGTCCGCCGCGGTCTGATTTTGCATACGTTGCATCGTAATTTGACCGACTGAACTGCCGCGGGCCATGTGTGGGGATTTTTGCAGCACCATGGTGGTCAGAGGGTTTTTCCGTCCGGCATCGTAATGGGCCCCATAGTTATAAATGTTTGGACAAATACAATAGTTTTTAAGGTACATTGATACAATATAAATATTTAATTATAGATACAATATTTCATAACATGTAAAAAAAACACAGAAACATGTTTATATTTTATTTTTATTTTTATTTATAATGAAACATTGATAATAAAAAATTGGAAAAAGTATTTCATTTTTTTAAGTATATTTATTTTCATTGTTTTAACTAGGAAAAAAAACATTTTGTTAATTGTTTACACATTACATATTTGGTACATATTTACATATTTAGATATAACATTTTGGAAAAAATAGTATTAGAAATTGTTGTTTTACTACATTATTCAGTTGTTTATTTTTGGAAAACAAATAAGTAGTTATTACTCACTTTTTGTACAATATTTAAAACATAAAGGGGCCTATTAGGATGGCGGGCGGACCTGAGTCCGCCCGCCATCCTCGCGGTATTGGGACCGGCTGCCAGACGTGCGGTGGTCCCGCACTAATTAGGATGCGCCCGCCACCCTGGCGGTCGCATTCCGCATTCTTGACATTGCGGCGGGTGCTGCTTACAGCAGCACCCGCTGCAATGCCAAAGTGCCATGGTGTGCATTTGCAACGTGGCAGGCACCGCGCGGTGCCTGCCACCTTGTGCATGCAAATGGAGGGGGCACCATAGGTACCCCCAAAGTGCAGCCCCCCCACCCCCCGGGGGCCCCTAATGGGCCCCCAAAGCACATCCCGCCAGCCTTTCCATGGCGGCATCGCCGCCATGGAAAGGCCAGTTTACCCACACATTCTAATATGGATGCCCCAGCTCCGCCCGGCCGGCAATCGGAACGATTGTCGACCGGCAAGCGACAGACGCACTTTGCGTCCGCCGCGATACCCCCGCCATTATAATATGGCGGGGGTAAATTGGGTGGAGATGGCGGGCGGATCGCCACCGCCTGGCCGGCGATGGCGATCCGCCCGCCATCCAAATCACCCCCATAATGTTTTGGGTAACAGTAGATACATAAATTTTTTATATTATACATATTTTTTACATTTATACACATAGTGAATATTATTAATAATATATGTAGTTTTAAAAAAATATTTGAAAACATATTTATAATTGTTTGTATTTTTTAACATATGTTTTCTTTTTGGTAATATTATTTATATTCTTTATATAAATAATATTAATTACTACATAAGTTATTTTGTAAACACAATTATTTTTCATAACATTATCAAAAAAAAATCATATTAGTAAAACATATGAACATTTTTAAATATACATTACACATTACATGTATATTTTTTAATTATAATAATAATATTAAATTTCTTATAATATTCATTATTATAATTTTACATCACAAATAATATGTCAAATATTTTTTTATATTTTAGTTATATTTTTTAGTATTTTTCAAACATTTATAGTAAGGCATTTGTAATATATAACATTTGCAATAATGAAAATGAATAATATTTATTATTTAAGGAAGCCATTTTTAAAGTAAAGTTGTATTTTGTAGGCTATCGGTTTTGTTTTAGGTCATTTGTGAGGGGAGAAGCTCGTGGTTGGAAGCTGCGTCGCATCGGTTAAGGTAAGGTTAATTTTCTTTAATTAAACTTTAATATAAGTGTAATTTGAAGGTAGTCTAGTACTATATAGGGGCCGATTCCGATTCGGGCCGGAAATCTCTCCGACCGAGCCGGACCCGGAGAGATTTCTGACCGAATCGGACCCGTGCAGCCCGACCGAACGAGTACGATGCGTCCGTATGCTATCGGACTCGAGTCGGTCGGACTCCCATTGAAGTCAATGGGACCCGGTCGTACAACGCGTACGCGGGCTCCCATTGCCTCAATGGGTGCGAGGCGAACAAGGGCGCCCCCTACAGCGGGTACGCGGCGAAGCGACTCGCGCCGTACACGCACAGGTAGGGGGGACCCATGGGTCCCCCCTGTGTGCGACTCGCGCGGCTACGCGTACAGGGGGGGTCCGACACGGAACCCCGAAGTACGGCTCCGAATGCTCTTTCGAGCCGGGCGGCGCGTGTCGGTCGGACTGCTCGCGGCGCGCATCGTACTTACCCGGCCGGGGAACGTCTCCATTACGCGGTGCAAGTCGTGTCCGAGCGAGTCGGTCGGTGCGGTTCGACCCGGGAACGAGTCGGTCGGAGCGGTTGGGACGCCCGAACGAGTCGGTCGAAGATTTCGCATCGTACTCGCTCGACCGGACGCGCGTACGAATCGGTCGGGAAATAGGGCTCCGAATCGGATCCGGTTATGCCGAATCTGATTCGGAGCCCTACCGGCCGAGATCGGAATCGGCCCCATAGTGTATGTAGTGTTAGGTTTTGTAATTTTAGGTGAGTTGTATGTTTAAATTAGAAGTGTGCGAAATGCTGTTGGTTTGTTAAACAGTCTGGGGCCGATTCCGATTCAGGCCGGAAATCACTCCGACCGAGCCGGACCGGAGAGATTTCCGACCGAATCGGACTCTAGCAGCCCGACCGAACGAGTACGATGCTTACGCATGCTATCGGACTCGATTCGGTCGGACTCCCATTGAAGTCAATGGGAGCCGGTCGTACAACGCGTACGCGGGCTCCCACTGACTCAATGGGTGCGTCGCGAACAAGGGCGCCCCCTACAGCGGGTACGCATCGGTGCGACTCGCGCCGTACATGCACAGGTAGGGGGACCCATGGGTCCCCCCTGTGTGCGACTCGCGCGGCTACGCGTACAGGGGGGTCCGACACGGACCCCCAAAGTCCGGCTCCGACTGCTCTTTCGAGCCGGACGGCGCGACTCGGTCGGACTGCTCGAGGCGCGCATCGTACTTGCCCGGCCGGGGAACGTCTCCATTGCGCGATGCGAACCGTGTCCGTGCGAGTCGGTCGGAGCAGGTCGGACCCGCGTACGAGTCGGTCGGCGATTTCGCGAGCGCTCGCATCGTACTCGCTCGCCCGCACGCACGTACGAATTGGTCGGGAAAGAGGGCTCCGAATCGGATACGGTTAAGCCGAATCCGATTCGGTGCCCTACCGGCCAAGATCGGAATCGGCCCCTCTGTGTTAGAGTTTGATAGATATGTGTAATTATGTTTAAAGTTTGTTGTTAGTACTGTATTTATTTGTAATATTATATAGTGTATATGTGTTTTTGTGCGGGAGGGATTGTTTTATTTCCTAATAGGCTTTTGTCGATTGGAAGTTATCGTGGGGAGAAGAGTGCATTTTTTTTTTACGAAGTGTGTATTAGTTTTAGTAAACTAATGATTATTTTACACTTCCTTAATTTTTGGAGTTTTCCTGGAGCGTTTCTTTTTTTAAATGTTTTTTTCGGGTTTTTTATGGCTTATCGTTGGTGGACCTATTGCTGATGGATTAATTTTTATACAGCTGAATTTTTCCATTTTTTTGGGGGATTATTTTTTTAAATATTGATTTTTTAAACAACTGTGGATTTTATTATGGAACTTTGGATTACTCTTCTTCAGCAACGAAAACTATAAGTAAGTTTAAATTATTTATAGTGGGAGGGAAATGTTTATAATGTAATTGTTGTATTTAGTTGTTTTATATAAAATATAATTATTATGTCAGTTTATTTTTAGAATTTTAGTTAAAATAATTGACAAAATAATTATATTTTTGGAGTTGGAAAAAAAATTATTTGACTGTTTTTAGATTAATTCTTTTTGTGGTTTGGAGGTACATTTATTTAAAGTAGGCTTTTAGCTATTGTTTCTAGATACTCTAATCCTTTAGTTGTTGGGTAGAGTCTTACTTTGAATTGTAAGTACTTAAACATTTGTTTAGTTTGCTTGGTTAGTTTTGGGCCTAGTTGAGATAGACTGTTCCATTCTTAGGGGTCGATTCCGATTCGGGCCTGAAAACATACCGACCGACTCGGTACGGGAATGTTGTCCGACCGACACGTACCGGCGCTGCCCGATCCGCGTAGTACGATGCAATGCATGTGAATTACGACCGACTCATACGGAACACAAGCCGAACGACCCAACCGCACGGAAACCAGCTATCCGGCCGGGAAACTACGCGAATCGAACCGACCGACACGCACCAGGAATGAACCCGACAGAAACGTACCCGCCAACTCCGACCCACGCAGTACGATGCAATGCGTGTAAAACCAGACCGAGTCGCACGGAGCCCAAGCCGTACGACCGACACGCATACAAAACCGAGCCGAAGCAACCCAATACTCCGCGACCGACGCGTACGCCGCACATGAAACCCATCAGGAACACAACTTGAAAGATTCGGAGAAGCCCGCACGAGCCAACTGCAGCGTCCTACTCGGTCAGAAGAACGTCTCCTACATGCCTAAAAAACACAAAAGAAAAAAATTTAAAAAAAAGGGCCAAACAAGCAATGACAAAGTCAATAAATACAGGGGGAAAAAACATGGAACAAGGACACACCCACTACTCCACCCATATAAAGGCCACAAATCCCTACCATGATCCTTTGCAAATTCAAATGACCTGCCAGCACAGAACACCATCAGACAGCAACCACAGACACACTCACAATTCATCCATCACACAAGCTACACACCATTAGCACCCTCACATACACCCAGCAAAACCCACACTAACCCACCCTCACTTGCACACTCACACACACATCAATCCCCACCACCACCCATCACCATGCCCCCAAAGAAGAATCCAAAGTTCCTAGACAGTGAATTGGAATTCCTGGTAGATGAGATCCTCAGGGTAGAGCCAGAGTTGTTTGGTACATTGGTCCAACAGACCCCATGTCGCAGAAAACCAAGATGTGGGAGAGGATCGTCGACAGGGTGACGCACAATCACCATGTTTGCGCACAAAGGAAGACATCCAGAACAGGTGGTATGATGTGCGCAGGAGGGTCAAAGACCTACTCAAGAAGGATTACGCCTTGAGTAATCGCACCGGCAGTGGCCCTCCTGCCAAGCCAGTATACCTTAGGCCCTGGGAGGAGAAGGTACGGGCCATCCTACCACCAGTGAGCGTCTATGGACTATCAAACATCCCAGAGCCTGGTGAGTACACAACCAATACACACAATATTGTGTGACAATACACACACATCACTGTCAAGGGGATAGTCAAACCATGCACCCTTAGCAAATCCACAGCAACCAAAAGATAATCATCCCAAGATGTGTATGTTAGTCAGATAAACACAATACATGCCATCTCATAGTGATATGTAACTGTGTCAACCTAACAACAAATAGAGCAAGGCAGTGGCACAAATCTAACCAACAAACACAGTCAGATATTTTGCCACCACTAGAACACCACCTCACAGGGAAGCTCACTGAAAGGAAGGAAGTCTGTGTATGCTGGTGAAGTGAGTGTAGGCAATAGCATGATGGGAGTGGTAGTCACAGATATTGGTCACCCTCACAATTGGCCCACCAACACCACTCTGAACCATGCTCACATCACAGGGAGTGGAAAAGAACAGACAAGATGGCTGACACTGGGTACTGCTGTGGGGAGCACAAGGCCTTGCTCGGAACTGTGCAACAACCAACAGCAGGACACCACTGACTGACATCCTGAAAGCAAACTTGCACTCCCTGCAATGGAAGCACATTCCATGGTGGGATATCTGTCTGGGTGGGAAGGAGGACTGACAGCTCTGACCATAGTTACCAGCAGCTTTTCTCACACACCCCCTTAACACAAACTCCACACAACTCACCTGTGAGAATGCAATGCCTCACACTCTAATTAAATATCCCACAAAGAACAACCACACTGGGTTATGCTGTGTGAAGCACAGGGACACTTTTGGGACTTGTAGCCAAACAAACGCCAGGACAACACTGTCAGCCATCCTGTAAGCACAGGCACACTACCCCACAGGGAAGCAGAGTCAAAAGGAAGGAAGTATGGGCATGCTGGGAAGGGGGGTGTGGGCAATAGCATGATGGGAGTGGTAGTCACAGCTCAACATCCCCCGCCACATGGCCCAGCAAAATCACACTGAAGCATGCACACTTCACAGGGAGTGAAAAGCCACTTCAAAGATGTCTGACACTGGCCTCAGCTGTGGGGAGCACAAGGCCCTGCTGGGAACTGTGCACCAACAAACAGCAGGACACCACTGTCAGCCATCTTGCCATTGCTGTCACACTCACACACAGTGAAGTCCACTCAAAAGGAAGGAAGTATGGGCATGCTGGGAAGGGTGGTGTAGGCAATAGCATGATGGGAGTGGTAGTCACAGATATTGGTCACCCTCACAATTGGCCCATCAACACAACTCTGAACCATGCTCACATCACAGGGAGTGGAAAAGAACTGACAAGATGGCTGACACTGGGTACTGCTGTGGGAGCACAAGGCCCTGCTGGGAACTGTGCAACAACCAACAGCAGGACACCACTGTCAGCCATCTTGCCATTGCTGTCACACTCACACACAGTGAAGTCGACTCAAAAGGAAGGAAGTATGGGCATGCTGGGAAGGGGGTGTAGGCAATAGCATGATGGGAGTGGTAGTCACAGATATTGGTCACCCTCACAATTGGCCCATCAACACCACTCTGAACCATGCTCACATCACAGGGAGTGGAAACGAACTGACAAGATGGCTGACACTGGGTACTGCTGTGGGGAGCACAAGGCCCTGCTGGGAACTGTGCAACAACCAACAGCAGGACACCACTGACTGACATCCTGAAAGCCAACTTGCACTCCCTGCAATGGAAGCACGTTCCATGGTGGGATATCTGGCTGGGTGGGAAGGAGGACTGACAGCTCTGACCATAGTCACAAGCAGCTTTTCTCACACACCCCCTTAACACAAACTCCACACAACTCACCTGTGAGAATGCAATGCCTCACACTCTAATTAAATATCCCACAAAGAACAACCACACTGGGTTATGCTGTGTGAAGCACAGGGACACTTTTGGGACTTGTAGCCAAACAAACGCCAGGACAACACTGTCAGCCATCCTGCCAGCACAGGCACACTACCCCACAGGAAGCAGAGTCAAAAGGAAGGAAGTATGGGCATGCTGGGAAGGGGGTGTAGGCAATAGCATGATGGGAGTGGTAGTCACAGCTCAACATCCCCCACCCACATGGCCCAGCAAGCTCACACTGAAGCATGCACACCTCACAGGGAGTGAAAAGCCACTTCAAAGATGTCTGACACTGGCCTCAGCTGTGGGGAGCACAAGGCCCTGCTGGGAACTGTGCACCAACAAACAGCAGGACACCACTGTCAGCCATCTTGTGATTGCTTTCACACTCACACACAGTGAAGTCCACTCAAAAGGAAGGAAGTATGGGCATGCTGGGAAGGGTGGTGTAGGCAATAGCATGATGGGAGTGGTAGTCACAGATATTGGTCACCCTCACAATTGGCCCATCAACACAACTCTGAACCATGCTCACATCACAGGGAGTGGAAAAGAACTGACAAGATGGCTGACACTGGGTACTGCTGTGGGGAGCACAAGGCCGTGCTGGGAACTGTGCAACAACCAACAGCAGGACACCACTGACTGACATCCTGAAAGCCAACTTGCACTCCCTGCAATGGAAGCATGTTCCATGGTGGGATATCTGGCTGGGTGGGAAGGAGGACTGACAGCTCTGACCATAGTCACAAGCAGCTTTTCTCACACACCCCCTTAACACAAACTCCACACAACTCACCTGGGAGAATGCAATGCCTCACACTCTAATTAAATATCCCACAAAGAACAACCACACTGGGTTATGCTGTGTGAAGCACAGGGACACTTTTGGGACTTGTAGCCAAACAAACGCCCGGACAACACTGTCAGCCATCCTGTCAGCACAGGCACACTACCCCACAGGGAAGCAGAGTCAAAAGGAAGGAAGTATGGGCATGCTGGGAAGGGGGCTGTAGGCAATAGCATGATGGGAGTGGTAGTCACAGCTCAACATCCCCCACCCACATGGCCCAGCAAGCTCACACTGAAGCATGCACACCTCACAGGGAGTGAAAAACCACTTCTAAGATGTCTGACAATGGTGCTCTGTTGTGGGGAGTACCAGGCCCTGCTGGGAACTGGGCACCAACCAACAGCAGGACACCACTGACTGACATCCTGAGAGTTAACCTGCACCCACTGCAAGGGTGGCATGCTTCATGGTGGGATAACTGGTCTGGGGGGGAAGGAGGTCTGGATGTCAACCAAATACCACCAATGCTGGTCATGCACACACCTCAACATCCACATTGAAATGCATCAGGTTGGCAGGACAATGAGCCACACCAATATCAACCTCTGACTGTGACAACTTAGGACAATGCAATGTACAGGGCCGCATCCAGAGGTACAGTCACAACTGTCATGTGTATGAACCATTGATGCCTGCAGAAACATAACATACATTGTGTGTCTCTTCCAAAAACAGGTGATGATGGGGACACAGCAGCAGATGAGGAGGAGTCCCTGTCCCAGGCTCCGGTGGCCCCTGAGCTCTCTGGTGTGGAACAGCCTCTGCCCTCATCGGATGGCGAAGACCAACCTGGCACCTCCGGTGTGAGTCATCATGCAGCACCAGCAGGATCACCATCTGCACCCCATGCACCCATTCCTCCAACATCTGCCAACACACAGACCACCCCCACCGACACAGACAGAGCAAGGACACTGGATGACAACAGCACAGGGACCCCAGCCCACCGTGAAGCAATGGACAACAACCCCAGTACCAACCCCCAAGGGGGCCTAGGGTCACCTGTGCGTGCCACCGCAGGTCCCGCACATGTGGCCAGGGGTGGTGGGAGGGGTGGTAGGCAGAGGTTGCTGTTTGCAGAGGGGTCTGGACTGCATGATGACCCACAACTGGCACGCATTGCTGATGCATACCAGAATAGCACCGGAGAGGTCAGCCAGGTAGTGGGGATCCTCAAGGACATTTAACAGCAGCAGGCTGCCCATCATGCCCGCTTGGACTCCCACATGTCCCGTGTGGAGACACACATGTCCCGTGTGGAGACACACATGTCTGGCATGGAGTCCAAGTGGGACACATTGGAAGAACTGACAGCGGTGCAGAGGGACATATTGACATGCCGCCGCCAGATTAGCACCAACATGTCCACACCTCCCTGTGTGCCCACAACATCTGGTGCCGCAACAACTGCAACTGCCACAGGGAGGGAGGATGACTCTGGTGGAGAGTCCTCTGCACCGTAGCGGCCTGCACGTGAGGGTCCCCCCAGAAAGAAGAGGGGTCGTCCGAGGAAGGACAACTGAGAGGCCTGTAAGGACACATTGCTGCATGCATCCAGTCAAGTAGCACATGGCCACACTCAAACAGCACCAGAGCACCACCAACACATATCATGCAAACTCACATCATTGACATGACATCTGTGGATACTCACATTCAGCTGAAGAAGTTGGTGATGAGCTGTGTGGGGACATCACCCTCATCATCATCATCATCACTGGCATCGTGGCCCAGGCCAGGATCCTCCACAGGTGGCGGATGTTGGTCATCGTCATCCAGGATGAGAGGCAACTCCTTCCGCACTGCCAGGTTGTGTAACATGCAGCAGACAATGACAATCTTGCACACCTTTGCTGGGGCATATGGGAGGGCCCCTCCTGTCTTGTCTAGGCAGCGAAAGCGGCTCTTCAGGAGACCAAATGTCCGCTCGATCACTCTCCTGGTCTGACCATGTGCCTCATTGTAGCGCATCTGGGCTGGTGTCACAGGGTTCCTGAGGGGTGTCAGCAACCACGGCATGTTGGGGTATCCGGAGTCACCTACATACAGACAATTGCACATTAGCAGAGTTGGAAAAGAGGGTGGAATACAACATTGCAGAACACACACAATGGTACAAAGTCAGTACACACCGACAAGCCAGGCACGCTGGTTCTGCATCTGTGACATCATCCTCAGGATGCGACTACTCCTCATCACGTAGGCATCATGTGCAGAACCGGGGAAACGGGCACACACATGTGAGATGCTCATATCTGCAAGACATACCACCAGAGCATTGATCGAATGGTAATGTTTCCGGTTCCTGTATGCCTGCTCATGTGCCTGTGGTGGTACCAAAGCCACATGTGTCCCATCAATGGAGCCAATGACATGTGGCATCCTCCCCAGGGCATAGAAGTCACTCTTGATGTCAGTGAGTTGTTGACGTTTAGGGAAATAGATGTACTGGTTGAGGTATCTCAACATTGCCTCCAAAACATCGCGTAGCACACGGCTGAACATGGTCTGTGACATCACACCAGCAGACACCACAGTGTGTTGAAAGGTACCGGTGGCAAAGAAGTGTAGGGCTGCCATCACCTTCACCTTGGGGGTCAGCGCTGTAGGGTATGGCCGGCCAGGTTGCAAATGTGGGGCCAACCGCACCACCAATTCCTCAATCAGCGCCCTGTTGAAGCGGTACCGTCGGATGCAGTCACGTTCAACCATGGTTGCAAGGTCAGGGAATGGTCTATGGACAGCTGGTGCCCTGCAGTGCATAGGTGAAGAAAGAAAGATTGTCAGTCACCCCACATATGTGGCATTGACCATACTCAATATCACATGATACATCATTACGAGACACAAGTACCTGATGTGTGTGCCGTTCTGTATGGACATATATGGCACCTACATGGCCAACATCTAACATCACAGTTCAACATGTGTTGACAACAAGTTCCAGGTTGTGCTATGGGAAATCATTAGGCTGTGTCACAGTACCCATGTACTGCTGTCACGTTCCAAACACACACCACAGTGACATGTCAGGACAGATGTGCCCCAGGCATCACAGCTCATTGACAGGTCGATTCCCAGTGATCCTGTATTGCCACATGGACACTGGCATGACATGGCGTATCATGTACACATCAGCAAAACAACCATGACTCCCACAGGTAGTGGTCCCTGTTGCCTCTGCAGGACACACATGGACGTCTTGGATACACACACGCACAAAATCAAAGTCCATGCACAAACAACGTGGATGTGGAGACTGTCTCCCATTGTGCACATGGAATCAGAAACATTGGAGACACAACATGCACACAGACTGTGGAGGGCCATCACTATTGTGGCAATGGGTCACCCTGTGCAGTACATACCTTCCCACATGGGACTCAGGGTGTATGTGACATGACATACACATACACAACCTGGAAATGTGACCATGCCACATGCTCTGAACTGAACAATTGCACATCACAGTGGTCAAGTGCACAACACACAAAGGATTCTGTCCCCATGAACAAGTGCACAGCCTGGGAGTGGCTGCCCCCAAGTGCCACCAAAAAAACCACATGTTGACCCCCATACACCCACAGGTAATGCAGCCTTACATGCCTTAGGGAACAGTGTGGTCAGGCTGTGGTGTTGTAGGTGTGCCCCTGAGTCCCTGGCAAGTAAATGTGGCTGGCATACGTACACCAGTGACAACCATGGTGACATATGCGAGTGAATTGTACAGGGACGCGTCGTACAGCAATGGACCGATCGGTGCGCACGCATTGGCCATTGCATATGATGTGGACGGATACGCGTTGTACAGCAATGGACCGATCGGTGCGCACGCATTGGCCATTGCATATGATGTGGACGGATGCGTGTTGTTTTTCGAAATACGCGTTGTACAGCAATGGACCGATCAGTGCGCACGCATTGGCCATTGCATATGATGTGGATGGATACGCGTTGTACAGCAATGGACCGATCGGTGCGCACGCATTGGCCATTGCATATGATGTGGACGGATACGCGTTGTACAGCAATGGACCGATCGGTGCGCACGCATTGGCCATTGCATATGATGTGAACGGATGCGTGTTGTTTTTCGAAATACGCGTTGTACAGCAATGGACCGATCGGTGCGCACGCATTGGCCATTGCATATGATGTGGACGGATACGCGTTGTACAGCAATGGACCGATCGGTGCGCAGCGTATTGGCCATTGCATATGATGTGAACGGATACGCGTTGTACAGCAATGGACCGATCGGTGCGCACGCATTGGCCATTGCATATGATGTGAACGGATACGCGTTGTACAGCAATGGACCGATCGGTGCGCACGCATTGGCCATTGCATATGATGTGGACGGATACGCGTTGTACAGCAATGGACCGATCGGTGCGCACGCATTGGCCATTGCATATGATGTGAACGGATGCGTGTTGTTTTTCGAAATACGCGTTGTACAGCAATGGACCGATCGGTGCGCACGCATTGGCCATTGCATATGATGTGGACGGATACGCGTTGTACAGCAATGGACCGATCGGTGCGCACACATTGGCCATTGCATATGATGTGAACGGATACGCGTTGTACAGCAATGGACCGATTGGTGCGCATGCATTGGCCATTGCATATGATGTGGACGGATGCGTGTTGTTTTTCAAAATACGCGTTGTACAGCAATGGACCGATCGGTGCGCACGCATTGGCTAGGGCCTGACATGGTAACTGACGCGTTTTCAAAGCTTTAACGAGTCGGATGCAGTGAATTCAGTTGGCCACCCACAACAATGTTGCAAATTCATGGGTGTCATGAAGTTGAACTTTTGAAGGATGCTGTGGGCGTGTATAAGTGGTGCAATTCCATGGATTGGCCAGATTCAGAAGATGCAAAAGACTTGGACCTATCACTTTGGACACATGGGACAGTATCTGCCTCTGCAGCACACATATAATGCTGGCTGTTCCCCTGAGAGCTCACTTGCCTGCACTACATGCTCCAGGACGACATCTGCCACTACCACTGCTGCTGTCTCTGCATCCTCTGGCTTCTGCAATGGCACGTACTGTGGATAGAGCCCCAGCCTTCAGCAGTGAGGAGAACCAGGCCCTGCTAGACAGCCTCCTTCCACAGTACAGCAAGCTGTATGGGAAACCAGGGGAGCAGGTGAGTGTGCTGTCCACTGCCTTACTAATTGTGCATGTTGTCTGACTAGCAAGACGTACAGTGTGTACACCAGTGGCTAGCATGCTCACTGAGTAGTTGTCACCCCCCAAAGTATGTATTCACATGCACTGAACAGGTATAGTGCAGTAACAGTGCATTACAACAAGGTTTGACTTCCCAGGCAATGATACCATTTAGTAACTGCTGGCAAACTGTTCATAGCCATAGTTGCACTACCTGTGTAGATCATATGCCCCTGTGATTGAGACATGTATATCCAACTGTGTGATGCACGGAAATGTTGCATGTGTAGTAATGGCCTTTTCACTTTGTCATCCTCACAGGTTGATGCCCACCAGAAGCAGGAGATCTGGCTGATCATCGTCCGGGCAGTACGATCTGTGGGGGTCTACAGGCGCAGGATCCGCAACTGCCAGAAGAGGTGGCAGGACCTTCGGGGCTGGACCCGGAGGATCGCAAGGGTCCAGCTGAAGCTGTCGCCTCCTCGCAGGAGGGGCGGACACCGGACCCTGAACCCCCACATGCTCCGGATCCTGGCGGTGGTCTTCCCTGACCTGGATGGGCAGCTGAAGGCCAGACAGCAGCAAGGAGGGGGTAAGTGCTAGCCTCAACTGTGTACTATGACTGACATGCTCTATGCACTCCTTTAGCCTGGTTCCACTTCCACAGTACAACTGTCATGTCGTCCTGGACTCATGTCCCTCACTTGTGTCATGCCCCCTCCTCATATGATACACAGGTGTGGCCCTTACAGTCTGTGACTTAGGTCACTTGGGTACTGTGTACTTGCAGTTACCTGTGGTTCAAGTTGGGGACAGCATCAGTTACAGGAACTTTGTGGTGGGCTGCATGGGTGGTACAATTGCTCACAATGCCTGTGATCTGACATGTACTCTGGGTATGGCTTTAATATGTGTTCCAATTGCTGCTCTGACTCACCACATGTCTGGGGTATGTGCCACACAACCATGCTGCTGCAGAGACCAAGGTAGGAGCCTCAGAAGTATGTACATCATGTGTGTGACACATGCATAGCCACCTGCCTAGTGTTCTGGGTAATGCCATGTTGCACATGGACCAGGACTGTAATGCCTACTCCGTACATCGAAGGCACTCTGTTCTCCCACTCCCGTGTGTCAGCATACATATTGGGCATTGTGAGGAGTGCACTCAGGTGTATGCCTCTGTGTCACCGTGGAGTGGCCTTGCTATTTGGACTCCTGGAGTGTTTAACAATTTGGGGTGGCCAGCCATCTGAGTTGTGACCATGGGATCTGCACTTAGGTTAATGCATAGGTCTCTGATCCCTTGACTGTGCACGATGTTGTATGAAACATTGAGGTGCTGGCAGCTTTGGTTCATTCTCATCAGACGGTGAAGTGCTCATGTGTATGGATTTGTGTTTGCAGTCACTCAAATGTCTCATTTGATTGACGTGGGATCATCTCAGTCCTCATGATGTGGGTGGCCAGGGGCGCACATGTGCACCTAACAGCTACAGGGCTTACATTTCTAAAACGTCCATGATTGTGACACAGTGCAGACTGGTGTTGTGTGTATGCACTGCCCCTGTGACAGGAGACAGTTATGACTGACTTGCCAGACAGGCCTGTGCCATGACATTCCAATCACAAAGGGTGATCCAGCAGTGGTGTGATATGTCCTGCATGCACACCATTGTTGCATTGTCTATCAGGAGATGAGGACATCATTGTGTCTGGTGATGGAACCAAAACCCGCATGTCAACAGAGACTTTGCCCATCACTTTTCCTGACACATGTACTGAGTCAGTGGCAGGAGATGGCATGTGTTTGGAGTGACACATTTCCATATGTTCTCTTGGATGTCCAACAACTGTGTATGTGGGGCATGTGTGCACATATGATTAGTCGCATACAACAGGCAGCAGACAGATGGGTGCATGGACAGGTAGGATATGTGTGGCATGACTGACTGTCAGGCAGACAATGGGCTTCTTCAAATCAGTGTCAGCACTAATTGCAATGTCTAGCAAATGATGGCAGGGCTTGCTCTGTGATGTGCTGTACTTACTGTGGTGTGTGTGGTCAGTACAGGTGACTAATGTTGTTCTGTTTATCTTGATTGTTTGCAGATACATCCACGGCCACAGGAGGAGACAGCTCCACGGACCAAGAGGAGCGGCAGAGCCAGACTGGGTCCACTGCATGGGAGACCGAGGGACCCAGTGGCACGGAGGGTGAGGGGAGCCACACTGAGGATACCTCAGCTATGACCACCTCGGCTGGGGAAAACAGCATCTCCAGTGAGGACTCCCTTGTGGAGGCGGGTGTCAGCAGACCAGAGGCAACGTCAAGCAAGTCTGTCCCCGCCACCACCACCATCTCCACCCTCCCATCTGCTCCCATCCCACATGTCCGTGGAGGCTCCCGTGTAGGGGAGCGTGTCTCCTTCATGCCAGGCACCGCACCCCCTGCATCTGTCCCCCCTGCTGCCCTGAGTGTGGAGTCTGTGGACTTGCTGAAACAGATCCATGTAGGGCAGACATCAATTCTGAGTGTCCTCCATGCACACACGGGTCTTTTGACACAACTGGTGTCATTCATGGAGGGCATGTCATCTGGCATGTCTGCCCTACATCGGACCAATCAGTCCATGGCCTCCTCACTGACGGCAGCAGTGTCCCTCCTGCAACAGTCCCTCACCCCTCCTACCTCTGCCCCATCCACAATCTCCAGCACCCTACCTGTCCCAAGCACACACACACCGGCACCGGCACGCACCAGCACAGACCCAAGCAGCACACAGACACAGAAGCCAATTTCCAGACGCACACGCACATACGGTCAGGGGACTGATACCTCACTCACAGGGGATGGGGCCCAGACACACACACAAGCATCCACGAGCACTCCGCAGTCCTCAGATACCTCTGGTTCCCCCTCCACACCCTGCCCCAGGTTCCCCCACACACCGATACCGCATCCCCAAACTGCTTAGGCCCTCCCCCTGCCACTTGCTTTTCCACCCCCAAACCAGACGCTCTGCCTGTGTGTGCCACTGGTGTGGAGACCGGGTACCCCCTCTGTCCTGCCCACCTCATCTGCCCCCCTTCCACTCCCTTGGAGTCATGCACTGCAGTGGAGTCCACAACCACCCCGTCTGACTCGGGCACTGCAGTGGGGACCCAGTCCACTCCATCTGACTGGCCCACTGCAGTGGTTGCAGCACCCACACCATCTGACTTGTGCCCTACAGTGGTGCCGGC
Organism: Calotriton arnoldi; assembly: GCA_963921515.1. Lineage (NCBI taxonomy): Eukaryota > Metazoa > Chordata > Amphibia > Caudata > Salamandridae > Calotriton > Calotriton arnoldi. The sequence continues at coordinate 778,039 of CAWUFW010004422.1, forward strand.
CCCCTGAGTCAGACACCTCCACTGCAGTTGCCGGTGACACTCCTGCACCCACCACCCCTTCACTGCCTCCTTCTGGCATCCCCTGATCCTGTTCCTGCGGTGCCTGGCCTGCCCCTTGTATGCCCCTCCGAGGGGGATGTCCCCTGTCCGTACCAGTGCAGGCAAGCAATGGGTGACAAGTTGTCACATATCACCCTGTTGGGACTGTGTATTTGGACTGGCCATTGGCCTTAGTTTCTTTTGGACTTAAAATTTTAGTTTAACATTTGCTGAATAAAGCCTCTTTTTGTTTACTTGTGGTTTTTCTTTGGATGTACATGATGTAGATGAGTTTCATCATGCATTTGCAGTTGTAATAGTGTTCAGATCCGGAAAATGAAGTGTCGCTGTGATGGACTCCATGTGGTCCATGGGATATGTGTCCTAATGTAGTCTGGATCTATAGCATCCTTTGCTGCAGTCTGAGGGTGTAATGTTCAGCATTTGACACAGGGATGTCCGTTTTGCATTTGTAAATTAACATCTTTGGCTTACACTGATGCACATCTGGTGGGCTTACCACTGTTCAATGTTTCTATTTCCCTGACTGTGTGCCCATCTCCACTGGACATTCAGTTTAGCACATCAATGTTGAAGGACTCATCTGTGTATACAGTGCAACTTGCTTGACACGTGTTTTGGGTGCATGCAGATGACTGACGTGACACTCCCGTACCCAGGCTGATGTGAGCAGAGCCTTCAGTGTGTTGTAGTTGTTGACTCACTGACCGAGGGTTCTGCTGACATGTTTGAGTCGTGCACAGACAAGGTTTGGCACAGCTGACCTTCCACAGGAGCGGAGTGCCCTCATGGCAGTGCGTGATTCCGTGATATAGGCTGTGCCCGTGTTGTGTGTTGTGTAGGCATGTCTGTGTGTGTTCCCTTCCCTTTTCCTACACAGGCTGTGTCCCTAGGGATGTTCCTGTTTGTGATGCTTGCTGAGTTGTCCTGTGTTCATCCAGCATCTTGGACCTGGTTTCTCCGGGATGTGGGTGCATGGCAAACTAATGTTCATCAGGTTGTCATCCCTAGTGGTCTTTGTTGTCAGGGCTGGGGATGTGGGCATACGCAGATGGGACACAGTCAGGATTCCCCTTGGCACTTGTTGGTTACACAAGTCATGTAATTTACAGTTTGGGGTAGCTTTCAGTGATTGTGACACGTTGTGTGTGTGACTGCTGCCACTCCTCAGGGTCAGAGGTGTAATGTTGGAAGTTGTCTATGTGTGTTCTTTGTGGGTCACCTTGGCATCTTCATTGCTGTGTGACTGTGGCCGGGATCCCATTGATTGGGGTGGATTTCACGTCATGCCCATGTACGGCGTACTGTGCAGTGTGTCAGACATTCACGAGTCTTGTTGACTGGCCATGTGTGATGGGTTTCGCACCTTAGTTCCCACCACCACCCCTGGGATTGTCATGGGTGCATGTGCAATGTCACCAGTACATGTGAGCTTCACTGCTGCACATTGGTGGAGATCAAGGTGTGTGGTGTTGAGTGTGTGCAAATGTGAGTTGTTGCACGGCTAGACCCCTACCTCCATATTGGCCTTGGCTGACAGGCCGTGCTGATTGATTTGTGCTTGTGTAGGTGTGATGGTAGTTAGTTGCTCAGGACACATGGCTGTGGTTCACAGTGTGAAGACATCTACCTTTGTCATCACAGTGGGATTATCATGCAGGCTAGTGTCACCACAATGTGGGGTCCCTGGGGGTAGTGCTGTGGTGGGTCTGTCTCTTGCTGTGTTAGTTGCTGTTCCTAAAAGCTTTTGTGGCATGTGTAATTTGGGCTCCCTCACATCTAACAATGCCTGATTGCCCACATAGGGGAATCCGATCCATGAGTTACTTTTGTGTGGCACTGTATACACATCTGTGTAATTGGGATTCAGGCCTCCTCATGTGTTGTGTGGTTGCCTGGGGACACTGGCACACCCCCCCATCACCTGTTGTGTTTGATATGCAGTGTGAGGCTGCCTTTTTGTGTTTGTGCATCTGCACCACTGCATTGGCATATCTTCAGTGTGCCATTGGCTGTATGTTGTTTGGTGGATTTCCCCTGCTGTCCCTGGGACTCCTAGGTCATCAGTCATCACAATAATCATGGTTTGTATGTCCCATTGCTGCCATGGTATGGTATTTGTTCAACTCACATCTACAGTCTCCACAGGATATCTACATTTGTGTGTCCATTGGTGCAGATACGTGGGTCTGCATTATGATGGTCACTTCTGTCATTGTGTAATTGATAAATGTTGACAATGTCAGCCCCCATGGGTGATGTTTGTCTGCACATGGCCCAAGGTATGTCTTATTTGCACTGCACTGTCTGCCTCACCCAATCTATGCTGCTATGGGACACAAGCACTACTTTGCCACTGATGTGTTTGTTGTTGTGTGACCAGGAATCATCCATGATGTTTGGCAGTTGCAGCTTTTTCCATGACAACACTTACCTTTTGGTCACTGTGATGATGGGGGTTTAGACCCCATTGCCACAATGTTCAAAATGTGCTTCAACTATGGACCCCACACTTACATTTTGGTCACTGTGATGATGGTGGTTTAGACCCCATTGCCACAATGTTCAATTGGGCTTCAGCTATGGACCCCGCACTTACATTTTGGTCACTGTGATGATGGGGGTTTAGACCCCATTGCCACAATGTTCAATTGGGCTTCAGCTATGGACCCCACACTTACATTTTGGTCACTGTGATGATGGGGGTTTAGACCCCATTGCCACAATGTTCAAAATGTGCTTCAGCTATGGACCCCACACTTACATTTTGGTCACTGTGATGATGGGAGTTTAGACCCCATTGCCACAATGTTCAAGATGTGCTTCAGCTATGGACCCCACACTTACCTTTTGGTCAATGTGATGATGGGGGTTTAGACCCCATTGCCACAGTGGTCATGGTCTGCTTGCATTGTGGAGGCCACACACATTTATGTGTGACACATGTGATAGGGGGTCACATTGTATGTTCAATGTCATGTTCAGTGTTGTAGGCATTTGACACAGACTACACACACTTGTCATGATGTTGGGGTGATGTCTTTTTCTGACATTCCTTATGTTGGAGTATGCTGGTTGTGTCATGCATTACCCATCCTATGAGTGGTGATGGTAGTAGTGACAGGCATCCAGGCCCACATGAGTAGGGGTGGTGGTAGTGGTAGGCATCCAGGCCCCCCTGAGTAGGGGTGGTGGTAGTGGTAGGCATCCATCCCCCTATGAGTGGGGATGGCAGTAGTGACAGTCATCCAGGCCCCCATGAGTAGGGGTGGTGTTAGTGGTTGGCATCCATCCCCCTATGAGTGGGGATGGTAGTAGTGACAGGCATCCAGGCCCACATGAGTAGGGGTGGTGGTAGTGGTAGGCATCCAGTCCCCCCTGAGTAGGGGTGGTGGTAGTGGTAGGCATCCATCCCCCTATGAGTGGGGATGGTAGTAGTAACAGGCATCCAGGCCCACATGAGTAGGGGTGGTGGTAGTGGTAGGCATCCAGGCCCCCCTGAGTAGGGGTGGTGGTAGTGGTAGGCATCCAGGCCCCCATGAGTAGGGGTGGTGTTAGTGGTATGCATCCATCCCCCTATGAGTGGGGATGGTAGTAGTGACAGGCATCCAGGCCCCCATGAGTAGGGGTGGTGGTAGTGGTAGGCATCCAGGCCCCCCTGAGTAGCGGTGGTGTTAGTGGTAGGCATCCATCCCCCTATGAGTGGGGATGGTAGTAGTGACAGGCATCCAGGCCCACATGAGATGGGGTGGTGGTAGTGGTAGGCATCCAGGCCCCCCTGACTAGGGGTGGTGTTAGTGGTAGGCATCCATCCCCCTATGAGTAGGGGTGGTGGTAGTGGTAGGCATCCAGGCCCCCCTGAGTAGGGGTGGTGGTAGTGGTAGGCATCCAGGCCCCCATGAGTAGGGGTGGTGGTAGTGGTAGGCATCCATCCCCCTATGAGTGGGGATGGTAGTAGTGACAGGCATCCAGGCCCCCATGAGTAGGGGTGGTGGAAGTGGTAGGCATCCAGGCCCCCTGAGTAGGGGTGGTGTTAGTGGTAGGCATCCATCCCCTATGAGTGGGTATGGTAGTAGTGACAGGCATCCAGGCCCACATGAGATGGGGTGGTGGTAGTGGTAGGCATCCAGGCCCCCTGAGTAGGGGTGGTGGTAGTGGTAGGCATCCATCCCCCTATGAGTGGGGATGGTAGTAGTGACAGGCATCCAGGCCCACATGTGTAGGGGTGGTGGTAGTGGTAGGCATCCAGGCCCCCTGAGTAGGGGTGGTGGTAGTGGTAGGCATCCATCCCCCTATGAGTGGGGATGGTAGTAGTGACAGGCATCCAGGCCCACATGAGTAGGGGTGGTGGTAGTGGTAGGCATCCAGGCCCCCTGAGTAGGGGTGGTGGTAGTGGTAGGCATCCAGGCCCCCATGAGTAGGGGTGGTGTTAGTGGTAGGCATCCATCCCCTATGAGTGGGGATGGTAGTAGTGACAGGCATCCAGGCCCCCATGAGTAGGGGTGGTGGTAGTGGTAGGCATCCAGGCCCCCTGAGTAGGGGTGGTGGTAGTGGTAGGCATCCAGGCCCCCATGAGTAGGGGTGGTGTTAGTGGTAGGCATCCATCCCCCTATGAGTGGGGATGGTAGTAGTGACAGGCATCCAGGCCCCCATGAGTAGGGGTGGTGGTAGTGGTAGGCATCCAGTCCCCCCTGAGTAGGGGTGGTGTTAGTGGTAGGCATCCATCCCCCTATGAGTGGGGATGGTAGTAGTGACAGGCATCCAGGCCCACATGAGTAGGGGTGGTGTTAGTGGTAGGCATCCATCTCCCTATGAGTGGGGATGGTAATAGTGACAGGCATCCAGGCCCACATGAGATGGGGTGGTGGTAGTGGTAGGCATCCAGGCCCGCCTGAGTAGGAGTGGTGGTAGTGGTAGGCATCCATCCCCCTATGAGTGGGGATGGTAGTAGTGACAGGCATCCAGGCCCACATGAGTTGGGGTGGTGGTAGTGGTAGGCATCCAGGCCCCCCTGAGTAGGGGTGATGGTAGTGGTAGGCATCCAGGCCCCCATGAGTAGGGGTGGTGTTAGTGGTAGGCATCCATCCCCCTATGAGTGGGGATGGTAGTAGTGACAGGCATCCAGGCCCACATGACTAGGGGTGGTGGTAGTGGTAGCCATCATGCCCCTATGGGTGTGTATGGCATTGGTGATATAAGTAAACAACAGAAGAGTGTAAACGACTAAAAAAGGAGAGGAGAGCCAGCAGCATAAAATCACAAAAATTGTAAAAGAACCCTCACTCACCAACCTAGTTGGTGACATGCTTCATCATTGGGTTCCCACCAGAGAGGCCGAGTGCCTCGCTGGTGTGCTACAATGCCTGTTTACAGCGGAGCAGGTTATTTCGTGTGTAGTGGAGGAGTGCAATAATAGTGAGTGCAAAATAGGGGATGTGATTTAAAAATGCCTTGATTTTATCCCAAAAACTTTATTGATGGAAAATCCGGCATAGATAAAAGAAGGTATTTAACTGCAAATTAATTATACCAGTTATATCCTACAGTGAAAATAAAATAATGATGGTCAACATGTTTCTGCCTTTTAAATAATTCACCTGGCATTCATCAGGACCAAACCACCCCGGCGGTGTGCATGCGCTAAGGCGCACCCTAACCGTTGGTGGGAACAAAAAGACCGCAAAAACTCACGGTTTTGTGGACAAGTCTTCAGTAATTCTGAAAACTACGTGATTCTGAAAGGAATAAACAAAATCATACATGACAATACAACACAGAAAATGTACATATATAATACATGAACTGGTATAGTGCTGTAATGTGCCCAACAGTGATTATGCTGCTTCTTGGTGCTCTTTCAGTAAAAACAGGCTATATGAATAGTCGCCATTTTTCAAGTGGTCCATGCATATTTTATTACATATGGCCTAAACAAGTGCCTGACTAATAAGTTAAATCGGCACTATTTCTTAAATATATTATATTACAAGCGTGCTTTCATTCCAGTATGCCGCTTATCAAATTGTAACACAAACTCGTAAGGATAAAAATGAACGTGACTATGGGTATGGGGCCCGTAAAAGATTGTAAAATACGTGACACACCTACACCATACAATTTGGAGAAGAAATTCAACTTACGTGAAGCAAAGATTAGCCTCACTACATAGGTCCAGAGGGGGCGCTCACTTGTAGTCACACACTATAAGTGGAAAAACAATTAGTAAGCCGCTGTAAATTATTCACAAGCCGTATGTTACAAACGGACACTTCGTCACTCACTTCGTCAAAGTGCCGCGACCGTGGTAAACCTACTTCTCCCTTCTCAAGGACCTCGACGATTAGTGTGTCAGTAAGTCGAGGAGTATTTGAAGGGAGTATCCGGGTCGAAAGACGGAAACAGGAGGAGCGTCACTGATCATGTGACTGCTCCTCTTCCGTGTTTACACTAAGCGACCGGGATTCAGTCTGCATGTCGTGTCTACGTGCCTGCAAAGCTATGTGAAAACTAGTGCGCTAAACTTTGTCAGCGGTAACTAATGTCCGAATCAAACTTTATTAGTCATTTCTGTTTGATACTTTAACCACACTTGGTGAGTTATTCCACGATTACAAGCGGTCTGCCTTTGTACACCGCCAATTATTAGATAATGCACAAACCAATAATAATCAGTTAACAAAAGCTAATTTTTTGGAAAAAACATTAACGGTCGTTATCAATACTGTAGATCCACAATATGAATCTTGGAAGCAATAGAAACGGTCAAAAACATTTCTAGAACATTAAAAACGCGCCATATTCAGTAAAAGGATCCAAAATGAAGATTCAGAGACGATACCGCCATACTCATAAAGATATCATCAATCTTTATGGTAGTGAAATACCTCTAGTACATCACTAACCACAAGTGAATTTGGGGCGATAAGTCTTAACGATGCATCACAGAACCCCACGGAATATTGTCGTTGAGCCCATTAGTATGAGTGGCAAGTCGATAAACCCATCGTTGCTCTTTTTCAAACAATATCTGGGATGTCTTGTTGCCTGGTTTAATTTTCTCTATTATGGTCCAATGCAGGTCATTAGTTGTATGGTTAGAACTGAGAAAATGCTCTGTTAGCTTAGTTGTATTTTTCCTACACCGAATATTACTTCGGTGTTCACACGCTCGCTGTTTAATTTTCCTTGTAGTCATACCTATATACTGCAGTCCGCATGGACATGTGATCAGGTAGACCACATTGGTGGTATTACAGTTTGTGTGGGATCGTTGCGTCCATATCTTGACTGTTTCAAGATTCAGTGTTTTCGTCGCTGTTGTCAAGTGACAAACACTACATGGACCACAGGGAAAGTGTCCTGTGACACTGGGCAGGCCCCAAGCATTCAGTACTGTCGGTTCACTGTCATTGTTAATTAGCTTAGTGCGAGTGTGCACTAAAGCATCTCTGACGCTTCTAGCTTTTCTGAAAGAGAATAATGGTTTCTCCCATTTTCTGTTACTGCTCTCTAGAATCCGCCAGTGCTTCCTTATTGACTTTGTGATTGCATTGGATGCAGTACTGTAAGTAGTTACGCATGTAAGGGGAACCTCCTCAGGATGTTTTAGGGTGTCCTCCAACAATGCTTCCCTCGGTTGATTACGGGCCCTTTTACAGCTCTGTTTCAGGATTTTATCAGGATAACCTCGTCTCCGGAGTTTATTCGTAAGTTCTTCAGACTGAGAACGAAAATCACTCACCTTACTACAATTCCGCCTTATACGTAAATATTGTCCATACGGTAAATTCTCCCGTAGGGTCCTTGGATGGAAACACGAAAAGGACAATAAGTTGTTTTTAGCGGTTGGTTTGTAGTAGGTTCAAGTTGTTAGTTTGCCATCAGTCTTAGAAATTAACACATCCAGAAAGATCATTTCATCTCTATGATAAGAGTGGGTGAACTTTAAATTGGTAATAAACAACGAGAGAGTGTGCCTTGTAATAACAAAATAAAGCACAACAAAAGAAACCCAGTAGGTTCTTAATAAAGCCCTCACTCACCAGCCTAGTTGGTGACATGCTTCATCATCGGGCCCCACCAGGAGCGGCCGAATGCCACCCCGGTGTGCTGCAACGCCAGAATTACTGCGGAGCTGGTTTAAAAGTCCAGTGTGAAGTGAAAGTGATAATTTAACAATGGCTGACTGTGTCAAACAATAAATTTTATTAGAAGCCAATCAGACATGAGTAAAAACAAAAAGTGGGACACCAAAGCCAAATAAATTGTTCAGCACGGTCCACTATGATGTGGTCAACATGTTTCTGCCTATGTGTAGTTATTTAACAGGCATTCGTCAGGACCAAAAGAGACGTGTGAAACCCCGGCGGTGTGAGCGCACTACGGCCCACCCTAACCTGAGGTTTTAAGTGTGAAAAAGTAAAAAATATACTTCTAAAATTCCTCGTGTTGAGAGGAACCGAGTTTATTCTGATTGAGAAAAAACATACAACATAAAGAAAGGGAGACAAACATATATAAGTTAGACATCTTAAAATAAGTTTGTCAGTATAGAAAATACATATAGTTGTGCTCTATATGATGCGCTTAATCGATAACTTAGATCATACGTGCTACTAGATAGAGAAAGGAACATTCAAAATGAACCATCAACCTCTGTAGATTTTAGAGGGAAATTTAAATAATGCCCAACGTGATCTTTATCACTACTTAAAGAAGTATATAAACAAACACTAAGCGTGATAACTATCGAACACATTCTAGCTGAGCAACATAAAATCAAAAGGAAATAAATCTCACATGGGGTGTCATCATTAATAACACCATGGGTCTCGGGAAGGGGGTGGTAGCAATAATGGCACACCCTAAAAGCAAAGAAGGAGAGAAAGAAAGAGGTGTGATCAGAATAATCACGGAGGAAAACAGGGAAGACCCCAGTACTTATCTTAATTACGAAGGCGAAGGGACTTACGCCCGCACTGCTAGGCACCCGCAGTATACCTAGGCATTCCCTCCAAACGCGGACCCCGATGGTGGGAGCCAGCTTCCTCCGGTATGTTTTTAAAGGATTGGGACAGGGCGCATAAGAGCGCGTCATAACATGGGTGTCAGAATATTACGCGCTGAAAGCCGAAAAGAAACAAAAAAGGGGGGAGCTACGTCATCGCGTAAACATCGCGATTTCAAGCGCCATCTAAAGGTTGTCAAACGTAGCATTCCTAGTTGGTACTCCGTTGCCAATCAAAGGAAAGGCACTGAGAAAAGACTGTTTGTTGTGAGTATCACACAATCATAAGAGAAAAGAAAAACTAATTACAATCAAAATAGGCAAATAGCCGACAAACAAAAAAACACATATTAGGATTACTTGGCAATTGTTGGTCAATGTTAATTTGGTAGGGGATATTAGATGCCCTATAAAATTTGATAAACAAAAACGACAGATATAAACAAACAAACGAGGGAAGGAGAGAAGGGAGGGGAGGGGGGGTGGAAGGGGGGGTTGGGGGAGGGGGGAAGAAAGAAAGGGGAGGAGAGGGAAAGAAAGAAAGGGAAGGGGAAGGGGGGTGGTGTTTTTGCATAAAGCCGGTGATTTTACCGGAGTAAAGAGCCACTAGGATGCCCAAGGGGAAAAGAGGAGAAAATTGTTTTATGCTACAGAACAGGAACCGGACAAACTCAATGGTACAGTACTGTCGACCAAGGAATATTGTCATTTAATCCATGATTATGAGTGTCCAGCCGGTACACCCACCTCTGTTCTTTCTCAAAGAGAACTTTCTGGATATTACGTGTTGATTGTACTTGCTCTATAACTGTCCACCTAAGATCATTGGCAGAGTGTTTCTACTGTAAAAAATGCTCACTCAGTTTAGTTGTAATCCGACCACAACGGATGTTACTTCTGTGCTCTCCCACACGCAATTTTATTTTTCGCGTGGTCATGCCCACATAGCGTAACCCACACGGGCACGTGATCAAATAGATCACATTTGTTGAGTTACAATTAGTGTGGGCTAGCTGTGTCCAAGTTTTTCCTACTTCAAGGTCAAGCACTTTGGTTTGTTTCGTAAGATGACAAATATTGCAAGTAGTGCAGGGAAAATGCCCTTTGACCTTGGGTAGGCCCCATGCTTCAGTGATGATTAGATCTCTCCCAGGATTTTCTCGGGGGCGTGTATGTACTAGGGTATCCTTAAGGCTCCGTCCCTTTTAAACGAAAAAGGGGTTTATTCCAATTCCGACCATTGCTCGTAAGGATACTCCAGTGTTTGTTAACCACCTTTTTAACGATGTTAGACGCACTGCTATAGGTGGTGACACACGTCAGAGGTACATCCTTCTTATCTCTGGTGTTATCTTCAAGTAGCGCTTCTCTGGGCTGATTTCGTGCCCTTTTGTAACCCTTATAGAGAATTTTGTCAGGATAACCCCTATGTTTTAATTTTATAGTCAAGTCTGCTGCCTGTCTACGGAAATCGTCTAGATCACTGCAATTTCTTCTTACCCTTAGGTATTGTCCGTAGGGCAAATTTTCTTTTAGGGGCCTCGGGTGGAAACTGGAAAATTCAAGAAGATTATTTTTGGCCGTGGGCTTATAGTACGTTTTTGTAGTGAGACATCCATTGGATTTCGTGATAACCACATCCAAGAAAACTACTGACTGTGTACTAAAGGTGTGTGTGAATTTCCGATTTTGATCTAAATTATTAATCCATTGTAGGAAAATCATTAGATCATTCTCCGCACCTTGCCAGATCAAAAGGACATCATCTATGTACCTCTTCCAAAAACTAATGGAAGAGGAGAAAGGATTAGCAGTATTTTGAATGTATCGACGTTCAAAATCATGAACGTATAAACCCGCTACACTTGGGGCAAAGGTACTGCCCATAGATGTACCAGTGGATTGTAAGAACATGTCCCCTTTATATTCAAAGAAATTTTGTTTTAGCGCAAGGGTAGCACATTCCAAAATAAATGGCTTGGGAGTCCGATGTTCCCAGGCATTATAATCCAGGGCCTCTCCCAAGACTCTGATGGTATCGTCTTGGGGTATGCTTGTGTAGAGACACTCGATGTCGAGGGTCACAAGTATCGTGGATTCAGGATTGATGACTAATTCCTGCAATAGATTAAGGAGATTCTTAGTATCCTTAAGATAAGTTGGGGTCTGCTGAATCAAAGGTTTCAAAAAGTAATCACAAAAACGTGACAGTGGTTCTAACAAGGAACCAATGCCAGAGACAATCGGGCGTCCCGGGGGGGGCATTTTATTTTTATGTATTTTTGGTAATGTATAAAAATATGGCACCACACTTTCCCCTGTGGTCAGAAATTCAGCCTCATGTCTCGTAATGTGTCCATTAGCCTCAGCATCTCGCACAAGGTTCAGGATACGTATTTTCAGCTCGCTGGAAGGATCAGTAGTCAGCAATTGATAATTCTTTCTGTCACTTAAAAGGCGCTTGCATTCATTCTCATAGTCCACTGTATTTAATATCACGACACCCCCACCCTTATCTGCAGGTTTAATTGTAATCATGGGATTCGCTTTGAGATTATCAAGGGCCTCAAATTCCATGGTACTTAAGTTCTTAAACTGTTTGGGTTCATCAAAGGTCTCAATTTCCAGAAAAACCGCCTGCTCAAAGGTAGTAATTTCTGCTGGTATTGCATGTGGTGGAGGTGTAAAGGTTGATTTGTTTCTTAAGCCGGTATCTCCCTGGCTAAGATCAGTTGCAATTCCATCTTTACCTTCAAAAAAGGCTTTTAGTTTGAGTTTCCTAAAAAAATTGGCAAGTTCACAATGGAGGCGAAACTTGTCCAAACGGGCAGTGGGCACAAAGCCCAAGCTTTTTTCAAGGACTTGAGTCTCTAATGGGGATAGAGTTACAGTGGAGAGGTTAATGATTAGACTCCCTGGGCACTCGTGCTTGCTTGTTGTGACTTGCTGCGAGTGTTGTTGCCCACTGGGTCGTCCTGCTCCCAACGGACTTGATTGTACCCTCTCCTTTTTCCTCTTCCTCTCCTGCCTCTCTCTAAAAAAGGCGGGCGGTAGGTGTTTTGTTGGAAGTGGGGTGCTTGTATGAAGCCAGGATTCCATCCCATCATAGGCATCTGAGGATGTTGAAAGTGCATAGGATGTATCCCTCCTGGCATCGAATATGGATGCCACATTGGTTGTGGAAAGTTTGGCTTCATAGTACCTCTAGTACCACCTCTCTGTCTCTGTTTATAGCTTTCATTGCTAGAGCCACTTGATGTCGAGGAGTTGTCATCAGAGGAGTCTGAGTTGGAATTGCTCCTACTTGGTGCAGTAAATGCAGGATCTGCATAGGGATAGGCTTTGTGAAATGTGAACTTTTTCAGATCTTTCTGAAACTTCGTCACCTTTGCCTGAGTCAAACCATCTTTATACTCTGTGATATCTTTATTAATTTCATCCAGTCGCTTTTTAAATCCTGTCAAGGTAGTTTTAAAATGATTCTCAGTTTGCTGGATCTCAATCAGAAGTGTTTCTGAGAGTCTTACTGCTGTTTTAATTATTAGGACCAGCCAGTCGCGTGTACAATGCCACGCGATCATAGCCCACTCTTTCCTAAAGGTAGCGTCCTCTAAGAAGATGCGTGGTGCATTCGTTACTAGGAGGCCCTTCGGCGCGGTGTTTGTGCGCAGATATTCAGTTAAAACTGTCCCATGAAGAATTATCCGTATTCTATTTCTCTTCTGTTCTGATAGTTTTTCCCACTCTCTAGTATGGGTAATGGCCTGGGAGATAGCAGGATCTGCAAAAAGTGAAGGGCGTGCCAAAATGGTATCCACCTCTGATTCAGGATAAGTCAGACCCAAAAACTCCATGTTTAGAAGGGAGTGAGATTTACCCCAATGAAATTTCTATTTATAAAGAAAAAAATAGAGAAAGAACTGGAGGGTCAAATAGATTTATGCCCTGCCACAGAGAAAAAACTCTCACAGCTGTGCGCTGCTAAATATGCTGAAAACAACAAGAGAGGGAGGGAATTCGAAAGTAAGAACCACTCTCAATCCCCCGGGGGTAAATATGATAATAAACAACGAGAGAGTGTGCCTTGTAATAACAAAATAAAGCACAACAAAAGAAACCCAGTAGGTTCTTAATAAAGCCCTCACTCACCAGCCTAGTTGGTGACATGCTTCATCATCGGGCCCCACCAGGAGCGGCCGAATGCCACCCCGGTGTGCTGCAACGCCAGAATTACTGCGGAGCTGGTTTAAAAGTCCAGTGTGAAGTGAAAGTGATAATTTAAAAATGGCTGACTGTGTCAAACAATAAATTTTATTAGAAGCCAATACAGTGGACTATGAGAATGAATGCAAGCGCCTTTTAAGTGACAGAAAGAATTATCAATTGCTGACTACTGATCCTTCCAGCGAGCTGAAAATACGTATCCTGAACCTTGTGCGAGATGCTGAGGCTAATGGACACATTACGAGACATGAGGCTGAATTTCTGACCACAGGGGAAAGTGTGGTGCCATATTTTTATACATTACCAAAAATACATAAAAATAAAATGCCCCCCGGGACGCCCGATTGTCTCTGGCATTGGTTCCTTGTTAGAACCACTGTCACGTTTTTGTGATTACTTTTTGAAACCTTTGATTCAGCAGACCCCAACTTATCTTAAGGATACTAAGAATCTCCTTAATCTATTGCAGGAATTAGTCATCAATCCTGAATCCACGATACTTGTGACCCTCGACATCGAGAGTCTCTACACAAGCATACCCCAAGACGATACCATCAGAGTCTTGGGAGAGGCCCTGGATTATAATGCCTGGGAACATCGGACTCCCAAGCCATTTATTTTGGAATGTGCTACCCTTGCGCTAAAACAAAATTTCTTTGAATATAAAGGGGACATGTTCTTACAATCCACTGGTACATCTATGGGCAGTACCTTTGCCCCAAGTGTAGCGGGTTTATACGTTCATGATTTTGAACGTCGATACATTCAAAATACTGCTAATCCTTTCTCCTCTTCCATTAGTTTTTGGAAGAGGTACATAGATGATGTCCTTTTGATCTGGCAAGGTGCGGAGAATGATCTAATGATTTTCCTACAATGGATTAATAATTTAGATCAAAATCTGAAATTCACACACACCTTTAGTACACAGTCAGTAGTTTTCTTGGATGTGGTTATCACGAAATCCAATGGATGCCTCACTACAAAAACGTACTATAAGCCCACGGCCAAATATAATCTTCTTGAATTTTCCAGTTTCCACCCGAGGCCCCTAAAAGAAAATTTGCCCTACGGACAATACCTAAGGGTAAGAAGAAATTGCAGTGATCTAGACGATTTCCGTAGACAGGCAGCAGACTTGACTATAAAATTAAAACATAGGGGTTATCCTGACAAAATTCTCAATAAGGGTTACAAAGGGCACGAAATCAGCCCAGAGAAGCGCTACTTGAAGATAACACCAGAGATAAGAAGGATGTACCTCTGACGTGTGTCACCACCTATAGCAGTGCGTCTAACATCGTTAAAAAGGTGGTTAACAAACACTGGAGTATCCTTACGAGCAATGGTCGGAATTGGAATAAACCCCTTTTTCGTTTAAAAAGGGACGGAGCCTTAAGGATACCCTAGTACATACACGCCCCCGAGAAAATCCTGGGAGAGATCTAACCATCACTGAAGCATGGGGCCTACCCAAGGTCAAAGGGCATTTTCCCTGCACTACTTGCAGTATTTGTCATCTTACGAAACAAACCAAAGTGCTTGACCTTGAAGTAGGAAAAACTTGGACACAGCTAGCCCACACTAATTGTAACTCAACAAATGTGATCTATTTGATCACGTGCCCGTGTGGGTTACGCTATGTGGGCATGACCACGCGAAAAATAAAATTGCGTGTGGGAGAGCACAGAAGTAACATCCGTTGTGGTCGGATTACAACTAAACTGAGTGAGCATTTTTTACAGTATAAACACTCTGCCAATGATCTTAGGTGGACAGTTATAGAGCAAGTAAAATCAACACGTAATATCCAGAAAGTTCTCTTTGAGAAAGAACAGAGGTGGGTGTACCGGCTGGACACTCATAATCATGGATTAAATGACAATATTTCTTGGTCGACAGTACTGTACCATTGAGTTTGTCCGGTTCCTGTTCTGTAGCATAAAACAATTTTCTCCTCTTTTCCCCTTGGGCATCCTAGTGGCTCTTTACTCCGGTAAAATCACCGGCTTTATGCAAAAACACCACCCCCCCTTCCCCTTCCCCTTCCCTTCCCTTTCTTTCTTTCCCTCTCCTCCCCTTTCTTTCTTTCCCCCCTCCCCCAACCCCCCTTCCACCCCCCTCCCCCCTTCTCTCCTTCCCTCGTTTGTTTGTTTATATCTATCGTTTTTGTTAATCAAATTTTATAGGGCATCTAATATCCCCTACCAAATTAACATTGACCAACAATTGCCAAGTAATCCTAATATGTGTTTTTTTGTTTGTCGGCTATTTGCCTATTTTGATTGTAATTAGTTTTTCTTTTCTCTTATGATTGTGTGATACTCACAACAAACAGTCTTTTCTCAGTGCCTTTCCTTTGATTGGCAACGGAGTACCAACTAGGAATGCTACGTTTGACAACCTTTAGATGGCGCTTGAAATCGCGATGTTTACGCGATGACGTAGCTCCCCCCTTTTTTGTTTCTTTTCGGCTTTCAGCGCGTAATATTCTGACGCCCATGTTATGACGCGCTCTTATGCGCCCTGTCCCAATCCTTTAAAAACATACCGGAGGAAGCTGGCTCCCACCATCGGGGTCCGCGTTTGGAGGGAATGCCTAGGTATACTGCGGGTGCCTAGCAGTGCGGGCGTAAGTCCCTTCGCCTTCGTAATTAAGATAAGTACTGGGGTCTTCCCTGTTTTCCTCCGTGATTATTCTGATCACACCTCTTTCTTTCTCTCCTTCTTTGCTTTTAGGGTGTGCCATTATTGCTACCACCCCCCTTCCCGAGACCCATGGTGTTATTAATGATGACACCCCATGTGAGATTTATTTCCTTTTGATTTTATGTTGCTCAGCTAGAATGTGTTCGATAGTTATCACGCTTAGGGGTCGATTCCGATTCGGGCCGGAAAAAGCACCGACCGACTCGGAGCCGGAAAAATTACCGACCGACACGTACCAGTGGCGCCCGACACGCCAAGTACGATGCAAGCCGCGATAAATCCGACCGACACGTCAGGAAACCAAGCCGACCGACCGAGCCGCTCGGAAAATAGCAATCCGGCCGGAAAAACACGCGAATCCAACCGACCGACACGCACCCGGAACAAATCCGACCGAATCGTACCCGCCAACTCCAACCCGCAAAGTACGATGCAAGGCGCGAAAACACGACCGAGTCGGACGGAGGACAAGCCGTACGACCGACACGCATACAAAACCGAGCCGAAGCAACACAATACACCGCGACCGACGCGTACGCAGCATACAAAACTGCACAAACACAGCGTGAACGAAACGGAAAACACCGTACGAGACCAATGCAGGGTCCGACTCGGTCACAAGAACGTTTCCAACATACACAAACAGCACAAAGGAAAAATCAACCAAAAAAAGCCCAAACAAGCAATTACCAAGCCAATAAATACTGGGGGGGTGGGGACAGAGAACAAAGACACACCCACAACTCCACCTATATAAAGGACACAAATCACTACCATGAGCCTTTGCAAATGCCATTCCACTGCCAGCACCCAAGAGAAAGCAACCACACACCCACAGCTCATCCCTCACACAAGCCACACACCAGCAGCACACCAACAAATACCTACCTCACATACACCCAGCACAACACACACCCACACACCCTCACCTGCACACCAACACACACATCACCCACCATCACCACCCATCACCATGCCCCCCAAGAAGAATCACAAGTTCCTAGATTGTGAATTGGAAGTCCTGGTAGACGAGATCCTCAGGGTAGAGCCACAGCTGTTTGGCACATTGGTCCAACAGACCCCCATGTCGCAGAAAACCAAGATGTGGGAGAGGATCATCAACAGGGTGAACGCCCAATCACCATGTCGGCGCACAAAGACCGACATCCAGAACAGGTGGTATGACGTGCGCAGGAGGGTACGGAAACTGCTGAAGCAAGACTACATCAACAGCCAACACACCGGCAGTGGCCCTCCTGCCAAGCCAATATACCTCAGGCCCTGGGAGGAGAAGGTGCGGGCCATCCTACCGCCAGTGAGCATATATGGACTAGAGGACATCCCAGAGCCTGGTGAGTACACAACAAATGTACACAATATACTGCCACAAAACACACACATCACTGTCAAGGGGAGAGTCAAACCATGCACTCATAGCAATTACACAGCAACTAGAACAGAATCATCCCAAAATGTGTATGTCAGTCAGATAAACACAACACATGCCATTAAAAAAGTCACATCCAACTGTGCCAACACATGTACAAACACAACCACAACTACAGCTAGGCAGTGGCACAAATAGAACTAACACACACATCCACACATGTAGCCACCACAACAACACCAACACACAGTGAAGACCACTCAAAGGAAGGAATTCTGTGTATGCTGGCCAAGTCAGTGTAGCCAATAGCATCATGGGAGTCGCAGTAACACATATTGCCCCCCCACAACTGTCCCATCAACACCACCATGAACCATGCGCACATCACAGGGAGTGGAGAAGGACTCACAAGATGGCTGACACTGGCTACTGCTGTGAGGAGCACAAGGCCCTGCTGGCAACTGTGCACCAACAAACAGCAGGACACCACTGACTGACATCCTGAGAGACAACTTACACTCCCTGCAATGCAAGCACGTTCCATGGTGGGATATCTGGCTGGCTGGGTGGGAAGGGGGACTTGCAGCACTGACCATAGTCACCAGCACCTCCCCTCACACCCCCCCCAACACAAACTCCACAGTACCCACCTGGTAGAATGCAATGCCCTCCATCCTAACACAAGATCCCACAAAGCACCACCACCCTGGGTTATGTTGTGTGAAGCACAGGGACACTCTTGGGACTCTTAGCCAAACAACTGCCAGGACAACACTCCCAGCCATCCTGTCAGCACAGCCAGCCCACCCCACAGGGAAGCAGAGTCAAAAGGAAGGAAGCATGGGCATGCTGGGAAGGGGGTGGAGGCAATAGCATGATGGGAGTCGTAGTCACAGACATTGCTCAGCCTCACAACTGGCCCATCAACACCACCCTGAACCATGCTCACATCACAGGGAGTGGAGAAGGACTCACAAGATGGCTGACACTGGCTACTGCTGTGGGGAGCACAAGGCCCTGCTGCCAACTGTGCACCAACAAACAGCAGGACACCACTGACTGACATCCTGAGAGACAACTTACACTCCCTGCAATGCAAGCACGTTCCATGGTGGGATATCTGGCTGGCTGGGTGGGAAGGGGGACTTGCAGCACTGACCATAGTCACCAGCACCTCCCCTCACACCCCCCCCAACACAAACTCCACAGTACCCACCTGGTAGAATGCAATGCCCTCCATCCTAACACAAGATCCCACAAAGCACCACCACCCTGGGTTATGTTGTGTGAAGCACAGGGACACTCTTGGGACTCTTAGCCAAACAACTGCCAGGACAACACTCCCAGCCATCCTGTCAGCACAGCCAGCCCACCCCACAGGGAAGCAGAGTCAAAAGGAAGGAAGCATGGGCATGCTGGGAAGGGGGTGGAGGCAATAGCATGATGGGAGTCGTAGTCACAGACATTGCTCAGCCTCACAACTGGCCCATCAACACCACCCTGAACCATGCTCACATCACAGGGAGTGGAGAAGGACTCACAAGATGGCTGACACTGGCTACTGCTGTGGGGAGCACAAGGCCCTGCTGCCAACTGTGCACCAACAAACAGCAGGACACCACTGACTGACATCCTGAGAGACAACTTACACTCCCTGCAATGCAAGCACGTTCCATGGTGGGATATCTGGCTGGCTGGGTGGGAAGGGGGACTTGCAGCACTGACCATAGTCACCAGCACCTCCCCTCACACCCCCCCAACACAAACTCCACAGTACCCACCTGGTAGAATGCAATGCCCTCCATCCTAACACAAGATCCCACAAAGCACCACCACCCTGGGTTATGTTGTGTGAAGCACAGGGACACTCTTGGGACTCTTAGCCAAACAACTGCCAGGACAACACTCCCAGCCATCCTGTCAGCACAGCCAGCCCACCCCACAGGGAAGCAGAGTCAAAAGGAAGGAAGCATGGGCATGCTGGGAAGGGGGTGGAGGCAATAGCATGATGGGAGTCGTAGTCACAGACATTGCTCAGCCTCACAACTGGCCCATCAACACCACCCTGAACCATGCTCACATCACAGGGAGTGGAGAAGGACTCACAAGATGGCTGACACTGGCTACTGCTGTGGGGAGCACAAGGCCCTGCTGCCAACTGTGCACCAACAAACAGCAGGACACCACTGACTGACATCCTGAGAGACAACTTACACTCCCTGCAATGCAAGCACGTTCCATGGTGGGATAACTGACTGGGTGGGTGGGTGGGTGGGAAGGAGGTCTGGCTGTCAACCAAACACAATCAATGCAGACCATGTTCACACCCCAGAGAATACATAGTAATGCCCAAATAATGCAGGACAATGTGCCACACCAATATCAACCCCTGACTGTGACGACTTAGGACAATACAATGTACAGGCCCGCACCCCGAGGCACAGTCACAACTGTCAGGTGTGTCAACCACTGATGCCTGCAGAAACATGACATACATTGTTTGTGTCTCCCAAAAACAGGTGATGATAGGGACACAGCAGCAGACGCTGAGGAGTCCCAGTCCCAGGCTCAAGAGGATGCCGAGCTCACTGGCGTCGTACAGCCTCTGTCCTCCTCGGACGATGAAGAACAACCTGGCACATCCGGTGCAAGTCAACATGCTGCTGCAGCACCAGCAGGTCCACCAGCTGCACCCCCTGCACCCACCCCTCCAACGACTGTCACCACGAATACCATCCCTGCCGACATGAACAGAATAAGGAACAACACCAGCGCAGTGACCCTGGACCAACCTGGGGCCATGGACACCACCACCACCACCAACCCCCAAGGTGGACCAGGGTTATCTGTGCGTGCAACTGCACACACTGCACATGTCAGCAGGGGTGGTGGGAGGGGTGGGAGACAGAGGTCGCTGCTTGCAGACGTTGCTGGTGTGCATGAAGACCCACAACTGGTACGCATAGCTGATGCGTACCAGTCCAGCACCGGAGAGCTCAGCCAGGTAGTGGGGCTCCTCAGAGACATCAAACAGCAGCAGGCTGCCCATCATGCCCGCTTGGACTCCCACATGTCCCACGTGGAGTCACACATGTCACGTGTGGACTCCCACATGTCACGTGTGGACTCCCACATGACCCGCGTGGAGTCCAAGTGGGATGTACTACATGAGATGACGGCGGTGCACAGGGACATTTTACAATGCCTCCGCCAGATGAACAGCAACCAGTCCACACCTCCCTGTGTGCCAACAACATCTGGTACCGAACAAACTGCAACTGCCACAGGGAGGGAGGAGGACTCTGGCGGAGAGTCCCCTGCACCGCAGCAGCCTGCACTTGAGGGCCCCCCCCCAAGAAGAGGGGTCGTCCGAGGAGGGGAAAGTGAGAGGCTGATGGCCAAGCGCAACTCCCAGGAAGCCTGAACCTGTTCTGGATTTTCGCCTTTGTGCACAGACTGTTCACCCTGTTGATGGCAACACTACTCCCACAGATTGCATGGGGAGTACAAGTTGGAACAATGTGTCAGACAACTGTGGCCCCGATACTGGGGATCCTGTCTACCTGGACTTTCTATTCATCTAGGAACTTGGGATTGCAAGATTCATGTACAGCACAATCCATCCTATGCACTATTATCACAGATGTATCACAATAAACACACTAATACACCATACTTGCCTCTGTCGTGATTCCAACGTGGGTGCTGTTATGGGGATGATGAACAGCAAAATTACACTGTGTATGCGAACTGCAACAGCAAGGACAACACAGGCATGTGAGTACAGGCAACGTGACACATATGAGGGAGACACACCACCAGGGCTACACAACACATACACACCTAGGCCATCTGACTCATTGCCTACACTGATGTTGCCAGGGAAGACGGTGCAATGCACAGACACCACACCCATTCCCAGTTGTAGTCAAGTAGCCCACAGGTGCAGTAAGCAAATGGCAGTCAAATGTGTGACCACAGACAACGCACATCACTAAGTGAAGCACAGGTTTATTACACAGTAGCAACATGCCGTAACCACTACAGATGCAAGGTAACCCCACCTGGTAGCGGGCACACAGTCAACAACTGTAGACAGAAGGAAGTCCATGGGTGTGGCGCACATCACCTGTAGGGACACAACAGCTACCAGCCTGGATGTGCAATCACGTCGTCGGTGGACACAGTTGACCAAACGAATCTGAAAGTACCCTGTGAAGGACAGAAATGACACACAGTCAAAAGCAATGCAGTACAGGACAGAACAGCAAAACTCATGCACAATACATGTTACAAGATACCCACCCAGAACCAAGTTAGCATGTCAACACTGTTGGGGAGTACAGCCCACCTGTCACCACACATCGCAACACACATCCTGTCAAGTAGCCCATGGACACACTCCAACAGCACCAGAGCACCACCCACACATCATGCCAACTCACATCATTCACATGACACCTCAGGATACTCACATTCAGCTAAAGAAGTTGGTGATGAGCTGTGTGCGGACATCACCATCACCATCATCATCATCATCGTCACTGGCATCGTGGTCCAGGCCAGGATCCTCCACAGGTGGCGGATGTTGGTCATCGTCATCCTGGATGAGAGGCAACTCCTTCCGCACTGCCAGGTTGTGGAGCATGCAGCAGACGATGATAATCTTGCACACTTTCGCAGGGGCATATGGGAGGGACCCTCCGGTCTTGTCCAGGCAGCGGAAGCGGCTCTTCAGGAGACCAAAGGTCCGCTCAATCACTCTCCTGGTCCGACCATGTGCCTCATTGTAGCGCATCTGGGCAGGTGTCACAGGGTTCCTGAGGGGTGTCAGCAACCACGGCATGTTGGGGTATCCCGAGTCACCTACGGACAGACAAGTGCACATCAGCTGACTTGGAAAAGTGGGCGGAATACTACAGATCAGATCACACACAATGGCACAAAGTCAGTACACACCGACAAGCCAGGCACGCTGGTTCTGCATCTGTGCCATCAACCTGGGGATGCGACTACTCCTCATCACAAAGGCATCGTGTGCTGAACCAGGGAAACGGGCACACACGTGTGTGATGGTCATGTCTGCAAGACACACCACCAGTGCATTGACCGAGTGGTAGTGCTTGCGGTTCCTGTAGGCCTGCTCCTGGGCCTGTGGTGGTACCAAAGCCACATGTGTCCCATCAATGGAGCCAATGACATGCGGCATCCTCCCCAGGGCATAAAAGTCACTCTTCACGTCAGTGAGTCGTCGCAGTCTAGGGAAATAGATGTACCGGTTCAGGAAGAGCAACATTGCCGCCAAGAAATCGCGGAGCACACGGCTGAACATGGTCTGTGACATCCCACCAGCAGACGCCACAGTATGTTGGAAGGTACCGGTGGCAAAGAAGTGTAGGGCTGCCATCACCTTCACCTTGGGGGTCAGCGCTGTAGGATACGGCCGGCCAGGCTGCAAATGTGGGGACAACTGCACTGCCAAATCCTCAATCAGCTGCCTGGTGAAGCGGTACCGTCGGATGCTGTCCCGTTCCACCATCGTTGCCAGGTCTGGGAATGGCCGATGGACAGCAGGAGCCCTGCAGTGCAGAGGAGAAGTAAGCAAGATCGTCAGTCACCCCACATATGCGGCATTGAACACACTCAAGATCCCAACATACATCATCATGAGGCACAACTACATGAAGTGTGCAGTACCGGAACGACATGTATGGTACATACATGGCCAACATCTGTCAACACGGTCCTACAGGTGGCATCAATTTGTCCCAGGTTGGCCCATTGGATATCATGATGCTGTGTCACAGTCACCCCCCAGTGACATGTGAGGACAGATGTGCCCCAGGCACCACAGCTCAACGACAGGCACATTCCCAGGGACCCTGTAATGCCACATGGACACTGGCATCACCTGGAGTATCATGTGTACACCACAACAAAACAAACATGACCCCCACAGGTAGTGGCCACACTTGCCATGGCAGGAGAGCCATGGACGTCTGTGACACACACGCACAACATCAGAGTCCATGCACACACAACGTGGATGTGGAGACTGTCTCCCATTGTGCACATGAAATCAGAGACATTGTAAACACTACATGCACAAAGACTGTGGAGGGCCATCACTATTGTGCCACTGGGACACCCTGGCTCAAACATACCGTCCCACATGGGACTCACGGGGTATGTGACATGACATACACAAACACCACTGTGAAATGTGACCATGGCACATGCACAGATATGAACAGTTGCACATCACAGTGGTCACGTACACGTAACACCCAGGATCCTGTCCCCATTAACACGTGCACAGCCTGGGGGTGGCTGCCCACAGGTGACACCCACAGGACAACATGTACACCAACATACACACAATAGGAAATGCAGCCTTACATGCCTTATGATAAGGTTTGGACAGGCTGTCGTGATGTAGGTGTGCCCCTCACTCCCTGGGAGCTATCTGTGGCTGGCATATGTCCATCTGAGACAGGCATGCTGACATATGCCAGTCACATGTACAGTGATGCGTTGAACAGCAATGGACCGATCGGTGTCTCCGGCCGGCCCATTGCTTTCAATGTGTGCGGGTACGCGTTGTACCCCTGTGCGCGTTGTACTGCAATGGACCGATCGGTGCCTCCGGCCGGCCCATTGCATTCAATGTGTGCGGGTACGCGTTGTACCCCTGTGCGCGTTGTACTGCAATGGACCGATCGGTGCCTCCGGCCGGCCCATTGCTTTCAATGTGTGCGGGTACGCGTTGTACCCCTGTGCGCGTTGTACTGCAATGGACCGATCGGTGCCTCCGGCCGGCCCATTGCATTCAATGTGTGCGGGTACGCGTTGTACCCCTGTGCGCGTTGTACTGCAATGGACCGATCGGTGCCTCCGGCCGGCCCATTGCATTCAATGTGTGCGGGTACGCGTTGTACCCCTGTGCGCGTTGTACTGCAATGGACCGATCGGTGCCTCCGGCCGGCCCATTGCTTTCAATGTGTGCGGGTACGCGTTGTACCCCTGTGCGCGTTGTACCTCAATGGACCGATCGGTGCGCACCCATTGACAATGGGCTTGCCTGGCAACGGACGCGTTTTCGAATATTCGAACGAGTCGGTTGCTGGAAAATCAGTTGGTCACCCACAACAATGTTGCAAAATCATGTATGTCATGAAGTTGAAATTTTGAAGGATGCTGTGGGCGTGTTTTGGTGCTGCTATTCCATGGATTGGCCAGATTCAGAAGATGCAAACGACTTGGACCTATCACTTTGGACACAAGGGACAGTATCTGCCTCTCCAGCACATATATATTGCTGGCTGTTCCCCTGAGAGCCCACTTGCCTGCACTACATGCTCCAGGACGACATCTGCCACTGCACTGCTGCTGTCTCTGCCCCTCTGGACCCTGCAATGGCACGTACTGTGGAGAGAGCCCCAGCCTTCAGCCTTGAAGAGAACCAGGCCCTGCTGGACAGCCTACTTCCACAGTACAGCAAGCTGTATGGGACACCAGGGGAGCAGGTGAGTGTTCTGTGCACTGCCTTTCTGAATGTGCATTTTGTCTGACTAGCAAGGCTGAGAGTCAGCACACCACTGGCTAGCAGGCTCACTGAGTAGTTGTCACCCCCCATAGTGTGTAGTGACTTGCACTGGACAGGTATAGTGCAGTGACAGTGCTTCTGAACAGGGTTTTACTCCCCATGCAATGATACCATGTAGTGACTTCTGGAAAACTGTCCATGGGCAGCCGTGCACTGCCTGGGTACACCATGTGCCCCTGTGATTGCGACATGTATATGCAACTGTGTCATGCACGGATATGTTGCATGTGTAGTAATGGCCTTATCACTTTGTCATCCTGACAGGCTTCTGCCCATCGGAAGCATGAGATCTGGAAGGACATCGTCCGGGCTGTCCGGTCCGTGGGGGTCTACAAGCGCCGGATCCGCAACTGCCAAAAGAGGTGGCAGGACCTTCGGGGCTGGACCCGGAGGATTGCACGGGTCCAGCTGAAGCTGTCGCCTCCTCGCAGGAGGGGCGGAACATGGACCCTGACCCCCCACATGCTCAGGATCCTGGCGGTGGTCTTTCCAGACCTGGATGGGCAGCTGAAGGCCAGAGAGCAGCAAGGAGGGGGTGAGTCAAAGACTGCACTGTGTACTCTGTCTAACATGCTATGTGCCCTCCTCGGGCCAGGTTGAACTGCCACAGTACAGCAGTCATGTTGTCCAGGAGCCATGTCCCTCTATTGTGCACTGCACACTCCTCATCTGATACCCAGGTGTGGCCCTTACATGCAGGGAATTCTGTCACTTAGGACTGTGTCCTTGCAGTTTGCTTGACTCAAGGTGGGAGACAGCATCTGTTTCCCTGACTCTGTGGTGGGCATCATGGGTGGGTCCATTGCTTACACAATGCCTGTATTCTGACATGTATTCAGCGTGTTACTTTGATCTGTGGTCCAATTGCTGAGCTGATCCACCACATGTGGCTGGGGTACCTGGCACACACCCATGCTGCGGGTGGGAACCATGTTTGGGCCCCAGGAGTATGTATATGACGTGTGTCACACATACTTAGCCAGCTGCCTACAGTCCAGGGCTCATCCCTCATTCATGTGGGGCTGGACAGTCATGCCTACTCCAGGCCATACAATACACTCTGTACTCCCACTCCCGTGTATCAGAGGACACATTGTGCACAGTGATTTGACCCCTCAGGTGTCTGCCTCTGTGTCAGTGTGCTGTGGATTAGTCGCCAGGACTGCTGTGGAGTTTCTTGGTAGGGGCTCAGCATGCCACTGGAGATGTGACCATAGGAGACGATACTTGTGTGACACATAGGTGTCTGATCAGCTGCCCATGCAGACTGGGGCATGTAAATGTGAAGTTCAGGCAGCTGTTCCCCATGCACAGCAGAGTGTGAGGGGCTCAGGTTCAGAGGGTAGTGTCACAGGTCTCCCATATGTCCAATAGGTATGACCTGGACAGATGAGGGTTAAGAGGATGTGTTGTGGGGGGATGTACATGTGCACTTGTGCAGCTCCAGGACTTGCATTCCCCATGACCTACTATTGTGACACAGTGCAGAGTGTTGTTGTCTGGCTGCAAAGTCATACATCACTGAGACAGTGATGTATGACTTAGCAGTCATGCCTCCGCCATGGCATGTGTCTACTGATTGGTGATCCTGCAGGGGAGTGACATGTGCTACATGCACACCATAGTGGCGCTGGCTATCAGGACATGGGTGCATCATGGTGTCTGTCGCTGGTATGCATCACATGCATTTCCTATTTGACTCTGGGCATCCCTTACATCCGTAAACCTGTACTGACTCAGTGGCAAGAGCTGTGATGTGTCCACACCGTGTCCTCTGCACTGTCCAACTACTGTGTACTTGGTGCATGTGTCAACACTGGGGTGTTGCAATCCAACAGACACCAGACAGATGGGTGCAAGGCCATGTGGGATGTGAGTGCCATGCTTGGCATCAGACTGACAATTGACTTCTCCTGTTCAATTAGTGCACTTTTAGCAATGTACAACTAATGATGCCAGGGCTTGCTCTGTGATGTGCTGTGCTCACAGTGGTGTGTGCGTTATGTGCAGGTGACTGATGTCTGTCTGTTTCCCCATTGTTTGCAGATACATCCACGGCCACGGAAGGGGACAGCTCCACGGACCAGGAGGAGCCGGAGAGCCAGACTGGGTCAGCAGCCGAGGAGTGGTCGGAGGGACCCAGTGGCACGGAGGGCGAGGGGAGCCACACCGAGGAGTCCTCAGCAGCATCCACCTCAGCTGAGGACCAGAGCAACTCGGAGGATGACTCCCTTGTGGAGGCGGGTGTCAGCAGCCACCACACCCCAGCTAGTGTTGCTGTCCCCGCCACCACCAGCACCACCACCGCCCTCCCATCGGCTCCCATTCCCCAGGTCCGTGGAGGCTCCCATGTCCGGGAGCGTGTCTCCTTTGGGCCAGGCACCGCACCCCCTGCCCCTGTGTCCCCTGCTGCCCTGAGTGAGGAGTCTGTGTACCTCCTTCGCCAGCTCCATGTAGGGCAGACAGCCATGCTGAGTGTCCTCCATGCGCACACCGCGCTGTTGACTCAGCTGGTGTCGTTCATGGAGGGCATCTCATCGGGCATGTCTGACCTACAGAGGGGCAATAGGTCCATGGACTCCTCCCTGACGGCAGCAGTGTCCCTCCTCAAACGGTCCCTCACCCCTCCTGCCTCTGCTCCATCCACACTCCCCAGCACCTTACCCATCCCAGGCACACACACACTGGCACAGGCACACACCAGCACACACACATCCAGCACACTGACACACACGCCAATGACAAAACGTACACGCACGCACATTCAGGGGACTGAAGCCAGACTCACAGGGGATGGGGCCCTGGAACACACACACGCATCCACATGCACTGCGCAGTCCTCAGTTCCCTCTCCCTCCAAAGCACCCTCCCTTGCCTCACCTGCAACCCCAAAGTCACAGCAGCTCTTCCTCTGTGACCTCGGCCTCTTCCCCACCGATGAAGCTGCTCCAGCATCCCGGGGGAAGAGGAAGCCCACCCACACGGAGCAGAGTGCCCCTCGCCCCCGGACACCCTCCCCCAGGCGCAGACGGACTGAGGCCCCCACCCGCAAGTCCCCCGGAGTGCTAAGAGCAAGACCCCGCCACCGCCCTGCAGCTCAGGCACAAGGTCTCCGTCCTCCATCCCTCAGGCCCCCACTGCACAGGTGCCCCCACCACACCCTGCCCCAGGTTCCCCCACCCACAGATATACCATCCCCAAGATGCTCTGGCCTTCTCCCCTGCCACTTGCTCTCCCAGCACCACACCCCCGCTGCGCTTGTCTGTGCCACTGATGTGGTGAGGGTGTCCTCCCCCTCTGTCCAACCCACCTTGCCTGTTCCCCATTCTCCTCCCCTGGAGGTAGGCACTGCAGTGGAGTCCACTACCGCCCTGTCTGACTTGGGCACTGCAGTGGCGGACCTGTCCACCCCATCTGCAGGGTCCACTGCAGTTGTGCCGGCACCCACGACATCTGTGTCATGCCCCCAGTTGTGCCGGCACACACCATGTCAGACACCTCCACTGCAGTTGTCAGTGGCTCTCCAGCACCCACCACCCCTTCCCTGACTCCCCCTGGTGAGCCCTGATCCTGTCCCTGCGGTGCCTGGCCTGCCCCCCGGTTGCCCCTCCTAGTGGATTGTCCCTGGTATTGTGCAGGCATGCGTAGGGTGACATCTGCCAGTGTCACCCTGTTTGAACTTTGACAATGGACTGGCCATTGGCCTTTGCTCTAATTTCTTCTGGACGTCGTTATCAGACAACACATATGCTGAATAAAGCAACTTTCTTTTCTCTAGTGCTCATGCTTCAGATGTACATGTTGTTGGTGCAGCTAACCATGCCCTTGCTGCAGTGATGGTGATATCTGGTCTCATGATTATGAAGTGTTACTGTGCAGGAACCCATGTGGTCCAGGGGGAATGTGTCCTATCATGTGGTGTATCCATGTCATCAATAGCAGCATCTGAGGGTGTCATGTGTTCAGTATTTGGCAATGGGTTTCCTACTTACATTGGCAATTTCATATCTGTGGCTTCCACCCCTGCACATCTGTTGTGCCTGCCATCGTTGCATTTGTCTACTTCCCTGACCGTGTTGCCATCTCCAGTGGACATGCAGGTTTGGGCATCAATGGGGAGGGACTCATTCGTGTAGTCAGTGCAACATTGCTATACAAGTGTGTTGGATCTGTGCTGATGATTCCGTTGGCACATCCATGACCAGGCTGATGTGATGGGAGCCCTCATTTGGTGCTAATTGTTGATTGTGTGACCAAGTGCTCAGCTGACATGATGGGGCCCTACTGAGGCAACATATGGCACAGCTTTCCTCACACAGGAGTGGAGTCCCCTCATGGCAGTGTGTACACGTGTGACATTGCCTGCGCCCAAGGTGTGTGTTGTATGTGCATGTCTGTGTGTTCACTTTCATTCATCTGCGCATGCTGTGATCCCTAGTGTTGTACCTGTTTGTGATGCTTGCTGACTTGAGCTATGTTCCCCCAAAGTCTTCTCCCTGTGTTCTCTGTGATGTGGGTGCATGGCACATTACTGGTCATCAGGGTGTCACCCATAGGTGTGTTTGCTGTCAGGGCAGAGTTTGTGTGCTGACGCAGATGGGTCACAGTCAGGTTTCCCTTTGGCACTTGTTGTTTGCCCCTGTCATGTGATTTCCAGTTTGTGTTATCTTTCAGTGATTGTGACACGTTGTGTGTGTGACTGCTGGCACTCCTTAGGGTCCGGGCTGCAATGTTGGTTGTTGTCTATGTGTGTTCTTTGTGGGTGACCTTGGCTTCTTCATTGGTGTGTGACTGTGGCTGGGATCCCATTGGTCGGTGTGGTATTGCCGTCATGTCCATGTACAGCGTAGTGTGCAGTGTGTCAGACATTCAGGAGTCTTGTTGAGTGTCCATGTGTGATGTGTTTCTACACCTTGGTTCCCACCCACCACCCTGGAATAGTCATGGGTGCATGTGCAATGTCACCAGTGCATGTGTACTTCACTGCTGCACATTGTTGGTGGTCGAGGGGTGTGGTCTTGAGTGTGTGCAGATGAGAGTTGTTGCCCGGCTAGTCCCCTGCCTCCATGTTGGCCTTGGCTTACTGGCCATGCTGATTGATTTGTGCTTGTGTAGGTGTGATGGTAGTTAGTTGCTCAGGACACCTGACTGTGGTTCACAGTGTGAACGACATTTAGCTTTGTCATCACAGTGGTATTTTTATTCAGCCCAGGGTCACCACATTGTGGGGGCCCTGGGGGTGGTGCTGTGGTGTGTCTGTGACTTGCTGTGTCAGTTGTTGTTCCTACGTGCCTGTGTGACATGTGTGTTTTGTGCTCCCTCTCACCTGTCAATGCCTGCTTGCCCACATAGGGGATTTGGATCCATGAGTTACCTTAGTGTGGCAGTGTATGCACATCTGTATGATTGGTATTCAGCTCTCCTCATGTGTTGTGTTGTTGCCTGGGGACACTGGCACCCCCACCCCTCACCTGCTGTGTATGATGACAGTGTTGGTCTGCCTGTTTGTGTTTGTGCATCTGCACCACTGCATTGGCATATCTTGGGTGTGCCATTGGCTGTATGTTGTTTGGTGTGTTTCCCCTGCTGTCCCTGGGACTCCTAGGTCATTGGTCAGCACAGTGATCATGGTTTGTGTGTCCCATTGCTGCCATGGTATGGTATCTGTTCACCTCACATCTGCTGTCTCCACAGGGTATCTGCATTTGTGTGCCCATTGGTGCAAATATGTGGTTCTGCATTCTGATGGTCACTTCTGTCATTGTGTCATTGATGACTGTTGACGGTCTCAGCCCCCATGGGTGTTGTTTGTCTGCACATGGCCAAAGGAATGTTTCATTTGCACTGCAGTATTTGGCTCCCCCAATTTATGTTGCAATGGGACACATACACTACTTTGCCACAGATGAGTTTTTGGTTCTGTGACCAGGAATGATCCATGCAGTTTGGCAGTTGCAGCTCTTTCTTTGTCAACAATTACCTTTTGGTCACTGTGATGATGAGGGTGTAGACCCCATTGCCACAATGGTCAAAATGTGCTTCAGCTATGGACCCCACACTTACCTTTTGGTCACTGTGATGATGGGGGTTTAGACCCCATTGCCACAATGGTCAAAATGTGCTTCAGCTATGGACCCCACACTTGCCTTTTGGTCACTGTGATGATGGGGGTTTAGACCCCATTGCCACAATGGTCAAAATGTGCTTCAGCTATGGACCCCACACTTGCCTTTTGGTCACTGTGATGATGGGGGTTTAGGCCCCATTGCCACAATGGTCATGGGCTGCTTGCATTGTGGGTGCCACACACATATATGTGTGGCACATGTGCTAGGGGGTCACATTGTATGTTCAAAGTCATGTTCGGTGTTGTAGGCATTTGACACAGCCTGCTCACACGCTTGTCATGGTGGTGGGGGGATGTCTTAATCTTGCATTCCCTAGGTTGTGGAGTGCTTGTTGTGTCATGCATTGTCCATCCTATGAGTGGGGGTGGTAGTAGTGGTAGGCATCCAGCCCCCTGGCTAAGGGTGGTAGTAGTGGTAGGCTTCCTGCCCCCTGGCTAAGGGTGGTAGTAGTGGTGGGCATCCTGCCCCCCTGGGTGAGGGTGGTAGTAGTGGTAGGCATCCTGCCCCCTGGCTAAGGGTGGTAGTAGTGGTAGGCATCCAGCCCCCTGGCTAAGGGTGGTAGTAGTGGTGGGCATCCTGCCCCCCTGGGTGAGGGTGGTAGTAGTGGTGGGCATCCTGCCCCCTGGCTAAGGGTGGTAGTAGTGGTGGGCATCCTGCCCCCCTGGGTGAGGGTGGTAGTAGTGGTAGGCATCCTGCCCCCCTGGGTGAGGGTGGTAGTAGTGGTGGGCATCCTGCCCCCTGGCTAAGGGTGGTAGTAGTGGTGGGCATCCTGCCCCCCTGGGTGAGGGTGGTAGTAGTGGTGGGCATCCTGCCCCCTGGGTGAGGGTGGTAGTAGTGGTAGGCATCCTGCCCCCTGGCTAAGGGTGGTAGTAGTGGTAGGCATCCAGCCCCCTGGCTAAGGGTGGTAGTAGTGGTGGGCATCCTGCCCCCCTGGGTGAGGGTGGTAGTAGTGGTGGGCATCCTGCCCCCTGGCTAAGGGTGGTAGTAGTGGTGGGCATCCTGCCCCCCTGGGTGAGGGTGGTAGTAGTGGTAGGCATCCTGCCCCCCTGGGTGAGGGTGGTAGTAGTGGTGGGCATCCTGCCCCCTGGCTAAGGGTGGTAGTAGTGGTGGGCATCCTGCCCCCCTGGGTGAGGGTGGTAGTAGTGGTAGGCATCCTGCCCCCCGTGGGTGAGGGTGGTAGTAGTGGTGGGCATCCTGCCCCCCTGGGTGAGGGTGGTAGTAGTGGTGGGCATCCTGCCCCCTGGCTATGGGTGGTAGTAGTGGTAGGCATCCTGCCCCCCTGGGTGAGGGTGGTAGTAGTGGTGGGCATCCTGCCCCCTGGCTAAGGGTGGTAGTAGTGGTAGGCATCCTGCCCCCCGTGGGTGAGGGTGGTAGTAGTGGTAGGCATCCTGCCCCCCTGGGTGAGGGTGGTAGTAGTGGTAGGCATCCTGCCCCCCTGGCTAAGGGTGGTAGTAGTGGTAGGCATCCAGCCCCCTGGCTAAGGGTGGTAGTAGTGGTGGGCATCCTGCCCCCCTGGGTGAGGGTGGTAGTAGTGGTGGGCATCCTGCCCCCTGGCTAAGGGTGGTAGTAGTGGTGGGCATCCTGCCCCCCTGGGTGAGGGTGGTAGTAGTGGTAGGCATCCTGCCCCCCTGGGTGAGGGTGGTAGTAGTGGTGGGCATCCTGCCCCCTGGCTAAGGGTGGTAGTAGTGGTGGGCATCCTGCCCCCCTGGGTGAGGGTGGTAGTAGTGGTAGGCATCCTGCCCCCCTGGGTGAGGGTGGTAGTAGTGGTGGGCATCCTGCCCCCTGGCTAAGGGTGGTAGTAGTGGTGGGCATCCTGCCCCCCTGGGTGAGGGTGGTAGTAGTGGTGGGCATCCTGCCCCCCTGGGTGAGGGTGGTAGTAGTGGTGGGCATCCTGCCCCCTGGCTAAGGGTGGTAGTAGTGGTGGGCATCCTGCCCCCCTGGGTGAGGGTGGTAGTAGTGGTAGGCATCCTGCCCCCCTGGGTGAGGGTGGTAGTAGTGGTGGGCATCCTGCCCCCTGGCTAAGGGTGGTGGTAGGCATCCAGCCCCCTGGGTGAGGGTGGTAGTAGTGGTAGGCATCCTGCCCCCCTGGCTAAGGGTGGTAGTAGTGGTAGGCATCCTGCCCCCCTGGGTGAGGGTGGTAGTAGTGGTGGGCATCCTGCCCCCTGGCTAAGGGTGGTAGTAGTGGTAGGCATCCTGCCCCCCGTGGGTGAGGGTGGTAGTAGTGGTAGGCATCCTGCCCCCTGGCTAAGGGTGGTAGTAGTGGTAGGCATCCAGCCCCCTGGCTAAGGGTGGTAGTAGTGGTGGGCATCCTGCCCCCCTGGGTGAGGGTGGTAGTAGTGGTGGGCATCCTGCCCCCTGGCTAAGGGTGGTAGTAGTGGTGGGCATCCTGCCCCCTGGTTGAGGGTGGTAGTAGTGGTAGGCATCCTGCCCCCTGGCTAAGGGTGGTAGTAGTGGTAGGCATCCAGCCCCCTGGCTAAGGGTGGTAGTAGTGGTGGGCATCCTGCCCCCCTGGGTGAGGGTGGTAGTAGTGGTGGGCATCCTGCCCCCTGGCTAAGGGTGGTAGTAGTGGTGGGCATCCAGCCCCCTGGCTAAGGGTGGTAGTAGTGGTAGGCATCCTGCCCCCCTGGGTGAGGGTGGTAGTAGTGGTGGGCATCCTGCCCCCTGGCTAAGGGTGGTAGTAGTGGTGGGCATCCTGCCCCCCTGGGTGAGGGTGGTAGTAGTGGTAGGCATCCTGCCCCCCTGGGTGAGGGTGGTAGTAGTGGTGGGCATCCAGCCCCCCTGGCTAAGGGTGGTAGTAGTGGTGGGCATCCTGCCCCCCCTGGGTGAGGGTGGTAGTAGTGGTAGGCATCCTGCCCCCCGTGGGTGAGGGTGGTAGTAGTGGTGGGCATCCTGCCCCCCTGGGTGAGGGTGGTAGTAGTGGTGGGCATCCTGCCCCCTGGCTAAGGGTGGTAGTAGTGGTAGGCATCCTGCCCCCCTGGGTGAGGGTGGTAGTAGTGGTGGGCATCCTGCCCCCTGGCTAAGGGTGGTAGTAGTGGTAGGCATCCTGCCCCCCTGGGTGAGGGTGGTAGTAGTGGTAGGCATCCTGCCCCCTGGCTAAGGGTGGTAGTAGTGGTGGGCATCCTGCCCCCCTGGGTGAGGGTGGTAGTAGTGGTGGGCATCCTGCCCCCTGGCTAAGGGTGGTAGTAGTGGTGGGCATCCTGCCCCCCTGGGTGAGGGTGGTAGTAGTGGTAGGCATCCTGCCCCCCTGGGTGAGGGTGGTAGTAGTGGTGGGCATCCTGCCCCCTGGCTAAGGGTGGTAGTAGTGGTAGGCATCCAGCCCCCCTGGGTTGGGGTGGTGGCGCGCATTCAGGCCCCTGTGTGCATATGTGGCATTGGTGATGGGCATCCCGCCCCTATGGTGCTGCTGTTGCTGGTGTAAGTATATTCAGATTCCCAGTGTATGTGTGTGATGTGTCGTGTACGTGTTGTATGTGTTTTGTGGTTGGTGTCTGACTTACCTTCTGCGCCGTACGCGTCCGTGCCTGTTCCGGTAGTAGATGTAGAATATTGGTATGATCGGGACGAAGGGATTCATGGTTGGTTCGTGTCGTTCGTCCTTCTCGTTGCTTCGCGTCGTCCTCGTCGCTTGGCTTCGTCCTCGTCGCTTCGCTTCGTCCTCGTCGCTTCGCGTCGTCCTCGTCTGTGCTGTGTTCGTCTCGTAGCCGTGGATCGTGTTGTGGCGCGATTCGGAGCTTATGTGCGCCTCTCCCGGATGCTTTGACGTGCCGTGCGTAGCGACGGGTTCGGCGCGTACGGAAAGCGCATCGTACTTGTCCGGCCGGACGGGGCTGCATTTTCCCTTCCGTGCGACTCGATTCGGCGTTTCCGGATTCGCCTCGGTCGGAGAACAGGACCTGGTTTGGGTGAGTACGGCTCGGCCGGAATTTTTGCTGTTGTGCGCATCGTACTTGCTCGTTCGGTGTGCTGTACGGATCGGTCGGGAAACTGGCTTTCGCATGGCTTTTTTCCCGACCGAATAGTATTGGGTGCGCCTCCGACCGAGATCGGAATCGGCCCCTTAGTGTTTGTTTATATACTTCTTTAAGTAGTGATAAAGATCACGTTGGGCATTATTTAAATTTCCCTCTAAAATCTACAGAGGTTGATGGTTCATTTTGAATGTTCCTTTCTCTATCTAGTAGCACGTATGATCTAATTTATCGATTAAGCGCATCATATAGAGCACAACTATATGTATTTTCTATACTGACAAACTTATTTTAAGATGTCTAACTTATATATGTTTGTCTCCCTTTCTTTATGTTGTATGTTTTTTCTCAATCAGAATAAACTCGGTTCCTCTCAACACGAGGAATTTTAGAAGTATATTTTTTACTTTTTCACACTTAAAACCTCAGGTTAGGGTGGGCCGTAGTGCGCTCACACCGCCGGGGTTTCACACGTCTCTTTTGGTCCTGACGAATGCCTGTTAAATAACTACACATAGGCAGAAACATGTTGACCACATCATAGTGGACCGTGCTGAACAATTTATTTGGCTTTGGTGTCCCACTTTTTGTTTTTACTCATGTCTGATTGGCTTCTAATAAAATGTATTGTTTGACACAGTCAGCCATTTTTAAATTATCACTTTCACTTCACACTGGACTTTTAAACCAGCTCCGCAGTAATTCTGGCGTTGCAGCACACCGGGGTGGCATTCGGCCGCTCCTGGTGGGGCCCGATGATGAAGCATGTCACCAACTAGGCTGGTGAGTGAGGGCTTTATTAAGAACCTACTGGGTTTCTTTTGTTGTGCTTTATTTTGTTATTACAAGGCACACTCTCTCGTTGTTTATTATCATATTTACCCCCGGGGGATTGAGAGTGGTTCTTACTTTCGAATTCCCTCCCTCTCTTGTTGTTTTCAGCAGGAACTTTAAATTGGTGTCACGAGTATTAATCCAGTTAAAGAAATCTTTCAGTAGATTTTCTGATCCCTGCCAAATGATAAACACGTCATCAATATATCTTTTCCAAAAAGATACATTGGACGCATAAGGATTGTCTGTAGTCAAGATGTTTCTACATTCAAATTCAAAAACATAAAGACCTGCTACACTGGGGGCAGGTAGCCGGTAGCCACTTCTAATACCTCACTGAGAACCCTTATTGTGTCATCCTGAGGAATACTCGTGTACAGACTCTCAATGTCTAATGATACTAAGAACGTGGTATTATTGTCAACTGTTATGTTCTGTATGAGACACAATAAGGGTTCTCAGTGCGGTATTAGAAGTGGCTACCTGGGATTACAATACCCCGAGACAATTCGTTATTGAGTGTGCAACTCTGGCACTCAAACAGAATTATTTTGAATATCAAGGGGAATTGTTTTTACAAACAGCTGGGACATCTATGGGCAGTGTTTTTGCCCCCAGTGTAGCAGGTCTTTATGTTTTTGATTTTGAATGTAGAAATATCTTCTGTGGTGAGTACTTAGGTGCACCACCAGTTTGGTCCAGGCACCTAAATCTTGACTTCAGCAGTCCAAAAGTGCGCACCAACACACAACGTGTCCTCCCATGTGCATCATTGTATTGGACTTCCCCCGGCGTTGTTGGATTCCGCAGTGGGGACAGCAACCACGGACGATTGGTTTGCACAGAGTCACCTAGTTGTGAGACAGATAGGCAAACAGTGTGATCTGAATGTGTGGGGAGAGCAGCATGTCACACATACATCACAGTCATTGACACAGCCCACTCACCAACAAGCCAGGCCCGCTCGGGGTGCAGATTGGCCATCAATTGGTGTATGGTGCTGTTCCGCAAGATGTAGGAGTCATATGCCGACCCAGGATACCTTGCACATATGTGTGAGATGATCTGATCCACCTGGCATACCACTTGTACGTTGATGGAGTGGTAGTGTTTGCGGTTCCAACAGATGTGTTCACTTGCCTGTGGTGGAATGAGGGCAATGTGGGTACCATCAATGGCTCCCACAACATTTGGAATGCCTCCCAGGTCATAGAACTCCCCCTTCACAGCTGCCAATTCGTCCCTCCTCGGAAAGTGGACAGGTCTGTGCTTGTAAGGCATCAATGCTAACAGGACGTCACGCAACACCATGCTGAACATGGGCTGTGACATCCCCTCGGCGCTGGCCACAGTGTACTAGAAAGACCCAGTACCGGAAAAATGCAGTGCAGCTATACCCTTCACTGTAGCAGACAATGCAGCCGGATATTTTCTTTTGGGCTTCAAATGGGGCTCCAACTGGGCACATGGGTTTCGTAGTGTGCGGCAATCCATACGGAATCCCTGGATGATTTCAATGTCCTCCATCGTCGTCAGGTCGGGGACAGGGTGAAAGATGGGTGGTCTCCTCGTACGTATGTCAGGGTACACAGGCATGGGCTGAGTTCTAGATGAAATGTGGTACACAGCTTACCCAGAGACTCGCACAACCACAACATTGACAGGCCACATGGTCACATGAAATGCACAAGTGACCTGCATTCAGACGTTGTTTTTCTTCACTCACTCGACATACTGACACTACGACATCCAAAGAAGTCGATATGTATGGCATTTAGTACACTGCTACATCAAGGATGAGCTGCCCTGTGGTCAGATGGCATGGCACTAGTGTTTCCCAGCATCAGTGCTGAGTTGCATGTTGCTGCTGTCACTGCACGAGCGCAAGCTTCAGTCCCTCAATACGCAACACCATTACGGGATGAGGGCAATGAGTGTCATCTGGACAACGCAACATGGATATACAGCATGGTGGACAGACACATGTGGACATTTTGGGTC
The DNA here is from genome assembly GCA_963921515.1 of Calotriton arnoldi. Taxonomy (NCBI): domain Eukaryota; kingdom Metazoa; phylum Chordata; class Amphibia; order Caudata; family Salamandridae; genus Calotriton; species Calotriton arnoldi. The sequence goes on from CAWUFW010004422.1 coordinate 815,963, forward strand.
AGTCCTGCGTGAGGGTGTGTGGAATTTGCGTAGCAGACATTGCAATGTTCACCTGAATGAGGCACAAATGCACATGGATTGTGTATACATGCCCACATGGCTGCCAATGAGCGATGATGTCGGTCAGAGCTATGTTTGTTTGTTCCACATGTGCACTCCTATGACGTGTGTGTGAAGATTAACAGGCTATGGCAGCTGTGCACACTGCACGCCACACCAGTACGTGTGTTGGGAGTGCTAGGGGTTACAAGTATGTCTGATTTGCAGACATTGGACACCTCTGATTGTCTGCCTACGTCACTGGCCCTTCACAAGTCGACCCCTGGCCAAGGGACGCCAGTCAGTTGTCAAGGGATGTACAAGCGATGTTCACAGGTTGGATGTTTCATTACACAACATTGGTACAGTGCGAGAGACCTTTGTCCTTTTAGACTCCTTCCCTCATTTCGGTCCATGCTGGCCACGGGGCATGAATATGTATGTACTTTCACTCTCCTTTTCTTGGACATGCCATGTGTGTGTAGACTTGACTCAACGGTCACACTCTCTCATACCTTCACAGTGTAGTGACCAGCTGGTCACTGTTCTAGTTATTCTGATGTACCAGCCACTCCTAGAGGGCTGGCTTACCCCCCACCCCACAGCCACCCAGCACAGGCGTCACTGGACATGTGACCCTGCTAACAAATGGGGCCAGATGCACGTGCCCTGGGCCAGTTCTCCTATACATGTACAGTGTCTGTGTGGTTACTTTATAAGCATGGGGGCCTCGTGCCCCACAATATTACACATGGGGTGCACCAAACACTTTAGGCAAATGAGTTGTGATGGGTGATGTAATTCGCATGGCGCCAATGCAAATGCAGTATGTGTTTGCATGCGCGGTAGTTGGCATCCACGGCGATGACACGCATTGGCCCCAATTGGATGATGCAGGGTTGCGGTTGCAGCTTCCCGGCCCCCGCGGTGTGGCAACCACTATGCGAATGAGCCATCGGCCAATGGGTCCCTTCGGCGTACATATTTTGATGTTGCGGTGTACGCGTTCTGCAACTGCGGGGCTCGTCATTGGCCCCAATTGCCTTCAGGGGCACCGAGGGTCACTCATGAGGATGGGGTGGGCCTCGCACTTTGCATTTGGCAGGTTGCCACATTCATCGTGGTGCCGCCATGCTTGCTGGGAGTTGTAGTTGTTCAGGGGTTTCATGCGTGGAGATGTTTGGTACGTACCTCTGCTGTTGGGTGCAGCGGCATTTTGTCTGCAGGAGGTGCAGCATGTAGTGCAGCGGGAAGGCCTGTAGCTCTGGATCCATGGCGGCTCCGGTGGTTTAGATGGGTGCTGTATCGGCTCTTCCTCTCCGTTGTTGTGTTTCCGCCATCCGCAACGTGGTGGTTTTTACGTGGCGGTGGGAAGGGCTGTTTGCCACATCATAATCTGTTTGGCGGACGGAACGTGTTTCCGCTCATCGGTCCTGCTCTATTGGCTCCGTCCACCACCCTTGCGTACGCAAAAAACATGCGGAGCCTGACAGACCGCGGTGGACGGTAAATGGCCTCTGTAGGACCATTGTAATTTGGTGGTCCCAATGACCGCAACTGGGGCGGGAAAATGAACGTTTTCCGCCACCAGCACGGATGGGCTTCCGTCTGGCATCGTAATGAGCCCCATAATGTAGATTTTTGGAGGTGCCTCCAAATGCTTTGGTTAAAGTGATAGTAGCAACCTTGAATTGCTGTGTGAGGGTAGTTTTTTAGTATTGCTTGTATCATTGACTGCTCAAAGTCTACTATTATTTTCTGGGGAAAATAATTGTTAGTTTCTTGCTTTAGTTTGCTTAAAAGTTCAACATAGGTTGCTGTTTGCTTGTTTGGCCGTACAGCATATATGAAGGAGATGTTTGTATGTTGAAATAGTCCATGTATTGTATAAAGCTGGTAAAATGGTTTGGGACATATTTTAAAAGTCCTATCCATCATCCATGTCTCACAGTTTTGTAATTTTAGTAAATTTGTGGGTGTCCCAAACATTATTATTCTTTTTTCAGCTGATTTATTGTTATACAGAAGAAATTGTTCTTCAGTATGTGTAACTGTGAGTTCAGGTGGTATTTCTACTTCAGCTAAGGTTTTGGGGATAGGTGTGGTGGTAGCGGTAGCTTTTTTAGTTCTATCTATAGTTCTGTTTAATGAGGATATTGAGGGCATTTGGCCAGTTGCATGCCCTGGAACTCTGGGAAGCATTTGTTTAAGGATTTCTGTTGTGAGCTTTTGCAATGCAGTACTCATTTCTTTTATATTTTCAATAGCATTTCTAACTTCAATTTCAGCTACGTTAGGGGGGTGGTTATGCTCTCTAACATATAATACAGTTGTTTCCTTTGTAGCAGCCCTTCCATAACATTTCTTAGAATAATATTTGCTACATTTCCAGTTGACTTTGTCCTTTGTTTGCTTTTCTTGGGTGTACACATACCCCATAAAGCATAATAATAATTTGCCTTTTTGGGAAGTAGTGAATTGGGCCCCTTCAGTCATGGTGGTGCTTCAAATGCTAAGAGAAATGTATACAAAAATTAATAAAATAATTCTTGTTATGTTTTATTTTCTGAAAGTGAACATTGTCAATTTTATACTTACAATGTTGAATTTGAAGACTTTTTTAAATGTTGATTGCTTTTCTCTGCTGTTTGGTTTTGGTTTTTCTGTAGAGATTCCTGTTAAAAAAAGAGTAATATTAATTAATGTGTTTTATTGCATTTTTAGCTGGGGGGGGAGTTGTGGTTAGGTAGTTCTTCTGTTTGGTATTTAAAAAAATTGTTTCAGTTAATCTCAGAGTAATACTTGCCTTATTTGCAAATTGACTTTTCACACTGTTCTGCTGTTCTTTGAGTTTGTTCAGAATTATCTGTAGAGGAGATATAATTTTAAAAAGTATATATTAATTATTTTGTTCATACAAAACTTTTTTGAGAGCATTTTTAGTAGCAGTTGTTTTAAAATTCATTTTTACTTACTTTGTGAAGATGTAATACGAGTTTTCTGTAATGCAGTTCAGTGTTGGGTCAGCAATCCGGCAGAGTTTCTCCTTATTGTTTCTTTTTTGGTTGCAAGGTAAAATAATGTTGAATTTGTGTGTGTTTATATAGCGTTTTATTAATTACTATTTCAATCTTATTGGGTTATTTTAATTGTATGTGTATTTAGTTGGTTGTTACTCTTTGTTTTAATTAATTTGTCAGTTGTTTTCTATATATGGAAAACACTAATTAAGTTTCAGTTACTTTTTTAAATTACTGTATTATTTGATATTTATAACTTTAAATGTTAAAGAGTTACATTTTATTTCTAATATTATGTTTGGAGTATTAAATAATATTTGTGTATTTATAAATGTTTAAGAAATTGTTTTATTATTTTTTTAAAATATGTGTTAAGTGATTTATAATGTCTGTTATGTGTGTTATTGCTATTTTTATATTTTGGGGGGTATGTATTGAGTTATATTATAAATTATTTAACTTGTCGATATATTTTTTTAGCGATAATTTTGTTGTCTACATTTTTGTTATCGATATTTTTGTTATTTTGTATGTTTATTTAATGTGTGCGATATTACTTATCCCGATATTTTTGAGTTCGATAAAGTTGAAAACGATATAAATGTTTTTCGATATTTTGTAGTGTATATTTTAGTGTTTTTTTAATTAAGTATAGGATGTCGATATTAGTGTAATCAATGTTTTTGTCACGATATTTTGGTAGGTCGATATTGTGTCTGTCGATATTATGTCAGTGATCCTTTTGATCCGCTAGGATTTGCAAATTAGGAAATCAACATTTCATACAGTTAGAATACTGATTACTAAATTTCAAATCAGAAAGAATTGCTATTTGGGAATCATTATTCTAAAGGTACATACATCTGGCTCTTAGTAACTAGTAAAGAACTTCATTTGTAATCACAGACTGTGAGATTTTGTGTTTCACAGATTTTACGACCACAAATAGGCGTGGTACACTGACCTCCATAGTGGGAAATGGAAAGTTTAGGCCAAAATGATGCTGAGACAATGTGCAAAATATTACAGAGGAAGACAATAGTGGAGGATGGGGGTGGAGAGAGAATAGAAAAGGGAATACAGCATTTCTATTTTGGTAGCATTACAGTGTAATGCTTATACTATAAACATCAATAAAACAGCCCATTTTGTATATGCCAAAATCTGATAAGAATCTAAATAGGGGAGACCAAAATAATAAATAAAACACAAGCGTTGTATTTCCCTAATACAGATCCACTGACCGAATGTTGGACCATTTAAAGAGTTATGCCTTGGACACTTTATCTCGTGCCTGAGGAGCGTGGTGCTAGTAACATATGGTATGGTCACGTGTCTCTATATCAGCCCTGTGCGATGACTCTGATTCACTCTTCAAAAATGTTAATTAAATGAAAATGAGACTGGTAATGCTTACAGTATGTTTAATGATTGTGAGGCAGGCAATGTACAGCACAGCAGGAGATAAATGGAAGTTTCATTCTGCAGCAAATGAAACATGCAAGAGTGGAAAGGTGCATTTAACCATCATAATTGGAAGAAAATAAAACCCCATCTATTAATATATATATTTTTCTCTCGTATTTGAATGAGCAATTCACCCTGTGAACAGTAAGTGTTTGGAAAGGTGAATGCTGTCAACGAGAGACTCTTGAATGTGTGCATTGAAACTCAAAAAATCAAGAATGAGCGATTTTTTGTTTCTATTACATGGATTTCTTCCATCATTTCTTCATTGATAAATAATGACCTTCAGCATCCCTTTTGGAAAGAAGGCACTTACTGACTGGGTGTGGCGTTGCGTTGTCTCAGTCATTTGACTAATGGCATCGTTGATTTAATGGCATACCAGAGGCTAATATTATTGCAATCTTCTTTTACTGCCACTACTCACATCACCCCTTAAAAAACTTAGAACTGTAACAAAAGTTTCAACATTATAAAAGGCTAGAATCCCCAGCCATCTTCCTCTTTTTTTTGCTGCTGCTCCCTGCGGATAAGAACAGTTTTCTGTATGTAAAATAGATTTTAGTAGTACACAATTTACCAATCTTCAGAGGGTCGGAAGAGCTGTTTAACAAACATTTGATATTGTAATTGAATATGTTGTAGAATTTTGATGTTTAAGTCGGTGCGTTGACTGTATGACTGGATTAGTTTAACTTTTTCAGAAAAAAGATATATTTATATATTTATTAGTAAATATGAGGTTATTATGATTAGCTTAGGTAGATTTTCTTATCTTTGTGATAATAAAATATTGCTTTGTAAATACCTGGCAAATGGCAAGATCTACCGTTGGGGGCGCGAGAGGCAGGGCCACGTGGAGTGTTGTGTGGCCTTAAGTACTGTGAGCGGCGGCAGTCTACGGTGCACACTCGCTGCTGTGTGCTGTGCTCCGATACCGCAGACTGTGCACGGGGTCTCACGCCTCTTGTAGCAGTGAAGCGTACTCACAGCAGCAGCATTTGCTGTTGTGTGTGTGCTTTAATGCCGCAGGCCAAGCACGGGGCCTCCGGCTGCTTGTAGTAGCTGCTGCATAAAGACGCGGCAGCAGCATTCACCTCAGACAACAGGATTGGGAAAATAGACAAAGGGCTATTTACGTAGGGCAAGCCCACCTCAGGTATCATGTGATGCGCGTGTGATCATTTTAGAAGATTGGGAAAGCAGTAATAGAAATTAAAAGGAATTTAATTTTGGCAGGTGGGGAAAGTTTAAAGGATTGAGTCAGTTGTTTATACATTTAATAACACACAGCTGAGATGGGTTGTCAGTCGATTGTTACTTAGGAAGTGATTTTTGTTGAGGGTCTGATTTTTGGATTCTGGTTTGTGGGGAAATAGTTTTACACAATATTTGGTGCACTTTGATATTTTATAGTTTAGTAGAGCTTACAGTTGAATAATATTTTGCTTGTGATATAGGTGAGTTTTGGGAAATGGCTAAATGTAGTGCACATAATGGAAAGGAGGTGTCTTTAGAGAATAAAATCAACAATATGTTGCAAATGTTTCCTCTGATCTTATTGACAAAATGGAGAAAAAATTAAGGGCGATGTTTTAGACAAGGAGTATGACCTCTGAGGGGGGTAGACTTTGGTCTGCTGGTGAGGATTTGCAAGGAAAAAATGGTGGAAATTTTTGTAGAAAAAGAAAACATATTGGCCCAGATGTACAACCATTTTGCAAGTGCAAAATCGGTCGCAAAACGATTTGCGCATGCAAAAATGGTCGTGCACAATGTATGAAAGGCACTTGCAAATTACAAAATTGTGATGCGGACAAATACCGACTCGCAAAAAATGTGACCAGTGTTTGCGTTCTGAAAATAGCCACTCGCAATTTGCGGGTCACAAATGATAATATAAAGACCATTCGCAAATAGGGCAAGTGTTCAAATTGGCCCATTTTCACATGCAATCCACTAATCAGAACCAGGTGGTAAACAGCCCCAACCTATAAAAACGGGCCCAGAATGCATCTGAAATCTTTCCACAATGGCTGCCCTGTACGTGATAGCAAGGAGGATGCGGATACTGGCTGCTCAGCAGAGGAGGCGGAGACAGGAGAGGATTTTCAGAGTCAGGCTGACATTGTTTGAGAAGACAGAGGAACAGATTTATGACCAATACAGGCTGAGTAGCACTGTCATCCTAGACCTCATAGACACCTTGAAGCCACAATTGGAAAGCAGAACCCTGTGCATCAATGCAATCCCCAAACATGTGCAGGTGTTGTGCTCCCTCCACCTATTGGCCATTGGTAGCTTCCAAGATGTCACTGCAGTGGCCGGAGGTGTGTCGCAGAGTGCGCTTTTGCGTTTCTCACACAATTTCCTAGATGCCATGCTACACCACATCCATCAACACATCTACCTGCCCAGGAATGCTGAGGAACTTGAAAATACAAAACTGCAATTTTATAGAATAGCAAGGTTGCACAGGTCATAGTGTGCATAGATGGGACCCATGTGCCTATATGTCCCCTACCACGCATAGAATACATATTCCATAATAGGAAAAGCACACATACCCTCAACATCCAAGTTGTCTGTGACGCAAACAACATCATCACAGACATTGTTGCCAAATATCCTGGAAGCATCCATGACTCATACATCTTCAGACACAGTGGCATATACCAGAAATTAGAAAGAGGTGACTTTGATGAAGGATACCTACTAGGTACTGAATTTTCATGTCCACAGTGAAATGTATTTGCACTTTAATGTCTGTCTGCATGTTGTCTCACCATCGTAAATCTCCCCCCAGGTGACAGTTCATATGCCCTGTTTCCATGGATCCTCACACGATACCTGTCTCCCAACAACGAACCTGAAAGGTGGTACAACAGAGCACATAGACACACCAGGTCAGTCATTGAGCGCACATTTGGCATTCTAAAATCATGATTCCTTTGTCTTCAAAGAGTGGCGGAGCCTTGCAGTATGCGCCTGAGACAGTCTGCAAAATTGTGGCAACCTGTGCCATACTCCACAACATTGCCTGCAGGCATGGCTTGCCCATGGAGGTGTCTGATTCAGACTCGGGAGATGAAGACCCTGGCCCACCAGCCCAACAGCCAAGCGAGGGAAGCTCAGCAGCAGAGGGGAGAAGGCGCACGGACCACATAGCCAGACATTATTTTTCAAGGTACGTCATAACCATTTACACTCTACACACAACAAATGACCCTACAAAATGTGAACTTAACAATTAGAATTTCCCTTTATTTGAGGGCATGTCAAAAAACAATGTTGGACAACCTGTCTATCTCAATCCGCATAACCAAATTAAAATAGAAATATCATGTGATTACTGCACCACCAAAAATAAGCAAACAGGCACATTTGTGTAAAAAAAATAATTTCTTTCCTCTACGTCCAGCATGTGGGGATCTGGCACATGGAATTGGAGGCTGGCAACTGCTGCTTGGCCGCTGCATAGGTGTTTCTGCAGTAGAGATACTGCTGCGGCAGAACACCTCGCTGTCTGCTGTCCCGGGTGCTCCTCCACTAGCAAACATGTTTGTTTGGATTGCCTCCACTGCAGCTGTTATTTGTTACAGCCCTCGTGCAACGTCACCACTGTAGTGGCCCATTTCAATCTGCAGAGCCAGGGTGTGCTTGGTATGTTGTGTTGCTGCCTGTGCCAGCCTACCAATTGCTCTGGTCATTGAGTCCATTCATTGTGCCCGACTACGCTCCATTCTCCTCTGCTGCTCTCTCTCCTCAGACAACTCTGTGCACAGCTGCCCAATAGCCCCTGAAAGGGCATCAAATGTTCCCTCAATGCCGGCCTGGTTTTCAGCCATCTGTTGTGTTAGGTTTAAAAATCCCTGGCTCAGCTTCAAATTGATCAGCCTAATCTGTTTTGGCGCTGACCCTTCAACATGGCTTGCTCCAGGCCACCAAACACCGCCTGAGTGGCTGCTCCAGTATGGGTGGGAGTGTGCATCCTAGCTTGAAGCCGCCTTCCTGACTGCTCTGTCGGACCCAGAACCTGGATCCTGGTGCCCAGAGTGCGCTGGAATGGTGCTTGCTGCTGTGTTGCTGGTATGTCATGCGCTGGAGCCTGTGATGACTTATATTCAGCACTTGCCTGGACATTTGAACAACTTGACTCAATTGCTGTTCCCTCATACTGAAGGAAGTGGCCCGATTAGGGTCACTGGGTCACTAATGACCACCTCTCAGCCTTCCATACCAAATGAAGAGTCGGTCAGACAGTAAAGAATACAAACCAATAACTGTTTATTCATATACACTCAGAGCGGAGCCTGGTCTGCCCAGTCGCTAAGAGTGCTGCAGAGGGACTGAAATCGACAAGCATAAAGATACATTATGTACGTTTTGCAACTGGGCTGAAACACTCCCATAGTGGAATTTTCCACCTGCCTGGAAAATAACTCGGGGCAAGCCGAAACGAGGAAAGAACTCCTGCAGGAGTACCTGTGCAGTCGTAATGGCTGTATTATCTTTAGTAGGGTAAGCCTCAACCCATTTACTAAATGCACACTCAACGACTAACACATATTTATGATTGATGCATCTCTATAATTCAATATAGTCCATCTGAAGGACCTCAAAAGGAAAAGTGTGTGGTGCGAAATTACCAGGTGGTGTTGGGGTACCCTTCCATGAATTATGCATCATGCAGACCATACAATATTTCACTAAATGCGCAGCTGTCTTAGAGATATTATCATTCTGCCATACAGGAGCTAACAGCTTACAAATGCCTTTTGCACTGATATGTGCCGGATCATGTGCCATAGTAACCACAGGGAGAACATATGCATCTGGCAACATCCATCTCTGTTTCCCTGATTTATCAATCCAACATCCTTCCTCATTCAACTGTGCTGTACTCTCCGGCCATTTCGCAAATTCCTCCATCGTGGCTTCACTTTGTATCTCCTTTACACTTTCAAGGGTATTCTCAAACATGACAACTTCAGGAACCCACCTAGCTGGACCTGTGACAAACATATGCTTCATCTTTGTGCGGGCCGTTTCCTTAGATGTCTGATCTGCAAAAGCATTTCCCCTCCCTATGTCATCAGTAATCTTTCTGTGGGCACTACATTTAATAATAGCCAATTTCTTAGGGAGTGCTAGAGCAGACAAAAGCCTCAATATGAGGTGCCCATGCTGAATCTTGGTACCATGGGAAGTAAGGAGCCCCCTCTCTGCCCAGAGTCGCCCAGAATTATGCGCGACTCCAAAAGCATACTGGCTGTCAGTATAAATATTGACAACCACTCCCTCACTCAATTCGCAAGCTCGAATAAGAGCAACAAGCTCAGCAGCTCGAGCAGGCTGATAGGGGACTTGAGATATCTCTACCACTGTGCATATCGGAGTGACAGCATAAGCTGCCATTGTGGTATCCACTGGTAATTTAAAACAAGAGCCATCGACGTATAGTTCTCCTTGGGGGTCAGATAAGAGAACATCAGTCAGGTCTACCCGTCCCTTCGTCTCTTCTTCCGTCCGATAGATAGTCATGTTTGTCGACTGCATCGTTCTCAGAAGGGAGGGGTAGTAACATGGCTGGATTCAGAGTGGTACATCTTTTAATTGTAATATGCTTAGCAAAGAGGGTCAATTCATAGCCGGTGAGACGAGCACTGGTGAGGTGCTGTGTCTTTGTCTTATTCAAAAGTGTATCCACAGCATGGGGTACCATAACTGTGAGGTCAGTATCAAGCACGAGTCCAGCTGATTGTCTGATTGAAGTGGCCACAGCCGCGCCCGCTCTCAGACAGCTCGGGAGGGCCCTCGCGACGGGATCAAGCACAGCAGAGAAATAAGCACACAGCAGTTGCTTATCCCCAAACGGTTGTGTTAGGACAGAAAGTGCGCAGCCAGCCATCTCGTGGACATAGAGCACAAACGGCTTGCCGTAGTTAGGAGTACCAAGCACTGGAGCCGAACAAAGTGCAGTTTTCAATTGCTCAAAACACTGCTGACATTTGTGCGTACAAGGCAAAGGCTCAAGCACTTCTTTCGTTGTTAATGCAAGCAGAGGTGTGATTAGTAACGAGTAATTAGGTATCCACTGCCGACAGTAGGAAGTGATACCTATTAAAGCGCGCACATCTTTCTGAGTTTGTGGAATGGGCATCTTAACAATAGTATTGATATGCTCAGGGGTCAACCTCCTACCCTCCTTCGGCAGTAGGTGCCCTAAGTAGGTGACCTCCTGTCGACAATACTGACATTTAGAAAGGGAAACCTTATGTCCATGATGGGGCAAATGCAACAATAATTTGACTGTACTATCTTTGCAACCCTGTTCCGTATCAAAAGCAATAAGGAGGTCATCAACATACTGCACTGGTACATTACCTGGAGGAAGCGATAGTGAATCCAACTGACCTTTTAATGCTTGATTATAAATACTAGGAATCTCTGTATAGCCCTGAGGGGCACAACAGAATCTAAAGCTCCTACCAGCTAGTGTGAACCCAAACAAATATCTACTGTCTGGACAAATAGGAATACTAAGGAAAGCATTTTTCAAATCAATAAAAGAAAAGAATTTAGAGGTAGAAGGAATCATCGTCAAAAGTGTAGTAATATCAGGAACCACCGGGAACTGTGGAACTACAATTTTATTAACCTCGCGAAAATCAATCACAACACGATAAACATCATCAGCGTCCTCAGAGGAGCCTGAGGGTGCCCTCTTAAGGATCGGAAGAATAGGACTATTACACATATTGCCAGACGTTTCCTCAACCACTCCCTTTTGTATCAAATCCTGAATAATCTGAAGAAGAGCCGGTTCTCCTGCCAGCGGTATCTTATACTGAGGAATACGAGGCAAAACAACATTTTTCTTAACTTGTATAGACACTGGTGGTATATGCAACAGTCCTACATCTGTGTCATCTGTAGCCCATAGAGTGGGTGGGACATCAGCAAATTCAGCTGGGAGTGGTGCATCCTGAGACAAACACTGTTTAGTACTCATATCCGGACCCATAGTAATATAGACACCCCCAGGAGAGCAATAGATAGTAGCATGCAATTTCTTCAGCAAATCCAAACCCATCAAGTTCTCACCACAGTTCGATGTCAACAAAAATGAAGATTCCACAGTAAAAGGACCAACAGTCAATGCAAGGGGGCGTGAAATGGGGCTTACATCCGGTACACCTGAAAAACCTACCGAACATTATTGTGGCCAGACAGGGCTGGCCCAGGGACCATATGTCGAGAAACAGAACTCTTTAGCGCACCTGTGTCCACCAAAAATTCCTTAGTCAAGCCTTGCAAATCCGCTGTGACATAAGGACCACGCTGATCTACCGGTATCTGAACTGGTCCCTCTCACTGTCCCTGGCTGTCCTAGATATAGGACATACCTGTCACCTCATCCATATCGTAATCATCATGATAATACTGGCCATCACGAGGGTCATCAAAGTAATTATTATCAGAACGACCCTGTGAAACAGTAGCATTCTGAGCTCTCTCTGTCCCTCGACCTCTCCCACCAGAACCTCACCCTCTAGGAACCACAACTTTCTGTAAAAGCACAGGGCACCGGCTACGCCAATGACCTTCTTCCTTACAATACGCACACTGATTTGGTCCTAAGGGTGTAGTTGAGGGCTTCCTGCTGGTACGCGGAAGCTGTTTAAGAGGACCACCTTGTCCCCTATTGTTGCCCCTAAACACTTGCTGCATCAACACCTTCGTTTTTAAATCCTCATGTTTCTTATCTGTTCTATCCTTTTCCTCCTGATCTCTATGTTCATAATACTGGGCCATGTTCAAAATAACAGAGGGGGAAGAGGTGGACCAAGTACTCTCAGACGCCTGTAAACGAGTCATAATTTCAGGAAGAAGATTAGAAACAAATCTGTCAACAAACAATCGAACTCCTCCCTCGATAGACATATCCTGCCCACTATAATCCAAAAACGTATCTTCAAACCGAGTAAAAAAATCAGACACACATTCATCCTTCTTCTGCCGATAAACAGTCAATTTGTCCCAACTTAATATATGTAATAATGCGGCCTGGCAAAGCAAGTATCTCAGCTCGGGGTTTATCACCTGGCTTACTCTCCTGATGCCATCCCTTAATCACATCCCATGTACCACCCAACTCCGCGACATGATCTTGAGTATGAACCTGTCTCCAAACATCAACCGGAACAAGGAGACCAAAAAACATTTCAATATCAGCCAGATGTCATTACAGTAGAAGAGGCAGCCATTGTCAATTCCTTATAATAAGCTGTAGGATTCTTCCTAGGATCAGGCAAATGTGCCTAGAGGGATAAAACCTCACTCCTTTTCCATGGAGTATAAACCCATTGTTCCTGAAAATGAGCAGCCATGGCCGGTCTAGTAACCGTCCCATGCTGATCTGTCAACTCAGGTATTTCTGGGTGATATATAGGATGGACCTCCCGCATCGGAAACTGAGTCGCCTGAGTTGGGCTCCTCTCATGCAATTTACCCCTGTAAGCAATTATAGTGGTAACATTCCCAAATACCTGGTCTGGCTCCAAGTCAGCCATATATATGCGATCTTTAATATCAAATAAAATTTGAGGCGCTTCTGTCCCAATGTGTTTCTGCCAAAGATTAATCAACGTGGCGGACATGTGCTTAAGGGCATGTTGCTGTATAAAGGGTTCAAAATCTCGCATAACTTCCCAAACATCTTCCACACTATAAATCACATTACGAGCCCACCGTGCAGCCTGGTCAGCTATTACTTGTTTCTCTTCATCCCCTACCCCAGATCGCACTAACAGGCCTATTCGCTCCTTAAATGTTGTCCAATCTCTATCCTCAAATCCACGAACCTGCGTCTCGACATTCAAAGATACTGGAGGATGAAAAACAATGGTAGGAGAAACAACAGTAATGTCAGGTACAATCATTGCTGGCGCTTCCACCGGAGGAGGAAGAACAGAAGATACAGGAGTCAAAACAGTAGGTGTGCTAGGAGTCACATTAGTCAAAGATGGCGAAGACAAAGAAGGAGCAGGAGGTGCCGTAGCCAAAGCTGCTGAAACAATCGCCGTAGATACAGGAACAGTCGAAACAGGCTATTGGGGCTGCAAGGGAATGATGGGATATATCCTCTGTGGGGCGTAGGGAGGTGGAGATCGAATATCTAACAACTCCTTTACAAAAGTATCATCTTCCTCTTTAGCTAAATAAGATTTATCTATATGCAGTCGAAATCTCCTATCTTTACATTCAATTCCAGACTCTTGTTTTTCTCTATCATATGCCACAGCTTTTTGCGTTAATGTTTGCATTTTTCCCTTCCATGCATCTCTTTCCATTTTCAACCGTCTACTTCTTTTCTTAAATAATTGCTCCTGTAAAAACCCAATTTTTTGCGCATCAAAAGTGCCCATCAGCGGCCACTGTAACTCGGCATTGTCCCTCATTGTTTCCGGTCCAGGGAGGACCTGGCTTGGCAGTTCGGGCTGGACTGTTCCCATGAGGCACAGGGTCAAGACTGATTTGCATATGGCCAGGTCTAAACTGGGGTGGCACGGTGAGCAAAAGAATGATGGATTTAACCCAGATCTCTTGACGGGGGGTGAATGTTTTGATTTGTTCTGCATTCTGTCCATCAATTGTGTGTCTTTTGCTTCCTCGCCCTAAGTGCGCCGGGTATGCCCAGACGTGGGTCCCGGGCTCACTGTGCCACTGGAATCAAGCTATCCTGGCTGAAGAGGGGTGAAACCCCGAAACCGGTCCTAGGATGCTTGTTTCCGGTCCAGGGAGGACCTGGCTTGGCAGTTCGGGCTGGACTGTTCCCATGAGGCACAGGGTCAAGACTGATTTGCATATGGCCAGGTCTAAACTGGAATGGCACGGTGAGCAAAAGAATGATAGATTTAACCCAGATCTCTTGACTGGGGGTGAATGTTTTGATTTGTTCTGCATTCCGTCCATCAATTGTGTGTCTTTTGCTTCCTTGCCCTAAGTGCGCCGGGTATGCCCAGTCGTGGGTCCCGGGCTCACTGTGCCACTGGAATCAAGCTATCCTGGCTGAAGAGGGGTGAAACCCCGAAACTGGTCCTAGGATGCTTGTTTCCGGTCCAGGGAGGACCTGGCTTGACAGTTCGGGCTGGACTGTTCCCATGAGGCACAGGGTCAAGACTGATTTGCATATGGCCAGGTCTAAACTGGGGTGGCATGGTGAGCAAAAGAATGATAGATTTAACCCAGATCTCTTGACTGGGGGTGAATGTTTTGATTTGTTCTGCATTCCGTCCATCAATTGTGTGTCTTTTGCTTCCTCCCCCTAAGTGCGCCGGGTATGCCCAGACGTGGGTCCCGGGCTCACTGTGCCACTGGAATCAAGCTATCCTGGCTGAAGAGGGGTGAAACCCCGAAACCGGTCCTAGGATGCTTGTTTCCGGTCCAGGGAGGACCTGGCTTGGCAGTTCGGGCTGGACTGTTCCCATGAGGCACAGGGTCAAGACTGATTTGCATATGGCCAGGTCTAAACTGGGGTGGCACGGTGAGCAAAAGAATGATGGATTTAACCCAGATCTCTTGACTGGGGGTGAATGTTTTGATTTGTTCTGCATTCCGTCCATCAATTGTGTGTCTTTTGCTTCCTCGCCCCAAGTGCGCCGGGTATGCCCAGACGTGGGTCCCGGGCTCACTGTGCCACTGGAATCAAGCTATCCTGGCTGAAGAGGGGTGAAACCCCGAAACCGGTCCTAGGATGCTTGTTTCCGGTCCAGGGAGGACCTGGCTTGGCAGTTCGGGCTGGACTGTTCCCATGAGGCACAGGGTCAAGACTGATTTGCATATGGCCAGGTCTAAACTGGGGTGGCACAGTGAGCAAAAGAATGATGGATTTAACCCAGATCTCTTGACTGGGGGTGAATGTTTTGATTTGTTCTGCATTCCGTCCATCAATTGTGTGTCTTTTGCTTCCTCCCTCATATATGTGTGCCATAATGTACTAAACATAATAGGGCCAAGACCATGCTTCACATACATATCAAAAGTAGGGCTGCCTTCAGGAGGCGCTGGTTGAGCCTCTTCCAAACGAGCATCTGCAGAACAACAACGGCAACACAAATACAAAACTTTACTAAGGCCAGGCATTTTAAGAAGAAAACAAGTACGCTATTTTTACCTAACAAAATAATTACAAATACTTTTACCAAAAACGGTCCACAGACCGTACCAAACTCAAACCACAATGATACCATATCCACAAAGAACCAGAACAAACTCACCCGATATCAGTAGCACAAACAAACTAATTCTCCACTGCCGACTCTTCAGACCAAACGGTCAGATCCAAGGGTTTCGGCGTTCAGGACTCCAGTCGGGATGACCGCTGGGTGAGGCACCGCCCGGCAGGACACAAGGGGCAGCTGCGAGCAAATATTACTCTTTGTGCAGCGATCCCTGAACCGTCAGTCTGACCTGACGATGTCCTCGGCCTCCCCCCGTCTGCGGAAAGGTGATGGATCAATCACCCGAAGGAGTCCCTGTTCGGGCGCCAACTGAAGGAAGTGGCCCGATTAGGGTCACCCGGGTCACTAATGACCACCTCTCAGCCTTCCATACCAAATGAAGAGTCGGTCAGACAGTAGAGAATACAAACCAATAACTGTTTATTCATATACACTCAGAGCGGAGCCTGGTCTGCCCAGTCGCTAAGAGTGCTGCAGAGGGACTGAAATCGGCAAGCATAAAGATACATTATGTACATTTCGCAACTGGGCTAAAACATGCCCATAGTGGAATTTTCCTGGCAGGTGCAGCTAAGCAATGGAATACAAAGAACAAAACAGTCTCAAAGCTCATATCTTACACAAAGTTGCAAAGTCCAAGGTTGTTCCAGTCCTGCCCGTCACCAGACAAGAGGGAGAGGGCCTCTATCTAGTGAGAAAGGTATGCGCTTATAGGAATAGTGTACTCAATACGGGAACAGATCTACATGGCAAAAACGAAACTCAGACTGAAGCATTTCTCAGAATTAAACTAGATAGGTTTCGAACAGCCTAAAATGGTGCCTGCAAAGAAAATGGCACAGCGAATGCTAACTTACACAGAGCAATATGTAAACATGAACATTTCTAATTTAACAATCCTGCCCTTCCTACATCTGGACCTGCTCCTGCTGTGCGTCACTATCATCTGCCCTTGGCTCTCCTGCCAGAGGTGTATCTATGTTACAAAAGGGGAAATAAAGAAACAAATTCTGAGTCACTATCTCAGTGGTGGTACTATGTTCTTCAGCTCACGTCAGTCCGTAACTGCACTGTTTATGTCATGTACTACATTTCCCATAATGCACCAACTGTGACTTTTGGATCATGTAGATGGAGCATGTAGATGCAGTTGGTTCTGGGTGTGTGGCATGCATGTGGGGAGCAGGCTTTTGGTTGGCAGACTAATATGGCACACATTTCACACTTACCAGGGGGCAGTGGAGGTTGAGATGTGTCAAGGGTCCCAAATCCCACTACTGCCTCTTTCCATGGTACTCTCCACCATTGCCTCTGCAGCTGAAGGTTCCGAAATATTGGGTGGGTCTCCTCCTGTTCCTTGTACTTCACGCAGCCGTGCTGCCACGCTCTCTTTGGCCCTGTAGCGCAGGTCATACCACCTTTTCTTTAGGTTGTCCAGGGACAGGTCAGCCACACCCAGGGCATTTATGCGCAGCTGCATCTCTCTCCAGATTTTCCGTTTCTCAGACGCTGGGACAGTATGTGATGACCTCCCAAACCGCTGCTCGTGGTTGTTGCAGCATTCTTCATTTAGTATGTCCAGTTCCTTATCTGAGAATTTGAGTTTGTGCAGCCGCTCCTTGCCTGCCTTCTCACTGGACTTGCAGGACATCTTGTTTTTCTTTGGTTAGCTGGCTTGCAGTGTTGGACTGTGCTGCTGCACCTTACCATGTGCTGTCAATTTGGTTCAGGATTCTCCAGGAACATCACTTCCTATTTTTGGGTGCTTCTGCTCTCCCAGGAAGTGTTTTTGCTTTTTTTTTAATCACGGTCGCTATTTGCGCATGCAAAATACCCTTTTCTGCTGCGTACACTATTTGCGCACGCTAAATTGGCTGTACTACCGAAACGCTATGCGTGCGCATAGCGAGTCACAATTTGCCTCCTCGCTAAATTGCGATTCGAGTCATTTGCGACTCGCAAATTGGGGACCAGTTGGATACTTCATTAATTTTAGTAACTTGCAATTTGCGACTCGCTTTTTGGCGCAGATTGCGAGTCGCAAATTTATGCGGTCATACATCGGGGTCATTGACTCAAACCTGACACAAGCAAAGAGAAAGAAATCTATGGAGGCAAAAACTGGGGCTTGTGAGAGGACAAAACATGGTGGTGTCGAGGACTCTCATGGGGGCCAACAGAAGGATCAAGACAAAGTTAAGAAAAAATTGAGTAGTGTATGTAAACATTCTGTGGTTCTCTATGATGAATCTTTGGATAGCACAAACGTGGAATTGAGCTGTTCTTCTGAATTTGATTCAGATGATGAGAACAGATATATGATACAGAATTTGGAGCAATTAGAGAGTATGCAAATCGGAGAAGCTAGAGCTTTATCGGACTGTTTAGGAGGTTTTATGTTTGATCCCCTGTTATTGAACATCCGCTTTCACCAGAGTGTTCCCCGGCGGACCATATTGCTGAGTATGTGCAAACATGGCTGAGGAAACAAATTCCTGAAAATGTAAGGTTACGCCTGAGATCGGAATGTCGGAGGCCAAACTTAGAAAATCAGGTGATGATGGTGCCTGGTTTGGTTGCTAAGACTCTGGCATTTTTTGGAAAAGGGCGACAAGATCTCAGAAAGGAATTAGATAAAGGCCTGAGAATGTGTCAGGATAGACTGCTTGACCTCATGGGACCACCGACAAAGATCTTTGATATGGTTGAGGAAGCTAACGTTGGTAAAATAGCTTAAGAGAATGGATTGAGAGGGCAGTTTGTCTATTAGGGAATGCAAATATGGCTAACTCTTGTGAGTGCAGGAAAAGTATTTTAATTAAACTAAACTGGAAATTGGTGGAATTATAATAATAATAATAATATAATCCGGTATTTGTAAAGCGCGAACTACTCACCCTTACGGGTCTCAAGGCGCTGGGGGCCGTCGTGGAAATTAAGTGAGCTATTGCCCAGAGTCACATGGTGCTGAGCTGATCTGCCACCGGAGCCGGGGATCGAACCGTGAGCCCTGTGCTCCGAAGTCAGCTGCCCTGGCCGCTGCACCACACCTCTCCACTAAGCCAATAAGGAAGCAGGGCAAGCTGCAAATGGATTGCTATTTGGAGATGATTTTATAAAGGAAATATTGAAATGTGTAGGGGCATTTAGTTCCCTGCAAAAATCTCAACGAGAGATCAGGAAAGTCTTTGACAGACGTGTGTTTGGTTGGGCCGGGTGAACAAGCGGCCCATTCCCTGGCTGTGGTCAGAGCATCACAAGAACTTTGCTTTCACAAGGTTGTAGACCCAATCAATATCAATCTCATGACAAGCAGGATTTTACCCCCAGAAACAAAGAACAAGAGGGAGAGGAAATTGTGGAGAACTTCATTCCCAGTAATCAAGTAAGAATAAACCCTTTAGTTATCCCATTAAAATTGAGTGTCAGGCTTGCTCAATTTTTCAGCAACTGGACTTGGGTAACAGGGGATCCTTGGGTACCAGAAATGGCACAAGGTTATCACATAGACTTTATAAAAGAATCAGTACAGTTCCATCTCCCAGGAATTATAAGGTTCAGTTCAGAGCTATCAGAACTGGTGGTCAAGGAGGTTCAGGAATTTGTGGCGAGCGAAGCAATTGTGGAAGTAAGAGAAGAGTTAAAAGGATTTGTCAGCAATATATTTCTGTTAGTGAAAAGGGACAAGGGTATAAGATCAGTGATAAATCTGAGAAACCTGAATGATTGGATGGAGTGCCACCATTTCAAAATGGAAGGCATGCACTTATTGAGAGACATATTGCAGACAGGGGATTGGTTGACCCAGTTGGATTTGAAAGATGCCTATTTGACAATACCAATATGGGAACGCAATCAGAGAGTTTTACAGCTCAGGTGGGGTGAAAGAATGTGGAAGTTTGTTTGCCCTGTCACTCGGTCTCTCTTTTTTCCCCGTGGTTTTTCACAAACGTTTCTAAGGGAATAATGGAGTAAAATAATTTATCTGGACGACATACTGTTTATAGATCAGGAAAGGTTAAAGATAGTGGAATACACAAATATGGCGATGTCCTTGCTGGAGGAGCTGGGGTTTGTTGTGACAAGACAAAATTTGTGTCTGGTTCCAAGTCAGGAGACTCAAGGGCAGATTTACAAGAAACTAACGCAGCGCAGTGCCGCAAGTAATTTTGCTGCACCGCGATGCGTTACTTTCGAAGCACAGAGATGCAACATATTTACAACAATATGTCAGATCTCTGTGCTTCCCCCTGCGCTGGCTCACAAACTGCTGCCCTGCGTGGGCGCAGGCACCCTTGCACCATGGTGCAAGGATGCCTGCACTGCATCATGGGGAAATTGTCTTTGTGCACCTTCCTGCACAAAAACAACCAATTGAGGTGATTTCTTCTTCCAATGTGTGCTGTAGAATGCAGTATGCATTGAAAGAGGAAAAAAAGGAGGAGAAATGAAAACATTTCTCCTCGTTGCACCTCGCTACGCCACCCCTAGGGAGGCGTAGCATTCTGACGCATTTCCAGATTTACGATTCCTCGTAAATCTGGAAATGCATCAGTGGTCATGGGTGTTGCGTGGGAACACCCACAGCAACACCCATGTCACGCCCCTAACACGCAAAGTGTTGCGCGAAAAGGGGTGATATTTAGAAGCACAGGTAAAGTCACACAGGGTGGCTTTACGTGTGCTTGTAAATATCACTCAGCAGGTTGCGCCGCCGGTGCGTCACGCAAAGTGACGCACCGGCGGTGCATGGGGCTTGTAAATCTGCCCCTCAGTTTTTAGGATTTATGGTAGACACAGTAGAAGGACAATTGAGATTACCAAGGGAAAAGTTGAAAAGAATAAGGAAGGAAATACAGAAGGTGTTGTGTTGAGAAAGAATTTCTTTGAAAATGTTGGCAAGAGTGGTAGGTATGCTATCTTCAACAATTCAGGCTATTTTCCCAGGTCCTTTGAATTATTGAGTGCTTCAAAGATTAAAAGCAAAACAGTTAAGAGATCAATCAATCAATCAGGGGAATTATAAGCGCGCTACTCACCCGTGAGGGTCTCAAGGAGCTGGGGGGGGGGGCGGAGTAAGCAGCTCCGTTCAGTCGAAGAGCCAGGTCTTGAGCGTCTGCCTGAAGATGTTCAGGGAGGGGGCGCATATGATGTCGATCGGGAGCTCGTTCCAGGTCTTGGCCGCGATGTAGGAGAAGGTTCTCCCACCTGTTCTGGCTCTGCGGATGCGCAAGGTTTCGGCGAGGGCAAGGTCGGCGGATCGGAGGTTTCTCTTGGGTACGTGGAAGGAGATTCTCTCGTTGAGGTATTGGGGTCCGGTGTTGTGGAGGCATTTTTAGGTGTGGGTGAGTATCTTGAAAGTGACTCTCTTCTCAACGGGGAGCCAGTGGAGGTTCCGTAGGTGTTGGGTGGTGTGTTCGTGTTGATGAATGCCGAGGACAAGTCTGGCTGTGGTGTTCTGTATGGTCTGGAGCTTGCGGAGCAGAGACCTGTTGATCCCGGCGTAGAGGGCGTTACCGTAGTCCAGTCTGCTGGTTATGAGTGCGTGGGTGATGGCCTTCCTTGATTCGGGGGGGATGCACTTGAAGGTCTTTCGGAGGATTCGGAGGGTGTGGAAGCAGCTGGAGGTGATGGCGTTGACCTGTCGGGTCATGGAGAGGGAGGAGTCGAGTACAATGCTGAGGTTTCGGCATGGTTTGTGGGGCTGGAGGGGCTGCCGAGGGCGGTGGGCCACCAGGTGTTGTCCCATGCCGAGGGGGGGGGAGGTCCGAGGACTTCTGTCTTCTCCGAGTTGAGCTTCAGGCAGTTTCTGCTCATCCAGGATGCGATGTCCTTCATTCCTTCCTGGAAGTTGAGTCTGGTGGTGATTGGGTCCTTGGTGAGGGAGAGGATGAGCTGGGTGTCGTCGGCGTAGGATACTATGCTGAGTCCGTGTTGTCTGATGATGGCGATGAGGGGGGCCATGTAGATGTTGAAGAGCGTGGGGCTGAGCGATGATCCTTGGGGCACTCCGCAGTTGATTTCTGTGGGTTCGGAGAGGAAAGGTGGCAGTCTGATTCTTTGGGTTCTGCCGGTGAGGAACGAGCGTATTCAGTCGAGGGCGGTTCCTTGTATGCCGGCGTCGTGGAGCCTGGCAGTGAGTGTGTGGTGGGAGACGGTGTTGAACGCTGCAGAGAGGTTGAGTAGGATCAGGGCTGCAGTGTGTTCTTGG
Source organism: Calotriton arnoldi (assembly GCA_963921515.1). Lineage (NCBI taxonomy): Eukaryota > Metazoa > Chordata > Amphibia > Caudata > Salamandridae > Calotriton > Calotriton arnoldi. The sequence goes on from CAWUFW010004422.1 coordinate 837,946, forward strand.
TCGAGGAGGGTGTGGATGTCGTCTGTGGCGGCGAGTAGAGCAGTCTCAGTGCTGTGGTTGCTGCGGAATCCGGATTGGGAGGGGTCGAGGATGGAGTTTTCTTCAATGAATTTGATTAGTTGTGCATTGACGGTCTTCTCAGTGACTTTGGCCGCGAAGGGGAGGAGGGAGATGGGTAGGTAGTTCTTGAGGTCGGTGGGGTCTGCTGAGGGCTTCTTGATCAGGGGTCTGACTTCTGCGCGTTTCCAGTCGTCTGGAAAGATGCCGGTCTTGAAGGTGGCGTTGATGGTGCATAATAGTTCGGGAGCGATGGCAGATCTGTGGAAAATGTGCGGGGGGCAGGGGTCCGTGGGGGCTCCTGAGTGGATGCCTTTCATGGTCGAAGTAGTGTCTTCCGTGGTGACTGGGGTCCAGGAGGAGATGGTGGGCTGGATGGCATTGCTGGAGAAGGAAGTGGTTTCGGAGTTGGGTGTCTGGTCTTTAAAGTTGTCATAGAGTCCCTTGATTTTTAGATGGAAGTAGGATCCAAGCTTGTTGCAGAGGTCCTGGGAAGGGGTGATGTCCGTGGTTTCGCTGGGGGGCTTGGTGAATTCTTGGATGGCGCTGAAGAGTTGCTTGGAGTTGCAGGCGTTGGCAAGGATCTTGTTTTGAATGAAGGTCCTTTTGGTGGCTTTGATGGATTGAAGTACACAGAAGCGATTGTGCTTACAGCAAAAGCGAAGGAAGAACTTGGTTGGTAGTTAAGGATTACTGAGGAGTGGAAAGGAGAAGCTATTTTTGGGGAGAATCCAGAAATATTCATAGAATCCCAAGCAAGTTTAGCAGGTTGGGGAGCACGATGTGATTCAGTTTCGACAGGAAAAATATAGTTGGTGGAGGAGAGCAGGTTACACATTAACTTTTTGAAACTATTGGCAGGGTCCTTTGCAGGCAAAGTGGTCAGTACTTTTGAAGATGGACAATATCTCAGCAGTGAGATATGTGACTACATTAGGGCTCTGAGGTCAAAGGATCTGGCGGACCTGGCGAAGGTATTCTGGGAGCATTGTTTGAGAAAGAATATTTTGATGCAAACAGAGCACCTACCGATTTTGAGTAATATGGAAGCAGATTGGTTTTAAGGAATTACAGGGGTTCAAGCGATAGGAGTTTTGGGGTCCATGTCATGTGGATCTGGTTGCAAAGAGGTTTAATGCCCAGATAAGGATGATTTTCAGCTGGCGTCCAGACTCGGAGTAAGCAGGAATAAATGCATTCTGACAGAATTAGTGAGTCCTCAAACCATATGCATTTCCTGCCTTTCCAATGATTACTCGAGTAAATTTGATGGTGCACAAGTGGAAGGCAACTGTGGTATTAATAACACCTCTTTGGAAATCTCAGGTTTGATATACAATGCTTCTAGAAATGTTGGTGGATTTTCTGATTCTGTTGCCAATATTTCAGGAAATTCTAGTAGATCCAACAGAAGAGAGACATGATATGGTAATGGCAAAGCATCTGAGGCTGTTGGTATGGAGAATTTCAGGCATGTCCGGAAGGTGCCAGGGCTTTCACAAGAAGATACTTATCTCATTAAGGAGTCCTGGGCACCAGGAACTAGAAAAATGTATAGATTGGCATGGCAGAAATGGTTTTGCTGGTGTATGGAGACTGATTTTAATCCCATTTCGTTGGATGTCATAGAAGTAGTGAATTATTTATCTGAAATGTTTGAGAATGGATTATCTTATAGGACAATTAATGTACATAGATCAGCAATTGCCGCAGGCCATGTTTTTATTAATGGCATTACGGTAGGTCAGGATGTTTCGGTGAAAAGACTAATGAGGGGTATAAGGATTTCAAAACCATCCATTTCTAGGTAAAATTTTATTGTGGATGTCTCTAAAGTACTGAATTATTTGGAGGGATTAGGTGCAAATGAAGTTCTAGGTTTGAAGGTGTTATTTCAGACGTTAACAATTTTATTATGTCCAGTTGTAGTGTAGCTCCTATTTCCCTAATAGGCTCTGCGCATTGGAATAATATACCCTATAGGTTTGACATAGGACTAAGGTCAGTATGTCCCTATCGAGTATATTAAACTTAATTACTTGTGCCAGCTAGCTCAGAGGCCACTAGAAACTCCTTGATAAACAAGAAGGGAGTAGTTTCTGGCAGCCGCAAAACATGACAACTTTGTTTCCCTTTTAGAATCAGAATGTGTCCCAGAGTCGTGGAAACAATAGATAACCCTTTCACTCAGCTCAATCGTGCATGCTTAGTTTTCCTCAAAGTTACACAGAAAGAATAGACGGGCGTTTCAATAAAAGGTTTATTGAACAGTCTTGTTTCTCGTGTAAGTAATATGTGCTGTTACAATCACAAGACAGTATGCAAGATAAATAATGTACAGCGTAAGCAGTAGAAATAAATAATACTGCGCTAGCATGATCTTTAGTAGATATTCATTTACATAAATAACAGAGACTAAAAATGTGAGTACTCATACGATGCGTTTCTAAGCTAGTTCTACCCCAATGTACCTAACCTGTCCTAGGTGTAGGGAGAGGTATTAAGTAGGTGAAGTATTCCTTACTATGGTATACTAAGAGTATGTTAAGTCTAGTATGCCTAGTATGCCAAGAGTCCCTCTAGGTTTCTAGTCAGCTCCATACCTTAAGAATGAGAGAGGTGGGAATCTCTTGCCAGACTCGAACTCCAACACCCCGCAAGGGAAGTCAGATCACTGGAAGCTGGACTCTCTGCGTGCAGGGATATCAGCGTCTTCTAAGTGCGTCAGGCCGGGAAACGGGCTCCTCTGAAGTCGAGGTCTCCTCTAGTTTACAAGGGCTAGGGAAGGTATACTTATACCTGAGAAGTACCTCAGAATGTTAGCATTGACGTGAATCGGACAGCGGAAGACGTCATGAATGAACCCCTAAGGTATAACGGTTCATGCATAATAGATGAGTCCTTGAAGAAATCAATAGTCCTGTGCTAGGGAAACTCCCGAAGCCTAAGGGTCTGTTCTTCAAGAACTCGTTGTGACGTTAGGGTGGACGGATGTCGGAGACCATGCCTGTATTTGGAGTGCACGGTTTAATGCCTAAATAAGGACTGGGATTTTATGCCTATATAAGGGCAGGACGAATTGTGCCTATATAAGGACATGATACAGGAAAGCCCGTGTATGGACACCCTAAGAGGAATACAACACCCACTCCACTTTCGTGTGTACGATAATAATAAAATGCTAAACATTTAAAATGCTAAACATTAAATGGAGTACCGCATATTGCTAAAAATATTCCTTAAAAGCATTAAAAAGCATATAAAAAGCCTATTAAAATGCAAAAGGTACTGTATATTTTAAGCATTGCTTTTCTCAGTTCAGGCATATATTTGGAAATAAAATGCAGTTTGAATGAAATAAGCAGTAATATTTACATGTGACAGAGAATGATTGATAAGTTGTTCAAAAAATCAAAGTCATTTCATGTCATGAAAATTAATGAACTTTTTTAGACAAATAAGATGACAAAGTGTCTGAGGAAGTACCGCGAAGTCTGTACTATAAGACTAGTTCTACTTCAAGCAGATTGAATTGCCATTTAGTTCGAAAAATGAAAAAAAGTTCAATTTGGGAAGAATTCCAAGTTTTTGAAATATGAAGGCCAAATTGTTACTGCATCTCTGGAACACTGTGGGCCGAATCAGAGTCAGTGTACGGGTCTGGTGTAAACATGAGATCATCTATTTCTGTAGACAAAATATCGTCCACTGAAGTTGGTGACATTCGGAACACCTCGTGTAGTAGATTAATTGCACAGAGATGTGAAGCATCGCTTTCAGCATAGGATGCCGCAGCAATGTTCGCGTCCGTTGTTACCTGTGTGCCTTTAGATCTTTCTCGTACCTCAGCAGCAGCCAGAAGCGTCTGTGAGATCTCAATGAATGCTGTCATCAGGATTGGTAGCCTCTGGGGACAACACAGAGCATGGGCCGTTATCGGGTCCAGCAGAGTATCGATATCCGTTGGCGTAGCTGATGGAAATGTTAGACAGGTGTCCAACACGCATTCTTCACCGCATAGCAGGCATCGTAGAACAGGTAAGATGCAATCTTGCCAGATTGGTCTGAATGACAGGAACCACGTGGTATTAAGTTCCCGTAGACGAGTCATGCCCAAAAGCTGTACTATTCGCTCACGGCACTTTCGTTCAAGGAGAGCTTTCTCCACTTCGCTCGGAGTGATGTCTGCGAATAGGCTGGCCATAGCGTAATAGCAGGAAGAGAAATAGAATTCCGGCAACAAGTGCTAGAATTAATGGTATGCCACCAAACACCGAATGTGCAAAGTTCGGGATGATTCCGAGTATTGCCTGAAAAGGTGCTAACAGACCGGAACAGATGCTCTTAAATACATGTACAATTCCGCTTGTATCAGACATGTTAAAGATATGTCCTATCATTTCCACGAAATGTATAGGGCAATTTGTGCGTATTAAAGTCTGTATCTCAGCCGAAGTCCTTGCTACTTGTAGATCATAGGTTTCTTTGGCCGAGGTCAAAGGCACTGTTTGCTGTAAAAGCATGGCTTTCATTCTGCTCAAAGTATCAAATCTTATAAAAGAGACGTTCAGCGAAGGCCACAAAGGCGACTCCCTGACTGTGTCTATTGGGGCAAACAATACTTGCATACAGCAAGTGACCCTGGAGTTGACCGTTACTAGATATGGGATGCCTGGCACCATGCCGCAGCAACTCTGATCATTCAACATGAGGTAACTCCCATTCGAAAGTTGTCCAAACGTTGGATTAATCACAGCAGCTGGTGTACCCTGCTGGTGGCAAGACAAATTTGCCACAGAACCATTACAAGCCCCGTGTAAAGAAATGTCCTGACATATAAGTGAACCGCTCAGTGCACTTTTACAGTGTGTACCGCTCAAAAACACTTCACGATCCCCACTCCAACATCTATATGTATACAGTAAATCCCAAGATGTCTTAATGTATTCCTTACCCAACCTTTCATATTTGCCTGCTTGCATTTGTTTGAGGCAATACTGAAACTGAAAAGTAGTCACAATTAATGTGATTTTGCCATGAATGAGCCATTCTGTAGCTGGTTTTTCTGCCACTGTGAATGGTAACTTTTCCAGTTTTTCAATGCTCAGCACTGTATACTTTGCTCCTCTTTGTGCCAGTTCGATCTGTTTATCAGTTAGATTGTATTCTGCAAACAGAGCCGGCGTGTTGATGAAACGCCAAGGCACATAGCCCGCACGCAAAGATTGCAGCGTCCAGCTTAATAACACAATAGAACGTAATTGAGATTGGCCTTGCTGTAACATCGCCAAATCTTGTTCTAGTATGTCGATAGCAGAGGATACAACGCTGTCCAATGAATATATTCTGGAGGACAAAGTTGTTAACCCATTGTCGACCACAGAGAGTGTTTTTTCTAAATTAATACGATCAAGTTCACGTATTCGTTCTGCGGCCTCCATCTGTGATACTTTCCATGCTTCATTGTAGGCAGCATAAATGCCGGCATATATGAAACGTTTTTGACGCGGTTTTCTTGGTCCAAGCAAGAATTCCCTAAGGTCTGCGTCTTCTGTAAGTAAGGATAAGTGTTGTTTCACATCCTGTAGTGTAGATTTCTGCAGTCAATCGAGGCATAATTTTCCTACACTGTATGTTGTTACTACCCCCGGATGCTGTCTTTGGCCGTATCTTGGGTCTGGCCTATGAATAGTAAATCCCTGAGTATTATTCAGGAATCTTTCCTGACAGTTGTTCGTGTCTGTGGGCCAGATCAACCATTTTCTCCAATCAGGATTAGATCTGTTGAGTTGTAGTATTTGGTCAACTGTAACCGCTGCTTGTGTTTTGTTATCACTTGCAGGTGTTGGTACAGAAGGTGTTCTCATCTCTTTGATCTTGGCTAGTCCAAGACAAGATGTTTGTTGGACAGTTTAATTCAAAAACATTATTTGTTCAGGGATGATACAGGCTCTAAATAAACCTTCTATCCCCTGCACTTGCCAATCTTTAGTACCCCAGACAGTTTTTGTGTCTATTGTGTCTTTCCATAAGTCGAAACCCTGTCTAGACAGTTGGGCAATAAATGTTGCAGAGTAAATCTGTTTCGTATTTGTTAACATAATTTTCAGTCCTGTTTTGTTTACATTTTTATAGTAAAATGTTTCTGGATCAGATGTATTGTAACCTGAAAAATATGGAAACTTGTTAGCAAATGTTTTTGAACTACCTTTTGGTGGTGTAGGACAATGCTCCCATTGGTTAAACATAAACACATTTCTAGGGTATGCAGATTTATGCAAATAATGATGACCATAGGGGTTATAGCAATACAGCTGTTCATAGTCTGATGAACCCTCTAAATATTCATTTTTAGAAAATGCAGCAGAGTTTTCTAGGTCAAACATTATGTTGTTTACAGTCTCAAAGTCCCAATCATCAGAATAGGTACTGGATGAAATTAGATCACTTAGTGAAATTTTAAACAAGTGTGGAATGTTCAATTGTTCCGTCGGGCCAAAGATATCAAATTCTGTTTTGTCCCACACTATACCATCCTGTATAGGAACGGCTGTGATGTTCACTGTTGACAAGTCTCTTGCTTCACGATGGGAAGATTTATGAGGTTTCAAAAGTAAGTTCACATCTTTTCCTTCAGTGTTCACATGGATATATCTGCCATTTAGAAGCACGCTCATAGTCATAACCAAAGCTAGCCAAAGCAGGAAAACAAAAATTCCAGAAATAATCCAGAGTTCAATCCATGGGGAAACCAGATAAGTCTTTTTCAGAAAGTGAAGAAAGTCTTGTACTTGCTGCTTGAATTTTAATGATGCTGGTGTCGTTTCAGGTTCACTCGGATCTTCTGAGAACGTATCAAAGTTAATGAGATAGCCAGAAGCAGTTCTGTCAATTGTTGGAATTGCATCAGGATTTGTAGAAATCGCTGGAACCAGTTGATCACTTGCTACATTGGTGTAGACAGGTGTATTTGGACGAACTGTTACTTGATTTTCAAGAGGGATGAGTTCCATTGCATTGTTGCTTAGTCCTTCATCTGTTACTGCTGAAGTCCCAATTGTTATTAGTCTTTCAGTCTGAACCTCTTGGATAGTAGCGAGAGGAGTGTGTCTGCTACTAGGTCGGAGTCCACGAGGCCTACTACTTAGTATTGGCCACATACTGTGGTTTGATGAGGTCGATGGACACAAATCTTTTCTCCTTTCTTCCAGCAAGGGGCGGCAGAAGTACTGTTCATGTTCCTTGAACTGCTAGGACAGGTACTGGTTGTCTGTAAGAAGGTCCAAATTCCTTCTTGTCCGCAATCTTTTCTCTGACTAGATCCCCAACTTTTGGAATCCAGACAGGCCTTGCTGGGACCGCCGGTTTTTCCCCAGTGGTGGTTGGCTGCAGGAATACGTTGCTTTGTTTCGATCTTAGTTCATTGAGTTCCTGTAAAACAGCCAAACGATCTTTGATATCAAAGGGTTTATTTTCCACCACTGTGCCTACGTGATCGAGGTCTGGTACCCACATTCTTGTCCCAAATAGGACCTCATATGGAGTGACCCCCCCCTAGAGAACTTCTTGGCAGGTTATTTAATGAGCGTTGGACCCCATAAAGATGTTTGACCCACCCATCACCCGAACCTAATACCCTAGCTGTTATAGACTGCTTTATGTCCCGGTTTTTCCTTTCCACAACCGAATTTCCCTCAGGATGGAATGGAGAGGAGTACCGCAATGCAACGCCCAGACTGGCCATGGCTTCTTTGTAAGCCCGAGAGCTAAACGTAGGGCCCTGGTCAGAATGTAGCGTGCCTATTGCGTATGTGCCGATAAAGACTCGCAAATCTTTTATAAAGGTTCGAGCGTCAGCCGAGCGCTGAGGCCATATCCATAGGAACCTAGAGCATGAATCCACTGCAACCATGATATATTTATAGTTACCGTCCCTTTGCAAGGGACCGCAGTGGTCCAGGTAAACACAAGCTAATTGTTTGTCTGACATTAACAGCGGTGTCTGCGCAGGGTGTTTCACTGTGGTGACTTTCATCTGTTGGCATATATCACATTCTAAAACATAGTTCTTTGTTTGTTTCCGAATGCCAGGCCACCAATATCTTTGCTTGAGTAAAGATACTGTTGCAGAAACACCTGCATGGGCAGAAGCTATCCCCTTGTGTGCTCCTAGGATTAGTCCTAATCTACGTTCCTTGTTTGGAATTACCCTATCCCCCACTCCAGGGTTCGAGCAAAAGGAACGTTCGCATCAATTACATAAGAGTACTTTAGTGGAAACTTTTTTGGTAACGCTGCACCACTGCCTTTGCTTGTAGCATTGACAGCCAACATTATCTCACTGTCTATTTTCGTTTTAGAACGAGTGATCGCACCTACGGAAGCCATCTGACCAGCCCCCTTTGCGGCTTCATCAGCCAATGAATTCCCTGCAACGTGAACGCCATCACGTTGATGACTCAGTGTGTGGATCACGTGAGTCTTTGGTAGTTCATTTTTCAACTGAACTACTTGTTCCCAAAGCGTTTTGTGCTTTATTGTGCCACCTTTCTCATCTTTGAAACCATTTTCAAGCCAGTTTTGTATATATTCATTATACGACTGAACACAGTAAAGGAATCGCACACTATCAGTGTGGGGAATTCTCGATCTGTACTTTCAAGTGCCAGTTTGAATGCTTGTAGTTCAGCTCGCTGAGCTGTACAATCTCCTAGAGATTGAGTTTTTGTGACCATAGGTCTGAAGATGCCATCTCGCATGCGAACTTTAACGATTGCACACGCTGCACTGTAAGCTTGCTTACTCCCTGTTGCGGGCGGTGCGGATCCGTCAGTGTAAATTATGAATTCGTACTGATCGAGAGGCAAAATTTCAGTGGGAAGAGGACATTCTTGTTCATATTGCAGGAATGCTTGTGTTTTTAAATCAGGATCAAAAACATATTCAACATCTGTTGTAGCAAGAGAATTAACCCACTCTATCCATCTTGGATGTAATGCTTTAGCATTTGGAATGCTTGCTTTTGTGACCGCTTCTAAAGCTGGTACTGGGGTTACGACAATAATGCGTTTCCCTTGGGCTAGGGCTCTTTCTTTGCTACAGCGGTTTGAACTGCTGTCAGAATTTTTTCTGTTGAAGTGAAGCGCATTTCCGCTTGTGTATACAAGTGAGATTTGTATGCGATTGGTATTTTTTCACCCTCGTTAAATGTTAAGTAGGTGAATCCGCATTGACCCAAAATTATTCGGATCACCATGTTGCGTTGACTTACGCGTGTTTGTAAGTGATTTGTTGCTAACATGTTAGCCTGGAGTGAACGCAAGATTTCTGTGTGTTCCTGTGTCCAATTTCTGATTGAAAAATCAGGTTTGATTAATGCGTAGAGAGGTTTAACCCTTTCTGCGTAATTTAGAATGTATGTTCTTCCAAAATTGAGGAATCCCAGGATGGATTGTAAGTTTTTTAGCGTTTTAGGAGGTTGGAGCAGCACACATTTCTCTAGAAAGTTAGCTGCCAAGCTCTTGCCTTCACTTGAAAGCTCATATCTTAGAAATAGGACATTGAAATGGGCAATTCTGGACTTTTTAAAGTTGAATTTGTAGCCCTCAGAGGCGAAGCCCAGTATAATGGTGCTCACCCTGTTCAAGTGTTTGTCCAGGTCATCGTCCGTCAGATATATGTCATCGACATAGGACAATGCCTCGTTGTCATAAATTTGTAGTAACTCCATTACCCTCGCTGAGAATAACCCTGGGCTGTTCTTGAACCCTTGTGGGAGTCGACAAAATTGACGCTGGGTCCCCATTATGGAGAAAGCTGTTAAGTACCTGCTTTCAGGTGCTATGTTTTGACAAAAGAAACCATTTGAGATATCTAATGTGGTTTTATATTTTTTACGCACAATGTTATTCATTAATGCTGTGCTATGTGCATTTTGCACTGCAAATGTTTTAGAACAAGTGTTTAAGTGTCTGTAGTCCAAAACTAGACGATATGAATTGTCTGGTTTGGAGACAGGAAACAAAGGATTGTTCATTGAGGAGGTGCATGTTTCAATCACCCCTTGGTATTCAAGTTGATCTAAGATCTCCCTGACCTGTTTTTTAGCTTCTTGCTTTATTGGGTACTGCCTCTGTGCAGTTGGTTCATGTTTCAGATGTATTTTATGGTGAGGTGAGTCCTCATCCCATCCTACATGTTTTTATATAATGCTGGGGCCTGGGCTACTGCCCATTTCCTGGCATATGTATATTTTAGGTGAATTGGAATATGGTTGGAGAAGGCAGGCATAATAATGTCCTCGCCATGTGGGCACTCCCTGACAAATTGTGGTGGCCAGTCTTTTTCTGCTAGAAGTATGTCATAGCCCCTTGATAGTCTTTCCCAATAAAGTGCTTTCACCTGTCTAGGTATGTCTCCCTCCATCCGGAGTGTTATTTCATATAACTTTTGTGGAGTACTAACCCTGGTGTCCACAGTCTCAACTGTAACGTACTCATTCAAGTCCACTATCTCCAGAAGTTCCTTCAGGTTCTGGCGAGCTATTGTGACTTCTGCTGCACTGTCCAGCATTGTCTGAGCCCATTCTCCGTTCCTGAGTTGTGTTCTCAGTATCCTCGGCATGTCTGATCTTTAGACCTGCTACTTTCTTTTGGGAGAATTGAGGTTTTGATTTGTTTTTTGGAGCATGTTTTTCTTCCTTGGATTTCACGCGTTCTTCTCTATGTTCTGACCGTCCTCTTCTTTCCGAAGTCTGTGACGAGATCTGAAAGGTAAGAGAGGAATGTGTATCAGTATCTTGATACCTGTCAGGTTTTTTCAAATTATCCCTATTCCTGAGGTTATACCTCCTTTCAGAGGGCTCCTTTTGAGGAGACCTACCTCAAGATTGAGAACGTTTCTCGTTTGAATTTTGTTTGTTAGTCTCCCACTTCTTTTTAGAAGATGTAGGAGTTTGTTTAATAGAGTCCTTCTCAGGACTTTCAGATAGTTTTGGCTTCACCGGTCTTCCACCCAAACTATCTCTGCCTAATTCTGCATAAGATTGTTCAATTATTCTGGGTAGCTCAGTCTGATGTTCTGTAACATCAAATTCCCTTAATTTTTGGCGGATCGCCACTGCTGCTGCCTCTCCTTTAATATTAGATAATATTATTGTTGAGACCTGGTCGAAAATTTTCAGTAATTTCATACCTAAATTCAGAGCAGGCTCTGCCCCGTATTCATTTTGAATTTGTTTCAGGACATCAGGTATTACCGCAATTGACGGAATGCCATGTGTTATAGTATAGATGGCAGCAAAGACTGAGCCCCAAGTGGTGCAGTCTTCCAGTTGTGGTGTGATCCCCATCGGTAAACAGATGGTTAGGATTCTGTGTTTCTCATACGGGCTAGTATTTGGAAATACTGCTTCGATTTGAGTAATTTTTTGAGCTATCCAGAATGGAATTTGCTCACGTTTTGTGGGCATTTTACCCATGACTGCGTATAGAGTCTGTGGTGTAATTTTTAGTGTATTCCCCTGTTGAGGAGTTTGATTTGGAAGTGTCAATGGTGGTTGGGCTGTGAAAGTCTGCATGACATATTGGACTAGTTGTCTGTAGATTTTTATTAACTCTGTGAGTTGAGTAAGTAGTTCCTCATCTGACATTATTTCAAGTTCAGGATGAGGTGTGTAGCCAGCTAGAATCGGCCATGTTGCTCCTGGTCTACCTAGTGGACCGAGCCTGGTAATGTTTCTGTGATGTTTTAGGGCACCTTTAAACCAGAGCTGATGCTCCTGGTATGTTAATGGAATTTCAATATCCTCGAAAGGAATATATTCCTCTGGTGGATCATCTTCTTTGTAGAAGTGAAACAGTTTTGTTACTGGATTGGATTCAGGAAATATTACCCATGAATAGAATACCTCTTTCTGAAATGATTCGTGTGCCTCTATCACGAAAACTGCTCTACCACCTCTTGGTGGTAGGCCGTGTTTTATGAGTTTTAGAGTGATGGCTCTTCTTAAGTTTGGATTGATGTCTATGACACCCTCCTCGGTTTCAATAAAACCTGTGATGTTATAAGCTGTTGCAGCTGGCTGATCCTCCTGTCGGAGTCAGGCATTTTGTTTTTTGAAAAATGTAGAACAAGTTTCAAGGAAACAAAGATAAGGTGCACAATATTTTGGAACAGTGTATCCTTCAACGTTGAGCAAACCAAACAGCTAATATATAGGGTGCTTCCCTATGTAGCCGTGGCGGATACTTAACCCAGTCCACTCCAGACGTCTTTTGGAGTATATGGGTAGGGGTCTCTGAGAGAAAAGGCACGGCTGAGTTACTCAGTATCTAGCGTTAAATTACCACCTTACCAAACCATTGGGCGCCATGTAGTGTAGCTCCTATTTCCCTAATAGGCTCTGCGCATTGGAATAATATACCCTATAGGTTTGACATAGGACTAAGGTCAGTATGTCCCTATCGAGTATATTAAACTTAATTACTTGTGCCAGCTAGCTCAGAGGCCACTAGAAACTCCTTGATAAACAAGAAGGGAGTAGTTTCTGGCAGCCGCAAAACATGACAACTTTGTTTCCCTTTTAGAATCAGAACGTGTCCCAGAGTCGTGGAAACAATAGATAACCCTTTCACTCAGCTCAATCGTGCATGCTTAGTTTTCCTCAAAGTTACACAGAAAGAATAGACGGGCGTTTCAATAAAAGTTTTATTGAACAGTCTTGTTTCTCATGTAAGTAATATATGCTGTTACAATCACAAGACAGTATGCAAGATAAATAATGTACAGCGTAAGCAGTAGAAATAAATAATACTGCGCTAGCATGATCTTTAGTAGATATTCATTTACATAAATAACAGAGACTAAAAATGCGAGTACTCGTACGATGCGTTTCTAAGCTAGTTCTACCCCAATGTACCCAACCTGTCCTAGGTGTAGGGAGAGGTATGAAGTAGGTGAAGTATTCCTGACTATGGTATACTAAGAGTATGTTAAGCCTAGTATGCCTAGTATGCCAAGAGTCCCTCTAGGTTTCTAGTCAGCTCCATACCTTAAGAATGAGAGAGGTGGGAATCTCTTGCCAGACTCGAACTCCAACACCCCGCAAGGCAAGTCAGATCACTGGAAGCTGGACTCTCTGCGTGCAGGGATGACAGCGTCTTCTCAGTGCGTCAGGCCGGGAAACGGGCTCCTCTGAAGTCGAGGTCTCCTCTAGTTTACAAGGGCTAGGGAAGGTATATTTATACCTGAGAAGTACCTCAGAATGTTAGCATTGACGTGAATCGGACAGAGAAAGACGTCATGAATGAACCCCTAAGGTATAACGGTTCATGCATAATAGATGAGTCCTTAAAGAAATCAATAGTCCTGTGCTAGGGAAACTCCCGAAGCCTAAGGGTCTGTTCTTCAAGAACTCGTTGTGACGTTATGGTGGACGGATGTCGGAGACCATGCCTGTATTTGGAGTGCACGGTTTAATGCCTAAATAAGGACTGGGATTTTATGCCTATATAAGGGCAGGACGAATTGTGCCTATATAAGGACATGATACAGGAAAGCCCGTGTATGGACACCCTAAGAGGAATACAACACAGTATAATTTAGAAGGGAATCGGAAGCTCTGGCCCTTGGTGTTTCAAACAGGATTTTTTTTACCAGGAGTGTGCTTTTATTTGAATAAAAGGACAAAAACGAATTCAGTGTCAATATTTTATTCATTTTTTGATGAGCATGAGAATCTGTGTGTGGCATGTTGTGTCAAAGAGTATGAGAGGAGAACATTACAGTTAAGATCTGAATCTGTGAATCAGTTTCTTATTTCTTTTAGGCAACCACATGAAGCTGTATCATCTCCAACTCTTGCTGGATGGGTGAAGGAGGTGATGAAAAATTCAAGTGTGGATGCTAACTTGTTTGGAGCTCATTCTGTGAGGGGTGCGTCTGCTTCAAAACCTTGTGTGCTGATGATGCATTACGGAGGAGCGTCGCCCCACTGCTTTGAAGCAGTGAAAGAAAGGACAGAATATCTGGATTTTCTTAAAGAAATGGAGGCTAATATTATCCCACCTGTATTCCTAACCCTGCTTTCATGTTATTATATTGTCTTGTAGCTCGTGAACAGCAATAAAGGGAAGCAGATGGAGGAATCAAAATCAAAAATGACGTTAGACTTATTTGGAGAATTTGGATCATTGAATTTCTCTCTTGGATCTGAAATATAGACTTGGTTATTTACTGACTTTGGTTATATGCTTTTGAGATTATAGAATGTATTTAAGTTATACAGATTATATGTTATGTTGCAGTGATCTAAAAAGAAGGAAGATGGCTGAGGGTTCTTGCCTTTTATAATGTTGTAACTTTTGTTAGTGCTCTAAGTTCTTTTAAGTGCTGCTGTGAGTGGTGGCAAGAAAAGGAGATTGCAATAATATCACATCCATGCCTTTAATAAAATCCAGATTTTCTGTCCATCAGATCTGGAGAAAATCTACATTGTTACTTTCTGGTGCTCTTAAGGCACAGCTTAGTTTGTCAAATATTACTCTGAAATGTGTCATATCACTTAGGGCCTCTTTTAGAACAGGAGGATCATATGCAACCTTACTGAGTTCTCCCATCCTTCTAGAAGGGGCGATGACAACGGGTTTGCCAATGGTGGAGCTGACTCCAGCCTCAGGAATGGAAAGATCTTATGTTAATTATGACACCAGTCAGAAATTTGTCAGGCTAGATGCCCAATTCAGGGTAGTCCACTAGCCACCATATCTGAGGATATAACTGTGCCAGTCCTCCATATTAACACAGCAAAATGCTGAAAATGTCCCTGATATGCAGGGAACAGAAACATCAGAAAGACAGCTTTGTTATACCTTTCTTTGAATGTCAGTGGCTCTCTACCTATCTGAAAGAAACGTCTATGTGTGATGTCGCAGTAGAGCTCAGCTTTCCACTTCCATCTTGGTGAAATATTGGGTCCTCTGGGGTTTCATCCGATACATTATAGACGGAAACAAGAGTGGATATCCTCAGACAGCAAAACCAAGACAGAGAATGTTGATGAGAGGGAAAAGGAAACAGCACAGATTGCAGGCAAACACTAAGTAGAGCAAGATAAAAAAACATAAAGAGCTCACTTCTGATAAGAAATATGTGGGCTCTCTGGATGTTGGAATGTTCATAGATTAAACTTAGTAATAGAGCTAGCATGTTTCAAGCATTACACGATCAACAGGTTGATGGACTGCAAGTGCTAATTTTAGATTTTTGGGCTATCTAGAATTTTAAATGGTTGCTGCTTGTTGGTCACAGGAGCTTTAAAGAAATATTCTGCTTTTGAGTAGAAATGGAGCTGCATTTGTTGACAACTCTAAAGTAAACAATGGAATATAACACAAAAGAAAATAGTACAACTAAAAGAAAAGTATGCAGCACATCGTAAAACAACACAGCCAAAGTACACCACACCATCAACAAGTTGTAATACTGAGCACTTAAATGCATCTGCCTAATAAAATGCAACACACAAATAAGCATAAATATTTTTGTGAATGATTAATTGATTGATTGGTTGATTGGTTGGTAGAGTGCGCATGTACCCACTGTGGCATACTGGTGCTGGGTGGGGTTTACGGGGTTGGGGGAAGGAACAACAAGCATTAGAAGTGACAGAGAACTAATTGAAAAGACAGGTCTTATGTGTCTTCCTGAAAATGCTAAGATCTACAATACTCTTCAAAGTGAGAGAGAGCTTGCTCCAGAGTTTGAAAGCCAAAAAGGAAAAGGCAAGGCCATTGAGTCTGGCCTGATTAAGGACTGGGACTGTTACCAATAGAGAAGAGGCGGACGTCAGTGTACAGGAAAAGCAATATAGTTTAAATGTATCCCTGAAGTATGTTGGGCCTGTGTTGTATAGGGCTTGATGGGTAATTTATTGATAGCCATCTAGGGCAATTAGTAGCACCAGCCAAAATGTTTTGGGATCAGCTCGATATTTCAGTCTTGCAGCAAATTCTTTGAACACTCAGCCCAATGAGATCTGTATAAACAGGAAGCACAGCTTGAAAGACCTGGATACTAGTAACTGAAGTACAGTTACCTGATAGGTATTTGACTTGAGATACTGATACTACTATGGTTCAGGATGCTAGGATCTAATAAAGTAAGTTTTGCTGAAAATATTCTGTAATTTGGCAAAGCATATAAATGACGTCTCTTGACTGAAGTGAAAAAGTTTTCATTTCAGTATTTAAAATAAGAAAACTAAATAGCTGATGAAAATAAATTGACCAAATAGAGGTGTGCTCCTCTCAAGGCACATGAACTGTATCCTGAAAAGGGCACCCAAAACAGGTTACTTCCGGAGAACATCATCTATTAAAACAGTACAGGAATTTGAAACTTACGAAGATCGTTGGTCTGTGCCCTTTTTGCAGACTTTCACCCAGATTTTTGCTTCAAATTGCTGAGCCTGTTTTTGTTGGCATTTGGACTCCACTTTTTTCCTGCTAGCCAGTGGTAAAGTGCTTGTGCTGTCTCCCTAAACATGGTATCATAGTCATGTACCTGATTGGCTTTTACAAGACGTTTGATATACTTGTAAGTGCTTAGTAAATGGTTCTACATGTACCCAAGGTCTGGAAATTAAATTGTACTAGTGAGCCTGCAGCACTCATTGTGCCAGCCACTAATGTAGCACTTTAAAAGATGTCTTAAGCCTACCATTGCAGCTTGTAGTGCAGTTTTAAACTGCCATTTTGACCTTGCAAGAAAGTTTTTGCAAGGCCTAAGCCTTCCTTTTTAAATACATATAAGTTACCGATATGTTAGGCTCTAAAGGCCCACAGACCAGGGTGCATTGTATTCAACAAGCAGGACATGTGTTCTTAGGTTTTACATGTTCTCGTAGTAAAAAGTTCTAAATTAGTATTTCACTACTGTAAGGCCTATCTCTCCCATTAGATAACATTAGGTTATCTTATTAAAGTTAGTAAGTGTTAACATTTAGTTGGAGGCAGGTAGGAATGTCATGTTTAGGCTCAAATGAATTGCAATTTAAAATACTCTTTAATGGTAAAGTAGGACTTTAAGTCACAATTCTGAAAATGCCATGTTTAGAAATGTTTCTCTGTTACATGACTGTGAATGGCTCTGCTGCTGAACTTTGTGCATACCTCCCAGACAGTGAGGCAAAAGGAGACTAGATGTTGTCAGGATGGGCCATCCCACCAGGATGGTTGTTGGTGGACCTGGACACAGCCCCACTTATATTTCAAAGGGCTTTCCCTCCAGTACATACAAAGGAACCTGACACTAGTCTTTTGTTACTCCAGACTTCTTGAATCATTGACAGGGGAAGGGAAGAACTTTCCAGAACAAGAGGTGGGGATAGTATAGGGATGCCCTCACTTTAAAGGTTGGCTTCAGGTATAGATATTGGACCTCTAGAGCCACTCTTCAATACACTGTTGGACCTGTGGAAGACTTCAGAAAGACTGCCTTGAACTCCAAAGAACTGGCCTGCTTCTTGAGGCCGGTCTTGTTCTTCAGAGGGCTGCCACCACAGGATTGCCTTGCTGGTTGAGGTCTTCCTTCTTCTTCAGAGGACTGCCCTGCTGCTTGAGGTCTGCCTTACTGCTTGAAGGAGAGAAGACCATCTCTTTGAACTTCAGACTACCAGAGTGACACCAAGGGCTAGTTGGCTAGCCTCCTGTGTGAGCTACAAGGACATACGTAGTTCCAGAGACATTGGGCCCTGCACCTGGCCTCTGCTGGAGTAAGTACTAACCCCCAAGTGATGCCACAAGGTCCTCGACCCTTGGAAGCGGTGTTAGATGTGCTGTTCCTGCCTAACCCTAAAAGTTGGGACATCGAAAAATGTTCACCAAAAAATGCCAGAAGAACCGACAGAAAACAGGGACCTGCCTACCAACTGATCAGGCCAAGGTATGTCACAGGTCGACCTGACTTTGCAGTAGGTCTAGCTATGTTCTTCTCAGCAGTATCCGGCTATGGCTTGCAGGTTCATCCCGCTGGAGGTTTTCGACTTCCAAAAAGCTGTCTAACGGCCTTATTACAAGTTTACCAGTCCATGAACCACCATACCCGCAATCGTGGTCTGACCACTGTGAGCTAGTCGGTCAGACCACTGTATTACGAGATGTGTGGATTGCTATTTCAAAGACTGCGGTGGAACTGCCTACAGAACTGCCTACACCGCCAGCACACCGCAGACCTTCGGGGTCGTGGTCAGGGATAAGTAGCTGCCGTAGGGTGGTACAGAGGAGTTTCACTGCCGTCCGTATTAGGAGTTGGCTTTCCGACAAGCCGACCATGGCGGTGGGACCGTCACCTTTAAGTCAGCGGAAGTGAAGGATTTGAGGTGCGTGCTCACCCTTTTACTGTTATTTCAGTCAGAGTTCGACGTAGATACCTTTCTTCAGGCCCCTCCTTCACAGCAGCATCTTCACCCTGAGGATTGTGACCCCATTTGTGGCAATATACAGGTGTCTTTTTTGTACCATATACCCATTGCCTGGACTGCCCACATATAGACCAGAACCTAGCAATGGGTAGGTGGTATTGATCCACATGTACCATGCATATGTGCCCATTCAACACATATGCTGCCGAAATGTTCACACAGGCATCGATACCTATGGAAAACTAATCATCACCACTGCAAGAACTCCGCAGCCACACCACCGGCACTGTGGTAAACTCATAATATGGCGGTCAGAAGACCGCCAGCTCTGTGGTCTTCTTGCAGATGTGGTGTTAGGCGGTCGGACCGCCAAACTCATATTCAGGCCTTAAGTCCAAAGGTGAAAATCTTCACTGAACTCGATGACGACAGGCTCTCCAACAACAACCATGACCTCCTCGGCCTGGAATTACGGCGTCTCCTGCTCGCAGAATTTTCCCTGCCACAGTCGATGGCTTCACTGAGACCTCATTCAGCACTCCATGGTGATAAGGACACCTCATCGGACACAACCCACTGTCTCGCGTCACTAAATTCTACACTCTTGTGGACTTTTATTCAAAATTTCATGTAAGTCTAAAGGTAAGCCGTAACCGGGCCCAATCCACCTTGCCTAGCCGAATCGTGCTCCATCATGGTAGACCTTAACTTTTGACTTGTCCCCAGATTACCACGGTTGGCGCTTTGATCTTCTAGTTACTAGATTTCACTAAAAACTTTTACAAAACATAGCTCCTGTTCTACTGATTAGATTTAATTTGTTTTGGCGCCACTTTATTCACATTTTCTTTATTTTCCTAAATTGGTGTGGGATTTTTCTTGTGTTGTAGTTTCACTTTATTACTGTTTGTGTGCTGTGCAAATATTTATTACAGTGCCTCTAAGTTAAGCCTGACTTCTTTTGTTCCAAGCTACCAGAGAGTGAAGCACAGGTTAATTTAATGATTTTCGTGGTTCACCTTGAGAAGGATGGTGGTTGTTGCTTGAGTAGGGTCAGAAATTTGTCAGGCTATTAATGCAATTTCTTACAGAGCTCCATACATTATTAGTGACAATCTTAATGTTCCATAAATGGTTCACTGACACAATATTGAAACCATAAATATTGCAATACCAAAATATTGTGTCAAAAATACCGATCACAAAAATATTGTTTTTCTATACATATAATGATAAGTTAAAAAATATAATAAATAAATATTGTTTTACACTAATATTGAAAAATATATACAAAAATATAGTTGTTTTACTATATATGTAGTTTAAATAAGTAAAACAAATATTTTAACATATAACGTTAATATAATGTAACTTAAGTATGTTTAAATAGTATTTATTAATTGAAACAGACACACACACACATATATCAAAGTGTGTATGTTGATATACAGATATATAATGTAAAAAATATAAATTTTTACTTATATTATAATTGTATTCTTGTTTTTAATTTTACCAATATAATAATTACATATATATATATATACATATATATATTACTTACTGTCGGCCGCCAGTAGGTGATTATAGTTAGGACCTAGTTTCCATAGGAAAAGCATTTTTTGATTTGCCAATATGTTTGGCGTTGTTTAGCGGATCTTTGCGAATCTTTCAAAACTAATGGGGTGCTCCGGTCAGCTCCTGTCTTGAAAGTTTCAAGGTGATTCGTCAAGCGGGGGCCAAGAAAAAAGGGGGGGTCCCAAAACGCTTTTTCTACATGTTAACTTCTATAGGAAACTTTTGTTGCAGCTACAGCCCGAACTGCTGAACAGAATTACACGAAATGTGGCAGAAAGGTAGCTCTTGGTTCAGAGTGCACTCTCTTTGTTAAATGGTGTAAATCAGTTCAGTAGTTCCTGAGAAATTCATATGTAAAAAAATATTAGTATCTGGTGACTGCGGTGGATCCGCGAACCCTCCCGAGCACGAGCTTGACTCTCATTGGCTTCAAACACTTCAAAATTGGACACCCAGGTCCGGCTGCTATTGGCATTTTTCAGAAGCCAGCGTTTGGGCAGAGATATTACCATCCTGTTCCCAGGATCCTTGGAAAAGCTTTTGTGTCCGAGCACAATCAGGTCTATTAGATATATTGCAAACACTTCAAACCAGGAAGTGTTGGCAGCCATCTTGTGACTCGGTTGAACCGAGTCACAAGAAAAACAGTAAAAACCAACACAAGGGGCAGGGTAGAAACACCCTAACCACCTAGGCCTGCTTAGGGGTTCCCACAGGGACCCCGAGGGCCCAAAAAAGCATTAAAACAAAAAGTTTGGTGGGATTCGCGTAGGGTCCGCGAATCCAGCCTAAAAATAAAAACAAAATGAAGTGCAGTCTCTTGTGCTTTGTTTAATTAAGCCCCCTGGTGGGCCAGATCCCGGGGCATTGCCAAAAGGGGATGAGGGGCCCTGCAGGGCCCCTGCAGCCCCCGGGGACTGCCACCCCCCGGGGCAATTTTAATGATATGCAGGGGGCACGCGGGCCCCCCACAGCCCCGGGGACCGCCACCTCCCCAGGGCTTTTTGTTAATAAAATAGCATGGGGGTCCTGCCCACCACGTGGCTCCAGGGACCACCACCTCCCGGGGTCATTTTTGTTAATTATGGGTGGGGGGTCTCACGAGCCCCCCAAGCCCCGGGGACCGCCATGTCCCTGGGGCTTCAATGTTTTAAATTAACTGTGGGGGGTCCTGCCCCCCACACTGCCCCAGGGACCACCACCTCCCCGGGGCAATAAGGGGGTCCGTAGCAGACCCCTGGGGACCACCACATCCCTGGGGCTTCAAATTTGTTGGAGGGGGCCACATGCCCCCCCCTCTTGGAGCCCTCCATGGCCCTGGGGACCACCACCCCCTAGGGCCGGCTTTAGCAATGTCCCGGGGTGCCCACCCCATGGACATTGCAGTTTGGTATGATATGGTGGGAGCTCTGCTCCCGCCATCCCATATCAAACTTCTGCTTCGCTTCATGGAAGCGAGAGCAGAAAACTTCTCTCATTTCCATGAAGCGATGCAGAATTGATTTTGGGCAAAGGGAGCTGCATGTCAGCAGCTCCCTTTGCCCAAAAGAAAATGCCGGCTCCCGCAGGAGGCGAGGAGCTGGCAGGGACCGCAGGGGCCTTGGGGGTTGGGGTCCCTGGGGCCCAAAATGGCCAGGTAGGGGGGCCGAGCAGGCACCCCTATTAATTTTTAAAATAAATAAAAGAATTGGGCCTGCCACGGGGGATGTTTTCACAACCTGGGCTGCCACTTTGGCATTACTTCCTCTCCCATGATATGAGTCCCCCTCCATTCGGCATTGCCCTTTTTCATTGCAGCTTCCTTGGTCATGTACTTATTCCCCATGATCATTTCTATTTTCCCTCTCCGGCTCCTTTATTTGTGTCAAACTAGTTCTCGCTCTAGTGTTCTGTCTGGGGACCTGTTCGACCCAGCGTTTTCTGTAGCAGCAAGATGGCGGGCTTGCCCCCACGTGATAACGTGAGTCATTACGTGCTCACGTTGATGGGGGTTTGTTATTCGCGACTACCGTGGCCCGGCAGGTTTCTCAGTGCGGCGAGCTATATGATAATGCCCGTTGGGACCGGCACCTAATACCGCCTCGGTAAGTGTATTTGGGGACTCCTTCATCCAGTTCTTCGCCCACTAGTACCTTCGCTCATAGCTTGGCCCACCCCTTACTTCCTGATTATCCATCCTCTGCAGGGGGACGTTTATCTTCTTATACAGAGTCTTCCGAAGTCTGAGTTCACTCGTGCAGTTTTGATATTTTTTTTACGCTCTCTATGATGTACTCGTTCCACGCTCCCGAGTATGTTTCCCTAACTTGGCGGCGTAGTTGGTCATCTTCCTGCTCGGTGCCCAGTGCTGACTCTGCGCAGCTTTCTGCTCAGCATCTCCTAGCCCCCATGTATCCTTCCTATCCCCTGCCCGGCTCAGCCCACTGGGATCCCTCCATCTTACTAGCCTTGATTTTGTCACAAGTGACTTTACTCTTTAGGGGGCTGTAGACGCTCTCTTATAGTCTAGCCATCAGCACTTCACCGCTTGGGGAATTTGGATACTCAGATGCGTTTTCCATCTTTCAACCCAGGCGTTTGAAGACCATTGCTTGCCGGATGCTCCATCCTTTATCCAAAGATGATGTAACGTGGCCTACTTCGGACCAGAGGAATAACCACCCATGTTCCTGGTGTGTGTGCCACAGAATCCTACCGATTTTTATTTTTTTATATTACCCTGATAAATCAGGTGAGGACCACCTAGAGTAGATTCCTGTTCTTTTTTGGGACCTTTGACTTTGAGGGATATTTAAAAAAAAAAAAAATGCTCATTATTTCCAGAACTTATTGCAACCCACTGGGAAATCGGCTCCCCTACATTTTGAAGGGCTTTGTCCTCTGTATAGGCCTGCCATTGTGACCCGGGCCGAGGCTCAGGTATTTTGCTTACCCCCCCTTATCCTATAGGTGACGGGCTCATAGAACATCACAGGCGCAATCTATTTTTATGCTATTTTTATGCTATTTTTATTTTTATCTTCATCTATTTTTGACTCACGTGTTATCCTTTTTTCATTACCTTCAGACCTGCCCTCACATCTCTGACTTTCAACACTGGGTGATTCATCTGGGACTTTGGACACAGTGCTGTTCTTTCCAATGCATGTTCCCGATGCATTTTGTATTATGGGATTATCCCCTTTCCTGTCCCTGGGAGCCCCGGGTATCGGTCCCTTATTTGTGGGGACCATTTCTTACGTGGGACATATTTGTTTTTTATCATAGGTACCCAGGTGCCCTAATTCTGCTGTTCATCTCCACCCGTTCATCTCCACCTCTGCACCCTGAAGAAGGTGTCGAGGTAGTCACCGAAATGCGCATCGGCGCGGCTGTCCCCTGACTCATACATCTCCACCTTTTACCATCTGAGTTATGCACACCTTTGAGGCTAACCTGTAGCTTCAAGTGCATTATTCAACCATTGGTCATTTATTATCTATGTCCCTTCTGTGGTTGCAGCATATCAAGCTAATCATTGTAAAGTTTTGTATATTGGGCCCGATTCACAGAACTAATCTGAGACAAAATCCTAAACTTACTACTTTTGGTATTCACAGAAGGCATTTAGTAGTAGTAACGTTAGGATTTTGTCTTAAGTTTGACTTAAGACAAACTTAAGACAGACTTAAGACAGACTTAAGACAGACTTAAGACAGACTTAAGACAAACTTAAGACAAACTTAAGACAGACTTAAGACAAACTTAAGACAAACTTAAGACAAACTTAAGACAAAATCCTAACTTTACTACTACTAAATGCCTTTTGTGAATACCAAAAGTAGTAAGTTTAGTATTTTGTCTCAGATTAGTTCTGTGAATCGGGCCCATTGAGATGTATATTTAATACCATCCATCTTTTAGGAGTTTCTCGATGGAGTCAGTGGATGGCCATTGAACTGCTTTCTTGTGTGAACGAGCTTGCGTGAATCTGTGGTATGTATGCAAGGATCTAGTGTGTGTCAGTTTTGCGCCTGGGTACTGTTTTCACCTATAGCATCTCCTATGCATAGGATGTGTTTTTTTATTGTGATATTTATTTAATGTCGTCCTACTGGAAAAAATGTTGATACTTGAAAATGTTGAATAAAATTAATGTTATTGTTATATAATCCAGGTCATTTTTATGTCATGTGTTTCTGATTGTCTGTTCCCACGTAGCTCCCCGGTTTCTTCACTCCCAGGGGACTGGATTGACAGTTTCCCTTGTTTTTTCATCTCTGACATATTGTGGATCCATTAAATAATTCAGGCAGTGGGTTTTTGTTTTTGATTTACTTATTGCTTTCCCCTGTTCCCCTGCCTAGGCATCCTTTACATGGGCCCCCTTCTGTGTGATTGTTCACAGTGAGTTCATGCCTGGAAGAGAAAAAAGATGTGGAGGAAAACATTGCCAACTATTCCTGTTATGAATGACTAATTTTTATGACATTAGTATACGTACATTACACGAAGTGGTATAGGACTGCTCATTAGCTGTGCTTACATTGTTCATTTTGCAATGAGGGATGGAAATGCCAACTCCCACTTACTCGCACCCAACACAATATAGAACTTACCTAAGTATTAGTACATTCCAAGTCCGATTTGTGTACAATACAGGCATACACATGACTTGGTAGTAGTTTTGTCATGTGTGCTGTGCAGTGTCAATGTATCACCGGGCAAATTGAACTAGCTGGGTTTCCTCAATGTGTTACTGAGATTTCATTTAAATTCTTGGCATGGTGTCACTATCAAACTCAATATTTTCTGCTCTGGAGACATGGGGAAGTTCAGGCTAAGTAGGCAGCCATGTGTATGAGCATAGCATTGTGTGTACAGTGTTGGTTCCATATGACATGAACCTCAGTGGTGATTTGGCTGACAAGTGAGTATAGAGAAACAGCACAGGTATCTGTAGTTTAGAGTTAGTAGTACAGGGCCTTATGGTAGCTGGAGTCCTTCAAACCTCTCCTCCCCCCACTTGACCAATGGCCCCCTGCCTGTGAGGGGAGCTTCAGTGGTGACATGGCTGACAAGTGAATATGGAGAAACAACACAGGTGCCTGTAGTTTAGAGTTAGTAGTGCAGGGCCTCATGGTAGCTGGAGTCCTTTCTATTTCAATTTCTCAACACTTGCAAAAATGGTTTGTGTTGCATAACAGTTAGCTAAATGCAGCTTTGATGGGCCATACTATTGGAGATTTGTGCATATTATTGTTCCTGGGTGATGATTTGATAGTAAGGCAGTTACAGCCAGCATTTCCACATGTGAGGATGTAATAGCTATTGCTACTTGTGTTCTTCTGTGCAGGGCTACTGTTTGTAACTGTCACTGACACATCTCAGATACTTTGGCTACTGCATATTGGGACAATCTATGTACAACAGTATGGTAAAAGCTGTGATGTATGCTAAGGGAACATTGATATTTTGTGACAGTTGTTGAGGTGTTTCCTACCAGAATCCGGTCCCCCAGGTATTCCTATCAAGCCCTCTGAATGCAGGATGGCGTGCACCTTTTCCTCCCAGGCTGTGAGTTGTAATGGTGGCCACCGCCACGCTTCTGGGTGGCCCGGTGGTGCCTGTTGACCAGAGCCTTGACCCTGGCCTTCAGGTTATGGCTCTCTTTCTGATGCCCTCTTTGTGCGCAGGGTGGTAGTAACAGCATTCACTTTGTTGACCATCCTGTCCCACATCTCATTCTTCCTAGTGACAGGAGCTTGTTGGACTTGGGCTTCAAAGATCTGTGGCTCTACTCTAATGAGTTCATCCATCATTACTGAGAACTCGTTCTCAGAAAAATGTGAAATTTTTTTGTGACATTGTGTGCATTACAGTGAATGGCAGTGAGGGAGTAAGACAAGGGGTTTACAAGAAAATACTAAGCTAAATATATACAGTAAGTGGTGCAATGAAGGTGTGTGGAGTGTGAATGTGTGGATAGGGCTGGCTGCTCTGACACTAAAGTAACGGTCAGTCCTGCTGTGCTGAAGGGTGATGGCAAAGGATCATGGTCTAGGACGCGGAGTGATTTATACTTTGAATAGTAGGTGTGTCCACTTTTCCTATTGACATCAGCTGTGTAGTTTTTGTGCATGCATACAATGGGTTATGTTGTGGTGCTTCGCGGTAGCAGTACTGCGGTGGTCTTGCGATGAGGTCTAACACCCGATATGGCTCTGCCAAGGTTTGGGATGTATCATAATTTGCTCAGTGGTGGAACAATAGCCATGGCAGCATCGGAGACCCTATCTGCACCTTTTGCGACCACCGCAATCCACGCAAAGTCAACTCCGACCGCCGCATTCTGCGATTATGCCTGCACATCATAATAGAGTGGGGAGGACCGCAGACTCATCACTCGGTATCGGACCGCCAACGAGGCGGTCAGGCGGTCGATCCGACCGGCATCATAATCAGCTCCTTTGTACCTGGTGTAATGTTTCTAGAAACTGGTGTAAACGAGTATACATATGAGTGATGATTTGATATGATGCCTTGAAAAGAGTAATGCTTTCCTTTGGTGGAGTTGTATGTTGCTGTTTCACCATCTAGTGTGGTTTAATAACAACCCCACCCTGGGATTAGAAACGTGAAGGCTCTTCTGTGACCTGCATTATTTATGCTTCTGACCTAGGCATCTTCAAAATAATCGAAGCATGCTTTCTTTTCATTTTCCGATTGGTAGTTTGATTGCGTTGATAGTCGAAGTGTTCAGTCACAGGTTGGTGTGGTGCAAATGTTAGTGATTTGTTGTTTGTAGTGTCATCCTTCACTAGTGATGTTTTTCCAGAAGGCTTGGTTAAAGGGATAATGGAAACGCTGCCTTTGGATTGCAGGGTTATATTTGTAAATTGTGTGCAATATTGGCATTTCAAAGCCAATTGTTATATTTTTTTCTTTGTTCTTAAATCCTGACATTATTTGCAAAAAGGTTAAAGTTTGATTTGCAGAAGGGTATATATTGCCTGGATGTTTTTATATAGACAGCATCTATCGGTGGTCTAAATGTGTGCACAGCCGGCATGTTTTAATGTGCCATTCTTTATCTAGTGTGGTGATTTTTTCAGGTTTTCCTTCAGAGCTAACACAATTTTTTTGTTGCCATGTTCATTGTCATCTAGTATAAATGTTTTTTATTGTGTTATAGTTAGATGATTGAGTATTTGTATGTGTTGTGTGTTATGGGTAGTTTGTTGGTTATTTGGATTTGTTGTGTGTTATGGTTAGGTAGTTGGTTACTTACATTTGTTGGTAGCAAGGAGGTTGGCGTAGTTATCTGATCTTTTTCTCTAGATAGTTCATTTCAGGGTTGATGTACTAGGGTTTGACTGGCAACGTGAGTGAGCATTTTTGGACAATGGTCTTTAAATATGGCTCTACTTGGTACAGTGTATGCGCTCAAAATGGCTTTAATTACTTTAAGTACTTTCAGCATTTCTATTTCAGTTACCCATGGTGGGTGGTCTTCAGAAGTATTTCTTTGATTACTATTTCGAACATTTCTACTGCATTCTATCATGTGTGTTAACTTTTAAATATGTATATCATTTATAGGTTAGGAGAGAAAGCATTGCTTGTTAGGCTGTAAATGAAATCATTTGGACCACGTTGGCTGTAACCCGAACAAACTGAGTATATATGTGCTAAATATGTTGTGATTGTTATTGATTTTTATTTTTGTTGTGGTGATATGAGTTTTTATAGATTTAGTGCATTTTCTTACCTGGACTTATTTTTTTTCTTGATCTGGATTTTCAGTTTGTTAATTGCAAGCAGGTTTCTCTATGTTTGAAGTTTGGTCATTGTTTCTGAGTGGGGGAAAGAATGATAAATAATTGGCCTATTCATGCAAAAGTAGTATATATGCACCCATAGAAGTACTCCTGCATCCATATGCACATTTACTACTTTTAGGAGTTCACAAACATTCTCGGTAGTATGCCAGAAAAGCTGCACAAGACACAGGTTTTCAGACGTACTACGAGTAATGTCATGTGATATCTCCCACTTGCTTTGATGCCCTCTAAGTGGAAATCCACATAATGTGGATTTAAGTACAGTAGATACCAAGCCCTTGGGCAAATGCACACTTTTGTCTCCTGAGGAAACAATTTTCCCAAGTAGAAGAAGCCCGCCAACTGCATTCTCATTGTATTTTGAGGTGACCATTCCCCTTCTCATCTTGGAAGAACAGTTATGTTCCAACCAATTCAAGGGTGGGAAAGGTTCAGATTTTAGCTTATGAATGCCCACAAATATACATGTCTGTCGGCATTCACAATCTTACTAGACTAACCTTGCCTAGTAATGCTCACTTGCACCTGTTGGTGGCATTTAATATTGAGTATTTCTCCATACTGTGGCAAAGTAATTAGCAATAGTAGTAGTGATTTAGTTTAACCCTGCCGAGAATGCTTTAATGAATTCTTGGTAGGCATGTTTATGGCATTTTTGGCAATAAGCATATGTTTTCGGGCAAGAATATCTTTGCGAACTAGGCCTGTATGTTAAATTAAAATATTGTTTCAGTTATTTGTTACATTACTTACTTTTGTTTTGTTATTTTGGTTTAATATTATTTTTAGAATGACATACTTATTTTTTTATTGGCACGGTTGAATTGGTTTCTGGAGCAACGTTGTATGCATCTTTTCTCTGCATGTATTTTTTTGAGTATGTAGCTTGATTTCTTTTCTTAATTTATTCCATTTAGTAGTTTTTGTTAATTGTGTGTGTGGGTGTGTTCGAATAGACAGACTAGTAAGTAATTAAGTAAGTAAAAAAACGTTATTCGATTTTCTTTCAAATCATAAAAGTACATAGAAAATAGATCAGGCAATTTAAAGGATCAGTATCCCAAATCCTCCAACACTTAATACAGTTTATACCAATTGTCACAAAAAGTATAAAAACATATGAAATAAAAATAAACGGTCTAATCAATTAAAAAAGACAGCTATCCTATTAAAACCAGCAATCTATAATGCATTATCAGTGCCCATTAAATTCCCCTGATAAAAAAGCGGTCAAATAATAACAAGTTGTGGATGTTTTTAACATTGGGAAAAAATAAAAACCTGGCCGAACTTGATTAAAATTCTTGTTCAACAGAAGAGGCTGGACTAGGTTATGGCTGGTTGAATCTGGGGCATTGCATAGCAATATGGAAAGTATTGGGGAGGGACACGTTATCGCAGGAGAGAGATCCGAGGCTGTACACCAAGCCCCTCTAGATAACAAGAGTTGATAAAACATGTTAAACCTGAAGTAAGTCAGGAGCCTCCTATGATAATTGGATATTTCCAATAATAAATAGGGCTCCATGACATGCTATTCTTTTCTTAATATGTGTTTTTTTTTGGTCATTAATTAGAATATTTAACGTGAGTTTGTAGTGTTTTCTTATGATGTGTTTAAAAGTCATCATAAGAAAACACGAGTGTGAAAAGTCTACTCGAGCGGCATAAAGGAAGCAGCGCCCGCCTGCGCTGTATATGGTGCCATTCGCGATGATTGCCCAGTGCGGACAAACACCCGGCACTGAAAATCAGCGCGAATGGCATTTATCTAACGCGCTCCGCCGTTTGCAGAGGTTTTTTTGCACTTTGCGGAACTTTGCAAACTCCGCCCAGGCTCAGTGACAAGAAGTTACTGATAAAAATGTTGTCACAAATGGCCTTTTTTCCTGCTTATTTTCAATATTTTTTTATTTCAACAGTTAGTTTCTTTGGGAAAACCTTGAGGGATCTACACAAATGACCTGTTGCTAAATTCAATATTTTGTCAACTTTTGAGAAAGCCATAGCTTTCCAGGATCACCCATGGGTTTTACACCAGTTTCTAACACAAACTGGAAGTAGTTTGAAAGCACAATTTAGGCAAAATGGGCAACCTCTTTGAAAAATGTCAAATTTGTGGTGAAAAAAATTGATTTTATGATTAAGCTCTGCATGTTGCTGAAAGCTGAGACTATGGTGACTTTAGCACAGCAAACCTTTTTTGATGCTATTTTTGGGGAAAAATAGACACTTTTTTGCAGAGCCTTTTTTCTATATTCCCCCTTAAAAGCAAAATGTAGCTATATTTTCTCTATTTTCTTTGTCCCTCCAGGGAAATCCACCAAACATTGGTTACGTTTGGAATCCCCATGATTTTGGAAAATCCTCCTTTTCTTTGCAACAAAAAAGTCTTTACTTCACCTCTATGCTAATTAACACACACAATTCAATATATAACCCCAGTATCAGGGTAATTAACTTGATCCTGCCCACGCCTATGATTCCAGAGGACTCGGATCTCGAGCCGGGACAGGAACTTACCCAATACCCTAATACTGGGGTTATAATCCTGATAAAGTTACCATTATTCCTTTCCACAAGCGTGAATACACTATTTAATATTTTGAGCCCTGACGAAGTTTCTATTGAAAAGGAATGAAACACGTTGGCTGATGGCTGATTTTAAAGCTTATGATCAATAATTTTGGTTAATAAAAAGAAGATGATGAACTGACACTCACAATACTGAATCTTTTTCTGGTGCACCTTCCTTATTGGCGTAGTGGATGATTTCTTAACGCGAGTGGTCTCGAGCATACACGACCACTCGCAATGAGAAATCCGACTGCCCGCGTTGAGAAATCTCGCCAACAGATTGATTTTCCACGCTCGCGCTCGCCAACTTGACGTTGATGATCACGAGTGAGGAAAATAACTCAGCTCCGCTCCGCAGAGTAGAGGTCTTCGGAACTCCGTGAGCTCCGCGTAACGCGGAGTGCGGATAACTCCGCAAACTTCGCAAGCGGAGCGGCGTTCACCGCCCAGGGTTACTTGTCACGATGGGCGATTTATAAAAGCAACATAGCACTATGTTTGCTAGAAGCTTCTGGTTGTGGGAATATATAGTGTTTGTAGGCTGTCTAAGAACCAGAGGTACTGAGAGCCAACAACTGAGGGGCACCTTACAATGGTTTTTCATTGTGCACCGAGTATAAAGCAATTCATATGGTAAAATAAAAAGTGAAAAATGGGTATTTCTTAAATTGGCACCAGATACCGAGTTTAGGAGCAGTTTTCATTTGTACATCTCTGAATTTGTGGGTACCCAAAGTAGCATTGGATTCAGAGGGCATTTTTAAAAATGTCTTCTTTCTTACACACTTGCTTATATTTGGAAGGCACAAATGCAGAGAAATTCAATGGGTAATAATGAATGTTCTACTATTCTATGTACCCACATGTCTCACTATAAAAATGACACCTCACTTGTGTGGTAGGTCTAGTACCCGTGACAGGAAAAGCCCCAAAACGCAACATGGACTCATCACATCTTTCCACTGAAAACTGGCCTTTTTTGCAATGTGGGTAGTTGTTGGGCCCTAGCTCAGACGGCACCTAGGAAACCAAGCAAACCTGCACATTTAAAAAAAAATAGAATTTCCCGCTACATTTAAGCATCGCAGCAGCTCACTAGAGTATTGTAAGGCGCTGGGCTTACCTGCAGTCACACGGGCAGGGGTTCTGGCGCTGGACGCAGGCCAGACGCGGACGGGCGCAGACGGGCTTGCCTTAGGCGCGCCAGCGGCGCACCCGCGCCAGCCTCCCCACTTAAAGGATTAGGGGCAGAATAACTAGCCCGCTAACCGTACTTCCCAAAATGGCGGCCCCGGTGTGAAACCCCCGGTACTGACAGGTAAAAAACTCTAGTTCAAGCGCAGGTGCAGAGGCGCAAATAAGAGAGACTTTCACATTAAAATGACACTTCTAAAATGAGACTTCTAAAATGACACTTCTAAAATGTTAAACTTGAATTAAAAGTTAACCACTAAAAACAGAAATCAATTCGATGTGCAAATCGGCATAAATATAGTGGAGTCTCTCCCGGCTCAAGCCTCAGGAGGACGCAGCTATGCGCGCTCGCGCCAGCTCCCCCACTTAAAGGATTAGGGGCAGAACAACTAGCCCGCTAACCGTACTTCAAAAAATGGCGGCCCCGCTGTGAAACCCCCGGTACTGAGAGGTAAAAAACTCTAGTTCAAGCGCAGGTGCAGAGGAGCAAATAAGAGCAACTTTCACATTAAAATGACACTTCTAAAATGACACTTCTAAAATGACACTTCTAAAATGACACTTCTAAAATGTAAAACTTGTATTAAAAGTTAACCACTAAAAACAGAAATCAATTCGATGTGCAAATCGGCATAAATATAGTGGAGTCTCTCCCGGCTCAAGCCTCAGGAAGACGCAGCTATGCGCGCTCGCGCCAGCCTCATGCACACATCCATACAGAAAATGTTCAACATAAATTCAGATAAGCTCATGCTGGTCACTATCCTGTATAATTCATCACTATACAATGTATTTATCTACGTAATCTTTCTGGTAGCTATCCAGTACGGCTCACTGGTAAACAAAATTAAACACAACCAAATACAATGTCATTGCACCACACTGACTCCAGTCAACAAGAGATTCAGAAGACTAAAAGTTCACCAGATTCCAAAAGCAGTTTAGGAGTGCGAGAAAGTAAATCTTTTTGCATTGACACCCCAATTTTTTGTGGACTAGTGCTGCTGGCTTTTGAATACTGCACACTGGGGCACTGCTGTCCAGCACCCAGAGTATTTGCTAAAATTGGCTAACTCCTGATTGACATATTTAGTCTTCCAGTTACACCCATATTATATGGTGCAAGAAATACACCAAAGGCATGGAAAGTTAAATGTCACCTGTGTGCCACTACACATGGGCGGCATCCAGTAAGTTGACAAGAAAACGTGACTTCAGGCTTACTTGTGCAGCCTGACTACTGCAGTTTTTAAAATAGCCCTTTATGACAGCCAAGAGCCCTACTTCTAAATATTTAAAAAGTCACTGAAAAGTAGGTCTTGCAAACCCCAAGGCAGGGTGCTTAGTATTTAAAGGTGGTACATGCAAGAAGTTTGGGTTGGCATGTACCTACAGCAACATGTTCATCAAAATCAATAATTATATTATCTTTTGTTTGGAATAAGTTATAGAGATGATTCTACCACTATTTTAATGCTTATTATCCAATCTACTGGTGATGCCTGATTGTTACTAATATTTGTGAAAAGTTACTTTTAAAAAGTTATATTTTGTCTGCCTGAACCCCCAATACTCCTAAGGAGGCCATGTGGATCCCAAGGTACTTAGGGCTAGATTTACAAAGGCAATCTGAGACAAAAGTCTAACTTTACGACTTTTGGTATTCACAGAGGTCATTTACGAGTCGTATCTTTACGTCCGCAGTCGGGCCGGAATGTCTACACCTGGACTGTACTCTCCGGATCAGGACATACTCTCCGGCTCAGGCCGAATGAAATGGGCTGGAATATAATTTTTACAAAAAGGAACATTAGGAACGTTTGATAAATGGTAGAGGAGGTCCTGAAAATCAGTTTAGGCAGGGAAAAGGCTGTGGTCAGACACTACATAATATCCCAGAAAAGTTTTCTCCTTTGCATCATGGTACATGCAGTCCATGATTTGTACTCAGCTCAGTGTTGACTGTAGTGTCACACTACAGTCAACACTGAAGCGAGCGCAAATCATGGATTCCTCGACACTGAGGGGAGCGCAAATCATGGAAAGCTCAAAACTGAGGTCCCCAACACTGAGGTTCCCAGGGCTGCGGGGGCCAGCGTGGGCCCCGCATCTATTGTAATCTTCGCCTTGGGCCTGGCCAACCCGAGGCTTAAAGAAATTGAAGCGCAGAAGGCCGCAATTCATTTTTTTTTTTCGCTGGATTCGCGGATCCAATGCGAATCCCGACGAATTTTTTTAAAAAAAATGCATTTTTGGCCCTGTGGGACTCCTGAGCACCCTAGGGGGTCAGGGTGTTTCTACCCTGCCCCCTTTTCTTCATTTTTACAGTTTTTTGACCTTTTTTCTTGTGACTCAGTTCAACCGAGTCACAAGATGGCTGCCAACACTTCCTGGTTTGAAGTGTTGGCAGCAAATCAGAACGCAGGTTCGAGATCGGAAGAGTTTGCGGATCCTCTGCGTCCCTATTTGTATATCTGAAAAATCTTTACATTTCTCAGGACCTACTGAACAGATTTACTTAATTTAAGAAAAAGAGTGCACTCTGGACCAAGAGCTACCTTTCTGCCAAATTTGGTGTAATTCCGTTCAGCAGTTCAAGCTGTAGCTGCGTCAACAGTTTCCTACGGAAATTAACATGGAGAAAAAGCATTTTGGGACCCCCTCTTTTTCTTGGCCCCTGCTTGATGGATCACCACAAAATTTTCAAGACAGCGGCTAAAGTGAGTGGGCCATTAGTTTTGAAAATTCGTCAAACGGCACAAAAGATATTGGCGAAAGAAAAAACTCTTTTTGAATAGAAACAAGGTCCTAACTATAAATACCTACTGCGACCACCAGTAGGTAATATATATATATATATACATATATATATATGTGTACATATATATACATATATATATATACGGAGGAATGTAAACATTTTTCTGTGCCTTTCTGACTTTGCATGCGTGCTGCACTGTGCAGTATGCATGCAAAAAAGAAAATTCTTTTCGCCATATCTAGGCATAGTATATTGTACAGGAAGGGTACCCTTTCTGTACAAAACTTATGCTAGACTCAGGCAAGCACCCTAGTGCCTTGGCGCTAAGGTGTATGCCTGGCACATGGAAGCTGAAATCAGCGTGGGAGCTAGGGAGAGGAGAAGAGGGTGCATTTCTCTGTGAATATGGCGCTCTCCTGCTCTCTCCCTGTCACGCAACACAGCGTAGCCTCTTAGGAGGCTGTGCTGTGTTATGTGACAGTGTTCAGAATCTGGGCCTAGATTGTTTATTTGAATAAATGGAGACTTCTAATTTTGGTACCAGTTTAGCAATTTGTAGTATCCTGCTTATGTTAATGTTCTGCCATTTTCACCTCCTGCTCAGCCGGTGTGAATGTGCTGTGTGCTGCATAGAATGTTGGAGTGATGATGCATATTGGAATGTTGGGTGCCTGTGAGGTGAAGTCTGACAGTTGAGAATGGGCTGAGCAGCAGGTAGGCTGCTCCCTGGTGGGGTTGCTTCACAAGATCTTATCTACATGTAACAGACTTCAATAAATCAACTTAATCTACATCCTACCTGCGTGGACCTCATTACTACATTATTTTGGCGAAGAGTTGGTGACTACCTACGTGCTACAAACGGATTT
This sequence comes from Calotriton arnoldi, assembly GCA_963921515.1. Taxonomy (NCBI): domain Eukaryota; kingdom Metazoa; phylum Chordata; class Amphibia; order Caudata; family Salamandridae; genus Calotriton; species Calotriton arnoldi. The sequence goes on from CAWUFW010004422.1 coordinate 873,226, forward strand.
CAGGGACCTGGCGATGAAAAGAGGACCTGAAGTTGGTGCAAACTACAGAGCCTACAGATGCAGCCAACACAAAGTACAGGAGGAGGTATCCACAGGAGAGGAAAACTCAAAAGAAGATACAAGCGAGTTCTTCACAGAACAACAAAGATGTCTACAAGAAAGAAAGAAGTTCCTCACAGAAAAGCAAAGTAGCCAACAAGATACATGTAGAGATGAAGCACTAAGCCTCTCAGCCCCACCAGTGTCATCACCATCTGACAGCCCTAGCCCAGGCGTGCTGTGCTCATCTGATTTACTTGGGACTTTGAAATTCACAAGCAGTGATTCTGTAACGCAAGGAAATCCCATTGAGGCTACAAGCAGAAGAAAATGGGATGATGGTTATCACATTTCGTGTAACAGTGAGCGCAAAGAAGTTTTATGTAGGCTACATGCTGGATGAAAATTCGGGATGATTGGTATCACGTCATCCTCTACACACATGTCTGCTCCTTAGTCAACCATGCTTGTGCTTTTGTTTGGAAAGCTCACCTTGGTTGTGCCATCATCATTGCGTCTTAAGTATCTGTCAGCACATGGTTCGTGTACATTGCTGCTGACGCAGTGGACTACGCTTATGACACATTTATGGCATCTTGTTTAATCCAAGTTACATGATGTGTCACTCAACTACTGGGTTTTATCTCTTGTCAGTCTGAAAATTTGACATCGTCGCAAGAAAACGTAGGAGGGTAATTGTTATGTATTGCTGCTTATTTCACGTATTTTCATACTGCCGGAGTATGCATACTATTGTCGCGGTACTAGCGACTGGAATGGAACATTAAGGTGAGACCGTTTTTGTCCATTATTGTTTTCCTCATATGCGACCTGCCTTCTGTTGTGCCGTTAAACCTCTGCTTAGTGGTTTGAATTAGAAGCCAGTTAACAGTTTCAGCGCGCGCATTCCTACCTGTCGCGTGATGCCTTCGAGTCGTCATCTCTGTTGTTTGACTGTTTCATCAGCTGCTCAAGGACGCATTTCAGCAAGGACGAGCTGGGAGCCACCCGGCTCAGCGTCTCGTACGTGCAGTCATGTTTTTTTGTCTTCTGGTGGACACAGTGGACAGTGGATGCCGCAGAGATGAGTCGCATTCTTTATTTTCTTCTACAAGGTTGGTTTCCTACTCCTCTATGGAACCATCTGGGTCGAGATTGGAGACTTAACCGTTTTCATCCAAGTTTTTACGTATGGCGCTTAAAGTATATCACAAGGCTGAATTCCTTGCCTGTCTCTTGGGTCACACCTCATTCGGCAACAGGCAATTTCTTTTGCTTGTGAACTCTGGCGTGCGTCACTTCATTCCGGTGACACGCACACCATAAACTTTGACATTCTGCATGTGTGATAGTTCTTCCGAGTGTGAGCCCATTGTGTGCCGGGCTCGGATTACAGCAAAGTTACTATGCTTCGTATTTGCAAAATATACCGAAAGCATTTGGTATTATTCGCTTCGTATCTCTTATGCTAGTGACATTTGGCACAAATTGTTTTTGTGTTTAGTGACATTCTTTATTTAACATGCCATACTTATGTAGTCTATCATAGCTTCTGAGTTGCCCACACATTCTGTATGGGACTGTTCAGTGCAATCTGGTTGCACTTTTCATCATATTTCCAGTCTTAGGGTACACACCTTCTACTTCTGGAAATAGCTTCATGATACATTTCTCTTGTTAACAGTACATTTCATTCTCCCTTACATGAGGGATTGGAATGGGTTCCAGTCCCATTCTCTTCACAGCACATGGGCTATTTACGGTTTCTACCCTCACACAGGGTATCGTCCTATGGGTCACAGTCCCATTTACACTAATTTTTCCCACCCTTTAGTCTTAGGGTAGGATATGGGTTCTAGTCCCATTTACAGTAGCTCCTTACCCCTATTCTTCAGGGTAGGTGTCAAGTATGGACTGAAGCAGGAGTAGTAAACAATTCGGATTTATTCTCATAAAGGAAGCACCACCGGTTACAGGTCTTCAGGCACCGGGCAGCACCGAGCAACTGTCAACTTTGCCTACTCTGACTCAACGGCCCGATCCCATGTTCTAGCGTAGAACATTAGGCTCGTGCCATGAGACAGAGTATTCAAAGGATGACACAGAACACAGAGTACAAGCACGTGCATGCAAGCACGAGAATGGCAAAGAACACATAAGATACAAGAATGTGCAAGCAAACAGAAATCAACACATGCTAACTGGATGTAACACACCTTCCCCCCTTAAAGATGTCTAAAAAAAACTATTTAATAAATTTATTTTTTACAAAAGAAACAAAATCAGACATCCAAATGGGCTTTTTTCTAGAACGTTTACCCAAATCCTCAGAACCAACAGTGTCATTTTGGATGCTGGCACCATCTGGAATAGAAACATGGCTGCTACTAATTTCATCATCAATATCATCCAGGTAAGTAGAATCAGTAAGATTAAATTTCTCATTAGTTCAGTGATCAATACCTGAATACACATTTTTATCAGCCTTGAGAATGGCAATTCTACTCAAATTCCAAACTTTGTTGTCAGAAAGTCTCACAGAATTTTTTAAAACCTCCTTAACTACAAAAGGACCCATAAATTGGCTCTCCCCTTTTTAACTTTCCAAGGTTTTTTAACTTTTACAAACATGCCCACCTTGACAATGGGGTCATGCTTTGAACCTTTTTATTATCAAAATACTCTTTATTAATGGCATGGGTTTGAGCAATCTTTTCTTTAACAGTTTCTAAATCCAAGTTAGATGAAGTGGAGGAAGATAACCATGAGGGATTAGATTTTGTCCTAGGAACTCTACCTCTCATGATTTCAAACGGAGAACATCCAGTCATTGAATTCATGGTCGTTCTGTACATCCAAACAGTTTTTAGAACCTGTATCTCCCACTTGTCACTGACTACTCCTGCAGCTTGTATGGCATTCTTGAGACCCTTGTTAAATCTCTCAATAACACCGTTACCACTAGGATTATACAAAGAAGTGGTAGAATGAATTATACCAACCCTCTTGAAGTAGTCTTTGGCCTTGTTGGATAAAAACTGTACGCCATTATCGGTGATAAGACGAACAGGTAAACCTTCTTCAGTAAACGTTTCATCCAAAAAGGTCAAAACAGAATCAGTGTCAATTTTCTCTACAACTTTGATCACGGGCCATCTTGAGAAAATATCAATGGCCGCTAAAATAAATTTGGAATTGTAACCAATAGGCCCCATGATATCCATAGCAATAGTGCTCCATGGATTGTCAGGAATTATGTGATCACTCATATTGGGTTTGAGAGTAACAAGGGACTTATCAGAGTTGGCGCAAGTGACACAGTTTCTCACAATACGTTCAATGAACATATCCATACCCGGCCACCAATAGAAATTTTTCACTGTCTGTTTTGTTCTCACAATTCCACTATGACCCTCATGACCATGCAGTACTATAGAATGTCTTAGTTTGCTAGGGGGCACAGCACGATCCCCTCTTTTGAGTATATTGTTAATGCATGACAATTCATCCCTAATTTCCCAGAAACTTCTGAGCTCTGAACTAATGTTCTTTTTGTCAGGCCATCCATTTAAAATGTAACTCTCTACTTTTTTTTTAAAGGGAATCATCATTAAATTCCTTGCACCATAAGGTTTGGTCAATAGACATAGGACCTTCATCATGTACCAAAGCAATTTGTAAATCATCCCATTCATTGTAAAGATCTTCTCTGATGGATAAAGGCATTCTAGATAAAAAATCAGCCGTTACATTCTCTTTCCCGGGAACATACACAATGGTGTAAATAAAATCTTGTAGACGCATAGACATGCGTGCAATACGTGCAGAAGCTCGTAGCATACCCTCAGTAGTGAGTAAACGCACTAAGGGTTTGTGGTCACTCCTAATTAAACATTCCTTACCCCAAACAAACGGTCTAAAGTGTTCTAAAGACCACACACAGGCTAAAGTTTCCCTTTCTATGGTGGAATATTTTTCTTCTGCTGGAGTGAGTGCCCTGGATGCATGTGCAATGATACATTCTTTCCCTGAGTCTGACTTCTGTGCCAGCACGGCCCCCAAACCCTTGGAACTTGCATCCGAGGTAATAATGCACATAAGATTAGGGTCAAAACGAGAAAGAGCAGTGGCAGTGCAAATAGCTTCTTTCACATCCCGAAATTCAATTTCACAATCATTTGACCATACAAACCTGTTTTTGTTTTTAATCAATTGTCTAATGTTAAAAGTGCGACAAGAAAATTTAGGAATGTACTTAGCGTAAAATTCAGTCAAACCTAGAAAAGATCTAACATCATCCTTGGACAAAGGATGTGGTGCCGCTTGAATAGCTTCAATTAAATCTGATTTAGGTTTTATTCCTTCCTCACACAACTCATGACCAAGGTAAGTTACAGAATGCACACCAAACTTGCATTTAGCATGCTTGATGGTCAAGCCGTGGCTGTTAAGGGCACCTAGAACTTCCTCTAATGCTGAAACATGTTCTTGCTCATTGTTCCCAAATACCAATATGTCATCCTGAAAACAGACTGCATTTCTGCAATTGATCAAGATGTCTTGCATTACCCGTTGGAAGATGGCAGCAGCGGACGCTAGTCCGAAAGGCATCCTATTGTACCTGAAACATCCAAACGGGGTGATGAAGGCAGTGAAATCTTTGCTACTATCATGTAATTCAATTTGATGGTAAGCCGCAGATAGATCTACAGTCGAAAAATACTTTGACTCCCCAATGGTTGCTAACATTTCAGAAATGCGCGGTAAAGGAAATTGATCTATGATTATGTTGTTATTTAGATGGCGCAAATCAATGCATAATCTAACCTTGCCGTTGGGACGTCTGGCTACAACTATGGGAGAAACCCATTCAGAGGATTCTATCCTTTCAATAATGCCTTCCTTGACCAGTGAATCAAGCTCATTCTTAACTTCTTCACGTACTGCTATGGGAATATTGCGTGCCTTGTGAACCTTGGGGCACGCACCCTCCTTTAAGCGTATTTCATGTTTAAAACTTACTAACTTACCTATTTCAGTTTTAAATACATTAGGAAATTTTTTGAGCATCAGGTCGCTAATACCGTTTTGTTCACCAACAACCATCACCGGATCTGGACTATTTGGGTTTAGAATAATGTCCAATTTCCCTTGTTCAAACCAACTAAGTACAGATGGACCTTTTTTAGAAATATATAATTTAGCAGTGCATTGGCGATTTTTAAATCTAAACACAAGAGTTCTAAAACCAAGAATATCTATTCTTTCACCTGAATAACCCTCAGGATTAATATCAGTCTTTTCTAAATTCTCTCCTAATCTGCTGACAAATTGAGATTTCCAAACAGACTCATTTACAATCGAGTATGGAGAACCAGAGTCAGCATACATATGAATTTTTACACCACCAATAGTCATTTCACACACAGGTTTTTTTTTAACAACAGTATTGTCAATGTTTAAAATGGTGAGATCAGGATCTTTAATGTTGAGTACGAATGAACTGTTTCTGGAACCTTTACCGTCTTCTTCATCCTCACTGTCCTCACTATGGTCAATACATTTGACTTTATTATTTCTGTTCCTCCTGCAAGCAGTGGTGAAATGACCAATGACTCCACAATTCGAACACTTTTGTTTAATTGCAGGGCAGAATTTGTAATTGGCTAAATGTGATTTGCTGTTGCACCTGAAACATCTCCAATTCTCCTTGTTATCATCAATCTTTCCTTTGAAAGTATGAATCTGTTTTTTCTTTGCAAAATCTTCTTTTTTGTTTGAGTATTTAGGATTAATTTTAGAAACAATCTCTCTGTTGCTATTCATGTCACCTCCTTTAACTTGTTTAGCACTTCTGCACGACATTTCTGACTTCCTCACTATAGCTAAAATGCTTTCTAGATCTGCGTCACCATTCACCCAAAGTCTCTCCTGGATAGTAGAATTACTAACATGCATAACCACCTGATCTCTAATCAATTCTTCTTGTAGTGTACCAAATTTGCAATCAAGGGATAAAGTTTTAAGGGCAGAAACATAATTGTCTACGGTCTCATCAGTAAGTTGTTTTCTTTGAAAAAACTTATATCTGGAAATACCAATGCACACCTTAGGTGAACAGAAACGGTCAAAATCTGAAATTGCCTTTTCAAAAACATTACTATCACCCTCACCTTCTGTTCTTGGTAATTGGTGGTAAGCTTTGAGACCCTCGGGTCCTAGAGAATGTAAGAATATACCCTTTTTCTCTGAAGCCTTCATTTTACCACTAGCGTCTAACGTTTCAATGTAGTTTAAGAAATACGCTTTCCATTCAATCCATGGCATACAAGGTGTACTGCCAGCAGCCCAAAAACATTGTGGTGGAGATAAAGTATAACCCTGAGCACACATCTTGGAGATATTAATAAAGTGAAGATAAGTAAAAATAAAAACAAGGTGAAAAGAAAGCAAAGAGATCTGAGGATAAACAGTAATGGAGAAAGTCTGGAGGAAAGAAACAAAAACAGTCTATACTTCACCCAAAGCTGCGAAGACGGTTGAGGAAAATAAACAGTCAATAGGGTGATTAGAGCATGTGGTCTTGTAAAACTCTTAGTAAGGTAGGATATCCACTTCCTCGAATTCAAGATGAGCGTGCGAACCCCACTATTAAAATGCCACTGAAAGCGGATATTCAACAAACCTCTGAGGAGGTAAATAAAGATGTGATGATTAACTGCATCGCTAAACAGAGCGCATGCGTAAGGCTCTGAACACAAATGAAAGCTGTAGGCGATCAGTGCACACGCGTAATGCTCTCCAAAACTGATAGAGATCTGACGTGAAGCGTTGTCGTGAAGCGTCGTTGGTTACTGAGCACAGTAACGTCGAGCGTGTGCAGCGGAGCTGCGTTGAAGATCGTGCGCGTATGCTGGAATCCCTCCGATGAAGATTCGTCTCCTGGAATGGCGCTGACGTACACAGGTAAGGCGTGCGTCTGTGGAATACCAGTGGGGAGAATGCGAAAGAGTTTGAAATAAAATACAAATGGCTTGAAGTTCGGGGAAATCCTTGAACGATATGCGGCGATGTGCTCTAGGAGCAATGAGGTATCCACAGGGTTGTAACTGCTGGCGGGATGGCAGATAACTCGTGGCAAAATCCTCCAAATCCGTCCAAGCACATCGAGCAAATCGAAATCGGAAAAAAAAACAATCCAAGTGAAATGCAGGATGGTAGTAATCAATCCTCTGCGAGATAGCCAAATGAGGTATAAAAGATGCAGAGTTCGTAGTAGAAGTTCTCCTTTCCTTTTTTTTTTTTAAATGAGCGGAGCGAAGGAAAAAAATGAGAGGAGCAGGTGGTGCTTCCAGTAGTTCTTCCGTCTACTCGTCGCCAAATTGTCAAGTATGGACTGAAGCAGGAGTAGTAAACAATTCGGATTTATTCTCATAAAGGAAGCACCACATGTTACAGGTCTTCAGGCACCGGGCAGCACCGAGCAACTGTCAACTTTGCCTACTCTGACTCAACGGCCCGATCCCATGTTCTAGCGTAGAACATTAGGCTCGTGCCATGAGACAGAGTATTCAAAGGATGACACAGAACACAGAGTACAAGCACGTGCATGCAAGCATGAGAATGGCAAAGAACACATAAGATACAAGAATGTGCAAGCAAACAGAAATCAACACATGCTAACTGGATGTAACAGTAGGTTTTGGAGATCAGTACAGTTCACAGTTGCTCCCTCCTTTTTGTTAGGGGGTAGCCATTGGTGTTAGTTCCATTTTCATAAGCTATCCTCCCTTATGTCAGGGGTAGGTCATGGGTTTTAGTCCCATCTTCACGCACTTGTGGTACATTATTACCCTTACACAGGGTGTGTCTTATTGGGTGTCGGTCCCATCTCAGCTTGTGGTTACCCTCACTCAAGGGTTGTCTCTAAATGGGTGTTATTCCCATCTTCTACATTATCAATCCATGGTTGGGCGTACAGTTCATTTCGAGTCTACACTAAGACTTTGCTGTTTTGTTCTCGCAATGTTTCGCTTATATTATGTTACATCGTCTATTTGAAAACGCAACGTTATTCTCATATCTTATTTCATTATCCATTTTGAAAATGGGGGAGGATGAGTTCTACTGTTTGTATTTCCTTCTCATCTTCTCTGTTCTCTCGTGTGTTCAGTTCACCTCGTGATGTCCTATCTCCTTGTAATCCTTGGATCCTGGACTACATCTGGTTGTTGTCTTCTTTTGTCTACTGTTTTTCCCTCTTTGTAGTGTGATTCTTTTTCTTCTATGTTTAGGAGGAGATCCTTCTGTTAAAGATTGCAGGAATCGCTGTTAGCATGAGCTGAAAGCCATTTTGTACTTGGCAGCCATTTTAGTTAGCCATGTGCTCGCCATGTGCTTTCTCCCTCTTCCAGAGTCTTGCACATGCTCAGAGAGGCCTAGCTGGTAGAATGCACCTGCTCCTAGTATAGAACTGTCAGGCTATTCTTACTCATGTAAGCAGTTTAGTCTCCCCTCCCACTTTGTGGAGCAAGCAAATTTTGTATACCCATATTAGTCAATAAGCATGCTTGTATGTGCTAGGACCTCCCATTGATTTTATGCTGACTATGTAACAAATACATATATAAGGACCCTGTTCTCTGCACTCATTAGAATGCCTCCTACAGTGGCCTGCGGGTACCGTAAGATGCAATCTCCCTCATCTGAGGTTAATAAAACATGTTTTTTGATATTACAGCTTCTGTGCCAATCTCTTCTTTGTTGGTCTTAAGGACCAGATGTATCAGTGAACCCCTAAGAAGGTTTTTATTTCTACAAATGGCGCCCGAATAGGGACCTCATCGGTGCAGCGGCTATCCAAGGGAGTGGTCTTGAAGGGAGACAGGAATCTACTGAGGAGTACAGGACAGGAATCTACTGAGGAGGTACCCTGCGCACGGAGATTGTTTGTCTTCCAGCCCAGTATATTTCTGGTCTTCCTGATCTGATCCTCCAAGTGTTTGCCGCTCCCGACTGAGAACTTCTTTGGCGTGAGTATTTTAAAACGACCGTTAGGTCACTCAGAACTTGGCAGTTGGAATCTGGACACCATTTGATTGGTAAGAGCCGTTTTGCGGCACTTGCTGTTGGTTTGATGCCTTTGATTGGTAAGGTAGTTTTAGTAACACTTACTGTGGCTTTGTTTGTATGATTGGCCAATTTTGGAATTTGTTTTGTAAGTTATATATGCATTGCAATTCATATAGGCAGGTAATGAGGAGATTTTTCTCTAACTTTGAAAACTTGAACGGCACCCATTGTGTTAAGTGTCACTTGGAGTATAATATTATATATGCTATAATATTCTTGACATGCCTGCTTCTAGCACACTTCGCAGAAAGTGTTGCTGTTTTGGAGGTACCGATATGGATTTAGTAAGTACTTAGTTGACTCCCTCAGAGGGGATACCTAAATAGGTTTACGTATAGTAAAAGATATTTCTTCCTTGGTGACTAAGTACCCCATGGAACTAAATATGTACATAAAACGGATCCGGATCTGCGCACTTAGTAACATTCATAAGTGGTGATATGCAGAGCGCTTTTGAGTGTTCTACCAGCCAAAACTGGCGAATTTGGTGTATTTTGGCTTCTTGACCATGGAACAGTTTTTTGGGCTACTTTTGAGAGCTCTTCTTGTAAATATGACTTACAATTAGTATTTACAAATAGGTTGGTCTTACGTACACTTTGTAAGCAGTCCTAAGTGTTGATTTGTGGGTTAAATGTGTGTTTAAATGTCTATGTGGGGTTTGTGGTTTGACATTGGTAATACTTGTGTGAGTACTCTTTGTGAAAGAATGTCTAGCTTTAAGCGCGCTGTGTTGTGTGCTCTGCGTATATGACCCCCTTCTGTAAATATCTGAATGAGCTCAATGAGTTTGTTTATGTTTTTTTGCTGTCATCATTCTGTTATGCAAAATGTCATTTAGTTACTTACATATTAAATAAAAATCCAGAAATGAATTATATGACATATGCTAAACAGCTGCATGTTACTATTTAAATTGACAGAGTAAGATACTATACATGTGTGCAAATTGCCACAATGCTAAAGATAAAATTAGAATTCGTATTCAATAGGATTAAAATAGGCCTCATACAGAGGAATAAAAACGAAATTGTGTGTTTTGTAATCAATAGACTAAAATACACGTTACAGCATTTTCCTTAAATACATTGTATTAGACATTAAAAGGCATGCACATCATATGAGTGAATTTGGTCGTTGCTGAACTAAATACACATTATAGAAAGATAGATTTGACTGCATTGAAATGCCTCAGTTTTTAAATAGACTGTGACATGCTTTTCTTTCAGCACCCGAGAAAAAAGCTTTCCAACAGCTGTGTTTAAACTGACTAACTGAAAAGAAACTGTTTGACACAGCAAATGGGAATTTAACTCTGTCAGGGTATTTCAAATAATAAAGGGGTTTTTCCTGAGAAAGGCGTGAAAATTCGACGCCTGCTGACAAACAACAGCTGCATAAATAGCATATGGCTATTCCTGATCACGGCCACAGACAGGAATGCTGAGTCAGCGAAATTTTAAGTCAGTGTAAAACTGGTATAAGGGCCTGCATTATTTTAAAAGTTTCAAAAACCAGTTTCATTATTTTGGATAACAGAGAACAAAATTGAAAGTAGGGATTTCCTTTCTTAATGCCTTTTTACATAAGTACATCTGTGGTTCTGATGTTAAATGATAACTGTCCTTTTAAAAAGTGGCGCAGACTTTTCCTGTTTCAAGTAAGGCTTCTGTGCTTAGGGTTATGAATGAATGTGTTTAAATATGATAGGCTAGGAATGAAGCTTGCTTTTCCAATGTGGAATCATTAAAATGGTTGGTTTTGATAAAAAAAAAAAAAATTAATTATATGAAAAAAAATATATTGTTAAACATAAATGCTTTAAATTCGTTTTTTCATCTTTATAAAGCCTAATCATCATACTGTGAATTCCTAGTATCAAAGTTGAATTTAAGCAGTGCTGTACCGCAATAAGAAGGGAACTTAAATGTGAAATATCACTTTACCCAGCCGTACAAAACTCATTTTTATAAAGGTATATCTTATACATTTCTGATTTCCCATTCCTGGGCTATCTAGAGAACACTCTGGGGGTTCCTATTATGCAAAAATATTGTAGGATATTCATTTTTAAGTGCCCCTACCACCAAAGTCGAAATTGAGCTAAATTCACAATTTTACAAGCAGTTCTACCACTCAAGGCAGTTTTAACTGAGTGCTCTCAGGCTTCAATAAAGTATATGCAAGTATAGAATAAACAGCTGACCTACTGCACCCAACACACTGTACATAAATGAAAATAAGTATACAGAAACCAGCAGACGTTATTATCCTACCTTTAAATTGCTGGCAAACACACCGGACAGGACTGCCTTTTCGCTGTGATTCTCCAGAGTTGCTTTGCATTACGAAAACCGCATGGCAAGTCTTGCACAAACAAAATGAACAGCTGCTGAACGGGTCAAAGGTCGGAGTTCTGCATTTAGCAACTTAGCAGGGTGAAGGGTAATGTTTGCTGGGACACTTCGACCTTCGAAAAGTTTTTGAAAGACGAGATGATAGCGCAAAGAGAGAAGGAGAAGCTTTGCTTCCTATTTTTGGCAAACACACGTTTTGCGCAGTCCTATGAAACGAAGGAAAACAGCCCTCAGTTGAGCATTGATCTGCCAGGTATATAAAATAATGGTTTTAGTTTAAAGAATACTGTGTAGGGGCTACTATAAGGAGGAAATGGATTTTAGTTTGCATTCATGCGCCCTCATGTTAATCTAGTACAATTGCTCAAGAAATTGATACATTGGTTTGTTTGTGCCCAGTTGCTACAAATAGGGGTTGAAAGTGTTGACAGAAGTAAAACCTGTTTCAGGTTTTCCTACTGTCAAAATGGGGGAAGGAGGCTAGCTCCTCTACAAATTAAGGGTAGGCAAAATTATGTTTTCTCTCTTCTTTTTCTCACTTTTTTTGAGTCTGTCTAAGCTGTCTAGGAAATGGCCATGTGATAGTTATTGGCTATTCTGTAATACTGTTTTAAAATTGTTAGAATTAATAAAAAGATGAAACACATAAGCTATGTTACTGCCCATCCTGTATGAAAGAATGAGTAGAACAGATTGATGTTCCCTTATTTGATCTTTAAGGAGAACTGTATAGTGGCGGTTTCTGTTCAAAAATCTCAGGTGGCAACACTATTATTGTTTATGTTATTCTCATGTTCTATACAGTTTTGCAAGGGCATTGCTAGTCTTTTATTAGCTAGTCTCTGTCAATAAGCTGACAGCCCTTATTAGAGCTGGAGATAGGGTTTTTTTCCTTTTGAAAATGATGTTGCATAGTCTAGATCGTGAAAAGTACAATGCAGGAAAGACGCTCATGTGATCCTTAGCAAACATTTTGAAGGAAAATATTGTTTTATAGGAATTTGTTTGTCATAACATGTTCTGCTGGAGAAAATGTACTCACTATGTTGAAGTTTAGTTCTTTTTGCAATAAGAATCCCTGTTAAATTAGCAGTTTTAGATTTTCCTGCTGCGCCTATAACATGAGAGCATGGTCCTAAGCATAACATGTAAGAGAAATTATTTTACAAGTGTCTGCAGTCCTGTACAAGTAATGTAAAATCTATGAGTAAAAGTGTAGAACATTTCCTTTTTCTTGAGGGTTCTTCAGATTGGTAATATAGGAATACACCAATGTAAGTATTTGGAGTATGTATGTATTGTTTTTCTCTTTTCCTCAGAATTTAGTAAATGAACACAGACTTCCTTGGCTGTTTGGGATTGGGTGATGTATTACTCTTGTCAGTTCACCAAAACGTTCCTTTTATACTTGCCAATAGGTCCAGGGTTTTCTACTCGCAGATAGATGAAGTGGCTCTTGGGTGCCTTGCTAATGTATGGGGCGCCCCAGGACTAAGAGAGTATTCTGAGACTATCCTCTCTGTTGTTAGATTATTTCTGTGCCTTGTCTAAAGACCTCTTGTTCTGTCCACCAATAGATATTTGCTGCCTTACAACCATTGCCAGAGGGGCCCGGACATCAGATCCAGCCTGGGAGTCAGCGCCACTCCAGTTTGAAGCCAAAGTGAAAGGAACCAGCATAGGCGTTGCTGGCAACTAGGACCTCAGTGAAGGCGGAAGCACTGGGACGTGAAGTGTGTACCCCTGCCACTGTCTTGGGCGAAAGACGGGGTTACAAATCAGGATGGAGAAATCTTTGTGTGGATCCAGTTTTTGATGCCCAGCTGAGAGAGTCACAGAACGACAAGGACGGCAAGGAGGCTTTTGCTTGAGGTGACCCCCTTTGAAACAAGGGTTGCTTCAGGCCTTTGAGTCCTGATCCCAAGTGAATGCAAGTCTACGCCTTTGTTTGTTGATCAAGAGATGCCCGAGCACACTGGGTACAATTTGTGGCCCTAACAAAAGAGCAGTGCGCCAGAGGTGCAATACAGGAGTTAGGGAAGGACTTGAGTTTAGGGTACAGGTGCTGTGCCCTTGGTGCCTGTTAGATTAAAGTGAAGAAAACTGGTGCACTGCCTGAGACACTGGACAGGATCATTGAGGGTATTTGCCCTGGGGGTGATTGCCCTATCCTGAAAGAAAGACTTTTCCTTCTCCGTGATTCTTGAGTTGCGAGTTGTGCAGCTCCACCGTGGGAACAACAAGAGCCTGCCTGTGAGGCTCAAACGGACACAGGGAGAAGACTCCCCTCTGGCTGGTTGGTTCTAGAAATTCCCAAGGACTCTTTTTTTGTTAGTAATGTACCCCTTTGGTCGTCCCATTTTTTTGGAGGAGCAGCCCTTTGCGGCTCCTTGTCCTAATTCCTATGGCCCTGTGTGGTCCTCCTGGTCCCCCGGAGCCAGGATTGTTTTTGTAATAATATGTCTGATTGCTTTAATATTTTTTAAGAGTAATGTTTATTCTGCACGAGAAAAGTTCATCTGAGCATGTTACTTTACTCTTTCCTTAAGTATATTAATTGATAATTTAGCCCTCATAAAAAATACTGAGAAAGTCTATTGAAAATGTTTTTATTAGGTATGTGCTGTTGGCTATTTTGAAATTGACATAAATAGTCACTGAAATACATCAGAGCCCTGAAACTTAAAATTAGACTAGATGGTTTTGGTATTTGCTTTCTGCTTAGGATTGGAAAATATTGAGATTTCTGTTTGAGATAATAGTCATTATTCTCTCTTGCTACCTGTATGACCCAATGCTCTGTTCACTTTGTACTCCTGCTTATACCTTGTATATACCTGCTTAATGAAATATTTAGAATGTAAATGCCCACCTAGCATAGGATATTGATGAATTTATGAGAAGAAAATGTGCAAAATATTTTCTATGTCTCTACTAGATCATGGGAATGTCTTTAGCTCATGCTAAAAGGATCATCTGTTAAAGATTGCAGGAATCGCTGTTAGCATGAGCTGAAAGCCATTTTGTACTTGGCAGCCATTTTAGTTAGCCATGTGCTCGCCATGTGCTTTCTCCCTCTTCCAGAGTCTTGCACATGCTCAGAGAGGCCTAGCTGGTAGAATGCACCTGCTCCTAGTATAGAACTGTCAGGCTATTCTTACTCATGTAAGCAGTTTAGTCTCCCTCCCACTTTGTGGAGCAAGCAAATTTTGTATACCCATATTAGTCAATAAGCATGCTTGTATGTGCTAGGACCTCCCCTTGATTTTATGCTGACTATGTAACAAATACATATATAAGGACCCTGTTCTCTGCACTCATTAGAATGCCTCCTACAGTGGCCTGCGGGTACCGTAAGATGCAATCTCCCTCATCTGAGGTTAATAAAACATGTTTTTTGATATTACAGCTTCTGTGCCAATCTCTTCTTTGTTGGTCTTAAGGACCAGATGTATCAGTGAACCCCTAAGAAGGTTTTTATTTCTACACTTCCACCTTTACTTAGTGTGTCTGGGTGTACAGCTTGTGTTCAGTTTGTGTTGTTCTATGTCTTTCTTACTTGCATGCCTGTCTGGCCAGTGGTTGTGTTTGGGTGTAGTCATTGGTGCAACTATGTCTACCTGCTACCTTGTTGTTTCTTACGCCTTATTACTGTTTTCTTCTCTTCTGTTATTCCTTGTTGGAGAGGATGGGTCATTTCTATTTGTGTATATTTACCCCTTGCCTCCTCTTCTTTTTCTTCCACCTATCTCTTCGCTCTTTCCTATTAGTTCATTCTCTATTACATTTATTCTGTTGCATTAGTGTTCCTCTGGTTTATCCCTTTCCCGGGTTCTTATTGTTATATCTTATTTAAGTACAGGACTTATGCTTCTGTGGTATAAGAAAGGGGGATATGTAGTATCCTGCTTATGTTAATGTTCTGCCATGTTCACCTCCTGCTCAGCCAGTGTGAATGTGCTGTGTGCTGCATGGAATGTTGGAGTGATGATGCGTATTGGAATGGTGGGTGCCTGTGAGGTGAAGTCTGACAGTTGAGAATGGGCTGAGCAGCAGGCAGGCTGCTCCTGGTGGGGCTGTTTCACAAGATCTTATCTACATGTAACAGACTTCAATAAATCAACTTAATCTACATCCTACCTGCGTGGACCTCATTACTACACAATTGTAGTAGGGTAGTAACAGGTCATGGAGCTTGAGCAGAACATTGGAGAATCATTCTTTCTGTATGAGCAATACAGAAAGAATGATTGTATCTCACTTCCTTCCTATTCCATAGAAAATGGAAAGGAAACCAGTACAATCTGTACTGAAACGCAAAATGTCCTGATGAGTTGGCTCTGCCATAGCAGTCTTTTTGCAGCCTCTTGCTGTATTTTTGCTGTAGATGTACTGGTGCATACCGAAGGGCAAGCTCATGTTCAGGGCTACCTCTTGGGCTTTAATAAATTATAACTAGTAAGTCAAATCAAATGGTAACTTCCTGAAACAATTATGTTAGTTCTCCTTCTTAGTGAAAAAACGTAGTTATTATTGTTTATGTATTGCATTATTCAAGTTATAAATTGATGTGTTTCTCGATTTGTACATGGAAAGGAGGATTTGGGACCAGCACATCACAGAGATTAATTCCATTTAGGGCCCAATTACTACTTTGGTGGTGCGGCGCCGGGTATGCCCCGAGGCCGCACTGCCAAAGCCGTGGGTTGGGCTGCCAGCCAGATTAGGAGTTTCCACCTGTCTGGCTGGCTTTTTTTTGGTGTTCCCACAGAGGAGCCCCTAAAAATGGGCACCACAATGAGAACGCCAAAAACAGTTCCTGCACAGCATGGTCTCTAAAGTCCATGCCATGCAGGAACTCATGTGCATGCACACAGGTGGGCACATGTTGTTCCCTCCTGTGTGCATCCAAAGGGCGCAGAGGCACCAGGGTGTCCTGGAGGGCCCACCTTGTTTCCTCTCCTCCAGGTTTTCCATGGAGGAGGAACCACCATGGAAACCCTGGCGGAGAGGAAATTCCTAATATGCTTGGCAGGACTGTGGCGGTCACGTCAAGCATATTGATGCCTCTACACCACCACAACACCACCAGGGAATGGCGGTTCCCTGGCGGCTGCGACAGGGCTGTGGCAGTCTGACCGCCCATCTCATAATAGGGCGCTCAGGAGACCACCACGCCCGCACGAGTCTGGCGGTCCATGGACCACCAGACTCGTAATCAGGCCCTTAGTAGTTTTTGGGCCTGATGTATCATTTTCCGGTCATAAAGGAGCGCTATAGGCAAATACTATAGGACCTAAATACATTTCTGCACTATGATGGATGTACATATCCGTCAAGATGCCAAAATTAACATTCAGTAATGTTCACAGAATAATGTTCAATTAATATTAATGAGGCAGTATGCTGTTTGTGAACTGTACCAAAATGGTTGAGAATGCAGGGATGAGCCCTAAATGCTGCCCTCAATGCTCAAGCCCACATTCACAAAGCAAGGGCTTTCCCTCATGGACAGCTTTTACCTTGTGAATGTCATTTAATCACCTTTGAGGATTCAGTATGGCATTAATGGTTTGCAACTGCATTTGTGGTTGCAAAATATGACCTGTTATTTTGCCACTTTAAGGGTGCAGGACCTGGGGGGCACCACTTGGGCATTAGGACTCATTCCAGCAGAGGCTACCAGCAGGATTCAAGGCCTCTGGAAGCTTATTGTGTCCATGTAGCTCACACAAGAGGCTAGCCAGCTAGCCCTGGGACTCACTCTGGTGGTCCTGGGTTCAAGGGAGCAGGCCGATGTCTTCCTTTCTTCGTCAGGCAACAGGACAGTCCTTCTAGCAGCAGGGTAGTCCATCTTGCAGCAGAGCAGAGGGGCAGTCCTTCTGAGTTTTCCACAGATCCAGAAATGATCTTATTTGAAGTCCGAGAGTGCCACCTTTTATTCCCAGTGCCGGTCTTTTGGTTGGGATGCCCTCTTTGTCTTACCTTCATCCTCCCTGAGCTTAGCTCCAAACTGTCTAGGGGGACAAAAGTAAGGGCAGGACTGGTGTCATGTTCATTTGTGTGAGCTGGAGGCAAAGCCCTTTGAAGTGCAAGTGGGCCTGGGTACAGCCTCTCCCCAGTCATTCTGGGAGGATGTCCTATCTTGTCCACATCTAGGCTTCCATTTTTTATGGTCTGGCAGCAATACACAACCGACAACAGTAGAATCAGGTGACCCAGGCTACTGACAGAAAGGCACTGTTGTTTGGGCACAAAAATGCCAGCCTTCTAAAAGTGCCATTTTTATACTTGTAACTTAGAATCTGACTTAACCGTTGAAGAGGTTGCAGGACTAAAACCCAGGGTATAATGTCTAATATTTTCCCTTCAGGATACCAAGGAGTGGCTGATCATGAGGACCAATATAGTGCCAAAATGACGGGACCCAACATAATGTCCTGGTATGGATTTTTCTAGAACCTCCCCAGCACATGACCACATCAACCAGAACTCTGAAGAGTTAACAAAGGGTGCGGTCATGGGGAGGGTTTTTATTATCTAAACCAAAGACGGCCGCCGGGGATAAAGTCTTACAAGATCCTGATTGCATGCTTCCTATATTGTTAATTTTGTCAATGTCGGCCTAACCTGGCATCCAGGCAGCAAAGGAGGCAGTGGGGCAAGCACACTCCATTCCTACATTATGTTGGCACTTCGGTGCCTAAGGGCGTGCAAATAGTGATGCCAGGAACAAGAGGCAGGACATCCATAACATGCGGTCTCAAAGCATTGATCCATTTCATTATGATTTGTAATGAGGACCCCCTCACCCCCTTCACACCCCCTACTCCGTTCTACCTGCAGTTAGTTGCAAAGTGTATACTGCAAGTTGCAAAGACATTTGATTCCAATTATGTACCATTTGTACATTGCAACTTAGGGATTGTTGTTACAAAGCCTGTACTCTTATGAATCACAGACTTTGAGACCACAAAGAAATGTAATTTATTGGTCCCTTTGTGTCAAAAGAAACCAACTTGAACTTTTCTATTCTTTTAGCTATTGTGTAGCTCCCCTCTACCTCAGCTATACATATTGTGACAATGGTCTCACTGTCTGCATAGCTAATATTAATGTGTGTGACCCTCGGCCAAATTACGGAATTGAAGGAGGAACTCCTTCTCTTCCCGGTGTTGCATGTAGTAAACTTTGGGCTAAAGAATAGCTTCTGCTTGTAGGTGTCTTACCACACACAAAATGGAGACTTGCAGTGACCAGCAGGAATACTCACATGCAGTAAAAGTGATGGAGTCCTTTCTTTAATCCCTCTCTGCTGTGCCCTATTTCCTCACTGGCAGAACAGATCACTCGCAGTGGCACAGCAGTACATTAAGTAATGTGCCATCATGCGTTCCAGTGTTTCCTAGTTACTACCTTCCCTGGAAATAAGAAAGACGCTTTAGTTAATGCAGTGTGACTGCTTTCATGCTACAAAAAATTTGCTACTTGGACCACTCAAGGTACATCTTCTAAGACCTTCACTTTCTTCCATGAAGGATAGCAGACTATGAAAGCAATAACTTTCTCCATCTCCATCTCCCAGGTTCCAAATATTCAAATTAACGCAGTAGTCATGTTATAATATGTCAGTGTTTTTATTACAGTCATAATTATGTTTACAGGATATTATTTGCAAAACACTATCAGGCTGAGAAAACCTTGCTGCTGCTTTGTCTGCAAAATAAGGCCAAGTTAAAGAGAACATTCTGCGGATTTGAACAAGTAATTGTTTGCAGACTATACACTAGTAATTTTGCTAAACAAATGTAATTAGCCTAACATTTTGTTCTTGACAGCATGGCACTGTCATTCTTGCTCTGCTACATTCCCCCTAAGCTGCTTGTATCAGGTGCAAAAAGTCTGATTATTATTTGCATTTTGAATTTTCATTTAAAGCACGTTAACTAAGACATTACTACAATATGACTTTTTAAAAATATAAGTGAAATGTGAATTATTGATTGTGATTAAATCCTTATGAACGAGGCACATCAGAATTTAAGAATTAGTGCATATAATTTATAAACATAAAAAACTTGATATTTTGAGGCTATTGGAGCATTTGGATAACCATGCAAGAATTCACTGATTGTATTACTCTTCATTATAAAAACTGCAGGGCTAAAAATAGCATCCGGATGAGCTATTAACTACAAATGAGTTTGAATCACTCAGTTGTAACGAGATAAACATGCAAAACTGCTCATTAACAAAGGCAAAATAATGTTTGGAAAATGCCTGCAGGGACACCAGAGTGCCTCTTTCTATTGACACGGGACTGCAGAGTTTTTTAAATCTGTAATAGAGGGTCAAATCCACTAATTATTGACGCAGCGACAAATTACAAACCTGCTGGAAGGCTTGCAGTGTCCTCCATGACAGGAGGTATTGCCAAAAACAAGATATTCATATATATGCTTGTTGGCAGGCTCAATGTGAGCCTTTAATGAGCTATCGAAACATGCACCACCAAACACACCCATCTGGGGGCATGTAATGCTGTTCAGTAATGCAAGTAGAATTTCCATGTAGGAAATGTAGCAGAAATCGCTATCCATCTTGTATAGTTAGACTGCTTACTTTTAGGTTGGTGCCATTCCGCTTCAAAGAGTGATGGAAGAATGGTGTTATTGTCCTATAATCTTAGATTCTGCACCGTGGTCAGCGATGGGAGGAGAAGTAATTTATTATAGGTTTTCAGTTATCAGTAGGCCTCCCTTTATTGTAGTTTTATTTTACACATTTCGGTCTGTACTCATCCATATTTCTTTTTGCTCGTTCTGTCTGTATTTATCTGCTTTGTGAAAAAATAAAGCTGTAAATAGTACATTTCCTCATTTATTTGACTGATAAATGTAAACTGGCACGTGGATGTGTCATTGATTTTACAGCTATAATAACCTATATATAACGCGGAATCATATGGAACACAACACGCTCACAGGAGCATATTAGGATTGTTGTGCAAACACCAGCACATCTACAGTTGTTTGAAGGAAGGGTTCATTATGAAACTTCCTTCCTCTTCTTTCCACTCAAAAGACAAGCTAGTTTCATTTTTCAATATTTAATAATGTCTGTATTTATCTGTATAAATCGATAAAAACGGAAAACTTGGAACCTTAATTATCAGCAACATTTACTGTGGCATTTTGGAGCCAGTTACTTTATCCCTTTCGCTGCTAGGCCTTTCACCCCCTGTGCTAAGCCTTTTTTTGGCTATTTGGGGTAGTTTGCGCTTAGGCCCCTGTAACTTTTTGACCACATAAGGTATCCACGCCAAATTTGCGTCCTTTTCTTCCAACATCATGGGGATTCTAAAAGTACCCAGGGTTTGTGGATTCCCCTGGAGGGGTCCCAGAAATTAGCCAAAATACAGCTAAATATATATATATTCTTTTTTAAATGGGAAAAAGTGCTGCAAATGAAAGTGTCTGGTTTTTTCCCTGCAAATGGTATCAACAAAGGGTTTGTGGGGCTGAAATCACCATTTTCCCATCTTTCAGGGACTGACAGACTTTTGTCAGAAAACCAACATTTGTTACACAGTTTTGGCATTTTACTGGGACATAGCCTATTTTTGCTATTTTTTGTGCTTTCAACCTTCTTCCAGTTAATGGTAGCAATGGGTATGAAAGCAATAATGGATCCTGGAAAGCTATACATTTTAAAAAAGTAGACACAATTCTGAATTCAGCAAGGGGTCCTTTGTGTAGATCCTTCAAGGTTTCTTTATAGAAACTAACAGTTGAAAATAGGAAAAAGTGAAAATGAGTTGAAAAAAACAGCCATTTGTGCCACGTTTTCACCTGTAACTTCTTCGAATTATGACAGATGTTTGAAAGCAATATACCGTTACATCGGACGGACCTTTCTGGTTGTGGGGATATATAGGACTTGTAGGTTCACCAAGAACCTGACGAACCTAGAGCCAATAACTGAGCAGCGTCTTGCAATGGTTTTTTATTATTTACCGGGTATATAGCAATTCATTTTGGAAAATATATACAGTGAAAAATCGGGATGAAAGACACATATGTATTTCTGAAATTGGAACAAGATATAGAGTTTAGAAACAGTAGCTATTTGCACATTTCCGAAATTGTGAGTACCCATAGTAGCATGAGAATTATAGGAAATTTTTCAAAGTGACTTCTTTTTTACACATTGTCTTTCATTTGAAAGGCAGAAATGCATCAAAAGTCAATAGGTAATAACAGTTGCTTTACAATTCTGTGTTACCCTAAGTCTCCCGAAAAAATGGTACCTCACTTGTGTGGGTAGGCCTAGTGCCCGCGACAGGAATCGGCTCAAAACCCAATGTGGACACACTTCATTTTTACAGCTAAATTTGAGGTTTGCAGGGGATTCTGGGTAGGAAAACGTTGGGGGATCCACGCAAGCCATACCTCGCTAGACTCCCTCGGGTGTCTAGTTTTCAGAAATGTGTGGGTTTGGTAGTTTCCCAAGATGGCCGCCGAGCCCGGGGCCAAAAACCCAGGTGACCCCCCTTGCAAAACCAGGTTGTTTTGTGATAGGTAATTTTGATGTCTCCTCAATACGTTTTGGGCCCTTGCCTGACGCAGGCACTTGACCCACCCATGCGAGTGAGGTGCCATTTTTATCGGGAGACCTGGGGGAATGCTGGGTGGTAGGAAATTTGCAGATCCATGCAGATTCCAGAACTGTCCAACACAGAAATTTGAGAAAAATTTGATTTTTTCAGCTAAATTTGAGGTTTGCAGGGGATTCTGGGTAGGAAAACTTTGAGGGATCCACGCAAGCCATACCTCGCTGGACTCCCCCGGGTGTCTTGTTTTCAAAAGTGTGTGGGTTCGGTAGATTTCCCATGATGGCCGCCGAGCCCGGGGCCAATAACCCAGGTGACCCCCCTTGCACAACCAGGTTGTTTTATGATAGGTAATTTGGATGTCTCCTCAATACGTTTTGGGCCCTTGCCTGTCGTGGGTACTTGACCCACCCACATGGGTGAGGTACCATTTGTATCGGTAGACCTGGGGGAATGCTGTGCGGTAGGAAATTTGAGGATCCAAGCAGATTCCAGAACTTTTCACCACAGAAATGTGAGGAAAATGTGTTTTTTTTTTTTACAATGTTTGAGGTTTGCAAGGGTTTTTGGGTAATAGAACCTGGTGAAAGCTAGACAAGTCACCCCATCATGGGTTCCCCTCTGTGTCTAGTTTTCAAAAATGTATAGGTTTGCTAGGATTCCCTAGGTGCCGGCAGAGCTAGGGTTCAAAATCTACAGCTAGGCACTTTGCAAAAAAAGGTCAGTTTTCACTGTGAAAATGTGGTGTGTCCACATAGCGTTTTGGGCCATTTCCTGTCGCGGGCACTAGGCCTACCCACACAAGTGAGGTACCATTGTTCTCAGAAGACTTTGGGGAATGCAGGGTGGGTGGAATTTTGTGGATCCATGCAGATTCCAGAACTTTCCACCACAGAAATGTGAGGAAAATGTTTTTTTTTTTTACAAAGTGTGAGGTTTGCAAGGGATTCTGGGTAACAGAACCTGGTGAGAGCCAGACAAGTCACCCCATCCTGGATTCCCTTGGGTGTCTTGTTTTAAAAAATGTATAGGTTTGCTAGGTTTCCCTAGGTGCCGGCAAAGCTAGGGTTCAAAATCTACAGCTAGGCACTTTGCAAAAAAGGGGTCGGTTTTTACTGTGAAAATGTGGTGTGACCACATTGCGTTTTGGGCCGTTTCCTGTCGCGGACACTAGTCCTATCCACACAAGTGAGGTACCATTTTTCTCTGAAGACTTTGGGGAACGCGGGGTAGGTAGAATTTTGTGGATCCACGCAGATTCCAGAATTTTCCACCACAAAAATGTGAGGAAAATGTGTTTTTTTTTACAAAGTTTGAGGTTTGCAAGGGATTCTGGGTAACAGAACCTGGTGAGAGCCAGACAAGTCACCCCATCCTGGATTCCCCTGGGTGTCTAGTTTTCAAAAATGTATAGGTTTGCTGGGTTTCCCTAGGTGCCGGCAGACCTAGGGTTCAAAATCTACAGCTAGGCACTTTACAAAAACAGGGTCAGTTTTCACTGTGAAAATGTGGTGTGTCCACGTTGCATTTTGGGCCGTTTCCTGTCGCGGGCACAAGGCCTACCCACACAAGTGAGGTGCCATTTTTCTCGGAAGACTTTAGGGAATGTGGGGTGGGTGGAATTTTGTGGATCCATGCAGATCCCAGAACTTTCCATCACAGAAATGTGAGGACAATGTGTTTTTTTAACTAAGTTTGAGGTTTGCAAGGGATTCTGGGTAACAGAACCTGGTGAGAGGCACAAAAGTCACCCCATCCTGGATTCCCCTAGGTGTCTAGTTTTCAAAAATTTACATGTTTGATGGGTTTCCCTATGTGCCGGTTGCGCTAGAGCCCAAAATCCACAGGTAGGCACATTGCTAAAAACAAGTCTGTGCCTAGTGGGCTTTCTGCCGCCCTGGAGGGGAATCGGGGGGGGGGGGTTGCCCCAATATGCCCCCAAGGGGGGCAGAAAGACTGTGGCTATTTTTATGGGGGGTGGGGGCATTGGTATGCCCATTCTGGGCAGCCCCCACATATAAAAAAAGTGGCGCCTAGTGGGCTTTCTGCCCCCTCGGGGGGGCAGATCAGGGGCCACTGCCCCCATCTGCCCCCTGGGGGGCAGGAAGACTGTGGAATTTTTGGGGGGAGGTGTGGGCATTGGCATGCCCATTCTGGGCTGACCTCACCCCTGAATTTAAAAAATATATATTTCCTGAGGCCTTGTGAGCTTTCTGCCCCCCCTGGGGGGCAGATAAGGGGCTATTGCCCCAATATGCCTCCCAGGGGGGGCAGAAAGACTGTGGTAATTGTTTTTGGGGTTGGGGCATTGGCATGCCCATCTGGGCAGCCCCCACCCCTACATCATAAAAAAAAATCCCTGGTGCCTAGTGGGCTTCCTGCACCCCCGGGGGCAGATCAGGGGCAACTGCCCCATCTGCCCCAGGGGGGGCAGAAGGACTGTTGCATTTTTTGGGGGGGGCGTGGGGGCATTGGCCTGCCCATCTTGGGTAGCCCCCACCCCAACATCAATAAAAAAATCCCTGGTTTCCAGTGGGCTTTCTGCCCCCCCGGGGGGGAAGAAAGACTGGAATTTCACTGGGGGTGGGTGGGGCATTGTCATGCCCATTTTGGGAAGCCCCCACTCCTACATCACTACAAAAAAAATCCCTGGTTTCTAGTGGGGTTTCTGCCCCACCGGGGGTCAAATTGGGAGCTGCTGCCCCGCCTGCCCCCTGGGGGGGCAGAAAGACTGAAATTTCTCTGGGGGGCTGGGGACATTGCCATGCCCATTTTGGGCAGCCCCCACCTCAACATTAATAAAAAAAAATCCCTGGTTTCTAGTGGGCTTTCTGCCCCCCCAGCTCCCGAGGCTGTTGGGGGGGTAAAGGGAATCCCTCGGGTGCCTCACCAGAGAGATTCTGAGTGCCATGTGATCAGACGGCCGGGGGCCATCCTACGCACATGAGCACTGGTGCGTCAAATGGCCCCCGGCCGTCCGACGCACCGAAAGTGTTAATTTTAGTAAGCTCAACCTTGTGTAGGGTGTGATTATTTTGTGCAGTATCTTTGTTTGTTGATCAGTTCATAGTTAGTGGTAGATTTACTGTTAATTTGAAGAGACTACAGCTGCACATATTATCTCCAGATGATTATTGCTTTTGAGAGGGGTTGTTGAGTACGTCAACTTCACTATGGGTTTTGATGTTTATTTCTATCCCGATGCTTGTTGTCATCGGTCTGTGGATGCGATTTATTCATAATGCATAAATCACAGGTATTTCTTTTTTTTTTTAACAGCATTTAGTCTGATGCCATCTTCGGGTTGATTTTTCTTCCTATATTTTTGTCCAGCACTCCACTATCTATTTTCAGCCATAATAGGTTATGGCCCAAAAATGTCCATATGGGTGTTTGCAAATAGGCAAATGCACATGGTTCTTGTAAGAAACGGTTATTATTTGGGGAGGGTGACTACCTGCCCTCCTCAAGGGACAATCACAGCAATTGTCAGGGTGAACCCTCAAAGTCACTAAATCAACCTGTGCTCAATCCTTTTGAAGACACGGCTTAGAGCAGACAGGCTTCAGTTCGGGCAATATGTAAAGCATTGATATATTAACAAATCAGTATTAAAGGCTGCCTGGGATCAGCAGCGGTGGGGCATTAAAGGGGGAAGGGGTACACAAAAATAAAGACAGAAAAAGGTCATGCATTGCTCCTCTCCCGATCCTCAGCTACAGGGGTGGTGCACACTGTGCAGGCTCCCAGATGACACCCAGATGGCAATCCTGACGCTGCTCTTATGATGGGAACACTATTTCCCAGGATTCTCAGGATTGGTCTGAGCGGCCCGGTTTGCCGCTCAGACAGTGCCTGGGAGCCTGTGTCTTTCCTCCACCCGACTGTACAACACAGCCGGGTGTAGAAATGCTAGATGCGCATGACAGTTTAACTGGCCTAAGACGGCCGGCCAAACCGTCATGCGCACTTAGTAGTGCCAATCACCCCTCCTCCCCACTGTTGCACATAGAATGCATGGCCCCGCCCTTCCCTCGCTGGCATCCTGCAGGTAAGAAGAAAAATAAAATGATAATAAAGTTGGTTTATTATCATTTTATTTTTCATCTGGTTAAATCTGCTGCCACCTAGTGGGGCAACGTTCCTCCGCCATAATGGAGGAGCAGAACCTGGTATTAAAGTCAAAATACCAATGAATAAAAATTCCAAACCACATTAGAAAAATAGCCTTGATTTTAATGAGTAAAATGAAACCGAAACAACAAAAATGGAATTTGAGAAACTTAAGACATAATTTTTTATGTGAAAGTAGCACCACAAACTGCAAAGCACCAATTGTATTTAAGGGTCACGTTAGACTAGAATTTAGGCATGACTTGAGGCCAATCACGAAGGAGCCCATTAAGAATACACTGACCAGGTTTAGACCACTAGTAGATTTTACCTCGAGATTTAATCTTTCAGAGGTGCAAGCCTGCAGACTGTATCAGAGGAAGTCGACACAAAGTCGGATAGGTGTTGGGCGTTGAAGAACTAAAGACATTGGTTTTCATGGGAAAATCTCAGAGTGGGAGAAATAAAAATTTGGGGGCAGATTTACAAGCCCCTTGCGACACTTTTACGCCGCCGCTGCATCACTTTTGTGATGCAGCAGCGTCGTAAACAATGCGCCACGTTGCGACACATTTACAACGTGACGCATCTATGGAGATGTGTCACGTTGTAAAGCCCTGCGTCACATTGTACCTGCGTCAGGTATAATGTATGCAGGGTGGGCATTCCGACGCAAGAAAGCCTCGTAAAAGAGACGCAGTGAAATCTACAAGATTTCACTGAGTCACTTTTATGACACCACTCCGTCAAAACCTTCAAGCAGGCGTAAGGAGTGACGCAGCATAATAGAAATAGGCATTCCGAAGCATTGCTGGAGTTGCGTCGTGCTTGCGACACGACTCCAGCAATACGTTGCCTTTATGCCAATAGATGCGTCACACATCTGTCAATCCTTGCGCCCCGGTACGCCGCATTGTAAATCCGACGCATCCATGGTGGCGCAAGGGATTTTTTGCGTGACGCAAATTAACTGACGCATCTCTGCTAATATGCAGAGATGCATCAGTTCTTATAAATCTGCCCCTTAGTGCCCAGGGAAGTCCTCTTTCAAGTCAGATACTTTTGGCACCTTTGACCAGTCAATATTTTTACCTTCGACTTGGTCTCTTTTTTCAGCTCAGAATCCTTCAGCGAAGCATGGCTGCAGCTATATCAGACATTTAGTTCCATGAAGCTGGATACCAACTTGACAAGGGTTCTCTGAATTGAATTTGTTGCTGTGGAGAAGCTGTGACCTGATTTCTTCTCTCAGCAAGGTCAAACCTTGTTTGGATAGGCTTGGGGGCTGGGGGCTGGCCCTGTCTTCCAAAGGTCTGGAAGTCCAAAAATGTCTTATGTCCCAGGGTTTCAGAGGTGTTAGGAAAAGTCCAGTTAGACACAGCCAAGGGTACCAGGACCTCAGGAATAGTCCTTGGGGGCCAAGACTCACTTGAGCAGAGGCTGTCAAAAGGGTCCATTTCAAGTCCTGTTGGTATTAGTCAGCTGGGCACTTTAGGAGAAAAGCCTCTTGCAGCTTTTGGTAGCCATGTAGCCACATGGAAAGTCAGCCAACTGACCCCTGGAGTTCACTTCTTTGTCCTGACTTCAAGACGGAGGAGGTCGAGTTTTCAGGGCTCCACCCAGGTCACAGACAGCAGGTTCAGTACTCTTCGATTCTTCCTCAGGTCTAGAAAGTGTTCTGAGGAGGGTGCCAGGGAATGCCACATTTATGCTGGGCACTAGCTCATGGGTGCAGTGACTTCTGGCCCCTCACTAACTGATATAAGTCCCAAGGGTTACCATACCCAGTTTTGCTGCAGTTCTTGTTTGACCTACTGCAAACAATCCCACAGTGCCCCTAATCCAGGATGGGAAACCCTTCTCCTCTTGTGAAGAACCTGTGGGCCAATCCAGTGTGTGTCCTGGCGAATGTGCAGTCCTCTCCTCTGTGATCACTTCAAACCAGTTCTGGGGGCAGCTTTCACCCCACTGGGTCTGATGCTTCTCTGACTGAGGGGACAAAAGCTAGGGCCTTTTGAGGTATTGCCTAACATTTGCGTGTGACTGGGAGGCTCCTTTAAAGAAATTGAAGTTAATGCATGCGCTTCAACTGGGCTTCCTGTCAGGGGAAAAGAAACACCTCCCCACATCTAAGCTGTTGTCTCTGCTCTGGGAGCGGTTTTCACCCCCTCATCAGGGCTAATCAACCGCTGGGCTTCCGCTGGTGAGCTAATGCAGATTAGTCTCCAGGAGCTTCAGGCAGTGAAAAAGTTGCTTTCTGAAAATTAGTTTTCTTTAATGTTTAATATAACATCGGGCACCACTAAGGGGCCGATTACGATCTCGTCAGGAAAGCCTCCCGACCGAATCTGTTCCGGAATGGTTTCCGAACGACTCGACCGTGAGCTTCCCGAACAACGGATTAGGATGCATTGCATGTTAAACTCCTACTGAGTCAGTAGGAAACCAATCCGCACGATCGAATAGTCCAGAAACAAGCTTGATGCCACCGACTCATTCGGAAATGCTGAAGAATAGCATTCCTGTTACAAATCAGACTCGGTTTCCCCACGAACAGATGACGATGCATCCGACGCGGTTTCTGAACCGTAACGGTTGGTGTTACAAATGGCAATTGGAAACTAATAAAAACAGTCAAAACAGACATTGGCACTGCCAAAATACAAAAATAAAAGTTCAAATATTAGCCGCAGCCACCAATCCGCCTATATAATGGGCCAAAAACATGACCATGATCCTTTGCTCCAACACAACTGCTGCTAGGTCTCAGGAGTCTCTACACATTCCCTGCTCTCTGCCTCACACACTCACACTTCGCCCACCACACAACTTGCACAGATTTTATTTTAAAGAAATTCTCACAAACACACACTCTTTTTCATATTCACACTCACACTCACCTTCACCTACACAGTCACCCTCACTTTCACCTTCACATTCACCCTCACTGTGTACCTGAGGAAGCAGCCACGTTTTACAGAGAAGGAGTTGGAAGTGCTTGTAAATGAAATAGTCAGAGTAGAGCCACAGTTATTTGGGAACCTAGTCCAACAGACCCCTCTTTCCCAGAGAAATAGGATGTGGGACAGGATAGTCAACAAGGTAAACGCTGAAGCACCTGTCCTGCGTACAATGGCTGATATCAGGAGTAGGTATTACTATGTGCGAAGGAAGGTCAAAAAACTGCTGGCCAGAGAACACGCTCAAAAGCCAGCAGAATGGCGGTGGCCCTCCTGCACCACCTGTGCATTTCACTTCCTGGGAGGAGAAGGTGCTTGCCATCCTTCCGCCGGAGAGCGTCTATGGACTACCAGAAGCACCAGAGTCTGGTAAATACCTACTCCACATTCAAATTAAGTTACCAAGTACACCTCTATAGACATCACTGTAAAGGATACAGTTATACAAATGATTGTTTTTAAATTAAAAACAAACTAGAGTAAATGAGCATGTGATGTGTATGTCATATTGATAAACAACATACCTGCAATGAAAATAAAAAAGCATACAATTCCTACCATGTACATACTTCTTACAAACTCACAGCAAGGCTTTGTGCTCCAAACACCAGTCACCAGCGTAAGCCATCTTGCCAGCACATTTTCACTCACTCTCAGGAAAGTGGAGTTACAGGTAGGCTGGTTGGGATGGCTGGGAAGATAGGTTTGGGCACAGGCCTGATTGGAGTTGTAGTGACAGCAAACACACCTCCTCCCACATGGCCCAACATGCCCATCTGGAACTATGCTTTCCTGACTGAGTGGAAATGTACTACCAAGATGGCTGACACTGCTGCATGGTGTCAGGAGCACAAGGCCTTGATGGGTGTTGCAGTCAAGTCAAACAGCAGGCACCAGTGTCAAACATCTTGAATGTATACTTCCTCTCATTGTCAGGACATCACTCTCCCTGGTGGCCTGGTTGGGTTGCCTGGGAGGAGGAGTGTTTGCAATGACTACATCTCCCATCAGGCTCTGTCCTACACACACCTTCCCACCCAGCTCAAACAGCACACCTGGGACTATGTTGTCCCTGACGGTGAGTGGAAATTTACTGGCAAGATGGTTGACACTGGTGACTGGTGTTTGGAGCACAAGGCCATGATGGGAGTTGTGGTCGACTCAGACAACAGGCACCAGTGTCAGACATCTTGATAGTACACTACCCCTCATTGTCGGATCACCACTCTATCTGGTGTGCTGTTTGAGCTGTGTGGGAAGGTGTGTGTGTGTGCCCATGCCTGATGGGTGTTGTAGTGATAGCAAACACTCCTCCTCACACCCATCCAAATAGCTAATCGGGGCCTATGGATACCTGACAGTGAGGGGAAGTGTACTTGCAAGATGACTGTCACTGCTACATGGTGTTGAACTTAAAGGTAAATCCCATCATGGCCCTGTGCTCCAAACACCAGTCCCCGGTGTCAGCCATCTTGGCAGCACTGTCAGGAAAGCAGAATCCCAGGTAAGCTAGTTGGGATGGGTAGGAAGGTTTGTGGAGGACAGAGCCTGATGGGAGTTGTAGTCAGGACAAACACTCCTTCTCTAAACCAGCACAAACAGCCCACTAGGAACCATGCTTACCTGACAGTGAGGAGAAATGTACTGACAAAATGGCTGACACTGGGGACTGGTGTCTGGACCACTACGACCTGCTGGGAGTTGTGGAAAATTGGCACCATTCATCAGTGTCAGACATCTTGCAAGTACATTCCCACTCACTGTCAGGGAAGTTGAGTTACAGGTAGGCTTTTGGTGCTGGGTGTGAAGGTGTGTGTGGGACAAGGCCTGATGTGAGTTGTAGCCATTGCAAATACTCATCCTCCCACCCAGCCCTGCTAAGTCCTCTGTGCCTATGCTTACCTCACAGTGAGGGGAACTGTACTGGCATGGTGGCTGACACTGGTGCATGGTGTTGAACTTGAAGCCAACTCCCATCAAGGCCCTGGTCTCCAAACACCATGCAACAGTGTCAGCCATCTTGCTAGTACACCACCATTCACAGTCAGGTAGCCATTGGCCCAGAGGAGATGTTTGTACTGGTTGGGAAGAGGAGTGTTTGCCCTGAGTACATCTTCCATCAGGCTCTGTCCTACATACACCTTCCTACCTGTGAGAGGCTTGCTTGGTATATGATGTACACTTATGTAAGTGGACACCCTGCACCAGTCCAGGCAACCCTTATGGTGATTTAGGAGGTCTTAGAAAACCATAGAAAGCTCTCTAAGTGGTAGCTGTGGAGAGCAGCCTTCAGGATTAGTCCAGAAGGAGTGTAAAGCAGCTTGTTTTACCAGAATGCAATCTTATAGGTATAGATTAATTGAAAAAGAACCACACAAGGTATTCATAAAAATGTGTATTTATTATATAATACTCACTAACACATACAAATATCTCCTACCCGGAGATATGCACAATGCACACAATATGTTGCCTAGAAATCACGTAAATAGCACAGAATGCACAGTGGGCCCCAGGAGGGACAAAACCCTTTACTAAGAATGTGGTATAAGAACCACAACTTGTGTCAAGACAATGTCCAGCGGACGTAGAAGTGCCGGGGACCCAAGGAACCACCCAAGGTGTGTGACTAGGAACCCCACGGCGATCGTATGCAGTGAGGGAACGCGACCGCGTTCTCCGTACAAATAAACGGTTGCAATTTTAAAGAAAAAGGACCCTTCCCAGTGAACCCTGAAGAAACCCTGTGGAAGACAGAATGATAGGCACCCCACCCGTGGACACCCTAGTACCCATGTTACCAACACCAGGGAATCCGGGTGCATAGGTGTGAAAATGTATCAGAAACCGCCGTTGAACCCAATGGAGGACTTCAGGAAACTGCCGCTGCTGGAGGAGGAGAAAGTGTCCGGTGGAATATGAAGGTGGAATCAAGTTGAGAGGTACCTGCAAGCAGAGGGGACAGAGTCTATGTCACTCAGGAGTGACCCGGAGACCTGGAAGACGAATGCCCACCGATGTCGGGTGTTGCAGGAGGGTTGACGGTGACATTGACTCTGCAGCTGTGATGACCAGGCAATGCTGAGGAAGACCATGAGCTGTGCACGAGCTGTCCCACATCATATGTTGAGAGCTGAGGGGTCAGTGTCCGTTGGGAGCACCAACAAGCCTTGGCAACTGCAAACAACGTGGATGTCGAAGAAGGTGCAATGTCGGGACCAGCAAGGCCCAGGAGACTCACCACAAGCAGGGGAGTCAGGGCAGTCTCCAAGCAATCAGGGGAGCCCAAAATAAACAAAGGTGACCCCCAACAGGACCCACAGGCTGGAGGCACTGGAGTCGCAAGAGGATCTCAAGCAGCTCACCAAAAGATGCAGGCCACGATGCAGAGTGGAAAAAGATTCAGGTCACTGGAGATGCTTGAGGTTGGGGCTACTTGGAGCCTGAAGATCTTGATGGAAGGAAGCCAACAAGCCTTTGCAACGGCAAGTCAATGCGGTGCACAGGGGTTCAGTTACTGCAGCTCCCACGAGTGATACTGGCCTCAAACGTAGTGAGACGGCAGGGCAGGCCTCGAGAGCTGTGGAGAAGCACCACATGTGTTGTTGAACCTTTCGGAGTCCGTAGGAGCTCAGGATCAGCAGACTAGTCAGCTTAGTTGCGGTGCATGCAGATGCAGGGAAGTGACTCCTTCACTTCAAGGGACATTCCTGCAAGTGTCTTGGATGCCCACAGGCCTTGGAAGGTTCCTGTATGGTGCAAAGGCACAGACGATGCATCAGACTGAAAGGGGGATGAAGTCGAGCCCGTACGAAGTCCAGCGAAGTCCAGAGTGCCCAGACAGTAGAATTTGAAGGGGTGTCTGAATTGAATCATGTCCCACGACAAATCTTGGGACCCACCCACAGGTAAGCCCTTAAGTACTCTTAGGAAAGGGTTGGGACAATTCAGGGGACACTCCCAGGGGAGGGACGGGACAGTGTTGAGGATACTCCCATGTCCTTTGTCTAGTTTCACGACAGAGCGGGAGCCAACAGCTCCCAGAGTTGGTTTGAACTGGACTATGCAAGGAGGCACTAAATGTGCCCCTCATGCAGACTGAGTGGCGCTGGCAAGCGCACCCACCCGGCCCCAATACACTAAATCCTGTCTGGGAGGTGGTCACACCTTCCTGTGACAGGATACCTATTATTCTGCCTTCCCCTGCTCGAGCTTGCCTCAGCAGCAGGAGGGCAGAATCGTGTCTCTGGTCGGCAGCAGCCATGTTGTGCTGTCCGGGTCTAGAAGACTGGTACGGGGAGCACTGAGAGCCTAACGGAGGGCTCTTCCAGTGCTTGGAATCATACCTCCCACACCATTTACGGTGTGGGAGGTATGATTCCAACATGTTTGATACCGTTGCAGCCGATTTCGAGATGGTCATCGCGTAATTACGCGGTGCCCCTCTATATGGTATATGGCTGCTTCACTTACAACCCGAGAGAATGGTTTCCGTTGGCTGTAGGGGTGTCCTGCTCATGCAGGGGCACCCTCACACTTAGAACCAAGCCCCCTGCCTTCAGGATTATAAAGGCCTGCTATAGGGGTGACTTATAGGTTTTAAGTGCAGTGACCATAGATATAGGAAACCTATATCTTTTGTAAGTGGAGCTAGCACCAGCTTACACAGGCTGCAATGGCAGGCCTGTAGTTACAGTTTGAATGGTCTCCCATGGGTGGCATATTACATGCTTTAGCCCATGGGGGACCTCTGGGGTACCTATGCCCTTAGTACCTTAGTACCATATACTAGGGACTGATAAGGGCACCCCAGTATCCAATCTGGGATGTACCTAAGTACTGAACATAACAATTTAGGGGAGAAAGCAGAGAGACTGGGGTCCTGATTAGCAGGAGTGCTAGCCCTGACTACATCTCCCAGCAGGCCCTGTTCTACACACACTCCTCCCACCCAGCACAAACAGCCCACATGGAACTCTGCTTACCTGACAGTGAGTGGCAATATACTGACAAAATGGCTGACACTGGGAACTCGTGTTTGTAGCACAAGGCCATGATGGGATTTGTGGTCAACTATGACAACAGGCACCAGTGTCAGACATCTTGATAGTACATTGCCACTCACTGTGAGGTAGGCATAGTTCCTGGTGGTCTGTTTGTGCTGGCTGGGAAGGTGTGTGGAGAGGGCCTGATGGTAGATGGAGTCAGTTCAAACACTACTCATTCCAAACAGCACAACAAGCCCACCTGGAACTATGCTTACCTGACAGTGAAGGGACGTGTAGTCTCAAGATGTCTGACAGTGATGCCTGTTGCCTGAGTTGACAACAAGTCCCATCATGACCTTGTGCTTTGAACATTAGTCCCCAGTGTCAGCCATCTTGCCAGCACATTTCACCTCAATGTCAGGAAAGCAGAGTCCCAGCCGGTCTATTTGTGCTTGGTGGGAAGTTGTGTTTAGGACAGGGCCTGATGGGAGATAGAGTCAGTGCAAACATTCCTCCTCCCACCCAGAACAACCACTTAATCTGGGCCTATGACTACCTGACAGTAAATGGAAGTGCACTAGCAAGATGGCTGACACTGTTGCTTGGTGTCTGGTGCACAAGGTCTTGTTGGGATTTGGATTCAAATTTAACATTATGCAGCAGTGTCAGTCTCCTTGCTAGTACACTTCCCCTCACTGCCAGTTAGCCATAGTCTCAGAGGAGTTAGCTGGGCTGGGTGGGAGGAGGAGTATTTGGAAAGGTTACAACTCACATCAGGCCCTGTCCAACATACTCCTTCCCACCCAGCACAAACAGCCAAACAGGAACTAAGCTTACCCACAGTGTTTCCAAATCTACTAGCAGGATGCATGACACTGGGCATGACACTGGGCACTGGTGTCTGACTTTTCCACAACCACCAAAAGGGTATTGTTCTCCAAGCACCCGTGTCAGCCATCTTTGTCAGTACATATCCACCCACTCTCAGGAAAGCATAGTTCCAGGGATGATGTTTTTGCACAGTGGAAAGTGTGTGTGGTACAGGGCCTGATGGGATATCAACACTCCTCCTCCCACCCAGCCCTACAGGCCCACTATGAACCATGCTTTCCTGACAGTGAGTGGAAATGTACTGCCAACACGCCTGAGACTGGGGACTGGTGTTTGGAGCACAAGGCCATGATGGGAGTTGTGGTTAACTCAAACACCAGTGCCCAGTGTCAGGCATCCTGCAAGTACATTTTGACACACTGTGAGGTAAGCTTAAGTCCTGTTGGGCTGTTTGCGCTGGGTGGGAAGGCGTATGTAGGACAGGACCTGATGGGAGATAGAGTCAGTGCAAACACTCCTCCTCCCACCCAAACCAAACAGCTCATCTGGGCCTATGGCTACCTGACAGTGATGGGATGTGTACTAGCAAGATGGCTCACAGTGATCCCTGGTGTCTGAATTGAGCACAACTACCATCATGGCCTTGTGCTCCAAAGACCAGTCCTCAGTGTCAGCCACCTTGCTAGTCCATTCTCCACTCACTGTCAGTTAGCCATAGGCCCAGATGAAGTGGATGTGCCATGTGAGGGGGAGGTGTTGCCATTAATCCAAATCCCATCAGCCAATGCTATACACACATTCATCCCACAAACCCAAACAGCAGCCCGGGGATCCAGTGTGAGTGAGAGTGAGTGGAAATGTACCAGCAAGATGTTTGACACTGGTGCATGGTGTTTGGAGCACAAGGCCCTTATGGCAGTTGGTCTCAAGGCAGACACCTGTCCCCAGTGTCAGACATCTTGCAAGTACATTGCCACTCACTGTTAGTAAAGCATATTTCCAGGTTGGATTGTTGGGCTGGGTGGGAAGGTGTATGTAGGACCGGGCCTGATGGGAGTCGGAATAACAGAAACACTCCTCCACACACACAGCACAACCACTTCATCTGGGCCTACATCTACTCACAGTGAGTAGATGTGTAATAGCAAGATAGCTGACACTGGGGACTGCTGTCTGTACCTATCACAACTACCAAATTTGCCTTTGTGCTACAAACACCAGCCACCAGTGACAACCATCTTGCAAGTACATTTTGCTCCTCACAGCCATTCATATGTGTATAATGAGATGAGAACAAGAAGCACCTCACTCACACCATTCCCACAAATGTCTGGGTAAATAAACAGACTGTGAGTGTGTAGGCAGACACACCTATATGACTGCTAAAGACATGGACTAAGCCCAGTATAAAGGCCTGAAAAATACCTACATTAGGAGATAAAGAGTAGGTATATCACCGTGAAAGTACAGATGTGGACAACAACAGCCCACTTGTGTCATTCACAGGGTGTCACAAACCAGTCAATGTCTTTGGATATGTAATGTCAACTAAACACAACATGTCCATTTATGCACATAGCTGGACATGGTCATTAATCCCCATCTTGTCTGAATTATATCGTCCCCGAAAAACATAGGCCAGCATCATGGATGAAGGAGGACAATATATGTACATTAACTCATCATTAGGTTCAGTAGCCTATGTAATGGGTATGACTGGAGGGGCAGTGGACATTGACATCAATCATTGTGTCACTTATGTACCCACAGGGTGAGCTGGGAACAGCCCCGGAATCAACCAGGTCAGCCAGTGCCAGACTCTGGTCGACCAGGAGCTCTTCGGCATTGATGTCTCTCAACAATCCTCGGACGACGATGATCAACCTTGCCCATCATGTTTGGGTCGGCCCACAGCACCAGCAGCGGCTACAGCAGGATCCTCTCCGACCATTCCCGCATTAGCTGACAACACCCGGCTGACCCCTACCCTGACTTACACAGCAGCCCGAGCCACCACCAAAAGCACAACACATGGCACTCTGGAGTTGGCAGACAACAACACCCCTATCAACAAGGAAAGAGGCTCAGTGTTGACTGTGCCACTACCACCTGGGCCTGCTCGGGGGGTAGGGGTGGTGGGAGGGGCCATGGGGACCGAGGCCGTCATGCAGCTGGTGCTGCTGATGAGGAGCACCCAAACCTCCCTCAGTAGCCCAAAAGTCCACTTCACAACTCGCCGGTCCTATCATGGGCCTCATTAAACTGCACTTCTGCAGGGGTGACAGGGTTACGGAGTGGTGTCAGTAACCAAGGCTGGTTGGGGTATCGAGTCTCCCACATTTAACACAGAAAAAAATTCAGTTCTCTGATAACAGAGCTCTAACTGACATACGATCAACACAAACCACAACATACATATGCCACATCACCTACTAACAAGCAAGGCATGGTCATGTTGCAGCTGAGACATCAAATGGGGGATTGCGCTGCTCCTCAGGATATATGCATCACGTGCCGAGCCAGGGATACATGCACAGACGTGAGAGATGGACATGTCAGCCAAACATACCACTTGGACATTGATGGAGAGGTAATGTTTTCTGTTATGAAAAACTTGCTCATTTGCCTGTGGTGGAATCAGTGCAACGTGGGTGCCGTCAATAGAGCCAATGACATGGGGTATCCATCCCAAGGCATAGAATTCCCCCTTGATGGTTGACAACTCTCCAGGTGTCTGGAACATTATGTACTGGTCCAGGTAACAGATTAATGCCTCCAACACATCCCGAAGGACATGGCTGAACATTGTTTGGGACATTCCAACAGATGTTGCTACTGTGTACTGGAACGAACCAGTGGCAAAGAAATTTAATGCTGCCATAACCTTAACATTAGGCGCCAGTGCAGTTAGATACGTGCGACCAGGCTGCAAATGAGGTGACAACTGCTCAAAAAACTCTTCAATTATTGGCCTTGTGAAACGGTATTTCCTAATGGTATCCCGTTCTTCCATAGACTGTAGGTCTGGAAAGAGCATATACACTGGAGGTCGTCTGCGATACCTATGTGTAGTGTGTTAACACAGTTGGTGTTAGTTCACAATGTACAAAGCATCATGCATTGAGACAAACAGAACATGAAATCTGAACACAACTAAAATTATAGAACATTGGAAATACACATTTCTATGAAAAAGGCTGACCTTAGATACATTTCATAGCATTAGGACCCTTCCCAGACATGTTACCAAGGTATGGTGACACAGTAATTAGAATGCTGTAGTGTAAAAATCACTAGTGTCTGTCACCATTCATGTGATCAAGCATTACATACTCAACAACTCCCCACCAAATAGGCCAAGATATAAGTTTGTGAGAACAATTACATGGTTAAAAGGTACCCACAATAGGATCATGTAATACCAGATATGTGGGACACCTAATACACACAGTGTCTCACAATGTCAATTATGCAGACTACTGTCACAGGGTGGACACTGTCATGTTGTCATATCTGCAATACACATACAATCACATACACAAAACATAAACAATGTAGCAGTTGCATATATAACACCATCATCCCCTTAAGTCTGGGACACAAAGACACACTAGTAAATCACCTAAGAAACACAGGCTGATGTGGCTGCATAATGTCACTGTCTACTTATTCAAAGGTAAATGCTTTATCCATGACTTAGCCACAAAACATTTTCAGTCAGAAATCAATCAAATTGCACTCTGGGTCACAAAGTCCCAAAGTGTAGTGAATATGTCAAGAATTGATTTGTACATCCCCAAAAAAAGTCATTGGCACTGTAGCCAAGCCGAGGAAGGTAAATGGAGTAGTTTTGTTTCATTTTGGTATTAACCACAAACTCAGTGTGTCATGTGCCCCTCAAGGTTAGCTCCTCTGGAGAGTGTGAGCTATTCATTTAAAGGTGCATTTCATCTATGAAAAACTGTCTCCACACATGTAATGCACAAAAATACATCAATTACAGAAGTGTATGTACTGCTGACTGATTATTGAAAGGAGGCGGTAGCCGCATCCTAACCGATTCGGACAGAGCCATAGGCTGCAAGTTGGTATGGTGACAGGCGTGGCTGAGTATTCAAAGGACGCGGTAGTCGCATCCTAACCGATTCGGACACAGCCATTGGCTGCAAGTTGTTTTGGTGACAGACATGGGTGAGTATTCAAAGGACGCGGTAGCCCCATCCTAACCGATTCGGACAGAGCCATAGGCTGCAAGTTGTTATGGTGACAAACGCGGGTGAGTATTCAAAGGACACAGTAGCCGCATCCTAACCGATTCAGACTCAGCCATTGGCTGCAAGTTGTTATGGTGACAGATGCGGGTGAGTGGTCAAAGGACGCAGTAGCCGCATCCTAACCGATTCGGACACAGCCATTGGCTGCAAGCTGTTATGGTGACAGACGGGTGTTTCTGATCGTGTCTTCATCGCGTGGAAACCGACTCGGTAACCTCCCATCACCAATGTATCAAAGTCACTCGAGGTCCGATGATGAGTTTTTGAACGTCGCAGTAGGCATGTCGTCTGCAAGCAATGTAATGCATTGGACCAATTCGGAAAATGCGACCGACGTGGACCTATCGCTTTGGCCGCATCGAATTAAGATCGCCTCTGCTGTTTAGATATGTCTGTCTTTTCCCTAGAGACTTCACTTGCCTGCAATACCTGCATCATTCCTGCACCTCCCCATCTCTCTGCTGCTGTGTCCACATCCTCTGGGAGCTACTATGGCATGAACAGTTGGCAGGGCACCAGCTTTCACTGAGGAGGAGAACCAGGTCCTGCTGGACATCCTCCTGCCACTGTACAGCCAGAACTATGGCAAACCAGAGGAGCAGGTGAGTGATGATTACACTGAAATTTAATTGGACATGTGCAATTACCATGCACTACTAGCATTATGAAACTCATAGGCAAGGATGTAAACTGTGTTTTTTGTAAATTTAACAGTGTGTAGATAACTGTTCTCGTACACTGCTGTAGAAGTGTGTGTACTGGGGTAAACATCTTATCGTTGTTCTCATGGGAGGGAGTCATCATTGAATACAGGACAAAAGCAATGCCACTTGCCTATCCCTTAGACATTGTTGCCAATCTAACCATGACCTATGTGTACAAGTGTTTGACTCTGAAACATGTTGCATGTGAACTAAGGGTCTGTCACCATGTCATCCTTACAGGTCCCATCAGAAGGCCGAGCTGTGGAGGACCATCGCCTGAAAGGTGCGCTCCATGGGGGTCTCAATTCAGCACATCTGTCACTGCCACAAACGATGGCAGGACCTTCGTGGCTGAACCAAGAAACTCGCAAATGTCCAGCTGGGCCTGTCAGCTCCAGTCAAGAGGGGCGGGCGCCTGACACTGACCCCCCACATGCTCCGCATCCTAGCGGTGGTCTTCCCTGACCTGGATCGGATGTTGAAAGCCAAACAGCAGCAGGGAGGGGGTGAGAATGTGCCTTGTCGCACACCTTTTTTAAACCTGCATGTTGTAGTATCTTAGCAAACACAAGGAGATGATGGACTGAGCGCTGAAACTTTTCAGACACTCACCCCCAGTCACATATCTGGGTTGAATCCTTTATCGTTCTTTAGCTCACTTAGTCACCCCAGTTCAGACACAGCCATATGCAAATCAGTCTTGACCCTGTGCCTCATGGGAACAGTCCAGCCCAAACTGCCACGCCATGTCTTCCCTGGACCGGAAACAAGCATCCTGGGGACAGTTTCTGGCTAACAGCCCTCATCAGCCAGGGTAGCTTGAATCCATTAGCTGTGTCTGAACTGGGGTGGTGAAGTGAGCTAAAGAACGATGATGGATTCAACCCAGATCTGTGACTGGGGGGAAGTGAGGGACATTCAGACTTGGCCCCTACAACTTCTGCAGTTTAGACAGGATTGGTACACAGTGTTGACTGGACTCTTAAAGACTAGAGGTTCATTACTAATAGTCTGTACAGACAATGCAACAAGACGCCCCAGTGGCATAGTGTTCCACCTGAAGCATTTTGGAGATGCAGTCATTGGGCTTGGAAGTGTGTTGAGCAGTGTTCACATCTGAAACTGGGGAGCTGTCTCCAATGTGCTCAACATTCTGAATCAACTTCATAACACTGTGCATAGATGACACAAGGCTGTGGGCCACGTGCCTCTCACCCAAGCCATGATTACTACCTTGGTGTCTACACGATGAGAGTCAGATGTGTGACCTGACAGTAAAGGACCGACATTACAGGACAAATGATCACAATAACTGTAATCTGTGTGATATGACTGATACAATGACTACGCTAGCTTGATGTATGACAATAATGTGGTATGACCTGTAACATCAGAGCCAATGCTTCCCAATTCGATGATTAGGGATTGCAGAATGGATATCATGTGTCAAATCATTTATGTTAATCCTATTTCCATTGTGAGGTCTAAACTCCCTTGCATGAGATGAGCCAGGTATGTCATGAAACGAGACCATAAGTAGCAAAAAACGATACATCACCTGCTACATAGTGAAGTAGTTGACATTGTGGATGTGGAACTTGTTATTGATACAACCAATGTTGCAGATAACATCACAAGTGCCATGTACGGTACTATATCAAAATGTGATGGCACAAGTACAAATGATGTTTTTGGTTGATCTGTGAAGATTTGTGATGAAACCGAAGTGTAAAGTACATACGGATGACTTATGTGAATCTTTTTCATGCTTTCTCACAGCATCGGCACCGGCCAGCGGAGGAGGCAGCGCAACGGACCAAGGAGAAGCAGCTTGCCAGAGTGGTTCCAGTGCCGTGTCAGAGCAGGAGGGAACCAGTGGCACAGAGGGTGAGGGGAGCATCACTAAGGGCACTTCTGACGTGACATCAGTTGAATCACCAACCATCTCCAGTGATGACTCCAATGTGGTGGTGGATGGCCAAGGAACTGAATCATCTATATCCGAGTCCACCACCATCCTACCATCTCCATCCTCCCAGCTGCTCCCCATCCTACTGTCCGTGTCCACTCCCCTAGAAGGGGAGGTGTCTCCTTCGCGCCAGGCACCTCACCCTCTGCCCCTGTCACCCCTGCTGCCCTGAGTGTGGAGGCCATAGATATCCTGAGGCAGATCTCTGTGGGGCAGACTGCAGTGCTGAATGTCCTCCAGGTTCATACCAATCATTTGACACAAATGGTATCATTCCTGGAAGGCATTCACTCGGACATGTCTGCCCTAGAGAGATCCAATCAGGCTCTGGCCTCCACACTGACAGCAGCAGTGTCACAGCTCCAGCTGTACCACCCCCTCCTGCCTCTTCCCCATCCCCAGTCCCAACTATCCTCGCTGACCCAAGTACATGCAAACGTGTACATGCATCCACCTCAACAGCCACACGCAGCACACAAACACACAGGCACAAGGATAAACCCTCACGCATGCACACTCAGGAGACAGACAGTACACCCACCACCACAGATACACCACCAGACAACATACATGCAACCACAGACACTCTGCAGGCCTCAGACCCCTCTGTCTCAACACCCCCTACCCTTGCCTCTCCTGTTCCCCCCTCAGCCCAGGTACTCCACTTTGTTCCCATTGATTTCTTCCCTACCAAATCCTACACACCCCATCCCAAGAAATGTAAATTCACCCCCACATCTGCCACCCCCCCACCCCTTGAGAAGAAACCAAGCCCCAAATCAGCCCCCACCAGAAAATCCCCCCGGGCTTCCAAAGAAAAATCCACTTCAGCAACCCATACTTCCCCAGCCCATCCCAGTACATCCGTCCCCAAAAAACCCACTCCTAAAAAAGTCCATGCCCCTCCCTATTCCTGTCCACACCGTCAGATATTTTACAATCCCCAAATTAGTGAAGCCCAGC
Source organism: Calotriton arnoldi (assembly GCA_963921515.1). NCBI lineage: Eukaryota > Metazoa > Chordata > Amphibia > Caudata > Salamandridae > Calotriton > Calotriton arnoldi. The sequence goes on from CAWUFW010004422.1 coordinate 916,168, forward strand.
CCATCCCCCCTCCATCTACCCTTCCCACTACAGCTGCCCCCCCCTCAATCTGAGCCAACCACTGCAGTGGACCCACCACTCCCTCAATCTGACCCTACCACAGCAGTGGACCCACCCCCCCTCCTGATTCCATCCCTCTCAAAACCCAAACCAGTTCCTCTAATTTTGGCCCTTCGGTGCCTGGCATGCCCCCTAGATGCCCCTCCCAGGGGAGGTGTCCCTTTCTTGGAGAAGTGCAGGCAAGCAGTGAAGGCCAAGACATTTGTGGCCCTCAAAGCCATTGACTCTTACTGGACTGGCTATTGGCCTTTCTTGCATCACCATTCTACATATAGTTTTGCTGAATAAAGCATGTTTTATTTAATTTTTCATATTTCTGTGTCTTCAAATTGGATTTCTGGTTAACTGTCATTCATGTGTAATATGTGGTGTAAGTATACAATGATGTAGGTATGGTGTGGATTGCATATGGTCCATGGGGTGCAAGTACTTGCTCAGTATGTAGCCTAGATTGTTATGGCTACTTTGGCTAGATGTCAATGTCAACATTGGTTTTGTCTATGAGTTTGACATGAAGTCACAAAGCTTTTTTATAGGAAAACACAGTTCCACATGGTTCATGCTTTATGGTGTCAACATGGTGCAAGTGTGGCAAAGTACAACAGTTTATGAGAAACATGCTGCATATGTTTGTGATGTGCAGGAAGGACACTGTCTCATCAACACACCTGGATAGATATGAAGTTTGACAACATGGTAGTGAGTTTGGACACACCCATGTACACAAAGTAATGGCACAAATCTTTCAGGTGACTTGATTAGGATAAGCAATTTCAAGTCCTGTTAGTACATTCTGTGTGTACAACATTTGTCTGCGCTTGGTAATCCAAAGCCCCTTCTAGCCCCCTCATGGGACACAGCTGAAGGTATACCTATTCAGCATGACAATGCACAGCAACAATGCCCTTCTTGGATCAGTTCATGCAAGCAGTCTGAACCTCAGTTATTGGTACCAGAAGTGGTGTAGAGTGGTTTAGTCCAAGGTGGATGCTGCATGCCAGTCCCGGCTGACGCTGTCCATGGTCAGCTAGCCAGGGCCTCAAAGATGCCAATGACTACAGAGCACAGCAACAAAGCACTGCCTCAAGTGTGCAGTCACTGTTATGAGCTACAGGTGGACAGACCCCTCCCTTGAGTTTGCATCCATAATTGCAACAGGGTGATGCTGAATCGACACACAACACCCCCACACCTGGGACACTTAGGAATGTGTTGAGATGCCAATGTGTTTTGCACCAACACACCTTTCGCTCATGGACTGGAATGTTGTATTTTTTAGACTGCCTTGGATTTCATGCCACACTTGACTTATGGTCACTCCACACACAGCGTACACAATGCATTGTCATCATTACGGCATGTGGCCACATCACTTGTGAGTGCTATGGATATGACTGCAACCTGCCCCTGCCTGGATGGACTTTGGTAAATCCTATGTTACGCCCCCATCTCTGACATGCATTATTTAATCGTAGATTTTTTGGCACTGCTCAACAGGGGTGAGTGCCAATTGTGGAGATTTGGGAATGGTTGTGGTGAGGAATTTTGTACAATTTTCAAATGACAATTGTTTTGTCTGTCCAAGCTTAGATTTTATTGTTTCAAACACACATCATTCGTAGTTGAGCATATGATTTGTGTGTATGGTGTCATTTGTGCATGACTGATAATGTAGTCCTTTTGAGCTATGCTTGATGCTGTCCCAGATCACGCTGAGCAGAACTATGAGTGCTGTTATGTCTATTGGATTGTCCTGTGCTACATGTAGTAAGCCGGTGGACTGTGAGTTCCGAGAAGTGCTGTGGGCCTGGATGCTGGGCAGACGCTACATGAGCCAGTGTCACACCCATGCTCTTAGTTGCCACACAGGGGAGGAGGTGGATTTTGGGATGTGAGGCCTAGCTACTGATGTGTTTATCAATGTTCATGTTGCATGTACTAAGCTAGCTTAAACAAGGGTAGAGGTGAGAGAGACTTGTGCTCCCTTTTTGTGAATGGAGTGGACACTCATACGTAATGGGGGCAGGACAAATAATGATTTTTTCAGAGAGTGTAAGTTTGGAGTGTAACTCAGAGGCAGATCTTGTGTAGGAAACGTGAAGTTTCCTCTTTGCTGCAAAGTGTTTGTTTTGAAATGCAGGGATGTCAGTCATAGTGGGGGAGCTTGTAAGACTGATTAAATCCTGTGCAAGGTATGCTAGGAATAGGTAGATATGGTGGGGTAGAACCAGCTAGACAAGGTTGGAGTCTGGCAGGAGATGAGAGCTGTAGTTCGTGGCACTACAGTGAGAGATGACTGTTACAGGTTAGTGTCATTGAGTAAGGATAGTTGTGATGTGCAGAAGTCAATGGAGGTATAAAGCATGGGACTCAGATGTGGATGCGACAGGGCCACAGTGTGACAAGGTAAATCTTATAATTTGTAAGAAAGTGGATACGTGTATGTCAAGGGTATACACCAATTGTGAAATTTAGGGTGCTGTATGGTGAGATGTGAGGTGTTGTCCAGTTAATGTATGTTGTGTTTGAATCTGTGGATGCATTTGTTTTTTAAATGACTATCTGTAGAACTTGATCAGAGTAGGGTGGGTGAATGGTGATATGCAAATGACTGAGGACATATTCGTAGAGCAATGTAAGTGTCTTGTTGAGAGAAGGTTGCGTTGTATGTTGGGGCCTTGCAGGGAGGCAAGTTTCATTTGGCCATTCTAACCTGGTGTTGTGTTAAGAGTGCATGTCAGAGTGTGCTGTGATGGTACACATTGTGATATGAGTGCAATCCAAGACATTACTGAGGGTGCAACTGGTGATGAGAGTGGTCCATTTGACATGTTACATTTGACGACTGTTGTGGAGGTGATGAGTACACTACATTGTGTACATTTCATGTATGTGAGAGGTGTTGTGTATATAGTGATGAAGAGTGGTGTAGTGAATGTAGATGTGGATGTAAGAAGGGCAGCTCCAGTGTGAGATTGTGAAATTCGGTTTGGAAGAGTTTGAGTACAAGGCTGGATCTTGTGGGGCAGACTTGCTTTTCCAGAGAAACGCACCAATGTGGGCTTATGAGGTGCTTGGGTATGTATGATAATTTTGAGAGATGAGCATGTAGTTTGAGGTGGATGTGAGAGGGGTCATACCCGCACAAGTAGAGATTATGCAGGCCAAGAGTTTATGTTAAAATGTACATATGTGTGGATTATATGTTTATGAAAATAAGCAAAAACAGTTGGCAGATGTAATTTGATAGTGTAGTATGTGTTTGCTGCAGCTTTCTGTCTGCCACTGAATGTTCATGACTGATTGTTGGAATGGCTGCTTTGAGTACAGTGGCATATGCAAAACCTATTGTCCTCACAGGACAATTTGTCTCCACCTAGCCTTGCCTTGTCTGAGTTGTGTATGGGCATGAGTGGCGAGTTACCCTTTGTAGGTCGATGTTGTCAGATTGATCATTCTTCCCCTTAGATACTGCCCTGGGATGGAGGTGGAGTTTGCTAATATTGTACTGTCATGATGCAGAAACTTTGGATGGCAGTCCATTGCTCAGAGGGCTATAGCCCCCCAAGTGAAAAGTAAAGGATGTGTGTTGTTGTGCCTCCTGGGGTCATACTACTCCTGAAACACATCGCCACACTTCCTAGGAGACCACACACACATGGGTACTAATGACATTCTGACTTTGAATGTCAGAGGTATGGGTTACCAAGGGAGATGGACTCATTGTAATGATATCTCTGGTTGTGCTGATGAAAAAACAGTGCACATTCAGAAAACACACATGTGACACCGGAACATTACACCCAGTTCAAGTGTTTGCATTGTCAATGTATTGTTCCACCTGTAATCTGGTTTGGCAAGGGTAGCCCTTGTGTGGGTCCATATGAGGTCGTCCCATTTACCGCATTGAAAAGTGCCACAGAGTTTGAGGGTAATATTTCTTTGTAGAGGGTCTCCTTAATGTTTGACAATATTAGGGTGCAGTGTTTCATTACCAAATGTGGACAAAGTAAACTTCATTCTGCACATATCCCTCATCCTCACAAGGTGTACCCATATCCCCTGGCTTGAGGATGGCTATGTCAATTGTTTCCGAGAGCCACAGATTAATCCGCCCACAAGCATCCTCAACAATGGTGGCAGCTCAGCTTACACAATGTGCTGTGCACTGGTCACTCCAACACTGTCAGTGGAACCTACGTCCTGAGACTCATGAATACTCCTTCTACTCTGCAGTGCACAATCTGCACATTCAGAATGGAATTATTTGTTAGCAGCACACACTACAGCCTGAGGAGCTAGATACAGAATTGGTGTGAATGACAATCTCAGAAGATGAACCTAGACACATATAGATTGGGTATCATGTGCAGCGCCCCCAATCCACACATGGTGAGTGTATCCTACATTGTTGTTGGCCCATGCTTTTTTCTAATTCCTCAGGGATTGGCAAGGTAATATGGATAAATAATGTCACTTCCTGCAATGTGACTTCCTATGACATGAGATGTAGTGGTCTTTGTATGCGTTTCAGATCTTAGGATTTAGCTTGTGTAACAGATGCATGTAGGTGCGGGCATAGTGCCAGTGAATATGTCTCTGTGGATATACTTTTGTGAGCACATTGGAGTTCTGTTGCTGCAAAGTTTTGTTGTGTGTTGTGGTGGACTCATGCATTCACATTGTAACACATACATAACTGTGATTATGGGATTCCTGTTCCAACGTCAAATGTGTGCTTCTCCTAGTATTTAGCGGTCTGCCTGTACCTACCTGATGATGACATTCCCTCATTTGACAGACACAAGATGCTATCCATGGTTGGATTGGGATCCCAATGATGCTGGGCACTCTGAAAGTCATTGGCACACATTCCGTGATCATCCTTCATTGTAGCCTTGGTGCATTTCCCTGGCAAGGGATGTTTCAAAATGGCACACTGCTGCTGATCAAGGGGGAGTGGGGTAGGTTAGAATGGCCAAATGAAACTTGCCTCCCTGCAAGGCCCCAACATACAACGCAACCTTCCTGCACCTGCCATGACCTGACAGTGATGTGCGGGTGGGGGAGATAACTTTCTGTCAGGGCACGCAAGGCAGTGTGCCAAGGTGAGTATGCCCCAAAGGCTGGCCCCAGCCTCAAATTACAGCACAGCTGTGGAACAGATAAGATACTGGCACCACATTGCAGTGGTCTGGTGGTTACTAGGGAAGTAAGTCAGTCTCTTGGGATGGTTTTCATAGGCCCTAAAAAGACCAGCCCACAGGTGACCCTGGTGCAACGGCACATCGACCAATGCCCGATTGCCCTCATTTCCATTCCAAGCCTATACAGAATACGTTCTGATGGAACTCAACGCCCATAGGGCTCAATGTGCTTCAGCCCCCGTCGTGTGTGTCAGCCCAGGCTGAGACAGATTCCCCACACACACACGCAGTTCTTGAGGTGCTGTGGGTGGCTGGTCTGTCGTCTTTGTGCAGCAGCACCCAAGCATTTCACAGATTTTTAAGGGACCATTTACTAGCTGATGTGGCTTTCTTGGTTTTGCAACAGTCCCTAGAGCACCCGCATGTCCACTTTGCCCATTCCTCATAGTTGACACTTACATTTTCTGCAACAGTGTGAGAATGAATTTTCTACAGAGTAACTTTAGGCTTTGTTTTTTTTGCTGTTTTCTACAGCTTGGACACCACCCAGAGGTATTGAGGCACTTTGCATGAGCACCAGTTACATTATTCAAGGACACATTGCTGGGGGTATTTGCCCGCACCCCCCAAATTGGCTCTACATTGCTGGGGGTGTTATGCCCCCACCCCACAAATTGGCTCTACATTGCTGGGGGTATTTGCCCTCCAACCCCCAAATTGGCTGTACATTGCTGGGGGTATTTGCCCCCCAACCCCCAAATTGGTTCAACATTGCTGGGGTTATTAGCCCCCAACCCGCAAATTGGCTCTACATTTCTGGGGGTATTTGCCCCCCAACCCCCAAATTGGCTCAACATTGCTGGGGGTATAAGCCCCCCACCTGCCAAATTGGCTCTACATTGCTGGGGGTATTTGCCCCAAACCCCCAAATTGGCTCTTCATTGCTGGGGGTATTAGCACCCCACCCCCCAAATTGGCTCTACATTGCTGAGCGTATTAGCCCCCCAACCTCCAAATTGGCTCTACATTGCGGGGGTATTAACCCCCGCCCCCCAAATTTGCTCAACATTGCTGGGGGTATTAGCCCCCACCCCCCAAGTTGGCTCAACATTGCTGGGGGTATGAGCACCCCAACTCCCAAATTGGCTCTACATTGCTGGAAGTATTGCCCCCCCTAATTTGACACTACATTGCTGGAAGTATTTTCCTCCCTAAATTTGGCTGTGGTTTTGCCCCTGCTTTCTCTTATATTGTCTTTTGCAGGATAGTTGCGTTATTGTGTAGGGGTAGGTGTCTAACTTACCATCTGCGACGACCACGTCGGTTGGGTTGTAGTATTCATCATAGATGTACAGTATAGGAATGACTTGCGCGATGGGATGCATAGCTTACAGTCTCGGTAACAGGAATCGTGTTGTGGTGTGATTCGGAGCTGAAATACTCCTCTTCCGATCGCTCTGACGTGTTGGTTAGGCTGACCGATTTGGTGCATAGGAAGTACGCATCGTACTTCGGCAGTGAGTTTCAGACTCAGAAGTGCCTCTGAACTACTCCATTATGCGTTTCCGGAGGCTTCTCGTTTGGAAAATCCAGTCGGATTCGGAGTAACCGAGTCATTTGGTAAGTAATGGGTTTTGGGCATTGTAATGCGTCGTTTGGGAAACCGGCTCCCAGTACGAGTCGGTGAGAAGGTCCAACTCCAGAAGGCTCTAGGATGGCCTTCCTGACGAGATCGTAATCGACCCCTAAGTTGGGCTTTTAATTAATATTAAAAATTAGTGGTTTAATCATATTTCTTTCTGATCCCAATTCATAGATCGCAGAATTCATATTTAATTCTGATTCCTATTATTTTCTATAGGCCAGCCAGAGTCTTCTTACAGTGAAAATATCTTTTGGGTGCTAATTACTGTAAGGACATGTTAACTATACATTTTTATATGTCCTACTTTTGAATTTCATGCACACTGCCTTGTGGGCTGCGAGGCTTACAGAGGGGTGACAAAAAATATTTAAAAGGAAGGTTTTCTCTTGTCATAAAGGATTATTTTGACAGGTCGTTCTGCAGGTTTTACGCTGCAGTTCTCAGGCTACACAGGATAGTCTTGAAGCCATGTTTGCCATGTCACTGTAGTGGGTGGAAGAATATCTTCTGCAGTCCATTAGTGACATTTAAATTCCAGGCACTGGGGCATATTCTACACCACATACTAGGATATTTCAGGCAAGCTAAATGTGCTAATTAGAAATAAGGCTATTTAACCATGTTTAAAGGGGGACTTTAATACTCGCTATAAAGAGGTAAAGTGCACAGAGTTCTAAAGTCAGCAAAGCAGATAGGAAAAATACCCGTGGGGGGGGTATCACACAAAAGATGGTAATTTCCAACAGTTCTGCTCCTCTAACAGGCACAGATAAGTTTAAGAAATAAGCAGGAATTACTCAATTTTACCCTTAAAGTTTGGGCCATTCTAGCAAATGTGATGACAAATTTAAAGAATGCCACAAGAATCTATTTGTGCATTATTAAAAACTTGCTATAGTATCTGCATCACCTACAAAATGCAGCTGGGTGTAAATGACTTAAATTTAAAGAGCAGACCATATCAACACATAATACACCGGCAACCACTCAGACAGTGCATTCCTTTTATAGTCCGAGTGATAACATGTGTTGTCAAGTGTGCAAAAAAAAAATCAAGGTCACATGAGCATCTCTGACCCTCTTGTAGAGGTGTGCGAGAAATCTAAAGCCAAACAACTAATCAATGGCCACAATCAGGCCAATAAGTTGGCCATCAAGTTAAAATTACATATAGAGAAGTCTGGAATTTCATGAGACATTGCCTCCAAGGGACTCGCAAGCAGGAGACTATGGGGTATATTTACAAGCTCCTATTGCCACGGGAACGTCACTTTTAGGACGTTCCTGTGGCGATAGGGGCTTCACCTACTTACAAGGCAGCGTTAAGCCACTTAACATGGCTTAACGCTGCCTTGTAAATAAGGCCCCCTTTCACGCTATGCTTAGCGTGAAAGGGGAGGGCAATGGGTGTTGCTGTGGGCGATCCACTGCAACACCTATTGATTCTGACGCTGCCTCCTATTTGCAAGGGAGGCGTAAATAGGAGGGAGCGCCAGAATTAAGACCATTAAGCAGCACACATAGAAGTTACAAAACGGCATTTAAAGATTGTTTATATGCGGTGTCTGCATGCAGGGGAAGATTGTTTATGTGCAGGGAGGTCCGCCTTCTTGCACATAAACATTCTTCCCCAGCATGCAGACACCCTTGCACTATGGTGCAAGGGTGCCTGTGTTGGCGCTAGGCTGCTAAGTGTAGCGCCATCACAGGGGGAAACGCAGGGCTGCACCATATTCTTGTAAATATGGTGCAGCCCTGCGTTTCTGAAGTGGCGGAGTGAGGCATTAAGCCAGGAAGGCTAACGCCTCACTCCGCCACTTTCCTTGTACATATGCCCCTTTGTGTATTTCCTCCAGATTCGCTGTAAAAAGAAGCATGGTTTTGACTGTCCTCCTTGGACAACACTCGTTCTCTATCTTGCAAACGCCATTTTTATATGTTTACAAGCAGATGCGGGTAACCCTAATATTCGGTGTAATAGGAATTTTCACTGATATCTTTGCAGAAGTTTACACCAGTACTGACTGCGGGTGATATTTGCAAACACTGTGCCTAATTTACAATATTTTGATGCGTGGCAGCACAGCAATCCTTCCTGCTTCGCTGCCGTGCATCGCAAAAAAAGGGCAGGAATGAGCTGTATCTACAAGATACAGCGCATTCCTGCCCTTCTCCCCTGCGCCGGCACACAAACAGCAGCCGTGCGCCAGCTCAGATACCCTTGCGTCATTTTGCAAGGGTGCCTGCACTGGCGGGATGATTGTTTTTGTGCAGGAAGAGACACCTTCCTGCACACAAACAACAATTAAAGGCATTTTCCTCTTGCAGCACGCATAGAAAAAGGAAAAAATGAGGAGAAATAAAAGTATTTCTCCTTGTTGCGCCTCCATACGCCTCCCCTGGTAAGGCGCAGGATTCTGACTCATTCCCACGTTTACAAAATGTTGTAAATCTGGGAATGCGTCAAGTTAAAAAGTTCCATAGATGTTGGTTGGGAACACCCACAGCAACACTCATGTAGCAATCCTTTCACACAGAGTTATTCGTGAAAGGGAAACATATTTACAAGGTCATGAAAAGTCACGCAGAGTGACTTTACATGGCCTTGCAAATATGGGCACACCCATTGCGCTGCCGGGGCATCAATAAAAGTGACGCACTAGCGGCACAATGGGTTTGTAAATAAGCCCCATTATATTTAACCCAGAAAATAGACACACAAAGGGCCCACTATTGACATGAGCAGGAGGCCTCATAGTGTTCATAGAATCCAGTAAGCAGCTCTCCTGTATAGCTCTGCTGGGCACACCTAGTTACTTAAAAAATTAGAAATCAGCTGCCACTGTACGAGGCTTGGTCCTAAGTGGCTACTTTGAGGCAACCTTTTTAGGACTACAGGTGGGGAACGAACGGGGTGTTCCCCTCTCAGTGTTTGACCTTGCAGTGCAGCAACATTGAGTTTCTTTCAGTGGTCCATCGGCATTAGGTGCACCTCAAACTGCCTCAAAAAGCAAAAAGTACATGGAGATCTATGTGGATCAATTTAAAAATGAAAGGAATGCCAACTGCACAGTTTTATGGGTGTTTTAGCCTTGTCCGCCATTTTATCATATACAAGCCAAAAACGAGCGTACATTTTGTGGGTGCATCAAGCCTGACTGGTCCCAAACTGAAATGGCTCAAATGGGGTGGACATTTTGTGTGTGGCACTAAGCTGTGGAATTCTATTTCACACCCCCTTTATGAAAACTGACAACCTTCACATTTTCTATGGTAAATTGGAAGCATTTTTTGCTTCAATACCCCTAAGATTATTCCTTTTAGTCAATTCATTATTGGACATGACACCTATCTCCAGGGGCCAGAAGTTCTGCCCTGCTCTCTTTCTGGCAAGAGATTACTGCCACGCTTATCAAAATTGCATACCTTAGTATTGCGTACCACAGCATAACTTACTAAAACATGCAAATGTCTGTAAAAAGCTCAATCCTAGTTGCTGGTGCTGTCCGGCTGAAAAGGAGTTGTGTAGATATACGCTTGACAGATTCCTTCTTGTGAAAAAGAAGCATGTATGGTGGAGCAAGAAGTGTTGCTGTAGGATTGTGGGCCAGCTGGCTGTGATGCTCACAAGAGAAGCTAAATGACATAGTTCTGTTTTTTATTCAAAATGCTATGAGTGTTCCATCCACAGCCAGTGACATTTTAGTAAGAACAGGCGCTGCAAAATATATTACATTGCACCAGATATCAAGACGTGGGTGATGAGAAGCTCAAACTTATAATAACCTTTCATGCAAGACAAAAACAGAAAGTAAACCTTCTATTAACTTGGGGACCTTTAGACATAGCAAATCAGTTCACTGAGACATTTCAAATTGTAGGCTGATCAGTATTCCTCTTGAGCGCCGAGGGCAGTGTGCCATTACAGTGGGTACCAGAAAGCCATATGTTGCAATTGCAGGCTAGTGCATGAAACATAAATTGACAATTCTCAAACAAAATGGCCAATGATATTTCACATTCATATTGGTATGTTCATTTGAAAGAGAGATAGGTTGCACAGCTCTCAAAACAACAGTTGCAACATCACATATTCAATAAAAAAAAGAGCAAAACTTACGACCAATTAACAAGGTTAAAAAGAGATGGGATGGGAATTTTGATAGATTGATTGCATTCCAACATATGCGACGCTAAAGGGACATGCACTACACAGATTATCTCATGCTTGATATTCAAAAGGCAAGTCACGCCAGAATTCCAAAACGGAAAAAGCGAAAATTGTGAAATTAAAAGAAGCGAAATTCGTGACTGTTTTCTAATACTACACCGTCTGTTGTTACATAAGTAGTTATTTCACAGGTTATTTCAACTGGCATACGTCAGGGATCGGGTTTCTTACATCACACTTTAGCGCAATAATATTATCATTTATTGAGATGTATTTAAAATGACAAACACGGGCATTTATGAAAAATCATGCAGCGCAGCAAGTCACCTTGCTGCGCTGCATGATAGGGAAAGGGCAGTAATTTGCTGTATTTAACATAATATGGCACACTCCTGTCCTTTCCTTGCACTGGTGCACAATGCGCTGTCTTGCAGCAGAATGCAGCACACATAGCAAGAGGAAGTAGCGAGGAGAAATAAAGATATTTCTCCTCGTTATGCCTCACCTGGGAAGGCATACCATTTTAACGCATTCCCAGGTCTACCAGTAAGGGTAAATCTGGGAATGCATCAAAAAGCCATGGGTGGATGCGTGGGAACACCCACGCTCCACACATGGAACGCTTCCCCAAGGCGCTGCATTGTGTTACTCTAGATTTATCAAGCCACGCAGGGCCATGCAATGTGGCCTAGCGTGGCTTGATAAATCTCACTTAAGAGTTGCATTGCACTTGCGCCCCATTGCGTGGCACAAGGGTGATGCAACTCTTTAAAAAATATGCCCAGCAGTGTTTATAAATGTAACAAATAAAGTAACCCTGGGCGGAGTTCTCGGAGTTGCGCTACGTGAAACTCCACGAAGTGGAAAAAAAACTCTGCCGCGCTACGTGGAGCTCCGCAAGCGGCGGAGTGCGATAGGAAAATTCAGTTCGCAGTGATTTTCAGTGCCGGATGCTTGTCCGCACTGTGCAATCATCGCGAACGGCACCATGCACAGCGCAAGCGAGCGCTGCTTTCCTTTCTGCCGCTCGAGTAGATTTTTACTCGAGCAGCAGCTTTCTCAACGCGAACGGGCAGTTTCTCAACACGAGCGGTCGCGAGTATACGCGACCACTCGCAATGAGACACCCTACCCCCCCCCCGCGTTGAGAACTCGCGCCGGGAGGTTTATTTTCCGCGCTCGCCAACTTGATGTTGACGATCGCAAACGAGGAAAAATCTCGCCGGGAGGTGGATTTTCCTCGCTCGCCCTCGCCAACTTGACGTTGGTGAACGCGAGTGAGGAATTTTTTTTTTTAAAGATCAACCACTATATAGTGCTTAAAATCATATAGCGCCATTCTGGGACATCTGGTCGCACTTGACCAGAATAAAGTCAAAGTTTGAGGCCTACTGCGATGGAGCCCTGGTCGGATACACTAAGTGAGAAAATTTCACCTTCATATAAAGAAACTTTTCTGGAGCTTTTTCTTCCGACGTCGTTTGAACCTCCACAGCAGGCCAGATTCAGTGAGGGTTCTCCAGCTTGACTTTCTGCGAGGCCCTGATCAAAACCTGAAAGTCTGGAGCTCCGGAGCTTTCAGTGGGACAAACCTGAAATCCAGGTCAGGTCGCGGTTGAAGGTTGTTGGCTTGAGGCATCCCTCACCTCGTGGAGCTTTTTCAAAAAAGTTCTCCAAAGCTCTCCAAACTTCAGGAGGTGCTTCCTGAAGGTATCCTTGTAGCTTCCAAGTGTCCAAAACACAACTCCAAAGGTCTGGAATCTCCTGGATGGTCTCTGGGATGTCTGGACTACAATTCCCACAATACACCGGGCCAAATCCTTAAAAGTCCACTGGATGGAATCCAGGATGGGGACTCTTGGTGGAGATGATGCAGTTGGGCTCTGCTAACCTGTAGCTTGCACGGAGTCCACTCCTTAATCCTTCTTGAAGCAAGGCACAGTCCCCAGGGCTGTCTTACCAGATTGTGCAGCAGGCACAGTGATTCAGAGTGCAGGCCTTTGGGTGTAGATCCAGATTCCAGCAGGGCAGTCCTTCTTCTCCTTGTAGTTTCAGGCAGCAGATCTGAGAGACTATGCAACTGTCACATTCTTGCAAATTCATACTGTGTGCCTTGTGCACCCATATGTTTTTCTAACTGGTACTGGTGGTAACTGATTCTGACTGTCCCTGGGCTATGTCTAACCGGCCTAGGGCAATTGCTATGTTGATAACACAGTGAAAACATACACATACATTAGGGTACACTACATATTAGGGTATATGTACCATTGGCATGACCTACCCTATAAGTCCGTTGTAGATATTAGGGCAGGGAGAATTAAACTACCTATAAGTCCCTAGTATATAATAGGACATGGCAGTTTAGAGCCCAGCAGTCCTTTCTGCACTTGCATGTGTGCACTGCTGAGTGCCTGAGGTCATTTTAAACGCAGCCCTGGGTTGCAGCGCTGCTTTTAAAAGTAAATTCACTGCAAACTCGACTTTGGTGGTAGGGACACTTAAAAAGTAATAATCTACAATAATTTGGTGGATTAGGTATCCCCAGGGTCTTCCCTATGTGTCCCAGGGGTGGGAGTCATGTAACTATAAGGAGAGCCCTAGTAAAATAGGTTTTGTATGTCCTGGGGATAGAGAAATTGCACATTTCACTTTCCCCGTTGTAGTAAAGTGCCTCCCAAAATTGACTTTGGTCCTAGGAGCCCTGAGTAGTGTAGATCTACATGTGTTTTGAATATTCTGAACCCCCAAGGTCTCCCCTAGTTGTCCCAGGGGTGTGTCCTCTAACTATAACCAGGGGCCTTATAAAAGATGTTTTATATGTTCTGATGATGGAGAAATTGCATATTCCAGTTTCCCCATTGGAGGTACCTAGCCCTATGGGATAAGATGGCAATAGTTTATGAATGCATACATTATTGCTAGGAACTAAATAAAATATCATTCAAGGGAGTAGGAGAATGGTATTGCTAAATCCAACACTATGCCATTGTTGAAGTTATCCTAATGTGTACAGAAAAGAAGTTATAAGACTTGTAAGCCAAAATTCAGCCATCCTGCCCTCTTCCCTGATTGGTCAGAGTTAACAGGCTTAGCCACAGTGCTTCGATGAAGTGATAGATGGCTCACCTGGGGAGAGGCTATCTGTTGGAGAGAGCTCTGCTATACAAGCATGCCAGAGCAGGGGGAGGGGTCATAAAGCATGAACCTTCAAAAAGGAATAGGACAGGCAGGGAATGCCATGTCCATCTATCCCCCCATCCCTTCGGACTCAGCCAGGTAGTAGGCTTAAGGAAGACACCTGTAGATGTTAGGGGGAGGAGAGCTATCGAAATGAGGCTTATTGAAGGTTGGTTTAACTAGTTGTTACTCCGCTGATGAGATTTCAGCCATACTGAATTTTGGAGGATAGTGCTTCCTGGGAGAAGATTATGTCACACTTTGGAGGAAGTGGTCATGCTTTCGAGTGTTGCCCTGCACTTCATTGGACAGGAGTGCTCTCCTGCTTGACCCCAGAGAACACTGAATAAATATGTGAGAGGTGCAGAGCCTCTCAGATCTGCTGCTTGAAACTAAGAGAAGAAGAAGGATTGCCATGCTGCAAGCTTGATTTGCACCCTGCATTTGACTGACTGTGCCTGCTGCATTATCTGAAACTACAGCCCTATGGATGTACCTTGCTTCAAAAGGATTAAAGATTGGACTCCCTGCAAGCTACAGGTTAACAGAGCTCACCTGGACCATCAGCACCAAGAGTTCCCTGCCTGGAGTGGGAGTTGTGGTCCTAAACTTTCAAGGACCACCTTGGAGCTTCCAGACCCTTGGATTGTCTCAAGAGGAACTTCAGGAAGAAGTTCCAGAAGTTTGGAGCAACCTTGGAAAAAGCACCAGAAGGTGACCAACTCAACCGCGAGAGCCATGCTGGCCACCTTCAAATGCGACCCGGCCCGGATTCCAGATTCGTCCCGCTGAAGAGCTCCAGATGTCCAACTTCCAGAGTTTGACCGGGAGCTCCCTGAAATTCAAGCCGGCAAACCCTCACCGAATCTGGACTGGTGAACATCACCGAATCTGGACTGGTGAAGATCATCATGGGCCCCCGGCGGAAAAAGCTCCAGAAAAGTTTCTAAGTCCAAAGGTAAAATTTTCACCGGTGCCTCCTGCACAGGGCTCCATCGCGGTCAGCCTGAAAGTTTGACTTTGTCCCGGTCAAGCGCGACCATCTATCCCAGAGTGGTGCTATCAGTTTCTCAATGCTAGAAAGCGTTTATACTTTGAAAATTCACATCTCCGGTTCCATACATTCGATTTTGGTGTCGTTGTAAAGATAATATTTCCTATTTTTATAAATTGGTGTTTAATTTTTATTGTGTGTTGTATCTTAATTATTTACTGAATTGATGTTTTTTAATGCTTTACATACCTGTCCCCTATGTTAAACCTGCCTGCTCGCAGCCAAACTACCCAGGGTTGAGCATGGGAATAATTTACTGAGACCTGTCCTGAACCTTAGACTGTTAGTGGTCTTATTGCCAGTGGTAGATGCATATTTTCCACTACTAATAACTCAGTTTTCAACACAGATATTTATTCAGTGTTCTGGAGTGACAAGCCGAAGGGCACCTCTTTCCAATGAGGTGCTGGATGTCATCCAAAAGCATGACAACTTCCTCCAAAGTGTTGCATCATCTTGTCCCACAACGCATTGCACTTCCAACATTCGACATAGATGATTTCTCTCCAGAGGAGTAAGATCTGTTTAAACCAACCCACAGTGTGGCGCATTTCCATTAGCTCTCCTCCCCCTGACCTTTGCAAATTCCTGACTTAAGCCTGCCATCTGGCTGTGATGGTCACAAGAGAAGGTAAAATGACATAGTTCTTTTTTTGTAGGGGTAGCTACGCCTGGCATTCCTTACTGATCTGCTCTCTCTTTGAGCTCAGTTTGATTTACCCAGCACCCTCTTTATGACCTATCCTCTTCAGCTTCAGAGCTCTCTCCATCAGATAATCTCTGCTCCAGCCAGGCCACTTATTACCTAATCAAAGCAGTCTGGCTAAGCCTGTTAAGGCTGACCAATCAGCAAAGACCACTAGAAGGCTGGATTTTGGCTTACAGAAGAGAAAGTTCTATAACTTCTCTTCTGTGCTAGTCATGACAAATTCAAAAGTGGCAAGTTGTTGAATTTATCAATACAAATCTTTTAAGTCTTTGAATGATATGTTGCTCCTCTCCTAGCAATAGTTATACCTAAATAAAATACTGCAATGTTAGCCTATGGAGGATCTACAACAGGGAAAAATGAAATGGGAAGTTTTTCTCTCACCAGGGAAATATCTTTTATAAGGCCCTGCTTATTGTTACATGGCCCCCCACCCCTGGGACAATTAGGGGAGACTTTGAGGGTACCCAATTTTTTTAAATAATGTAGTTTATCGCTTCTAAAGTGCCCATGCCACCAAAGTCAAATTTGCATACAATTTGCTTTTAAAGACTGCAGGCACTTAGCATTGCACACATGCAAGTGCAGGAAATCTGCTGGGCATTTAAACCTCCATTCCCTATTATATACTAGGGAATTATAGGTAGATTGCACCCTAGGCCCTATTTTATACCAGGGACTTATACCATCTGTCATTGCCAATTGTAAGTGTGCCCTATTGGGTGTACCTTTTTAAACACAAGACTGGCCCTGGAGCTGGTTAGCAGAGCCCAGGGTACAGTCCGACTCACTTACCAGCAGTATCATCCAGCATAAAATGGGGGTGAACAGGGCAAAAGGATGAGTTTCTAACAGCAGGACTTTGAGGTGACCTGCATCATATAGATTCCTTTATGAGAGTGAGGTACAATATTCCTTATAAAGCATGTTGTCCTTTATCTTCACATTTCCACAACTATTTATCGCAGACATTCATAAAGGTCGATTGTGCTGGCTATATTTTCACTTGCACAGAATCTTAGGTAACATTTTTAAGATATAGTGACCAGCAGTGTGTTTCATTTCCGGTAGTTCCATTACACCACAAACCTTGGTTGCCCCACTTGGTACCCCGCTGGAATAGTTTGGAAGGAAAGTTATTGAAATTATGGGCAGTTATTAGCTTCCGAAATATGACTTCCAATATTCTTATACCAGAAATAAGTCTTGGTGACCCATATTGTTGTACTTCAAAGTTATCAAAATGCAGCTCTGTTCAGCCACGTGTCAAAAGGTAAACTCCAAGCCTTTTAAAATGACAGCTGTTTGATCACACTTTGGTATAGAGTAGATTTGACTGAAATACTTAAATGCAATGATTGATTTAAATTATTTGATTTACTTTTAGAAATAAGAGAGTTTGAAGTTTTAATGTTTTCTCAGCCGAAGATGAATTGCTGTAAATTTTCAGCTAATGGACTAGAGAGATTGAATTTCAAAATATTGTGGTAAAAATATTAACCTGCACGAATATTATTAATTGAGATATTAATTATCAACTTATCATTGAGGTAAACATTCACAGGGAAGTTCAGATTCACTGTTCTTCTACCCACATCTACGTACCTTGATTATATCTGGTATTCAATGTTGTGGAGTCAATATAAGTGCAGGATTTTTAAAAATGTAAGGACGGATGTACTTTTTACTGTTCACAAAATACTAGTCACAATTTGCGACCACTATTTGTGTAACCAGTAAATAACCAGCCTATTTGCTATTTTTTCAATTTGTTTTTATTTTTTTATTAGCAAAATATAATATACACCTAGACTTACTGGATACATCATGACCAAAGTTCTACTGATACAAGTTTGTTCATAACAGCACGATACATAGCTCCAGACACTACAGTATGAATTTGAACTCTTGTCTTTGCAAGAATCCCAACAAGTCACATTATAACAGTAATCCCGCAAACTGTGGAAATCTGGTATACACATCTTAGGGCCAGATGTATGAAGCGTTTTTCCCGTTCGCAAACGGGAAAAAGCCTTTTGGGATGTATCATCCCAAAAGGCCATCGCAAAATAAGGAATCGCAATATTTGCAAATCCCTATTTTGCGAATGCACTTAAGGAATTGCAAATTGCGATTCCTTAAATGCAATTTTGGAAGCACCCAAAATTTGCCATCTGGCCTTAAGAAATCGCAAATTACCACCAACTTCAAGTTGGTGGTAATTTATGCTTTCCTGGAAAAATGCACTTTTTGCATTTTTCAAAGTGCCATGTGGCGCATATACATGCCCTTAGGGCATGTATGTGCACCACATGTGCACACATGCATATTTGAGGGTGCAACAGGGTGTCCTTTTGGCACCCTTGCACCCTTGAAGTGAATGCGTAATTTGCGAGTACCTATTGGGTACTCGCAAATTGCGTATATATTCCCATTCATTTCTATGGGCCTCTTGGCCCACAGAAATGAATGGGAAGCCATTCCTTATTTGCGACTCGCAATTTGCGTAGTCGCAAATAAGGAATGCGTAGGAATCGCTATTTTAATTGCGAAACCTACATAGATTGAATTTTGCGAGTCCTTAATAGCGAATCGGTAAAATTCGCTATTAAGGACTTGCAAAAAACAATGTTGATACATCTGCCCCAATATGTCTCTCTTATCAACAGCAGTTCGGCTTTAGTTTTAAGAGCCACACCAGACCTTCTGTCACCCGATGCTTGCTACTCCCAGTACATCCATTAGGCTTTCTCAACTACCATTCCACTTGCATCCGGCAGTTACTGTACCTCAGTACATTCTCCCTCTGCTCCCACTGTCTGTCTCCTTACCCACTAAATATGTTTGATATGGACCCCAATAAATCTTGGGTTGACTTTTGGTTGGGAGTAGTTCGCTATATGAATCTGACTGCGTATTGCAGTATACCATATCTGCATGCCATTCTGCCAAGGTGAGAACCAGTCCCCCAGCCCACTGCATCGCCACCCAACTCTTTGTTGAAACCCAGAAGAGCTAGCATCGGATCCTTCTCTAGCGTGGTGCTTATGCTGACTCCCAGCTCTTGAAAGACCGTTTCCCAAAACTCATTAAAGCCGGGACAATGCCATGCTACGTGCATAAAATCAGCCACACTTTCACAACATCTTGGGCATTTTGTTGTGTCACGTAACCCATCTCTGAAGAGCCTCTCTGGTGTGTAATTTACTCGATTGACATATTTGAAATGTATTAGTCTGTGTTGTCCGTTCAACGACACTGTTTTGGTCACAGAACAACAGTCTCCCCAGCTCTCATCATCTATGGTCCTATCAAGATCTCCCCGCCATTCTAGCTGTGCCTTTGTCATGCCTGGTCTACGTGCCTTCTGTGCTAGGGCGTAAAGTTTTGTTGACAGTTTGTCAGGGGTGTCTGATTCTATCAGGGAACACTGCATCGGCATGACTGGGGGCTCCTGCATGTCATCTCCTAATAGATCTCGTAATGTATGGCTGACTCTAAAATACTGAAAGCGGGTAAGTGATGTCAGTGTCTCTAGCCAATCTAGGAACGCTCCCATCCCTTCACTACCCCTCCTTTAAATAGATCGCCCATTGTAGTCATCCCCAATTTATGCAAAGTCTTTACTATGCTTTTTTCCTGACCCACGGAGAACCAGGAGCACCATTCTACAAATATATGCAGGGAGTATAGCAGGGAGCCTGACTGCTGCTCCAAGAAGTGCCACCAGGAGTGTGTTGTGGCATTCAGAGAATCGAATACACTATGATGTTGTGTCAGATTATGAAACAGTGTTTGAGGGAGTGTATGAGGGTTCACAGCTTCTCTTTCAATGTATAAATGTGGCAAGTCACGTGGGCTATGAAGCCAGTAATACGCAAAGGTGCTCTGTGATATAACTCTAAATCATTTAGACCCCCCATATCATACAGCAATGTGAGGACCTCCCACCGCACCCTAGGTTGCTTTCCCGCCCAGGCAATCTTAAGCATCAGGGATTGTAATGTAACAAACAGCGACGTGGCAGGAGCATTGGAATATTCTGGGACAGGAATACAAATCTGGGGAGCACTACCATCTTCATGATAACTTTCCATCCCATTGACGACAGTGATAACTTGATCCAACATTCAACATCCTCTTCTAATTTTTGTGTCACTTTTCCGTAATTGTCCATTAGGACTGTCGTTGGATCTGTGAGAATCTGTATCCCCAGATACCAGTCGGACTCGGTCAACCAATGCAAGGGATATTCCAGCGTTATTGGTGTCATGGCTGGGGTGAGAGGTACGATTATGTACTTGTCCCAATTAACTCTGAGGCCCGAGAGCCGCTCAAATCTCACTACTTCTCTGAGCATGGGTGAGAGATTCCTCTCCGGGTTACGGACATATAATAATGTGTCATCAGCATATGTTGATACTACAAGATTGTATCCAGGGAAGCACAATCCCCTATGCCGGTAGTACTCTCAAAGAGCGCAGGCCAGCGGTTCTGCCACCAGAGCATACAGTAAGGGCGGCAAGGGGCATCCTTGTCCAGTGCCCCTAGTGATCTTAATAAAGGGCGTCACATTATTACTTACTCAAATCCGGGCCACTGGCTCAGCGTACAAAACCTCAATCAGTCGCAGAAACACTTCTCCTACTCTGATTCAGCGGAGGACAGCCCGCATGAATACCCATTCAACGGAGTCAAGCGCTTTTTCAGTGTCTGATGAAAATACAGCAGCTGCTCTCACCTCTGGGTCTATACGCTGTATGGCACCAAACAATGTGCGGTGATTATACATTATACTGCAGCTCGGCACAAATCCAGCCTGTTCCAGTCGCACCTCCCCTGTCAACAACGGGGCCAGTCTGTTTGCCAGTACCTTGGCGTACAGCTTAGTGTCAACATTTAATAAAGATAAGGACCTGTACGCGAAGCAACTATTGGGTTGTTTGCCAGGCTTTAAGTGGGTGACTATCAGGGCCTCCCACATCAAGGGGGGCATCTCACCATTCTTTGCCATTTCCTCATAAATTGTGGCCAGGTGTGGTACAAGCATGTCCTGGTAGGCTTTATAGAAGGTCACCATAATGCCACCTATGCCAAGTGCTTTTCCAGCATGCATGCTTGCAAATGCAGTGCGTATCTCTGCGGGGTGCAGAGGTGCCATCAAATGTTCTTTATGTTCTTTATGTTCTACAGTAAGCCACATCATAGCTATGTGTTCTATGTAATCATTAGTGGCGGCTTCGTCTGGTGTAAGCATGTGATATAGTTCGGCATAATATCTACGAAACCTGTCTACAATGTTGTCTATGTCGCACAAAGCTTGCTCATCCTGGATGCCGGTAATCGCCTCGGTCTCCCTTCTTGGGTGTATTAGGGCCGCCAAAGTGGCTCCCAGGTGTTCCCCTTCTCCATATGTCCTTGCAATAGCTTATTTGCTCATGTTTCTGACCTCACTGTTGGCTGTTTCATGATATTCTTCCATTTTAGCCTTGATGTCCCCCAGTATACGGGCATCCCCCGTGCGCTGATGCTTTGATTCTATGTCAGCTATCTCCCTTTCTAGATGCGACAGTCTGCTCCTCAGTGATCTAAGAACTCCTGCATGTTTGGAGATTGTATACCTCTAATGTAAACTTTAAAAGTCTCCCATACTGTGGCGAAACTATCGACTAACCCTACATTATTGGTAAAGAACTCCCCTATGACTTGTACTATTTCAGTCCTGAAAACCGAGTTTAGCAAGGAATAAAGGGGAATCGCCAGGTGAACCGCCAACTGCGGAGTTCCAGCTCCAATATCACAGGTGAATGATCGGAGTAGGTGCATAGAAGTGTCCCACAGTAGTGCGGGACACTAGACTCCTAGACACCATCCAGAAGTCTATACAAGTGTGAATATCATGTACAACAAAGTAATGCGTGTACCCCGTGCCTTCAGGGCAGCGATACCTCCATATGTCCACCAAACCCATAAGTTGAGCTATTCCCATGAGTGCCCTAGCAGTCGCAGAGGGGCGGCGGGGTAGGTCCTTCAATCGTTCCCGTTCTGGGCTCAGTACACAGTTGAAGTCTCCCCCCAGATTTGTGGTAAATCACTCCACTGAAGTAGGCGAGCTCTAAGTGAGCAGTAGAACTGTGGATCGTCATGATTTGGACCGAATATCCCGACCAGTAGAATTTCGAGGTCATCCTATGACATAGGGTCACTACAAACCTACCCACCGGGACTGTACACACTTTTGTTAGTTGAGTTCTAGAACCACTGTCTGCCCATACAAGGAGTCTGTGGGCGTACAAGGAGAATCCTGCGGCACAATAGTGTCCACGGAATCGCACTGTGTCAGTGTGCTGCTACCTGGGGCTAAATGTGTCTCTTATAGTATTGCCTCTTCTACTTTATGCCTTTTAAGATATGTCACCACCATACGGATTTTTTTATGGTCATTAAGGCCCCTTACATTCCAGGAAAGAAATCAAATCCGTGACCTGTCAGGGTGGTCTACTGCAGTCAGCCCTACGTCTCCAATTGCGCTACAGTAGACTGCAATTCTCGGTCATGTCCAGTCAAACAATATATTTCACTTTTTTTCGATAATGACAAGCATAAAACAATACCGATGCCCACCCCTCCCACTCTATGTGATCCCAAACTGTGCATATCAATAACACGTCCCTCCCCCACCATCCTGAATATTCCCCATATGAAAATCAACCAAAACCTATAATTTGCATATGGTGGAGCACACATAGGGGTGGATGTTATCAGCTCTGAAAGTCTCCAACAGTCTCGGCCACTCTTAGCAGGATGTAAAAGCATGTTTGCGCCCCCAGCTCAAATGAAGAAGTCTGGGATGTTCACTATCAACTGTACAGATCCTCCACCTCCAGAGTGGAAACCAGGCCCAGGCCCAAGGGTGCCACGCCCAAACAGTCTGTGTGCCATGTTCACATGCATTGGATATGCCAGAAGGGGGTTCGCAATAGTACAGTTGTAATAGTCTTACCTACATTCCGTGCTCAGAATCAGTATATAGGAACATCATCTTGAGTCCCCAGCTGCTGTAGTCCTGCAATGGACCATCATAATAGGCACAGTACCAGTCCCTGGAGTGCATCCCAACCGCTGCTGGTCTGGGACCACCACTGTGAGAATTCTCCATCTCTGACTCCGTCTACCTCTGGCGCATCCTGGGTTACAAGTGTCATCTTACTGTTCCTCCATGTCTTGCGCGTCATCATCGTCTCTAGAGGCGACACGTGGAGATCTTCGTCTGCTCCCAGCTCCCTCCTTCTGTTTTATGAAGTGGAGGATTTGCTTTGGATCCATAAAGTAGTGCGCTTTCCCCTCTGACATAACTCGCAGTTTGGCTGGGTATAACATGCTGTACTCTAGCTGGAGTTCACAGAGTTTCTTCTTAGCCGGGACAAATAGTTGTTGTGATTCTTGGACCTGTTGCGTGAAATCCGGGAATAGGGACAACTTCAGGTCTCATGCTCTGCGCAGTGCAGCGTCCCGATCCCTATAATATAAAAGCCACGCAATGATGTGGCGGGGGCTTGCCCCCGGATCGGTTTGGGTGCCAGAGCACGCTGGGCGTGCTCTACCATGAATACCTCCGAGAATTTGTCTCTGCCCATCAGGGTGATTAGGAGGCACTCCACGTATTGCTCCATATTGTCTATGTTAGTTGTCTCCGCCACACCCACAATCCTTAAATTATTTCTCTTGGGCCGCACTTCTAAATCTTCTGCCTTTGCTTGTAGGGAGTGGAGTATTTTGTCCATCTTCTTAGGTGCTGTCGACTCTGTCTGTAGCTATCGCATCTTCTGCATTGGACACTCTCCTCTCCACTGTATTAAGCCTCTCTGTATGTTTAACAACCTCTTTGTCATTCCATCCATTCTGAATGAGAGGGCATCTATTTTCCTATCTATTTTCATCAGGCTGCGTTGCATGACCACAAGAATCTGCTTCAGCTCCGTATCTGTGGCTAGATTATTGGTCTCCGTTCCTGATTCTGTGGCATTAGTGTCAGCCTCTCTTGGCTTAGGAGTCTTGCGTACTTCAAATTGGAGCTTGGGCTGTGTCTTGTCCATCTTGCCCATGTTGTGTCCCAACTATTTGGTGCCCACTGGCATTACATAGAGTAATGGAACACTATTCCCAGCACTATGGTCAGCACAGCGCACCGTGGTCGCCCCCAGCTGTTGTTACAGAAGATGGCTGCAGCTGGTTACACGGTGATCTCTGCTTCAAGCTAGTGCATGGCAGCATCACCCTTCTGAACTTGGTCACATTGGAATGTGAGACTGACAGTGAGCCGCGGGGTCCAGGCACATCTATTCATCACTGTCGCCAGTCAGCCAGCCACACCTCTCTATCCATACAAGGCAGCACCCTCTTGCTCTGTGGCCTAGGTTATTGATGGGATCACCCCAGCATGCACCCGTTGCATTCACCGTGTGTTCTCCTCGCTCGGGTGACTTCAATGGCTTTACATCAGCAGTGGCTCAGGCTGACAAAGCTATGCCAACCTGGAGCGCGCTGGCCACCCCACCGCCCACAGCACTCTCCGCCTCGTCTCGGGCACTCCATTGCCGCGGGGCTGCTTGGTCCGAATCTCTGAGTCTCCTCAGCACTGCTCATCTCGACACTGTCTGTAGTGGGTGCCGTGAGCCACATAGCACCCGCACTCCTCTGTTGTAGCTCCTCGCTCTCTGCCCCCGTTGTCTCCATCACTCGTCGAGGTAATAGCAGTTACCTCTCACACCACCGTCCTCGTGGCTAGACTCCCGCTCCCAGCCTGCCGCTTCGGGCAACAGGATCCGCCGCTCTGCTCCCAGCAGGTGGGTCACATAGGCAGTGTGTGGCTGCAAAGGCTTTGCAAGGTCCAGCTTGTACTGCCAGTCTCACTGCAGCCCCGCAGTGCACTGCTGGATCCCTCTCTCATCGCAGAAGGCCTGACCCCAGCACTACCAGGTATATGGCAGTCCACCCATTTCTATTTAGTGTGTTGGTCACCAGGATCATTACGGATGGTTGGCCGGGCTTTCGGAGCTTCACTTAGTCAGGACCATCTTTGAGCCAGGCAAGCTATGCCCCCCACCAATCTATTCACTATTAAATCGGTTCTTAAAATTCCAAGTCTTAGTGGGTCTGCATCTGACTGGCCTCATGGATATTATTGAGTTTGCTCGCAAATTGCAACTCACCACAGTTGGAGGAATTCATAGGGATTGTGGCCTGCTGGGTTCAGCAGACCACCATGTTTGCGATTGCTTTTTAATATAGCAAACTTTGTTTTCAAAGGCAGCCCGGTTTCCTTAAAGGAAATGGGACTGCGTTTAAAAGAAAAGTTTCTTTTTTTGTTGTTGTTTAGGTTTGACTATTGCCTACACTATTTTTGCATTCACAAAGGCTTCCCTTTTGTGAATGTATTTCCACTTCCAGAGAGGTAGTGTATGCTAATAAACTTGCTCTTTGCGCTCTATATCTCAAAGTCTCCCATGGACAAAAGGGCAGGAAGAAGGTTCAGAACTATTAGAGATTAACTTTCCACTTTCTGGAGCATGTGAACACTCAGAAATGTCTGTTTGAATAAAGCAGAGGCTTTCCTCTCAGCAGCCACACTAAGACAAAAGGCCTGCCTCAGCCAGACAACAGCTTTTTTTGTGATCCTCTCAGGGTTATAGAATAACTTAGTTCTCCCAAGGGCTTTAAAATTTACCCTCAGATAGTGCAGCCAGGGTATGGACATATTATCCAGTTTCAAACAGTCCTAGATGATTAACCGGTTAAGGCTTAGTTCCTTCTTAAGCGAAACTGTACACCATAATAAAAGGGGTCACAGTCGAATGAAATCAGTGATATAGCTCATGCCATGCCAATGTGAATACTCATTTGTATAAATTCCTTTTACTGAGGCGTAATAGTGGGTGAATTTTTAATTAGTCCACCATAGTCATGCAAATCCATGCAATTTCGGCCTATATGTAATTTCCAAAGTTTGCGAGAACTCAGAGTAGCTTACATTGCCCAATGGCAGTAGCTTGATGTACTTCCAAATAAGGAGAGGACATTGTTCTGCATTGATTGCAAATTGATGGTGCAGGAACTCATATTTAAAGTCAGGTTTACTATTTATTTGTACCTACATTCACAGGTGTATGAGATATGGCTTTCTAAAAGCACTACTTAATCAGATTTACTTTTGATTAATTTGCCTGGCAAGATATAATTACTGTGCTCCCAGCTGAAAGGTCAAAGGCTCATTACATAAAGGTCCCATTTCAGAGTGGATTGGCTTCTGGTGCTAGATGGAGGGAGTGTGGTTGTGAAGTTTACATGATAATGACAACATCATCCTTTTGATTAGGTGAGGGAATGTTCTCAGCCTAAGAAAAGGTGAGAGGATAGACTCATGTTAGCACCTCACCCCAGGATACACGATTGAAATTTCAGAGTGCATGAGGAAGCCTGATAGGCAGCAGAGGTGATCTAAACATATGTTGGAGACTTTTGAAGTCAAGAAATTCTCAGTCAGCTGACCTCTATAATGTAGGATATAGTTGGAGAGATGATGTGGTAATTTTGGATGAGTGGGGATCTCAGCAATGACAACATTGTACACATCTCTGTAAAACCTCCTGTGGGAAGGGGGATGAACTGAAAATGTGCCATAAGACTCACAGAGGCTTTGGAAGAAACAAAGGCCAACCTCGTCATGACTCCAGACAGGAAAACTAGTGACATTTGGCTTCAATGTATCGCATTCAACTGGACTTCCTCTCCGGGACAGGTGGTCTAAGTCTTTGGAGTCTCCCTCAGGGCCAGTTCAGATTAGACCTTTTGGGCTCTGGGGTAGCCCTTCTAGACGTACCATGAAAGAGTGGGTCCTCTTGGTTCCAGACACTGTACACTGCCACACAAGAAGATGAAACAATGCCTGGGTGGCTGAATAGTAGTGGTGGTGAGTGTGGGTTTTGGCTGAGTACCTGGGGGCACTGCTATGGAGATTGCTATGCTCCAAGACAGGAGTTCACTATGTCTAGGCAGAACAGGAACAAAACCCTACCAGAGGAGATGCTTGTAGGAAATTACCGTCTTTTGCATGGTGCAGTTCTAGATTTGTTTTTTCTGGCTGTAGAACTCTGTATAATCAACAAAGGGAGGGACTTAGGGCTTTTGGAGAGGTCCAGCATACAGGCCCCCAAGATTCAATCCAAAGAAAGGTATGCTGTTCCTCAAGGGTTAACTTGATAAGTAAAGAGAGAGATATATAAGAATGCATACCGGGAGGACAGTTATACCCAACACCTTAAACCAATAATGTGGGTCCGGAAGGGAAATTCCTTCTTCGGAACTAGGGCCCTCACACACCCAGCCAGCTAGGTGTCATGCTTCATCATTGGGCCTGCTCCTCGTTGGGTTGGCGCTGCAATACCGAACGGGCACCCAATGAGGGGCTCTTTGGCGGAGATCTTTTGTTCCTTGCCATTTAGTGAGGTGTGAGTGAGGGGCCTAGAAAGTGTAGGTGTGTGTGAAAAGTGAAGGTTAAAACAGGTTAGGTAACCAATATAATTTATTTGGTTCTGGTTACTACCTGATTAAAAGAAAAAGAGAGGCGGCTTTGTCTGACTTAATGGATCAGACCAAGGTAGCACTCTACTCCAATAGGTGGCTCAATGGTTAGAGCGGCAGACCCTGATGCAGAGATCTGGCCCCGGACCAGGGTTCAATTCCCGCCTCGGCGGGTCTTGGGCTCAATTTCCTCGGACCTGATAATTCTCGCCTCGGTGCCTATTCTAATCATGGGTCCCACTCTGCAACTCTGGGCAATAGCTTGCTTAATCTCCACAACGGCCCCAACAGCGCTGGGATGCCTGGCTTCACCCTGGGGGTGCCCAGGAATGGACATTTCACAGGGAAAAGCCAGGAAGGGTTCCACAGCGGTATGCGTACAGCGCCTGGACACCCCTTTGGGGGTATGGGTGCGCTTTACAAGTACAAATTTCATTTCATTTCAATAGGTCAACATGTTTCTTGCCTTGACAGCCCTAATGGGTCTATGGCAATTCATCAGGACCAAAAATATAATATGAAACTACCTACACACCGTGGTATAAGTGGAAAAACTACCTACCACTTATAGTATTGCTGCAGGTTAAATACCCATAAACGTGTTCTGAAAGAGAAAGGTTTACAGCATATACATAAATTGCGGCGTATACTTGCATTCAATATCTCTCTCATATTGATGGTAACCAAAAAGAAGAAACCCTTGGTTTCAAAAGAAGGGAATAATTACCCTTAAAATTGTATTTATTATTAAAAACTGAATCCGTGATCTAGTCGTCAGCCATAAAATTTATGAACAAAGCTCATATTAAAACATTAGCTCCTTCGAAGAATATAGGCTCACCTATTCACTATATAAAGCCTCGCCTCAACAGTATCGGGCGGGCTAAGACACCAGTGGGCTCAGTATCCTGGAGGGAATATATAAGTGGGATAAATAAGGCGACCACACACACAAAGTTCCAAATAACAGACCCAACTAAAAGTATAGTAAGTGGCGAATGTATGTCCAGCATAATGGTAAAGCTACCAGGATTTCATAAATAATAATAGTGCCAGATGGTGAAACTATGGAGGGTAAAAATCCACTTTCTCAAGTGCTAACCTGTCTAGGTTGAAAAGGGTGACTTCCTCAGGGTATCAAAAACAGCGGCCATATTAAAATGTGCATAGAAGTACCACAAGTCATTCAACAAATCCCCTTAAGTTACATAAATCACTGAAAAATTCATCAGTTCGTAGTGGTCAGTGAAATATCCAGTTGTATTAAAAACACATTACATCAGGTGCCGTGTGCTAATGAAGGGTATTCCTAACGTTCACGCTCATCTCGAGGGATGAAAGGGCATTCACATAATGGCATTCGTAGGGAATGGTGAGTATACAACTCTTCTCCGGAGCAATGTACACGGAATCAAAAGCATTAAGAAAAGTTCTAATGCAAGGATTAAAAAAGGTTAGGCCAGGAGAGGCCATTTGCGTCACTGGTAACCTTGTAATAAAATAGAACTCTGTACACTTTACCCTTGCTAACCAGTAGTAAAATGCCTGTACTCCCTCTTTAAACATGGTTGATGTAACATAACCCCAGCTGGCATATTTAACTTACCTTAAAGTCCCTTGCATAAGATAGGAATTGTATGCCACTAGTAGACTGTAGCACAATTGTGATATTCAATACAGTGGCAGTGTAAACATGGCTTCAGGCCTACCGTTGAAGTCTGACTTAAGCAGTTTTTAAACACAATTCACCTTGTCAAAATAAGCCCTTTCAACAGTACCAAATCTTTTTCTAAAATATGAATAAATCACCCCTAGGTAGGCCTTCTAGTTCATAAGGTAGGGTGCATGGTATTTAACAGTTGGACATATATACATTTAACAGTGAACATGTTCTTACAGGTAATAGCTCCCAAAATTATTTTCACAGTGGCGAGCTATAGAGCTATAGAGAAACACTGGGAAGCAGGGAAGCAGTATTTACTTTAATAATGCTATCATAGGCTAGGAAATACCTGCAAATCTCATTCTTGGCTCTTCTCAATTTTTATTAAAAGTCCATTTTACTGGTGCAGTGGGATTATTAATAAATATTAAGGAAAAGCTACTTTTAAAAGTTAGCTTTTCCCTGCCTAGGGCTCCTGGAGGCAAATTTGCCTTTGTTTCCAGCTGCATACTCTGAGTGCTCAAGCCTTGAATGAGGTACGAAAACTGCTCCCAGAGTAGAGTCAAAGGCCAGGCTGTCAGAAGGGAAGTCTGGTCCTCTGGCATGGTGACTATTTGGGCAGTGCCCAGTACTTGATAAACTTCAAAGAGGCGTCCCTTGTGAAAGTCAAATGTTAGCTGACACCTTGGCAGGCCCCTTTCTTTGTTCCCCCAGTCATGCAGGATCCAACTGTAGTGGGGAAGGAGCTGCCCCCAAAACAGAGGAGGGGTTGCTCATTTCCCTGGCCAGGCTGCTGGTGTAGGCACAGAGGCTCTGCACAAGAGCTGAAGGGTTTCTCCATCTTGTATTCAGGGACTGAGGGGCACAGTGGGAGTGCTTGCAGCAGGGCACACAGTAACTGCTGCAGAAGTGGGTAGGGTTGTCCCTGGGAACTTTTCCCCTGTTGGTGAGGGAGGGGCAAGGAATACATGTGGCACCCTTGAGCACCTTTTTCTGAACACTTTCTAAACCTGTGGAAGAACAGATGACAGACTGCACCTGCTGTTTGAGACTTGTGAGGAGAACTGAAGGGCTGGACATTTTCCCACTTGTACCCAGGACAATAAAGTGGACTTCAATGGTCAGTTGGCTAAACCTCCTGCTAAGCTACATGGCTACAACAAGCAGCACGAAGCCTTTTTCATGTAGAACGCAACTGACAGTACCAACTGGACCTGCTCTGGAGCCTTCTGCTGTCCTCTGCTGGAGTAAGTCTTGGCCGTGTCAATGTGTACTCCTCCTAATATCCTGAAAAATCTGGGACTTAGAAACTTTTTGGCTCCAAAAACCTCTGGTGACCGGGGACAAACCTGCTTAGTCAATCCGACCAAGGTGTATTGCCTCTGGGCTAAACATTCAGGTTTCTCCCGGTCTGAGCTTTTCCACAGCAGTAAATCCAATTCAGTGGGACCTCGCAGAGAGGGTATCCTACCTCGTAGAAGCCACTTTGGCTACAATCTGCAGCCTTGCCCTGCTAGAGGAATCTGAGCTCCTAGAAAGTGACTATGGGCAAACTAAGAAATCTTGACCAGGTGAAGGTGCCAAAAGTATCCAGCTGGCGAGGGACCGTCCTTGGATGTGAAATTTACATTTCTCCCGCTCTGAGCTCTCCCAGAAGCAGTGTTGCAACATGGCCCTTTTTGCAGGGTTATCCCAACATTTTGCCTTTTTCCACCTATTTTTCTTATCTTCTATTTGTTGGTTTTAGGACTCTGGGCACTTTAACTCTGCTAATCAGTGTAAATATCATGTGCTCTCTCCTCTAAACATGGTGTGATTGGTTTACACCTGTTTGGCATATTTGATTTACTTGTAAGTCCCTTGTACAGTGGTATACCATATACCCAGGGCCTGTAAATTAGATACTACTAGTGGGTCTGCAGCACTGATTGCGCCACCCACAGACGTAGCCTTTCAAACCTTTATCAGGCCTGCCACTGCAGGGCCTGTGTGCGCATTTTACTGCCACTTTGACTTGGCATTTAAAACTACTTGCCAAGCCTTAGACTCCACTTTTATCACCCATAGGTCATCCCTAAGGTAGGCCCTATGGATAGGGTGCCATGTAACTAAAAGGAAGGACAAGTATGGCATGTAGTGACAAACAGACTATTTTGCTTCTCACTGCTGTAAGGCTTACTCCTCTCATAGGCTAGCATTGGGAATTCCCTAATATATTTTTAAGTGGTAATTCCTGATCTGAAAGGAGAAACATTGCCATATTTGGTATGTTTTGCATGGTAGTGATAAATCCTGCTTACAGGTGTAGCTGGATTACTATTTTAGAAATGCCACTTTTAGAAAGTGATATTGTTAGAACAAAGGTCCCGTCCAAAAGGGAATTAGTTATGATAAAATATAAATTGCAGTGAAAAACTCTGTCTGCTTGCTCCAAGTGGAGACTTGAATCATTTATTGACAATCATTTAAGAGAAATTTAAACATGAAAGAGTTAGTGGCCAACACAACGTGGAAATCAAAGGATTTCTAAGTCTCAGGCATTGTTCGTTTCGGTGACTTGTAATACAATACACTTATAAGTCACAATACATAGAAAATTGTCTTCGCTTAGTACACATATAGGTAAAAAATCAAGTCAAGACTCTGCGGTCGACGACGTTTCGATCCCAATTACAATATGGGGATCATCATCAGGACACAAATTTTATGCCTAGAACTATGCCTTCAAATATAATTAATTCAAGCACTGTATAATAATGGGATGGATCCGATCCGCTCAAAGGGCAGTCCATGCCAGGTTGGTGGAAGGCTCAGCAGACTCCTAGAGTGCTCAGAGATGTAGATACGGGGGCGTGGGAGGATAACCATGCCTGGATCTGAAAAGGATCCTTCAAGGAGGATTCCGTATTGGATGCAGTCATAAAAGGAAGCTCCGTGGATGCGGGAGCTGGAATTGTCTTCAGGCGCGCCGAGGCAGAGAGCGCCAGTAATGTGCCGGGGCCGGATGGGACCTTTGTTCTAACAATATAACTGTATACCCTAGGTCCCCCAAAACCTTTAGAAAGTGGGCATTTCTCTGTTCTTATGATTCTTTGTGCCTTGCAGCCTGACAGCTACACTTTGAGCATACTTTCCAGATAGCCATCACACAGGAAGGGTTGGGTGTGATGGGGATTACATCTGCATTCATCTGCATACTGATGGCCTTCCTGAGCTGGGAGCGGGGGAGGGCGTTTACACTTTACATTTGTATAGGCTGTGTCCTTCCCTCACTCAAAGGGCTGATTTACCCCCTACTGATGTCAGGAGCCAGGGCTGGGTTGAAAGGGATTGTGGTACACTTCTAAGGGTTCTTTTGAAGTCATCTCTTGAATAAAGACATTTTGGAGTATACGCACAGGGGGTCTGACCCCATTATTTGAGACTCTGCATCGGAGTTGTACCCAGATGCTGCTGGCTCTACAATATGCACATTATTTGAGGACTGCTGTGCTGCCAGGAGGAATTGCCATTAGGACTACCTACTTTGTTGTACTGACCTGCTGCCTGTTGGGCTGCTGGAGGGACTGCCACTCTGCTAAGGTCCCTTATGGGCTGGTCTGCCTGCCTGTGGCTCTCCGTGTGCCCCCAGTGCTCCCAGGGGGCTCATGGACTTGCACCCCCCCACCCCCTATTCGCTGAAACCTCATGGATCAAAAAGGATTCCACCCAAACAGCCTAGAACTGGCTATGGGATTCTGACTCCAGCCACCTCGACTTCCCCAGGAACAGTGCATGGTAAGCACTGTTCTTTGCAGTCAGTGTGTAGCTGGGATCGCTCCACGCTTGCCCCAGCATGTGGAGAGCACTTCTTTATTACCCCAGGGACCGGCATGTCTCTTGTGATTGGTGCTGCACCAACACTGTGAGGCAAGGTTCTATCTTTGGGTACAAGTGCTCACTTTTCATTCCTCAGTTCCCCCAGTCCACCTCTCCATCGGGAAGGAGCCACCACGAAAACGAGGGAAATCCCAGGAGAGGGGGCGAGAGTCAAGCGGAGGAACTCTGCTGATATCATATGAGGGGCGGACCAGGGACCCAACGAACACGGCGCTGGACCTGCATGGAAGCAGATGCCGTACTCCCTATTCCCCCGGAGAGCTCCCCATCGGTGTGGTTCCCAGAGCATGATGCCACTGCTGTGGCTGTGACCCATGTCCTAGGTGCAGTGAGTGCCTAGGGTTGCTCAGGGCTGCACAGCGTGTCCGGTGGCAACTGCTCTGACTTCCCAGACCATGAGGGGACCCAGCAAGGTCTCCCCACTGAATCCAGCGGTGTGTGTATCCCCCCCACACTTTGGGATGTACCTGGGGGCACATAATCCATTGCTCAGCATTGCAGGGCTGATCCTCAACAGAAGCCCCATTTGCCATGGGGAAGTGCCTTTTGCTTTAGCTAGGAGCTACCCTAATTCATGTAGTAGGCGCGCAGGGGTTCCTGTGGCCTACAGTGTATATTTGCATTCATCCCAAAGGACTCATCCGCTAGCATAAACAGCACATAATATATAATGGAAGCGCAAACTTCACCATCTATCCAACCTCATCCGCAGCTATCCGACCTCATGGAGCACTCCTCTGCTATAGCTTGCTGCCTTGCCCCCCTGAAGATTTGTGATTCCATTTTTGAGAATAAGGAGCATATTTACCAACATTTCATGCAACACAGGAAAGCAAGCAAAGTTTCTGCGCTGCGTTGAATGAAAGGGAGGCAGGAGAAATGGGCCATATCTACAAAGATATCTAAGAAGATATGGCGTATTTCTGCTGTCTGCTAGTGTTGCTGCACTGTGTGCTGCTTGCTATGGTGCAAGGATGTCTGCACTACAGGCAGGATTGTATTTGTGCAGAAAGGCATACCTTTCTGCAGAAAAACAAGTTTTAAAATCAATTTCCTCTTTCTATGTGTGCTGCAGAATGCAGCTTGCATAGAAAGAGTAAGTAATATGGGGAAAAAAAGATATTTCTCTTCATTATGCCTGCTTCCGGGATGCATAGCTTTTTGGTGCAATCCTAGGTCTACTCCCCTTGGTAAATCTGGGATTGAATGAAAATCCATGGGTGGATGCATGGGAAAGCCCATGCTCCACCCATCGAATGCCTCCATGATTTAAAGAAACACAATGCACCATTATGTGCTGCCTTGCGTTACTTTGCATTTACCAAACCACGGAAAGCCAAGCAAAGTCGCGTTGGCTTAGTAAAAACCAAAAAGGATTTTGTGTAGGGCTGTGCCATAAAAGGGACACAACCCAGATGCAAAAACCTTAGTAAAAGTTCCAAGGTAAAACTTCAGACTGCGTCGAACATGGTTTGTGTATCCGACCTTCCCTCCATTCCTGATCGGCCTCCAATCGCACCTAGGTCTCAGTCTGCAGTGACAAGTTGACTACAATTTGGGCCTAACACTTTTTTTGGCGCTAATTTAAATTAAAACTTTAAAAATTCATATCTCTGGTTCCCCTCATTGGATTTTTGTTGATGTGGTGTCATTTAATTTATTAAAGTTTACTCTATTTTCTAAATTGGTTTGAGAGTTTTTTGTGTTGTGTTTTGACTTTATTACTATTTTTACTGGATAAATACTTTACACATTGTTCTGTGCCATGGCTACCAAGGGTTGAGCTCAGGTTTATTTTGTAAAAGAAAATACATCCAGACTAAACAGAAGAGGGAGCCAGAGTTTGACTATACAGAGGATCATCATGTCTAGAAAAGGAGGCAGTCAGGGCTTAAGTTCACTTCTAGATAGTGAGTGGCACACGTGGAAGAGCAGTGATGCCTGTGTCCCGTTCTGGACGTTTTATAGTTCCCCCTAAAATAAATATTGCAAACTTCATGAAAGTCCATTCAGTATTAGTGGACATATTTGTTGGAGCCTTTGTGTGCCCCATTACATTTCCCATGGCTTAGTGGGGCTGAGTGGATTGTGCTGGCAGAGGACACCTTGCCTGCACTCAATAGGCAGCAAGATAAGGCCCCTGAAATTGTGCAGAATTAAAAACATCTTGAATGTGACTGAGCTTTTCATAGATATCACCCATGCAATACCTCTCTTTTGAAGTTTGAGGTCTTTAAAAAGTGCCAAGTGAAATTATCCTTTCAGTGCAACTGTCATTTTTACCAAGTTGGCGGAATGGTCACAGCTACAGTTACGAGTGAGGGTTTGGGAACAACTCTAGCCTCCTCGGCCATGCAAAGTTCCCCGCTTGCGGCCTTGCTGCCCCCTCTTTCTTCCAAAGATTAAAGTACGTTTTGGGTTCAGACAAGAGAAAGCCATGTGTGGACTGCAGAAGCAAGCAGGAGTCACGGACTCCATAACTGATGCAAGGGGGCAGTTTGTGGTTCATCGAGGCTTTGCTGCCCAGGGTCCAGGCCTCCCTGCCCCCACATACACTACCTCCTAGTGCTCAAGCGGCAGCTCTGAGGTCTGAGCCTGCAAGCGTGTGCCTAGGCACTGGATCAAACAGCTGGCTCAGGTCCCTCAGTCCCAAAGTGGTTATGTTGGCTAGGCAACCAAAACTTAACTCCCAAGATGTTGGAGCAATAAATGTAATTTGTGTCTGAGGTTTACCTGTCTCTCATGTGATAGATCCCAAGCTACTACTATACCAGTCCATGAAGGCATCCAATTTCCTCACCATTAATGCAGTTTTGGATGAGATAGTCACTCATAGCCTACTCCCTCTGATACCTGCTCTCACTCTTCCACACAGTCTGGGTTAATGCCGGGTCAATACTGGACAAAATGTAATGCATTTGTTTACCATATTGCACCAAGTGAATTAGGAGTGTTTCCTGACTATTGCTATTTTCGAAGCTTGAATATGACTCGATCGATTGCCTTTGCTCTTCAGGGTTTTGAATATATTTGAAGTAGATGAGTATTTTTTAACCGTGAGGGAGTTTACTTCACATTTGCTGGAGTGACTTTTGGCCTGCTTGTTTCTGAACATTTCTTACTGTCTGGAGTTACGAGGCAATGCAGACCTCTGCCACTTTTATCACCTGCGCTAGTCATAGTTCTTGCGAGTCTGACACAGAATACATACATCAAGTGCTGTGGTACGTACTCAACTTAATTACCTAATGGAATATCAATATAGTATCTGGAATGAGTTGCCCCTGTCTTTAGGGTTGTTGCTACATAGCATTAAGTGACCAGAAGATTAATAAAAGGACACCGGGGAGCTTGACTTTACCAGTCCTCATATTCCCTTTGAGGAAGCTTGTGAGTTAGACATTGAGTGGCTTATTTACAAACCCCTTGCAGCACATTTCCGCCGCCTGAGCATCACTTTTGTGATCCTCTTGAGGTGCACAAGGCAGGCCCATATCTAGGAGGCCACAGAAATCCACCCTGCATGGCTTTTCATGGCCTCATAGAAATAGTGTGAGGCAACGCACCACAATGCACCACAAGTCGCTGCATTGCGTCGTGTTGTTCCTATAAACCTATATAGGATCTGCGTGTTTAGACAACGTAGACTGTGGGATTGGTGTTCAGACTGATTCTAGTGTTATATTCCATATAGGTACCCTATCTAGGCGCAGGTAATATCACAACCTTTCACCTACATCCTTCCCTACATTGCCAACATAACGGTTTTTGGGCACTGACCTTTTACCTAGATATGACACTGCATTCAGAACGCGGGTTTTTCCCTGGTTCGATTCTCATACATTATGCATGAGGCTTCTTGAAAGCACAGCAGGACTAACAGTAGGATTACCATCTCCTGTATAATATCTCTGTATAAAGTTCAGGCACAACGTCATCCTTTAGGCCGACACAGTAACACAGCAAGGTAGGGCCCCTGGGGAGACCTATGGGTATATATACAGCACATCTTGCTTAGGAAGATAGAGGAGACCGTGACTTCCCGGCTGACACACTGACCAGAGACACTGAAGTTCCTGCATGCAGACGCTCCAGCTAGCAGTGGCCTAACATCCCTCGCGGGACGGGGTCGCATATTCTCTAATTCTCAGGTAATGGGGTGGACTAGATCCTAGAGGGATTCTTGGCATAACACCGACATAGATGCTAGGTACATTTAGGTACATCTAGTTAGGGAGACATCGTAGGAGTACGCACTTTTATTATGTGTTTTATGTACTTGTATATATTCATGATTTCTGCAAGATGGTAGAACTATACCATCCCTTTACTTTCATACTATTGCTAATCATATATCTCTGCTACTGTCTAACGGTTGTTGCAGCTCATCTATTCTACACTGGAATAACAACTGTTCAATAAATACTTATTGAAACACCCAGCCTGTTTATTCTGTGTATCTCTCTGAGACAAACTAAGTGAGCACGAGTGACTGAGCGAAAGGTAGTATATTGTTTCCACGATTCTGAGGGATCAGGTTTGTCATGTTCTGAGGTTGCCAAGAACTATTCTCTCCCCGATAAGAGGAGACTCTAGTGGCACTGTGAGCTAGCTAATACAGACAGGCTACTGTATCAGGTGGGGGTGCACGGAATCCATCCGCCACCAATCCCACAGTTATATGTTATCCGAACGCGCAGATCCTGTATAGGTAATATATGAACTACACGACATGGCGCCAAAGTTGGTTGGGTACTTATTTAACAGTAGAATCTGAGTAGTTCAGTCGTGCTATTCTCAGAGACCCCTACTCACAAAAACACCAGAGACATCTGAAGTGGGTGGGCACAAACTCGGCCACAGCTGAGTAGGCTAAAAAATCCTATTTATTGGCTGTTGGTTAATCAAGCTTGAAGGACACATTGTTCCTAAATTGTGCAAAACACCTCATCTTAGTTCCCTTGAAAACCTCTTCTTTACAAAATGACTGAAGACAGAAATAACGGAGAATTAGACCCAATGCAACAAAATCTGCCCCTCACAGATGAGGACGATGCAGACGCAATACAAATTGCACCAAACTTTAGAAATACAGTCACCCTGAAACTACTTGCTCATGGTTTATCAGCTAGGGGTGGCATAGTAGTTTTCGTCATTGAGGCACACAAATCAAACAAAACAGAGGTATTTTATTCGTGGGTTACATTCCCAGCAGCAAATGCAAGAACAAAAACATTTCACTCCTACACGGATGGAGGTGCACCAGCGGAATATTATCCGTTCGAAGATATAGAGGTTCCGCTCACATACCAGGAACATTTATACTGGTTTAAAGGCGCCCTACCCCACATAAGAAGAGTAAGACTCGGCCCGCTCGGAAGAGAAGGGGCAACATGGCCAATATTAGCAGCCTACACACCACATCCTGACATTGACACCATGCCACCAGGAGACTTACTCATACAACATAAAGATTTAATTAAAATATACAGAAACTTGTCGCAATTCGTCATGAGGACACTTACGGTCCAACCAGCAATAGTTGCAACAAATGGAAGTCAAATTCAGGGTACAGCAACTAAAATTACACCACAAACATTACACGCGGTAATGGGTAAAAGGCCCACAAAACGTGAACAAATACCATTCTGGGTAGCTCAGAAAATAACGCAGCTAGAGGCAGTATTCCCGAACACTACCCCGTATGAAAAACACAGAATGCTAACAATCTGCTTGCCCATGGGGATAACACCACAATTAGAGGATTGTACCACTTGGGGTACAGTCTTTGCTGCCATATATACCAGAACTCATGGTATCCCGTCATTAGCAGTAGTACCTGATGT
Source organism: Calotriton arnoldi (assembly GCA_963921515.1). Taxonomy (NCBI): domain Eukaryota; kingdom Metazoa; phylum Chordata; class Amphibia; order Caudata; family Salamandridae; genus Calotriton; species Calotriton arnoldi. The sequence continues at coordinate 955,102 of CAWUFW010004422.1, forward strand.
ATTGAGACAGATACAAATTGAGTACGGAGCAGAACCTGCCCTAAACTTAGGGATGAAGTTACTAGGTAACTATGCCCAGGTATCAGCCATAATACTAGCTAACATGAAGGGGGAAGCAGCTTCAGTGGGCATCCGCCAACGCCTGAGGGAGTTCGATCCTTTAGAACAGGAACACGAACTACCAAAAATAATTGAAACTGCATATGCAGAATTAGGCAGAGACAGTTTGGGTGGGAAAGCTTTAAAACCACAACTGATGGGCTGTCCTGAAAAGGACACTTCTAAGCAGATACCTGCTTCCACTAAGAAAAAGTGGGACAATAAAAAACAACAAGACTTTAAAGGAAATAGATCTCAATCCAGAGGTAGATCTCCTCCACAGGAGCCCTCCGAAAAGAGGTATAACCTCAGGAATAGGGATAATATTAGGAAACCTGACAGGTATCAGGATACTGATACACGTTCCTCTCGTTCCTTTCAGGGTTCATCAAAAAACTCAGAGAAGGAAGGACGGTCAGAAAGACAAGAAGAGCGTACAAAGTCCAGAAACAAGCAGCACGCTCAAGAGTACACTTCTAAAAAAGAAGAAAAACCAAAGCAAAAGCCACAGTTCAAAAAGAAGAAAGTTGCAGGTCTAAAGATCAGACATGCCCAGAATTCTGAGGACTCGACTACTGAACGGGGAATGGGCTCAGACGATGCTAGACAGTGCGGCAGAAGTAACAATAGCTCGCCAGAACCTGAAGGAAGTTCTGGTGACAGCGGACTTGAATGATTATATCACGGTGGAAACACCCGATACTAGGGTAAGCGTCCCACATAAAGTATATGAAATAACGCTCCAAATGGAGGGGGAGAAATGTAGAACAGTAAGAGGTCTCTTTTGGGAGAACCTGACGTTTGTCTATGATATCTTATTAGCTGAACAAGATTGGCCGCCAGCATTCGTCATGGATTGCCCTAAAGGAGAAACAGTAATTTTTCCGGCATTCTCAGACCATTTTCCCAGGCACTTACAACACACATATGCGCAGGAGTGGGCAGTAGCCCAGGCTCCGGCATTATACAAAAACCATGTTGGATGGGATGAGGATTCAGCCCACCACATAATTCCTTTAATAAATACTCCAACTGCACAGAGGCAGTATCCAATAAAGCAAGAAGCTAAAAAACAGTTCAGGGAGATCTTAGATCAACTTGAATACCAAGGGGTGATTCAAACTTGCACCTCACCAATGAACAATCCTTTGTTTCCTGTCATGAAACCTGACAATTCATATCGTCTAGTTTTAGATTACAGACATTTAAACACTTGCACTAAGACATTTGCAGTCCAAAATGCACACAGTGCCGCATTAATGAATAACATTGTGCGGAAAAAATATAAAACAACACTTGATTTCTCAAATGGATTTTTCTGCCAAAATATAGCGCCTGAAAGCAGGTATCTAACAGCCTTCTCAGCGCTAGGGACCCAGCGTCAATTTTGTCAATTCCCCCAGGGGTATAAGAACACCCCGGGTTGTTTTCGGCCAGGGTAACTGAGTTACTTCAAAAATTGGATGAAGAGGCATTGTCCTATGTGGATGATATTTATCTAACGAACGATGACCTAGAGGAACACTTGAACAGAGTGAATACCATAATTTTGGGATTTGCATTTGACGGTTACAAATTCAACTTAAAAAAATCAAAAATTGCCCATCTCAGTGTCCTGTTTTTAGGATATGAGCTTTCAAGTGAAGGAAAAAGCCTGGCAGCCAATTTTTTAGAAAAATGCGCGCTGCACCAACCTCCAAAATCATTAAAAAATTTACAATCCTGGGATTCCTAAATTTTGGTCGAACTTACATTTTAGATTACGCAGAAAGAGTGAAACCTTTCTACGATTTAATAAAACCTGATTTTTCAGTAAAACAATGGACACAGGAACATACAGATACACTTCGTTCCTTACAAGCTGACATGATAGCTTCCAAACACTTACAGTCACACGTAAACGTACGCCACCTGGTGATCCGTATTGTTGCGGGTCAACCTGTGTACACCTATCTAACATATAATGAAGGTGAGACAGTACCAAATGCATACAAATCACATTTGTACACAAATGCTGAGATGCGCTTTGCATCTACAGAAAAGATTCTGTCATAAGGTTTCTGCACATACAGAGCTATGCACAGGATAATAGGACCTTGGAATATAGTGGTGAGCCAACTATAGACCTTAGCACCCAAAACCCCAACCCAACTAGCCTTAGCGTCCCATTAGCACTAATGTACCAATGATTAGACAACCTAGAACACGGTATCTCTCTCTCACCCATGACTTGCAGAGGCAAGAACACTCTTTCGTCACACTCGTACCTGTCCACAACATGCGTAAGAAGAGACACTGTATAGTTCAAAATATTTATTTCAACTTACGTGCTCTAAGATACAGTACACGTGTCAGTACTAATAGCATAATACATATGAATAATATAATCAGCATAGTTACTACTCCATAGAATACGAACGGGGAAAGCATCTCATAAAGCAGTGGATATATGTCTAACTAACATTACCACCCTCCCCGTGCTGGAAGCCAGTTTATTATGATAATAGAAGACCTTTGGGCTTTGACTAGCGAACCCCCATACCTCAGTCTCTAGATGCAAAACTACATCAGCATACAATCACAGCTCTTCTCTCTGGAAAGTTCGTCTCCAAGTGCTCTCTAGAGCAATCGACCGCATTCTTAAAAGCACACTATTTTCTCAATGGCAGCTGTACATGGTGTTATGTCTAGGTGCGAGGGACGGGCCAAATCAGTAGGAACCAGGGATTTGTTATTTGACCTTGTAACTGTTGTTCAGACTGAGCCCAAAAGGGAATAGGAGAAAAGGTGAGGAACAGAAAACGCAGACAGTTGTAAAATAACTTGGCAGTAGCAGAGGGCGACAGAACAACAGTTTAAGAGTAACGTGCGCAAAAAGTCATCATGGCAGCCAGGCCTGCGCCAACATAGCCAGGCAGGCCATGAGCCACAAGACACCCTCCCCTGGACAGTCCATCGAAAAGCAGACAGAGTTCCAAACACCTGAGCAGAAACGAGGCAAACCACCGACAGTGAACGGCAAATTAATCCAAAAACGTGGAAAAGCAGAAAAAAGCTATACCGTCCAAGAGGACATCATTGGAATCGTCAAAAACGTAGACGCCATCCAGTCCAACAGATCAAAGCTGCATGAATGTTCCTCAGAGGACGGAGCATCTAGAAGCAATGCGGGACAGCTTGCGTGATATTCAATATAACTTTGTTGTAGGAGATTCTGAGCAGCCGCCCAGATATCCCATTGTGCCAAAATCCCCAGTGCAGCCGCACGCATCATAAAGCCAGTAGCGGAACAGTCCCGTTCATGGGCCTCTAAGGGACCCACTAACTGGGCAAAATCCGGAACAGACAATGACGAATTGGAGAGGCAATAATCCATGGTCCATGTGAACGGACATCGGATGCAAGACATCACAGGTTGCACGCAAGTGAAATACGCAAAGCGAAATGAAAGGGTGTAGGACACACTGATAGTTGCCAAGGGCAGAACATCGAAGCCAACCAGAAGTCTCTCACGGAGCAGTTGGAGGCGTTCGGGATCGAGAAGGGCCCAGTGGTGTGCAGCCATTGCGCAGAAAACAGACCAACAGCAAGACACCAGCCGCCAAAGCGAGGATTAATGGGAAGCCACCAAAGACGCTAGAAAAAATAGAATGTATGAATGCCGGTATCACACCGAAAATAGTTTGGAAGGTGGACACCAGGCCAGACCCCACAAGTTTAAAAAGTGCACCAGACCCTCAGTGTTCGATGCATTAAAAATACGATGAATCAACTCCCCAAAATGTTGTGGGAGGTCAGTGTTCAAAAGGGCCTGTATTTCACTGTGGGTACTAGCCACCTGGAGAATGAATGTCTCCCGGGCGGATGTGAGCATAACCTCCTTATTCAATAATAGGGCCTTTATTCTGCTCAACCTATTGAAATCTGCCTCCATGGTAGGAATGGAAGGCCAAATAGAGTTATCAACGATGTCGTGAGGGGGAGGAAAAAGCACATTCTTGCAGCAGACAACTCTGTGTGAGACCGTAACAATATACGGAATGCCAGCTTGTAGGCCACAACAGTCTTCATTATTTAAAAGCAAATAGCTACCGTTAGTAAGCAAAGTAAAAGTAGGAGAAATAGCAGGAGCAGGAATACCCTTTAGTACACATGCCAGATTCGGAACTGAAACACTACAAGCCCCGTGCAATTTAATATGTTTACAAATAAGCGAATGACCCACAGTTGAATCACAAGACTCCCCGTGAGAAACACTTCCTTGCCGTCTCTAAGGCATTTATACATGAAAGGCAAGGACCAAAGTTCATGCAGGAAAGCACCACCCAAAGGCTGGAAACGGCCCACAGGATAATGTTTCATACACGAGCTAAATTCAAACAGGGAAAAAGGTAAAGCTATAACCCCATGAACTAGCCACACCGCAGAATCTAGTTCCGCTACAGAGAATGGTAAAGGATCCACTTTCTCGATATGTAACAAAGTGTAAGATGCATCTTTCATGGACATGAACTGCTGTTTATCAGTCAAATTAAAAGGCAGAAAAAGGGCAGTGGTGTTTAACAAATTCCAAGGAACTTTACCTAACTTAAGGGTTTGCAAAGTCCAGGCAAACTGCATCACTGAGCGTAACTGATTCTGACCATGATACAACATAGAGACATCATCCTGTACAATATCAACAACAGAGGATACAATATTCTCTAATGTGTAAATGCGGGAAGACAGGGTATTTATACTATTGTCAACAACAGCAAGCACCTTTTCCAAATTTGCTTGGTCTATTTCCCGAAGGCGGGAAGCAGCTTCCATTTGTGACAGCTTCCAGAGTTCATTATACGCTTCATAAATGAATCTCTTCGGTCGGGGACCACGAGGTCCCAAGATAAAGTCAGATAAATCAATAGTGCCTGATAGGAGAGACAAATGTTTCTTAACAGAGTCTAAGGACGAATGTTGTAACCATTGTTTACATAATTTACCAACCGAATACGTGGTGACAGTACGAGTTGCAGTAAATCTTGGATCAGGCTTGTCCTGTATGTAGCCAGGAACTGTGCCATGAAAACGCAGTTGGCATGCATTAGATGATATGGGCCATGCCAACCAGGGTGACTGTATCAGTGCAGAAACGTTAAAAGAATTATTTTGGAACTGAGCCTGTAACTGTAAAAGGGACATATTAAATCGTAAACTGTCATTTGGCGAACTCGACAAGAATGGGATCGCTGGCGCGTTTAGTTGTTTAACGGAAGACAACCCCCAACACGTGGTCTGATAAATGGAAGCATTCAAAACATAATTTGGGCTGGGATAAGGCAAGCGCGGTGCAATGCCTCAGTGCCTTGCACCTGCCATGGCTTCGAACCCCAGATTGATTTTAAATCTACTGTGTCTTTCCAATACTCATAACCACCCACCGCCAAGGCGCTCAAAAAGGAACCCGAATAAAGTAATTTAGTGTGGGTCAACATTATTTTTTGAGTCAATGGGGTTCTTAATTTAAAATAATAGGACCCAGGGTTCGATCGATTGAAATCAGTAAAATAGGTGAATTTATTTCGAAGAGTCTGGGAACTACCTGGTATGGGGTTTGGACAATGTTCCCATTGGGTGTAAGTAACAGGGCTACGTAGTGCACTCGGTTTGTGGAGAAAATGATTGCCCCAATGCTGGTAGCAATACAAATCGGCATAATTCGCAGAATTCATATACAAGTCCTCAGCATTAAAGGAAGCATAATATTTTAAATCAGCAAACAATGCTTCAACGGCATGCACATCCCAATCATCAGAATGAATATTACTTTTTACTACATCGCCCATCGAGACTCGAAGGACATTTGGTACATTAATAATTTCCGTCGGGCCATGGATTTGAAAGTTTACCGCATCCCATACGATGCCATCTGCAACTGGAAACGCTGAAATGTTCACAAATGTGTGGTCACGCTTCATGATGTGTGAAGAGGAATGTGGAGCCAAAGTCCCAGCCACACTGTTCACAGCAGAGCGTTCAGGTAAATAGTGACCATTGATGAGTAGAAAAAACACTGTGACAAAGCCAATGGACATGAACAAAAAAACCAAGAAAAGTACCATCCAAATATATGTCCAAGGTGGAATCAAAAAATTGTCTCTAAACCAGGATACAAAAAGACTAAACTTGGACGGGGCCTTTGATGAGTTGGAATCCGAGTCAAAGGAATAACGTGTCGGGCTCAGTGGCGTTGTTCGTTGGTGTGCCACCGACTCTGTGGCGGGATAAGTATATTCATCCTCATCAATGCAGGGGGATGCAGGGGGTTCAAATATATTTTCAGGCAAATCGACCATCTCCATGGTAACATCAGTGACTGTTCGTGCAGGCGTGCCGCGGATACATGTCCGATAAATGGCAGGACAAGAGACCGCTGGTGTGACACTATTCAGGATCGGCCAGATGTTGTAACTTGACATTTTCCACTGAGATGTATCTGTTTTCCTTGCGACCGGGAAGCGGTGGTAAGATGACCTGTCGTGTTCCCTTCAAGCCCAGGACTGGAACCGGTGCACGAAAAGAGGGGCCAAATTCTTTTTTGTTCTCCACCTTCTCTCGTACCAGGTCGCCAATCTTCGGAAGCCAGCCGGCAACCGGAATCTGCAAAGCAGGGTCTGTGGCTGAAGGCAAATGTGCAATTGCAAGTTTGTCTCGGGCTTCTTGTAAGTCCTGTAACATAGTAGAATGGTTATCTACATCAAACTTGGCGGATTGCGCCGCCATGTCTAGACCATCAAGGTCAGGCACAAACATTCGTATGCCAAAGAGCATTTCGTAAGGGGTCCGCCCACCCAGAGGCCTTCTAGGGAGATTATTAAGTGCACGCTGAACAGTATACAAGTGGGCCAGCCAGTTCCTGCCAGTACCTATAACTCTAGCTGTCAAGGATTGCTTTAAGTCACGGTTCATTCGTTCAACAATAGAGTTGCCCTCAGGCCTATACGGAGACGAAAATTTCACCCGCACCCCTAAGGAGCCCATTGCGTCCTTGTAAGCCTTAGAGGCAAACGCCGGACCTTGGTCAGAATGGAAGGTGCCGCATGCGAAAATTCCCACAAAGACTCGCAAATCCCTTATGACATTTCGAGCGTCAGCACTCCGTTGTGGCCAGACCCAGATGAAACGTGTGCACGAGTCCACTGCCACTAAGATATATTTATAGGCAGTGTCCGAAGAAAAGGGACCGCAGTGATCCAGGTAAACACACCCAAAGGGTCTGATAGAAATGCAGAGCGAGGTCTGAGGTGGTCGTGTAACCGTGGAAGGCTTAATATGTTGACAAACGTCACAGGAAAGCACATAAGTACGGGTGTCTTTATACAACCGACGCCACCAGTAACGCTGCTGCAAAATGGAGATTGTTGCAGACACACCAGCATGAGCCGAAGCCATGCCTTCGTGTGCCGCTGCCATTAAGGAAGGTCTGCGGTCCGCGTTGGGGATCAGCCGATCACCAACGTCAGGTATTGTTACATAAGGAGCCTGATCGGGACCTATTTGGTAAGAATATTTAGAAGGGAAACCTCTAGGGTAATTCATTCCTTCTTTTGTTGCAGCAATAGCTGCCAAGATATCAGTGTCTATTTTAGACATGGATCTAGTAACTGCTGCTACTGAACACGTGAGTACTGCTGATCTGGCAGCTTCATCCGCCAGACTGTTACCAACAGCGTGTGCGCCCACTCGCTGATGGCCTAGGGTGTGTACCACCTGTGTGAGTGGCAGACGTCTTTGTAATTCTGCCACTCTAACCCAAAGCATTTTATGCTTGATTGTGTTGCCTTTAGCGTCTCTATAGTCATTTTGCGACCAAAAGAACAGATTGTCGTTGTATGATTGAACACAGTAGTAAGAATCGCACACAATTAAAGTGGTCACATCAGGATTTATGAACTCAAGAGCAAGCACCAATGCACGCAACTCGGCCAATTGTGCGGTACTATCCCCGAGTGTCTGTGTATGCACCACAGTGGATTTGAATTTTCCGTTCACAAACGTACCTGCGACAATAGCACATGCGGCTGAATAAGCATGCTTGGACCCCGTGGCCGGTTGTGCCGAACCATCGGTGTAGATCACACAGTCGTAATCCTCAAGCGGCAATAAAGACAAAGGAGGAGGATGAAAAATTCATACTGTAAAAACTCCTGAGTCTGAAGAGAAGAGTCAAAAATGAAAGTGACATCCGGAGACGTCAAAGATGTTGCCCATTGAATCCAACGGGGTGCAAAGCTTTAGAGTTCGGAACACTTGCTTTGGTCACTGCCTCTAGGGCAGGATAGGGTGTTACCACCAGAATGCGTTTTCCCTGTGCCAGTGCGCGCTCCTTCAGGATCGCCATTTGCACTGCTGTTAGCACTTTCTCCACAGATGAGAACCGCATTTCTGCAGAGGTGTACAGATGTGACTTGTATGCGATGGGTACTGTATCACCTTCATTAAAGGTTAAGTACGTGAAACCCACTGCCCCTGGAATGATTCTAATCACCAAGTTTGTGTGGTTATCACGTGTCAAAAGGTATTTAGACTCAAGAAGGTCTGTTTGCAAAGACTGCAGAATGGAGGTATGCTCCGGAAGCCAGCAAGACTTCGAATAAGTAGGTTGTATCAAGGCATACAGTGGCTTAATACGCTGGGCATATTCGGGAATATATGTACGTCCGAAGTTCAGAAAACCCAGCAAAGACTGAAGTTTCTTCAGATTAGTAGGAGGGCACAGAAGTGCACATTTCTCCAGAAAATGGGGGCTAAACCCTTACCTTCATTGTTGAGCTCATAGCCCAAGAACAAAACGGTAAATTCAGCAATATGAGATTTGGCAAAGTTAATTTTGTATCCCTGAACCGCGAATTCAAGAATAATGCGGTCCACTCGGGTCAGATGCGGAAACAATTCGTCATCCGTCAGATAAATGTCATCCACATACGAACAGGCGTCTGGATCTATGCCGTCTAACAAAGAGACAACACGAGCGGCGAACACGCCCGGACTATTTTTATAGCCCATAGGAAGACGCCTGAATTTGAACATTTTACCACCGGAAGTAAAAGCGCACCATTGGCCACTTTCCGGGGCTAAGTTGTGCGTGTAGAATCCATTTGAAAGGTCAGGTCAAGTGTCGTTTTATATCTTTTACGAACAAGACTGTCTACAAGCGCCGAACTATGGGTATTTTGCACCGCGAAGGTCCGGCAATGTGAGTTTAAATGCCGGTAATCCAATACTAAGCGGTACGATCCATCGGGTTTAGAAACCGCGAAAAGGGGATTGTTCATAGGTGATACACAGGGTTCAATTACTCCCTGATATTCCAACTGAGTCAGAATTTCGGAAACGTGGCCTTTGGCTTCACGTTTTATGGGATATTGGGGTTGTGGCTGCGGTAGTGACCGTAAAGGTATTTCATGGGGGGAGAATCTTCATCCCAACCCACGTGATTGCGGAATAACGCCGGAGCCAGGGACACAGCCCACTCTGCTGCTAGAGCCTCCGCTTTGTCCTTTGGGACATGTCTAGAAAAGCTCGGAAGGATTACCTCCTCCCCTCTACGTGCAGCAAGAACGAATGGGGGTGGCCAATCCGCCTCTGCTAACAAAATGTCATATGAAGAGGTCAGATTTTCCCAAAAAATCCCTTTAATTACACGCTGTATATCACCTTCAATTTGGATGACAATATTAAACAGTCTGTCAGGGGGTGCCACTCTGGTGTCTGCTGTTTCAACAGTAATGAATGTTTCAGTTGCTGTCGCCTCCATATGAGGACGTAGCGCCTCCCGCACTATGGTAACTTCCGCGGCGCTGTCTAGGAGAGTTACTGCCCACGTCCAATTCAGGAGTCTCGTTCTCACCGTCTGTGGCATATTTCGCTGTTACAGCGGCAACTTTCTTCTTCTGAAATTGTGGTCGAAAACGTTGAGCGTCTTCCTCTTTTCCTCTGACTTGTTGTCGAGGCTGGTCTCGTCCCTGTGGGGCCTCACGGGCCCTTCCTCTATCCTGGCGGTCTCCTCCAACGGCCTGTGACGAAGTCTGTGCCTGTGAAGAACGAGGAGAACGCGTATCAGGGATTTGAAACCTATCCGGTGACTTAATTCTCGCTCTATCGCGTAAATCATAAGTGCGTTCAGAAGAAACTGAAACCGGGGATGCGCCTCGCGACCCCGGTTTTTGTTGTTGCTTACCCTGTTTTTTCAGCCTCCAGCTTTTTTTGTGAAGACTGGTTTCTCATCTTTCTCAGATTGAGATTTGGTTTGTTGCTGTTGTGGTTGCGATTGTGTTTGCTGTTTGGCAAAAGGCTTGTTACCCAGGCTGTTTCTACCAATAGTTTTGTAAGCCTGGGTAATAATTTTCGGTAATTCACGAGGCTTGTCCAATTCTGGGACTAAAGCCAAAGCGTTAGCTACTTGAAAGTTCACTGCATCGCCCTTGACATTCGCAAGGATCAGTTCAGCTACTACTTCAAACACTCCCACCAGTCTCATCCCTAATTCCACAGCCACTTCAGGGCCATGTTCGTCCTGTACTTTTTTAATTACAGAGGGGAGAACAGTCATGGAAGGAGTACCAAAACATTTAGAATATACTGCTGCGAATACCTTACCCCAGTTGTCACATGCTGTCAACTCGGGAATTAAGTCTTTTGGCAAACTAATCGTTAAAATACGATGTTTATCCACTGGAGTTGTATGTGGAAAAACTGCCTCCAACTGATCAAACTTTTCTGCAAGCCAATAAGGAAAATCATCCTTATTTTGTGGACGTTTGCCCATCACAGAATTCACCATGACAGGACTTATGATCACTCCGCCTGCAGCAGCTGGTTGGCCGGCAACTCCAGGAGCGGCTCCATGTAGGCTGCCTGTAACATACCGCACTAAAGCTCGATGCACCTGCACCAAGGCCGCATACATAGTGCGCAGTTCCGCGACTGGTATTGTCATATAACGCGGATGTGGGGTGTACCCGGCCAAAACAGGCCAAGTGGCCCCCTCTATAGATAAGGGGCCTAAACGAACCGTGGTTGTCGGTTGTGGGAGGGCGCCATTAAACCAAACACGGTGTTGCCAAGCCGTGAGCGGTACTTCAAGATTAGTATAAGGTCTATAGACTGCAGGAACAGCGGTGGGTTCATATTCATGGAACAGATTATCGTTCGCGTTCACCGCTGGAAAAGTGATCCAAGAGTAGAACACTTCAAAGTGGAAAGCCGGATCGGCCTGAACCACAAAGACTAATTCAACTCCCGCGTCTGGCACTCCATACACCCGTAAGTGATCCCGGAGTGCTGTGCGGCTATGCGCCGCTATGTCTATACCCGCCATTACTAACGGGTCGATTCAACAATCTTACACGAGGCAGCACAAATGGGTTATATTTAAGAAACCTTTTTAATAACATCAAGCTTGAAAGAACCTACAAAATCTGTAATATAGGAGGTATCACCATCACACACGCTTCCGGAAGCGTACGTGAGGGTATTGTGGACAAGCACAAGTACTACTCAAGCGTCTCGCTAGTAAGCTGCCCCACACGTTGGTCGCGCCATGTCATAAGGTTTCTGCACATACAGAGCTATGCACAGGATAATAGGACCTTGGAATATAGTGGTGAGCCAACTATAGACCTTAGCACCCAAAACCCCAACCCAACTAGCCTTAGCGTCCCATTAGCACTAATGTACCAATGATTAGACAACCTAGAACACGGTATCTCTCTCTCACTCAGGACTTGCAGAGGCAAGAACACTCTTTCGTCACACTCGTACCTGTCCACAACATGCGTAAGAAGAGACACTGTATAGTTCAATATATTTATTTCAACTTACGTGCTCTAAGATACAGTACACGTGTCAGTACTAATAGCATAATACATATGAATAATATAATCAGCATAGTTACTACTCCATAGAATACGAACGGGGAAAGCATCTCATAAAGCAGTGGAGATATGTCTAACTAACATTACCACCCTCCCCGTGCTGGAAGCCAGTTTATTATGATAATAGAAGACCTTTGGGCTTTGACTAGCGAACCCCCATACCTCAGTCTCTAGATGCAAAACTACATCAGCATACAATCACAGCTCTTCTCTCTGGAATGTTCGTCTCCAAGTGGTCTCTAGAGCAATCGACCGCATTATTAAAAGCACACTATTTTCTCAATGGCAGCTGTACATGGTGTTATGTCTAGGTCCGAGGGACGGGCCAAATCAGTAGGAACCAGGGATTTGTTATTCGACCTTGTAACTGTTGTTCAGACTGAGCCCAAAAGGGAATAGGAGAAAAGGTGAGGAACAGAAAACGCAGACAGTTGTAAAATAACTTGGCAGTAGCAGAGGGCGACAGAACAACAGTTTAAGAGTAACGTGCGCAAAAAGTCATCATGGCAGCCAGGCCTGCGCCAACGTAGCCAGGCAGGCCATGAGCCACAAGACAATTCTGACAGCAGTACAGACTGCTGTAGTGAGAGAAAGAGCACTGGCTTAGGGGAAACGAATAATAGTAGTTACTCCAGTTCCAGCCTTAGAGGCTGTGACAAAGGCAAGCGTTCCTAATTCTAAAGCTTTACATCCGAGATGGATACAATGGGCTAAATCTCTCACTGCAACAGATGTAGGATACAGGTACAACCCAAATTTAAAGACACAAGCATTCCTGCAATACGAACAAGAATATCCTCTTCCAATTGAAATAATGCCTCTAGATCAGTATGAATATATCATTTACACTGACGGATCTGCTCAACCGGCCATAGGGAGTAAGCAACAATATAGCGCAGCATGTGCAATCGTTAAAGGTCGCATTCGGGATGGAAAATTCCACCCGAGTTGCACAAAGACGCAGTCCCTAGGAGACTGCACGGCACAGCAGGCAGAATTAAAAGCTCTGATACTGGCACTGGTAAATACGGATCGAGAATTCCCCACACTAATTGTGTGCGATTCCTTTTACTGTGTGCAGTCTTACAATGAATATTTGAAGTACTGGGTTCAAAACGGGTTCAAAGATGCAAAAGGTGGCACAATTAAGCATAAAATGCTATGGGAACAGGTAGAGGAGTTGAAAACCGAACTACCAAGGGCACACGTGATACATACACTGATTCATCAGCGTGATGGTGTTCACGTTGAAGGGAATTCATTGGCTGATGAAGCCGCAAAGGGGGCTGTACGCACGGCTTTCGTAGCTGCAATCACTCGTTCTAAAACGAGAATAGACGGTGAGATTATGGTAGCTATTAATGCAACCCGCAAAAACAGCAGAGCAGTACCAAAAAGGTTTCCACTCAAGTACTCCTACAAGTTAGATGCCAATAACGTCCCATTTTCTCAGATTCCTGGAGTGGGGGATAGAGTAATTCCAAACATGGATCGTAGGTTAGGTTTAATTCTAGCAGCACACGAAGGGATGGGTTCTGTACATGCAGGAGCTGCGGCAACAGTTTCTTTTCTGAAAGAAAGCTATTGGTGGCCAGGATTAACAAAGCAGACCAAATACTTCGTCTTAAACTGTGATATCTGTCAACAGATAAATAGAGCCGCCGTAGCTCGCCCAGCACAGGTCCCATTATTAGACAGCATCAGACTGACCATTTGCGTGCACTTAAAATGTGAAGGGGCTTACAAGTATATCATGGTTGCAGTGGATTCCTGCTCGAGAATCCTATGGGTGTGGCCCCAGCGCTCGGCTGACGCTCGAACTGTTATAAAAGATTTGCGAGTCTTCATAGGGACATACACAATTGGCACATTACATTCTGACCAGGGCCCTGCATTTAGCTCTAGGGCTTACAAGGAGGCCATGCGAGGATTGGGTGTAGCATTGCGGTACTCATCTCCGTACCATCCCGAGGGAAATTTGGTAGTGGGGAGAAAAAAACAAGATTTAAAGCAATCTTTAACAGCTAGAGTATTAGGCACGGGTGAAAGTTGGGTAAAACATCTGTATGGAGTACAGCGTGCTCTTAACAACATGCCAAGAAGTTCTCTAGGGGGTGTCACTCCATATGAGGTCCTATTTGGGACAAGAATGTGGGTACCTGATCTTGATTGTGAAGGCACAGTGGCGGATGAAAAGCCTTTTGACATCCATGATCGTTTGGCTGTTTTACAGGATCTAAATGTATTAAGGACACAACAAAGTAATGTCCATCTGAAGCAGACCGCCACTGGTGAAGTCAAATCAGTCATGGCAAAAGTCGGGGATCTGGTCAGAGAGAAGATAGCGGACAAAAAAGAATTTGGGCCATCATACAGAAAGCCTGTACCGGTCCTAGCAATTGAAGGTACAAGAACTGTACTTCTACCGCCTCTTGCCGGAAAAAAGGAGAAAAGATTTATCTCAATTGACCTAATCAAACCACACTGTGTGGCCGATACTAAGCAGTAGGCCACGTGGACTCCAAAGTAGCAGACGCCCTCCTCTCGCTACAATTCAAGAAGTTCAAACGGAAAGACTCATCACGTTCGAAGAGCCTCCAACACGGAATGAAGGACAAAGCAACAATGCTATGGAACTCGTTCCTCTTGAACCTGAAGTTCAAATTCAAAATCAAACTCAAAATCAAAAACAACTCGCTATTCGACCAAATACAGACGTCTACGTCAACATGCCTCGACAAGAGCAAACCACGATTTCTACAAATCCTGATGCAATACCAACAATTGATCGAACTGCTTCTGGCTACTTCATAAACTTTGATACGTTTTCTTTGGATCCAAGTGAACCTGAAACGATGCCAGCCAAAAAATCACGCTAACAGCAAGTTACAGACTTTATGCACTTTCTTAAAAAGACTTACCTGGTGTCACCCTGGGTAGAACTATGTATAATCACCGGGATACTTTTCTTTCTTTTCTGGGTAGGCTTGGTAATAGTTTTTAGTATGCTTATTAATGGGAAATACATTCGACAAAGCTATGCAGCCCAAAAGTGAACTTACTTTTAAAACCACATCCATCATCTCATTGAGAACAAAGAGACGTGTCATCAGTGAACATTA
This sequence comes from Calotriton arnoldi, assembly GCA_963921515.1. Taxonomy (NCBI): domain Eukaryota; kingdom Metazoa; phylum Chordata; class Amphibia; order Caudata; family Salamandridae; genus Calotriton; species Calotriton arnoldi. The sequence goes on from CAWUFW010004422.1 coordinate 970,238, forward strand.
CAGCAGTTCCTATACCAGATGGTATAGTTTGGGACAAGGTTGATTTCGATATATTTGGTCTGACCGAAATTTTAAGAATTCCTCATTTATTTAAAATATCATTGAGTGATATCATTACCTCAAGTACATTTTCCGATGATTGGGATTTTGAAACTGTTAATAACATGTTATCTGATTTGGAAAAATCTGCTGCGTTTTCTAGTAGTGAAACATTGGAAGACACATCAGAGTATGTATTGTTATCAACACCTTGGTCATCACTTTTTGCATAAATCTGCAAATCCTAGAAATGTGTTCACATTCCACCAGTGGAAACATTGTCCAACACTACCGAAAGGTAGTTCAAAAACATTTACACAGGAATTTCCATATTTTTCAGGGTTTAATATGTCTGACCCAGCCTCATATTATTATAAGTTTGCACCAACATCAGCACAGAAAAATATGTTGAGAAACACCAAACAGATTTACTCTGCTTCCTTTATTACCCAGTTGTCTGAACAAGGTTTCGACTTATGGAAAGACACCATAGACTTAAAATCAGTCTGGGGTACTAGAAAATGGCAAGTTCAGGGAACAGAAGCTTTGTTTAGAGCATGCCTCATCCCTCAATAAATCATGTTTGTGAACGAGACAGTGCAACTGACGTCTTGCCTTGGACTAACTAAGAGTAAAGACTTGAACACACCTCGGGTGCCGACTCCTTCACACACGGAGGGCAACAAAATATCACAGGAAGAAATTACAGTAGATGACATTATACAATACAACAGATCAGACACCGATTGGAAAAAATGGTTGATTTGGCCCACAGACACTAATAATTGTCAAGCAAGATTCATGGGTAAAACCAAAGGGTTTAGTGTCCATAGGCCAGATCCACGTTATGTACAAAGACAACATCCAGGGGTAGTGACATCCTACAGTGTTGGGAAGTTGTGCCTCGATTGGCTAAAAACCTCAACACTCACACAGGTGAAACAACACTTATCCCTACTGTCACAGGATGTGGATTTTAGGGATTTTTTGATAGGTCCCAGGAAACCAATATTTGGACATATTACAACACGGGCAATCACAGATACGTTCTATTATGTTGTTAAGCTGGACGCTACAATCTTTGTGTGCAGGCTATGTGCCTTGGCGTTTTATCAACAGCACGTCTCTATTTTCTGAATACAATCTAGCAGATAAACAGATAGAAATGGCACAAAGGGGAGCAAAATATACAATGCTGCGTATCGAAAAACTGGATAGATTACCATTCACAGTGGCAGAATCGCCGTCTACAGAACTGCTAATCCATGGCCACATAACTCTACCGGTCACTACTTTTCAGTTTCAATATCGCCTTGAACAAAAGCAGGCAGGCAGGTATGAAGAGATGGGTAAGGAATACATCAAGGAATCTTGGGAATTACCATACAGATTTCGATGCCGGAGTGGGGATCAAGAAGTGTTTCTGAGCGGTACAAACTGCGAGAATGCTTTAAGTGGATCACTCATATGCCAGGATATAATGTTGCACGGAGCTTGTAATGGTTCTGTGGCAAACCTGTCCTGTCATTTGAAGGGTGCCCCAGCTGCAGTGATTACTCCAGCATTCAGGCTACTTTCAAATGGGAGTTACTTGATGCTGAACAGTCAAGGCTGCTGTGGCATGCTCCCCGGCATCGCATATCTGGTAACCGGGAGCCCCAGGGTTACTTGTTGTATGCAAGTATTGTTTCCACCAACACATACAGTCAGGGAGGCGCCGTTATGGCCTTCACTGAATGTTTCCTTAATACGGTTTGATACTCTAAGCAGAATGAAAGCCATGCTTCTACAGAAGTCTGTGCCTTTAACCTCCGCTCGAGAGACTTTTGATCTTCAACTTGCAAGGTCTTCGGCAGAGATACAGGCGCTCATTCATACTAACTGCCCTTTCCATTTCGCAGAAATGGTGAATCATATCTTTAACATGTCTGATACGACAGGCATTGTCCACCTATTTAAGACCATAGGTTCTGGACTCCTGAGCACCTTTCAGACGGTTCTTGGAGTTATACCAAACTTCATACACTCCGTATTCGGAAGCATCTTTGGAGGACTTCCGCTGATCCTGTTTCTAATAGCAGGTATCCTGATTGTTTTCTATTTGCTACACACTGGACGTCCCAGTCACCAAGGCGATGGAAAGAACACTCCTGGAGTGTAAATACCGTGACCGCATGGTACAACTTCTAGGCACGCCTCGCCTAAGAGAACTAAGTGAATCTTGGTTCTTGTCATTTCGACCGGTCTGGATAGACTGCATCTTACCTGTCCTCCGATGCCTGTTTTGCGGAGAATAATGTGTGTTAGACCTGTGTTTGACACTCCCATCATGTGCGCAACCGGACTTGAATGCGTTACTGGACCCGATAACGGCCCATTTTCTGAAGTGTCCTCAGCGTATTCCAATGTTGATGGCGGCATTCCTTGAGCCCCCACGGGTAGTAACAGCACCTGTTGGTATGAACACCGGCTCCTCCTCTGACACCCAGGCTTTGGACGTCACACAAGCTGCCCCAGCACCGGCTGTGGACAGCGTGGAACATCTGTGCTCAATTGATTTGCTCTGCGAGGTGCTACAGGGGCCGTCTACTGTGGAAGCAAGCAAAGAAAATGCTGCGTCTACCAGCCAGGACACATAAACATTTGAAACATTTTGGCTCGTTGTTAGACCTGGCATATCTTGGCGTGATTACCCCTGACTTTTTGCCTCTACCTCCTTTGCTTTTAGATGCTTTGGGTACTTTGCCACTGCTGATCAGTGTCAAAGTACAAGTGTTCCCTGTGTAATGGTAATTGGTTGGCCATGATTGGTATGTTTGCCTTACTAGTAAAGTCCCTAGTGATGTGCACTGTGTGTGCCAGGGCTAGTAATGCAAAGGTGCGCGGAGAAGGGAACTCAGGTCTGCAGTGTAGGGCCTGCGCGCAGTTTGCTAAGTTAGCATGTTGTCCTGACAAGTGCAACCATTTGTCAGGCCTTACTTTCCCTTTTGCGTACACAGTGGGCACCCCTGTGGTAGGTCCCGGGTAACCCCTGGGCAGGGTGCAGTGTAAGTAAAAGGCAGGACATATACTGAGGTGTGTGTTATGTCCTGACAGTGAAAAACACTCCATTTCGATTTTCACTGGTGAAAGGCCATCCTGCCCATAGGACAGAATGGGGGAGGCTGGGTGTTGTGTTTGTTAGCCTAGTTTCCCATAAGTTTAAAATGGAGAGGTGAAGTTTAGTATGTATTAACTCACAGTGTCATAACACATCTTTCTGTGAAAGTGGTTTTGTCACTGTGTGTTCAGGAACCACTCTTTTAGAAAGTGGCTGAGTTTTGTGCTTTAAGCATTTCTGTGTGTCTCTGCTGAATGTGGATTGACTGTCTGGATCTGAGAGGGGAGAGGAGCTGGGGGAGGTCTTGACCCAGGGAGGGGTTGAGATGGCACCAGGCTGACCTGCATCTGGAGAGTAGGCGGAGGAGAAGCCCCAGGAGGTGAAGAGGTCTGGGTTGCGGCTATAAAACAATTGACCCATCTCCGGCTGAGTGATTAAGGATCCAGGACCCCAGTATCAAAGGGAGAAAGGTGACACTGGGAGGGAGACACCCAGAACTGATTTAGGCAGGGGTCAGGGACCCCTGAGCACAACGAACTTCAAAGACATTTAGGGGTATAACTATGAGAGCTGAGACCCCTGAACGTTGGAATAGAAATGGATTGAGACTGAAAAGGCTTGGACCCATTTCGTGGTCAAGCGGAACCTCTGCTAAGGAAGGAACAACTGAAGAGACTGCTGGGAAGGACTGACCCTTGCTTCGTGATCTGGGGCTGGTCTGCAGTTTGCTGTTTTAACCAAGGAAGAGGCTGTTGGGATTGTACTTTGTGCGCTGGGTCCCCCTGCTTGAAGAAGACTGTGCTTTGTGCTGTGTCTTGTTACCCCAAGGGCCCGAGGTGAGCTGGCTCCCTGTTTGGAAACACAGGAACATAAAAGTTTCCAGAGAAGTTTCAATCAACGCGGTGGGCGCGTGTTGTGGCAGCTTTAGACCCTCGGAAGGTGTGCCCTGTGATCTTGGACACAGGGAGGAGAAGTGAGACTCGGATGCGCTGGGTGCGTGTCGTGGTGCACAGGAGGCGTTGGTGAAGAGCGCCTGGTCAACGTGTGCATCGAAGGTGAAGTGAGTCTCGGACGTGCTGGGTGCGTGTCGTGGTGCACCGCAGGCGTTGGTGAAGAGCGCCTGGTCAGCGTGTGCAGCGGAGGTGACGTGAGACTCGGACGCACAGGGTGCGTGTCGTGGTGCACCGCAGGCACTGGTGAAGAGCGCCTGGTCAGCGGGTGCATCGGAGGTGAAGGGAGTCTCGGACACGCAGGCTGCGTGTCGTGGTGCACAGGAGGTTTTGGTGAGGAGCGCCTGGTCAACGTGTGCATCGGAAGTGGAGTGAGTCTCGGATGCGCAGGGTGCGTGTCGGGGTACACCGGAGGCGCTGGTGAAGAGCGCCTGGTCATCGAGTGCACTGGAGGAGACGTGAGGTTCGGACACGGTGAGCGTGTCGGGGTGCGGCCAAAGGCATTGGTGAAGAGCACCTGGATATCGGGGCACTGGAGTTGGAGTACGTCTCAGTGAAGCAGTGTGCGTGCTTTGGTGCAAAATGGGACTGTGGAGGCGATCGGCTGATCATCGTGTGCATTGGAAGAAAGTGAGTCTCTGCAGCGCGGTGTGCGGGTCTTGGTGCCAACTGAGACCGCAGGAAGGAGTGCCTGGTGAACGTGCACTCGGAGTAGACGTGAAGTCCCATCAGCGTCGTGTGTGTGGCTTCGTGCCAGAGGAGACCCGGAGGGTGCTGTGGTGAACGTGCACCCGGAGTAACGTAATCTCAGAGGCGTGGGGTACGTGTGCCCTGCGGCTGCCTGAGACCTTCCTAACAGTCGCGGCCCGGACCGGCAGGCCCAGAGGAGCTGTGCTGCCAGGCCGGGCCGCTGAGGCCCATTGAGAAAGTTCTGCACGGAAGGCCCAGTTCGCTGAAGGAGGAGAGGAGAGTGGGGTCGCGCCCCCAGGTAACGTGGATCACAGCCTGGGCGGGGTGCGGGCTTGGAGGGACACTCTCTCGTCCTCTCAGTCCTTCTGGCAACGTGAGTCTATGCTTCGGCTCAGATTGGGGCCCGTACTGACCAAAGGAGTGGCAGTACTGGGGCCAGAGTGAGAAGCTGTACTTTATGTCATCGTTGATACGTGTGGGGGGCAACTGTTATCGAAGAGGCTGACTGTCGTAATATACATTGCCAATATTGCTGCTAACGAACTGCCGGACTGTCTGATGACGCCTGACATTATTTCTGCATAACGAAGTACACAATTGTAGTGCTACGCATTGCATTATTTCTCCATTGCAAAGTACAGGATTGTAGCGGCCCGCATTGCATTATTTCTTCATTGCAAAGTACATGATTGTAGCTACGCCTTGCATTATTCCTTAATTGCAAAGTACATGATTGTAGCGGTGCGGATTGCATTATTTCTTCATTGCAAAGTACGTGATTGGGGTGTGATGCATTGCATTATTTCTTCATTGCGCAGTACATGATTGTAGCGGTACGCATTGCATTATTTCTCCCATTGCAAGGTACCGGGGTGTATCATTACGCATTGAATTATTTTTCATTTGCCCAGCACAGGATTGTATCGTTACGCAGCGCACTATTGTTTGTCCATTGCAACGTGTGTGATTCTAGCATTGCGACCAGCATAGCATTTTGAAAGCGGTGGTTGGGATTTGAACCTACCAACCAGCCGGAACGAATATTTCCCTTTATTATATGTTGGCTTTTGTATCGTGTGGTCTGATCATATATCTTTTTATATAAAGTTTATACTCGTTTTATCAAACTCGTCTGGAGTCCATTTGTGGTGTCACCAGTGGGTTGCTGTGAGTGTAGTTGCACATACTGTACACTCGTGCCTTGGAGATAGGCCTGGCTGCTCATGCCAAGCTACTAAGGGGGTGAGCAGGGCTATCTCAAACGGTGTCCTTACTTGGCCTAACATTGAGTGAGGAGTCCCGGGTCTCGCATTTGGTGACAGTGGTGTGGGACTGGGACTCGGGCTTCCAACATTTGGCGGCAGAGCAGTGGGATACGATCCTAACGTAATTGAAACGCGTGTGTGCAAAACCACTCACAGTAATTGGTGTACATCATAAATTGATCGCAGACCACGACGCAACAACATATTGTTTTGAATTGTTGGTTCTATTGTTGAGTAACCTTTAAACCACACATCATGTCTCAGGAGGGGAGCCAGATAGCGGGTGAGGCTGCGGCTGCAGAATTAGAGTTTAACATTGAGGCATTGTTTACCTACAAGGTTGATCAGTTGAGAAAATTCTGCAGAACTTTGGGATGTCCCATGAAGGGTAGCGCCAAGAAGGAGGAGCTGCAAGTGGCCTTGAGGGCCTGGTGGGAAGCCAAAGAGGCTCAGAAGACGGGTGATGTTGAGGTGGATGAGGATGAGCCAGGGAATGGATTTGGTCCACAGGATTTGCCAGTGGAGGGACCAGCCGCAGGGGCTGGTATTAGCCATTCAGGGAGGAGTTTTTCACCAGAGGAGTTGGAGGAAAAGCAAAGGGTCAGACTGCATGAGTTGGAGGTGTTAAAACTTAAAAATCAAGCAGAGGAGAGCAGGAACGCTCTCGCGTTGGAAGAGAAACGGATTCTCTTCGCTCATGAGTTAAGCATGAGAGAACTGGACAATAAGGGTAGACAAGCTGAGTCCAGTTCGAATGGTGGCAGCGCACCACCAGTGCCAGTAGGGAAGGTGTACATTCCCAAGGATTTAGTGCGAGATTACCAGAGGGGTGTTGACATTTATGCGTGGTTCACGGCATATGAGATCGCACTAAGGAAGAATGAGGTGCCTGAAAAGCATTGGGGGGTGGGCCTTTGGAAACACTTTGAGGCTTCAGGGAGGGACGTTCTATCACCTTTAGCGAGGGCGGGAACCCTGACCTACGCCAACAACAGGGAGGCTTTATGCCTCCGGTATGGGCTCACTCCTGAACAATACCGGCAGAAGATCAGGACCTCCAAGAAACTAGAATCCCGTACTTGGGTAGAATGTGTGAATGAGTACACACGGGCACTGGATGGTGGGATGCTGGGCAGCAAGGTCAATGATTTTAAGGGCTTATGCAATTTAATCAGTTGGGAGCACTTGAGTAGTCTGTGTGTTCCAGAGCTGCACCAGCATCTATTGGATAGTAAGCTGACTGATCCCAGTAAGCTTGCTGAGGAGGCAGACCGCTGGACTAGTACCCGGGTCCACAAGGGGATTGGGAGTACCACTGCCAAGAGTATGCAGGGTCCCCCGCCGAAGGTGGGGGAGGACAAGGGTAACCACAAGGAGTCCTCTAAAGGGCCCCAAGGTAGTTCCTCCAAGAAAGGGTCCCAGTCCCCCAAGGCCAAGAGGGCCTGGGCCTTCAAGGGCAAGAAAGACCCCCGAGGTCCTCCTATGTGTTACTTCTGTAAAGAAGTGGTTCATATTTCCCCTAAAAGCCCCAAAAAGTCATCTGCACCCACTGGTGCTCCAACACCTGGTTTAGTGAGTGTAGCGTTGGGGGAGGAATTGAGTCCTTGGAATGGGGAGGAGCAAGCAGTTATGACCCTAGTCTCCTTAGGAGATCGAGAGATGGTCCAGGAAATCTCTCTGCCTGAGAACAATAAAAAGTACAGGCAGTGGGTGACCATCAACTTGACGGAGGGTAGAGGCTCTGAGGGACACCGGAGCCAGTTTGACGTCTGTCAGGTGTCAGTGGGTGTCTGAAGAGCAAGTAATTCCCGATGTGCTTCACCCTGTAATGTCAGCAGACAATTCAGTGCGCCTCTGCAAGGTGGCGCTGGTTCCCTTTGAATGGGGAGGGGTCTCAGGTTCCTTGAAGGTTGTTGTAAGTCCGTCCATGCCTGTAGACCGTCTGCTAGGGAATGACCTGGCGAGTTCCCCCTGGAAGGAGGTGGAGTGCCAGGCGCATTTGGAGATGTTGGGTCTACCTGAGTGGGCGTGTGTGACCACTCGGTCTATGGTAGCCAGTAAAGGTATTCAAGAGAACCCAGGGCCTGAAACAGTGGCCCAGGTGCCTGCCAGTAAGAGAAGAGGCAGGGGGCACGGAAAACCGGCCCCCACAGGTCCCACGGTCCAGGAGGAGGCACCCTTTGAGGGGGATGCCCTGGAGCCTATGGGCGAACAAGTGGCTGAACTGGGGGACCTACCCGGGCTGACCGAATGGCTGCAGGAAGGGGGGCCCTCCAGGGAGGAATTCTGTGAGGAACAGAAGAAGTGCCCTTCTCTTGTAGGTTTGTGGCAGCAGGCAGCAAACCAGGCAGCAGGTGATCAGTCGGGATCACACTTGATTTACTGGGAGAACGATCTCCTGTATAGTGAGCCAAGGGTGGCTGAGCCTGAGTCAGCCCGGGCACTGGTGGTACCCCAGCGCTTCAGAGCCTTCCTATTGGGGTTGGCTCATGATGTACCTTTGGCGGGACATTTAGGGCAGGACAAGGCCTTTGAGCGGCTTGTCACCCACTTCTACTGGCCCCAGATGCGCAAGAGTTCTGATACTCATTGCAGGACCTGTCAGACTTGTCAGGCGAGTGGTAAGAGTGGAAGGAAGTGAAAGGCTCCCCTCCAATCTTTCCCTGTAGTCAGCACACCCTTTGAGAGGGTGGGCATTGACATTGTGGGGCCTCTGGATCCCAAGACGGCCATGGGCAACAGGTTCATCCTGGTCTTGGTGGACCATGCCACCCGGTACCCGGAAGCCATCCCTCTCCGGACGGTGACAGCCCCCGTGGTGGGCCGTGCACTGATGGGGATTTTCTCCTTTGTGGGGCTCCCCAGAGAGGTGGTGTCCAACAGGGGTACTAATTTCATAACGAGGTATATGACATCTCTGTGGAAGGAGTGCGGTGTAACTTATAAGTTCACCACACCTTACCATCCCCAGGGTAATGGTCTGGTTGAAAGGTTTAGCTGGACCCTGAAGGGCATGAATATGGGTCTGGAGGAACCCATGAGGCGTAAGTGGGACGTCCTCTTGCCATGCCTGCTGTTTGCATATAGAGAGGTGCCACAGAAGTCATTGGGGTTCAGTCCCTTTGAGCTCCTGTATGGGCACCCAGTCAGAGGACCCTTGAGTTTGGTGAAGGAGGGCTGGGAGAAGGCTCCTAGTAAACCCCCCAGGATGTATATAGCTACATGCTGGCCTTCGGGAACCAAACTAGGCATTTCAGTCAGCTCGCTGAGGCGACCCTGGAAGCCACCCAGGAGGATATGAAACGGTGGTACGACCAGAATGCCACTCTGGTCGAGTTTCAACCTGGGCAGAAAGTGGGGGTGATGGCGCCAGTGGAGCCTTGTGCGCTCCAGGACAAGTGGACTGGGCCTTATGAGGTGGTGGAGCGCAGGTGCGAAGTGACCTACCTGGTGGACTTATGGTCTCCTAGGAATCCTTTGAGGGTTCTCCATGTGAACCGCCTCAAACCACACTTGGAGAGGTCTGAGGTGACCATGCTCTTGGCTACAGATGACGGGGCGTAAGAGGAGAGTTGACCTCTTCCTGACCTCCTGTCAGCCAAGGAGAAGGATGGGTCAGTGGATGGGGTGTACCTCTCACCTACCCTGACCCCGGAACCGCGGAGGGACTGTCGCCAGGTATTGGGTCAGTTCGCCTCCCTGTTCTCCCTGACCCCAGGAGTCACCCATTGGTGCGTCCATGAGATGAACACTGGAGACAGTCTGCCTGTAAAACAAAAATTTTACAGGGTAGCTGGTAAGGTCAGGGCCAGCATCAAGGAGGAGGTTTCCAAGATGCTGGCGCTAGGGGTGATTGAGCCATCCAGCAGCCCCTGGGCCAGCCCAGTGGTCCTTGTGCCAAAAGCTGCTGCGCCGGGTGCCACTCCCGAACTTCGGTTCTGTGTGGATTACCGTGGACTCAATGCGATCACTAAGACTGACGCGCACCCCATCCCCAGAGCTGATGAGCTTGTGGATCGGCTGGGAGCTGCCCGGTACCTCAGTACATTTGATTTGACATCTGGGTACTGGCAGATTGCCTTGACCGAGGGGGCCAAGGAGAGGTCAGCGTTCTCAACGCCAGAGGGGCACTGCCAGTTCAGGGTTATGCCCTTTGGGTTGAAGAACGCCCCTGCCACCTTCCAGAGACTGGTTAACCAGGTGCTGAGTGGGCTGGAGGAATTCAGCGCTGCTTACCTGGACGACTTTGCAGTGTTCAGCTCCGGTTGGGAGGAACATTTGCAACACCTCTGTGAAGTATTGAAGGCCTTGCAGAGGGCGGGCCTAACTATCAAGGCAAGTAAGTGCCAGATAGGGCAGGGTTCCGTGGTGTACTTGGGACACCTGGTGGGGAGCGGCCAGGTGGCGCCCCTACAGGCAAAGATTGATACCATCCTGGCTTGTGAACCCCCCAAGACCCAGACAGGAGTGAGGGCCTGTCTAGGACTCAATGGGTATTACAGACAGTTCGTGAAGGGGTATGGCACCCTCGTTGCCCCCTTGACAGACCTGACATCCAAGAAACAGCCCAAGAAGGTGGTCTGGACTGATGCCTGCCAGATCGCCTTTGATGCCCTGAAAACTGCCATGTGCACCGCACCCGTGTTACGGGCGCCGAATTTCTCCAGAGAGTTTATAGTGCAGACAGATGCTTCAGAGCATGGGGTGGGAGGAGTACTCTCACAATTGAACAACGAGGGCTTGGACCAATCCGTAGCTTTCATTAGCAGAAGGCTACTTCCCAGGGAACAGAGGTGGAGTGCAATTGAAAGGGAGGCTTTTGCTGTGGTCTGGGCGCTGAAGAAGCTGAGGCCCTACTTGTTTGGGACCCACTTCTTGGTTCAGACCGACCACCGGCCCCTCAGATGGTTGATGCAGATGAGGGGTGAGAACCCAAAGCTGTTGAGGTGGTGCATCTCCCTACAGGGGATGGACTTCACGGTGGAGCACCGTCCGGGAACAGAACACGCCAATGCTGATGGTCTGTCCAGATTTAGTGATGAGAACTCCCATGAGGGTGGGTAGTTCCCCCCACTTTTCAGCTGGAGGGGACACGTGTTAGACCTGGCATATCTTGGCGTGATTACCCCTGACTTTTTACCTCTACTCCTTTGCTTTTAGATGCTTTGGGTAGTTTGCCACTGCTGATCAGTGTCAAAGTACAAGTATTCCCTGTGTAAAGTGTAATGGTAATTGGTCGTCCATGATTGGTATGTTTGCCTTACTAGTAAAGTCCCTAGTGATGTGCACTGTGTGTGCCAGGGCTAGTAGTGCAAAGGTGCGCGGAGAAGGGAACTCAGGCCTGCAGTGTAGGGCCTGCGCGCAGTTTGCTAAGTTAGCATGTTGTCCTGACAAGTGCAACTACTTGTCAGGCCTTACTTTCCCTTTTGCGTATACAGTGGGCACCCCTGTGGTAGGTCCCGGGTAACCCCTGGGCAGGGTGCAGTGTAAGTAAAAGGCAGGACATATACTGAGGTGTGTGTGTATGTCCTGACAGTGAAAAACACTCAATTTCGTTTTTCACTGGTGAAAGGCCATCCTGCCCATAGGACAGAATGGGGGAGGCTGGGTATTGTGTTTGTTAGCCTAGTTTCCCATAAGTTTAAAATGGAGAGGTGAAGTTTAGTATGTATTAACTCACAGTATCATAACACATCTTTCTGTGAAAGTGGTTTTGTCACTGTGTGTTCAGGAACCACTCTTTTAGAAAGTGGCTGAGTTTTGTGCTTTAAGCATTTCTGTGTGTCTCTGCTGAATGTGGATTGACTGTCTGGATCTGAGAGGGGAGAGGAGCTGGGGGAGGTCTTGACCCAGGGAGGGGTTGAGATGGCACCAGGCTGACCTGCATCTGGAGAGTAGGCGGAGGAGAAGCCCCAGGAGGTGAAGAGGTCTGGGTTGCGGCTATAAAACAATTGACCCATCTCCGGCTGAGTGATTAAGGATCCAGGACCCCAATATCAAAGGGAGAAAGGTGACACTGGGAGGGAGACACCCAGAACTGATTTAGGCAGGGGTCAGGGACCCCTGAGCACAACGAACTTCAAAGACATTTAGGGGTATAACTATGAGAGCTGAGACCCCTGAACGTTGGAATAGAAATGGATTGAGACTGAAAAGGCTTGGACCCATTTCGTGGTCAAGCGGAACCTCTGCTAAGGAAGGAACAACTGAAAAGACTGCTGTGAAGGACTGACCCTTGCTTCGTGATCTGGGGCTGGTCTGCAGTTTGCTGTTTTAACCAAGGAAGAGGCTGTTGGGATTGTACTTTGTGCGCTGGGTCCCCCTGCTTGAAGAAGACTGTGCTTTGTGCTGTGTCTTGTTACCCCAAGGGCCCGAGGTGAGCTGGCTCCCTGTTTGGAAACACAGGAACATAAAAGTTTCCAGAGAAGTTTCAATCAACGCGGTGGGCGCGTGTTGTGGCAGCTTTAGACCCTCGGAAGGTGTGCCCTGTGATCTTGGACACAGGGAGGAGAAGTGAGACTCGGACGCGCTGGGTGCGTGTCGTGGTGCACAGGAGGCGTTGGTGAAGAGCGCCTGGTCAACGTGTGCATCGAAGGTGAAGTGAGTCTCGGACGTGCTGGGTGCGTGTCGTGGTGCACCGCAGGCGTTGGTGAAGAGCGCCTGGTCAGCGTGTGCAGCGGAGGTGACGTGAGACTCGGACGCACAGGGTGCGTGTCGAGGTGCACCGCAGGCGCTGGTCAGCGGGTGCATCGGAGGTGAAGGGAGTCTCGGACGCGCAGGCTGCGTGTCGTGGTGCACAGGAGGTGTTGGTGAGGAGCGCCTGGTCAACGTGTGCATCGGAAGTGGAGTGAGTCTCGGACGCGCAGGGTGCGTGTCGGGGTGCACCGGAGGCACTGGTGAAGAGCGCCTGGTCATCGAGTGCACTGGAGGAGACGTGAGGTTCGGACACGGTGAGCGTGTCAGGGTGCGGCCAAAGGCATTGGTGAAGAGCGCCTGGATATCGGGGCACTGGAGTTGGAGTACGTCTCAGTGAAGCAGTGTGCATGCTTTGGTGCAAAATGGGACTGTGGAGGCGATCGGCTGATCATCGTGTGCATTGGAAGAAAGTGAGTCTCTGCAGCGCGGTGTGCGGGTCTTGGTGCCAACTGAGACCGCAGGAAGGAGTGCCTGGTGAACGTGCACTCGGAGTAGACGTGAAGTCCAATCAGCGTCGTGTGTGTGGCTTCGTGCCAGAGGAGACCCGGAGGGTGCTGTGGTGAACGTGCACCCGGAGTAACGTAATCTCAGAGGCGTGGGGTACGTGTGCCCTGCGGCTGCCTGAGACCTTCCTAACAGTCGCGGCCCGGACCGGCAGCCCCTGAGGAGCTGAGCTGCCAGGCCGGGCCGATGAGGCCCATTGAGAAAGTTCTGCACAGAAGGCCCAGTTCGCTGAAGGAGCAGAGGAGAGTGGGGTCGCGCCCCCAGGTAACGTGGATCACTGCCTGGGCGGGGTGCGGGCTCGGAGGGACACTGTCTCGTCCTCTCAGTCCTTCTGGCAACGTGAGTCTTTGCTTCAGCTCAGATTGGGGCCCGTACTGACCAAAGGAGTGGCAGTACTGGGGCCAGAGTGAGAAGCTGTACTTTATGTCATCGTTGATACGTGTGGGGGGCAACTGTTATCGAAGAGGCTGACTGTCGTAATACACATTGCCAATATTGCTGCTAATGAACTGCCGGACTGTCTGATGACGCCTGACATTATTTCTGCATAACGAAGTACACAATTGTAGTGCTACGCATTGCATTATTTCTCCATTGCAAAGTACAGGATTGTAGAGGCCCGCATTGCATTATTTCTTCATTGCAAAGTACATGATTGTAGCTACGCCTTGCATTATTCCTTAATTGCAAAGTACATGATTGTAGCGGTGCGGATTGCATTATTTCTTCATTACAAAGTACTTGATTGGGGTGTGATGCATTGCATTATTCCTTCATTGCGCAGTACATGATTGTAGCGGTACGCATTTCATTATTTCTCCCATTGCAAGGTACCGGGGTGTATCATTACGCATTGAATTATTTTTCATTTGCCCAGCACAGGATTGTATCGTTACGCAGCGCACTATTGTTTGTCCATTGCAAAGTGTGTGATTCTAGCATTGCGACCAGCATAGCATTTTGAAAGCGGTGGTTGGGATTTGAACCTACCAACCAGCCGGAACGAATATTTCCCTTTATTATATGTTGGCTTTTGTATCGTGTGGTCTGATCATATATCTTTTTATATAAAGTTTATACTCGTTTTATCAAACTCGTCTGGAGTCCATTTGTGGTGTCACCAGTGGGTTGCTGTGAGTGTAGTTGCACATACTGTACACTCGTGCCTTGGAGATAGGCCTGGCTGCTCGTGCCAAGCTACTAAGGTGGTGAGCAGGGCTATCTCAAACGGTGTCCTTACTTGGCCTAACATTGAGTGAGGAGTCCCGGGTCTCGCATTTGGTGACAGTGGTGTGGGACTGGGACTCGGGCTTCCAACATTTGGCGGCAGAGCAGTGGGATACGATCCTAACGTAATTGAAACGCGTGTGTGCAAAACCACTCACAGTAATTGGTGTACATCATAAATTGATCGCAGACCACGACGCACCAACATATTGTTTTGAATTGTTGGTTCTATTGTTGAGTAACCTTTAAACCACACATCATGTCTCAGGAGGGGAGCCAGATAGCGGGTGAGGCTGCGGCTGCAGAATTAGAGTTTAACATTGAGGCATTGTTTACCTACAAGGTTGATCAGTTGAGAAAATTCTGCAGAGCTTTGGGATGTCCCATGAAGGGTAGCGCCAAGAAGGAGGAGCTGCAAGTGGCCTTGAGGGCCTGGTGGGAAGCCAAAGAGGCTCAGAAGACGGGTGATGTTGAGGTGGATGAGGATGAGCCAGGGAATGGATTTGGTCCACAGGATTTGCCAGTGGAGGGACCAGCCGCAGGGGCTGGTAGTAGCCATTCAGGGAGGAGTTTTTCACCAGAGGAGTTGGAGGAAAAGCAAAGGGTCAGACTGCATGAGTTGGAGGTGTTAAAACTTAAAAATCAAGCAGAGGAGAGCAGGAATGCTCTCGCGTTGGAAGAGAAACGGATTCTCTTCGCTCATGAGTTAAGCATGAGAGAACTGGACATTAAGGGTAGACAAGCTGAGCCCAGTTCGAATGGTGGCAGCGCACCACCAGTGCCAGTAGGGAAGGTGTACATTCCCAAGGATTTAGTGCGAGATTACCAGAGGGGTGTTGACATTTATGCGTGGTTCACGGCATATGAGATCGCACTAAGGATGAATGAGGTGCCTGAAAAGCATTGGGGGGTGGGCCTTTGGAAACACTTTGAGGCTTCAGGGAGGGACGTTCTATCACCTTTAGCGAGAGCGGGAACCCTGACCTACGCCAACATGAGGGAGGCTTTATGCCTCTGGTATGGGCTCACTCCTGAACAATACCGGCAGAAGATCAGGACCTCCAAGAAACTAGAATCCCGTACTTGGGTAGAATGTGTGAATGAGTACACACGGGCACTGGATGGTGGGATGCTGGGCAGCAAGGTCAATGATTTTAAGGGCTTATGCAATTTAATCAGTTGGGAGCACTTGAGTAGTCTGTGTGTTCCAGAGCTGCACCAGCATCTATTGGATAGTAAGCTGACTGATCCCAGTAAGCTTGCTGAGGAGGCAGACCACTGGACTAGTACCCGGGTCCACAAGGGGATTGGGAGTACCACTGCCAAGAGTATGCAGGGTCCCCCGCCGAAGGTGGGGGAGGACAAGGGTAACCACAAGGAGTCCTCTAAAGGGCCCCAAGGTAGTTCCTCCAAGAAAGGGTCCCAGTCCCCCAAGGCCAAGAGGGCCTGGGCCTTCAAGGGCAAGAAAGACCCCCGAGGTCCTCCTATGTGTTACTTCTGTAAAGAAGTGGGTCATATTTCCCCTAAAAGCCCCAAAAAGTCATCTGCACCCACTGGTGCTCCAACACCTGGTTTAGTGAGTGTAGCGTTGGGGGAGGAATTGAGTCCTTGGAATGGGGAGGAGCAAGCAGTTATGACCCTAGTCTCCTTAGGAGATCGAGAGATGGTCCAGGAAATCTCTCTGCCTGAGAACACTAAAAAGTACAGGCAGTGGGTGACCATCAACTTGACGGAGGGTAGAGGCTCTGAGGGACACCGGAGCCAGTTTGACATCTGTCAGGTGTCAGTGGGTGTCTGAAGAGCAAGTAATTCCCGATGTGCTTCACCCTGTAATGTCAGCAGACAATTCAGTGCGCCTCTGCAAGGTGGCGCTGGTTCCCTTTGAATGGGGAGGGGTCTCAGGTTCCTTGAAGGTTGTTGTAAGTCCGTCCATGCCTGTAGACTGTCTGCTAGGGAATGACCTGGCGAGTTCCCCCTGGAAGGAGGTGGAGCGCCAGGCGCATTTGGAGATGTTGGGTCTACCTGAGTGGGCGTGTGTGACCACTCGGTCTATGGTAGCCAGTAAAGGTATTCAAGAGAACCCGGGGCCTGAAACAGTGGCCCAGGTGCCTGCCAGTAAGAGAAGAGGCAGGGGGCGCGGAAAACCGGCCCCCACAGGTCCCACGGTCCAGGAGGAGGCACCCTTTGATGGGGATGCCCTGGAGCCTATGGGGGAACAAGTGACTGAACTGGGGGACCTACCCGGGCTGACCGAATGGCTGCAGGAAGGGGGGTACTCCAGGGAGGAATTCTGTGAGGAACAGAAGAAGTGCCCTTCTCTTGTAGGTTTGTGGCAGCAGGCAGCAAACCAGGCAGCAGGTGATCAGTCGGGATCACACTTGATTTACTGGGAGAACGATCTCCTGTATAGTGAGCCAAGGGTGGCTGAGCCTGAGTCAGCCCGGGCACTGGTGGTACCCCAGCGCTTCAGAGCCTTCCTATTGGGGTTGGCTCATGATGGACCTTTGGCGGGACATTTAGGGCAGGACAAGGCCTTTGAGCGGCTTGTCACCCACTTCTACTGGCCCCAGATGCGCAAGAGTTCTGATACTCATTGCAGGACCTGTCAGACTTGTCAGGCGAGTGGTAAGAGTGGAAGGAAGTGAAATGCTCCCCTCCAATCTTTCCCTGTAGTCAGCACACCCTTTGAGAGGGTGGGCATTGACATTGTGGGGCCTCTGGATCCCAAGACGGCCATGGGCAACAGGTTCATCCTGGTCTTGGTGGACCATGCCACCCGGTACCCGGAAGCCATCCCTCTCCGGACGGTGACAGCCCCCGTGGTGGGCCGTGCACTGATGTGGATTTTCTCCTTTGTGGGGCTCCCCAGAGAGGTGGTGTCCAACAGGGGTACTAATTTCATAACGAGGTATATGAAATCTCTGTGGAAGGAGTGCGGTGTAACTTATAAGTTCACCACACCTTACCATCCCCAGGGTAATGGTCTGGTTGAAAGGTTTAACTGGGCCCTGAAGGGCATGATTATGGGTCTGGAGGAACCCATGAGGCGTAAGTGGGACGTCCTCTTGCCATGCCTGCTGTTTGCATATAGAGAGGTGCCACAGAAGTCATTGGGGTTCAGTCCCTTTGAGCTCCTGTATGGGCACCCAGTTAGAGGACCCTTGAGTTTGGTGAAGGAGGGCTGGGAGAAGGCTCCTAGTAAACCCCCCCAGGATGTATATAGCTACATGCTGGCCTTCGGGAACCAAACTAGGCATTTCAGTCAGCTCGCTGAGGCGACCCTGGAAGCCACCCAGGAGGATATGAAACGGTGGTACGACCAGAATGCCACTCTGGTCGAGTTTCAACCTGGGCAGAAAGTGGGGGTGATGGCGCCAGTGGAGCCTTGTGCGCTCCAGGACAAGTGGACTGGGCCTTATGAGGTGGTGGAGCGCAGGTGCGAAGTGACCTACCTGGTGGACTTATGGTCTCCTAGGAATCCTTTGAGGGTTCTCCATGTGAACCGCCTCAAACCACACTTGGAGAGGTCTGAGGTGACCATGCTCTTGGCTACAGATGACGGGGCGTAAGAGGAGAGTTGACCTCTTCCTGACCTCCTGTCAGCCAAGGAGAAGGATGGGTCAGTGGATGGGGTGTACCTCTCACCTACCCTGACCCCGGAACAGCGGAGGGACTGTCGCCAGGTATTGGGTCAGTTCGCCTCCCTGTTCTCCCTGACCCCAGGAGTCACCCATTGGTGCGTCCATGAGATGAACACTGGAGACAGTCTGCTTGTAAAACAAAAATTTTACAGGGTAGCTGGTAAGGTCAGGGCCAGCATCAAGGAGGAGGTTTCCAAGATGCTGGCGCTAGGGGTGATTGAGCCATCCAGCAGCCCCTGGGCCAGCCCAGTGGTCCTTGTGCCAAAAGCTGCTGCGCCGGGTGCCACTCCCGAACTTCGGTTCTGTGTGGATTACCGTGGACTCAATGCGGTCACTAAGACTGACGCGCACCCCATCCCCAGAGCTGATGAGCTTGTGGATCGGCTGGGAGCTGCCCGGTACCTCAGTACATTTGATTTGACATCTGGGTACTGCCAGATTGCCTTGACCGAGGGGGCCAAGGAGAGGTCAGCGTTCTCAACACCAGAGGGGCACTGCCAGTTCAGGGTTATGCCCTTTGGGTTGAAGAACGCCCCTGCCACCTTCCAGAGACTGGTTAACCAGGTGCTGAGTGGGCTGGAGGAATTCAGCGCTGCTTACCTGGACGACTTTGCAGTGTTCAGCTCTGGTTGGGAGGAACATTTGCAACACCTCTGTGAAGTATTGAAGGCCTTGCAGAGGGCGGGCCTAACTATCAAGGCAAGTAAGTGCCAGATAGGGCAGGGTTCCGTGGTGTACTTGGGACACCTGGTGGGGAGCGGCCAGGTGGCGCCCCTACAGGCAAAGATTGATACCATCCTGGCTTGTGAACCCCCCAAGACCCAGACAGGAGTGAGGGCCTGTCTAGGACTCACTGGGTATTACAGACAGTTCGTGAAGGGGTATAGCACCCTCGTTGCCCCCTTGACAGAACTGACGTCCAAGAAACAGCCCAAGAAGGTGGTCTGGACTGATGCCTGCCAGATCGCCTTTGATGCCCTGAAAACTGCCATGTGCACCGCACCCGTGGTACGGGCGCCGAATTTCTCCAGAGAGTTTATAGTGCAGACAGATGCTTCAGAGCATGGGGTGGGAGGAGTACTCTCACAATTGAACAACGAGGGCTTGGACCAGTCCGTAGCTTTCATTAGCAGAAGGCTACTTCCCAGGAAACAGAGGTGGAGTGCAATTGAAAGTGAGGCTTTTGCTGTGGTCTGGGCGCTGAAGAAGCTGAGGCCCTACTTGTTTGGGACCCACTTCTTGGTTCAGACCGACCACCGGCCCCTCACATGGTTGATGCAGATGAGGGGTGAGAACCCAAAGCTGTTGAGGTGGTCCATCTCCCTACAGGGGATGGACTTCACGGTGGAGCACCGTCCGGGAACAGAACACGCCAATGCTGATGGTCTGTCCAGATTTAGTGATGAGAACTCCCATGAGGGTGGGTAGTTCCCCCCACTTTTCAGCTGGAGGGGACACGTGTTAGACCTGGCATATCTTGGCATGATTACCCCTGACTTTTTACCTCTACTCCTTTGCTTTTAGATGCTTTGGGTACTTTGCCACTGCTGATCAGTGTCAAAGTACAAGTGTTCCCTGTGTAAAGTGTAATGGTAATTGGTCGTCCATGATTGGTATGTTTGCCTTACTAGTAAAGTCCCTAGTGATGTGCACTGTGTGTGCCAGGGCTAGTAGTGCAAAGGTGCGCGGAGAAGGGAACTCAGGCCTGCAGTGTAGGGCCTGCGCGCAGTTTGCTAAGTTAGCATGTTGTCCTGACAAGTGCAACTACTTGTCAGGCCTTACTTTCCCTTTTGCGTATACAGTGGGCACCCCTGTGGTAGGTCCCGGGTAACCCCTGGGCAGGGTGCAGTGTAAGTAAAAGGCAGGACATATACTGAGGTGTGTGTTATGTCCTGACAGTGAAAAACACTCAATTTCGTTTTTCACTGGTGAAAGGCCATCCTGCCCATAGGACAGAATGGGGGAGGCTGGGTATTGTGTTTGTTAGCCTAGTTTCCCATAAGTTTAAAATGGAGAGGTGAAGTTTAGTATGTATTAACTCACAGTATCATAACACATCTTTCTGTGAAAGTGGTTTTGTCACTGTGTGTTCAGGAACCACTCTTTTAGAAAGTGGCTGAGTTTTGTGCTTTAAGCATTTCTGTGTGTCTCTGCTGAATGTGGATTGACTGTCTGGATCTGAGAGGGGAGAGGAGCTGGGGGAGGTCTTGACCCAGGGAGGGGTTGAGATGGCACCAGGCTGACCTGCATCTGGAGAGTAGGCGGAGGAGAAGCCCCAGGAGGTGAAGAGGTCTGGGTTGCGGCTATAAAACAATTGACCCATCTCCGGCTGAGTGATTAAGGATCCAGGACCCCAGTATCAAAGGGAGAAAGGTGACACTGGGAGGGAGACACCCAGAACTGATTTAGGCAGGGGTCAGGGACCCCTGAGCCCAACGAACTTCAAAGACATTTAGGGGTATAACTATGAGAGCTGAGACCCCTGAACGTTGGAATAGAAATGGATTGAGACTGAAAAGGCTTGGACCCATTTCGTGGTCAAGCGGAACCTCTGCTAAGGAAGGAACAACTGAAGAGACTGCTGGGAAGGACTGACCCTTGCTTCGTGATCTGGGGCTGGTCTGCAGTTTGCTGTTTTAACCAAGGAAGAGGCTGTTGGGATTGTACTTTGTGCGCTGGGTCCCCCTGCTTGAAGAAGACTGTGCTTTGTGCTGTGTCTTGTTACCCCAAGGGCCCGAGGTGAGCTGGCTCCCTGTTTGGAAACACAGGAACATAAAAGTTTCCAGAGAAGTTTCAATCAACGCGGTGGGCGCGTGTTGTGGCAGCTTTAGACCCTCGGAAGGTGTGCCCTGTGATCTTGGACACAGGGAGGAGAAGTGAGACTCGGACGCGCTGGGTGCGTGTCGTGGTGCACAGGAGGCGTTGGTGAAGAGCGCCTGGTCAACGTGTGCATCGAAGGTGAAGTGAGTCTCGGACGTGCTGGGTGCGTGTCGTGGTGCACCGCAGGCGTTGGTGAAGAGCGCCTGGTCAGCGTGTGCAGCGGAGGTGACGTGAGACTCGGATGCACAGGGTGCGTGTCGTGGTGCACCGCAGGCGCTAGTGAAGAGCGCCTGGTCAGCGGGTGCATCGGAGGTGAAGGGAGTCTCGGACGCGCAGGCTGCGTGTCGTGGTGCACAGGAGGTGTTGGTGAGGAGCGCCTGGTCAACGTGTGCATCGGAAGTGGAGTGAGTCTCGGACGCGCAGGGTGCGAGTCGGGGTGTTCCGGAGGCGCTGGTGAAGAGCGCCTGGTCATCGAGTGCACTGGAGGAGACGTGAGGTTCGGACACGGTGAGCGTGTCAGGGTGCGGCCAAAGGCATTGGTGAAGAGCGCCTGGATATCGGGGCACTGGAGTTGGAGTACGTCTCAGTGAAGCAGTGTGCGTGCTTTGGTGCAAAATGGGACTGTGGAGGCGATCGGCTGATCATCGTGTGCATTGGAAGAAAGTGAGTCTCTGCAGCGCGGTGTGCGGGTCTTGGTGCCAACTGAGACCGCAGGAAGGAGTGCCTGGTGAACGTGCACTCGGAGTAGACGTTAAGTCCCATCAGCGTCGTGTGTGTGGCTTCGTGCCAGAGGAGACCCGGAGGGTGCTGTGGTGAACGTGCACCCGGAGTAACGTAATCTCAGAGGCGTGGGGTACGTGTGCCCTGCGGCTGCCTGAGACCTTCCTAACAGTCGCGGCCCGGACCGGCAGCCCCGGAGGAGCTGAGCTGCCAGGCCGGGCCGCTGAGGCCCATTGAGAAAGTTCTGCACGGAAGGCCCAGTTCGCTGAAGGAGGAGAGGAGAGTGGGGTCGCGCCCCCAGGTAACGTGGATCACTGCCTGGGCGGGGTGCGGGCTCGGAGGGACACTCTCTCGTCCTCTTAGTCCTTCTGGCAACGTGAGTCTTTGCTTCAGCTCAGATTGGGGCCCGTACTGACCAAAGGAGTGGCAGTACTGGGGCCAGAGTGAGAAGCTGTACTTTATGTCATCGTTGATACGTGTGGGGGGCAACTGTTATCGAAGAGGCTGACTGTCGTAATACACATTGCCAATATTGCTGCTAACGAACTGCCGGACTGTCTTATGACGCCTGACATTATTTCTGCATAACGAAGTACACGATTGTAGTGCTACGCATTGCATTATTTCTCCATTGCAAAGTACAGGATTGTAGCGGCCCGCATTGCATTATTTCTTCATTGCAAAGTACATCATTGTAGCTACGCCTTGCATTATTCCTTAATTGCAAAGTACATCATTGTAGCGGTGCGGATTGCATTATTTCTTCATTGCAAAGTACGTGATTGGGTGTGATGCATTGCATTATTTCTTCATTGCGCAGTACATGATTGTAGCGGTATGCATTTCATTATTTCTCCCATTGCAAGGTACCGTGGTGTATCATTACGCATTGAATTATTTTTCATTTGCCCAGCACAGGATTGTATCATTACGCAGCGCACTATTGTTTGTCCATTGCAACGTGTGTGATTCTAGCATTGCGACCAGCATAGCATTTTGAAAGCGGTGGTTGGGATTTGAACCTACCAACCAGCCGGAACGAATATTTCCCTTTATTATATGTTGGCTTTTGTATCGTGTGGTCTGATCATATATCTTTTTATATAAAGTTTATACTCGTTTTATCAAACTCGTCTGGAGTCCATTTGTGGTGTCACCAGTGGGTTGCTGTCAGTGTAGTTGCACATACTGTACACTCGTGCCTTGGAGATAGGCCTGGCTGCTCGTGCCAAGCTACTAAGGGGGTGAGCAGGGCTATCTCAAACGGTGTCCTTACTTGGCCTAACATTGAGTGAGGAGTCCCGGGTCTCGCATTTGGTGACAGTGGTGTGGGACTGGGACTCCGGCTTCCAACATTTGGCAGCAGAGCAGTGGGATACGATCCTAACGTAATTGAAACGCGTGTGTGCAAAACCACTCACAGTAATTGGTGTACATCATAAATGGATCGCAGACCATGACGCAACAACATATTGTTTTGAATTGTTGGTTCTATTGTTGAGTAACCTTTAAACCACACATCATGTCTCAGGAGGGGAGCCAGATAGCGGGTGAGGCTGCGGCTGCAGAATTAGAGTTTAACATTGAGGCATTGTTTACCTACAAGGTTGATCAGTTGAGAAAATTCTGCAGAGCTTTGGGATGTCCCATGAAGGGTAGCGCCAAGAAGGAGGAGCTGCAAGTGGCCTTGAGGGCCTGGTGGGAAGCCAAAGAGGCTCAGAAGACGGGTGATGTTGAGGTGGATGAGGATGAGCCAGGGAATGGATTTGGTCCACAGGATTTGCCAGTGGAGGGACCAGCCGCAGGGGCTGGTAGTAGCCATTCAGGGAGGAGTTTTTCACCAGAGGAGTTGGAGGAAAAGCAAAGGGTCAGACTGCATGAGTTGGAGGTGTTAAAACTTAAAAATCAAGCAGAGGAGAGCAGGAACGCTCTCGCGTTGGAAGAGAAACGGATTCTCTTCGCTCATGAGTTAAGCATGAGAGAACTGGACATTAAGGGTAGACAAGCTGAGCCCAGTTCGAATGGTGGCAGCGCACCACCAGTGCCAGTAGGGAAGGTGTACATTCCCAAGGATTTAGTGCGAGATTACCAGAGGGGTGTTGACATTTATGCGTGGTTCACGGCATATGAGATCACACTAAGGATGAATGAGGTGCCTGAAAAGCATTGGGGGGTGGGCCTTTGGAAACACTTTGAGGCTTCAGGGAGGGACGTTCTATCACCTTTAGCAAGGGCGGGAACCCTGACCTACGCCAACATGAGGGAGGCTTTATGCCTCCGGTATGGGCTCACTCCTGAACAATACCAGCAGAAGATCAGGACCTCCAAGAAACTAGAATCCCGTACTTGGGTAGAATGTGTGAATGAGTACACACGGGCACTGGATGGTGGGATGCTGGGCAGCAAGGTCAATGATTTTAAGGGCTTATGCAATTTAATCAGTTGGGAGCACTTGAGTAGTCTGTGTGTTCCAGAGCTGCACCAGCATCTATTGGATAGTAAGCTGACTGATCCCAGTAAGCTTGCTGAGGAGGCAGACCGCTGGACTAGTACCCGGGTCCACAAGGGGATTGGGAGTACCACTGCCAAGAGTATGCAGGGTCCCCCGCCGAAGGTGGGGGAGGACAAGGGTAACCACAAGGAGTCCTCTAAAGGGCCCCAAGGTAGTTCCTCCAAGAAAGGGTCCCAGTCCCCCAAGGCCAAGAGGGCCTGGGCCTTCAAGGGCAAGAAAGACCCCCAAGGTCCTCCTATGTGTTACTTCTGTAAAGAAGTGGGTCATATTTCCCCTAAAAGCCCCAAAAAGTCATCTGCACCCACTGGTGCTCCAACACCTGGTTTAGTGAGTGTAGCGTTGGGGGAGGAATTGAGTCCTTGGAATGGGGAGGAGCAAGCAGTTATGACCCTAGTCTCCTTAGGAGATCGAGAGATGGTCCAGGAAATCTCTCTGCCTGAGAACACTAAAAAGTACAGGCAGTGGGTGACCATCAACTTGACGGAGGGTAGAGGCTCTGAGGGACACCGGAGCCAGTTTGACATCTGTCAGGTGTCAGTGGGTGTCTGAAGAGCAAGTAATTCCCGATGTGCTTCACCCTGTAATGTCAGCAGACAATTCAGTGCGCCTCTGCAAGGTGGCGCTGGTTCCCTTTAAATGGGGAGGGGTCTCAGGTTCCTTGAAGGTTGTTGTAAGTCCGTCCATGCCTGTAGACTGTCTGCTAGGGAATGACTTGGCGAGTTCCCCCTGGAAGGAGGTGGAGCGCCAGGCGCATTTGGAGATGTTGGGTCTACCTGAGTGGGCGTGTGTGACCACTCGGTCTATGGTAGCCAGTAAAGGTATTCAAGAGAACCCGGGGCCTGAAACAGTGGCCCAGGTGCCTGCCAGTAAGAGAAGAGGCCGGGGGCGCGGAAAACCGGCCCCCACAGGTCCCACGGTCTAGGAGGAGGCACCCTTTGAGGGGATGCCCTGGAGCCTATGGGGGAACAAGTGGCTGAACTGGGGGACCTACCCGGGCTGACCGAATGGCTGCAGGAAGGGGGCCCTCCAGGGAGGAATTCTGTGAGGAACAGAAGAAGTGCCCTTCTCTTGTAGGTTTGTGGCAGCAGGCAGCAAACCAGGCAGCAGGTGATCAGTCGGGATCACACTTGATTTACTGGGAGAACGATCTCCTGTATAGTGAGCCAAGGGTGGCTGAGCCTGAGTCAGCCCGGGCACTGGTGGTACCCCAGCGCTTCAGAGCCTTCCTATTGGGGTTGGCTCATGATGTACCTTTGGCGGGACATTTAGGGCAGGACAAGGCCTTTGAGCGGCTTGTCACCCACTTCTACTGGCCCCAGATGCGCAAGAGTTCTGATACTCATTGCAGGACCTGTCAGACTTGTCAGGCGAGTGGTAAGAGTGGAAGGAAGTGAAAGGCTCCCCTCCAATCTTTCCCTGTAGTCAGCACACCCTTTGAGAGGGTGGGCATTGACATTGTGGGGCCTCTGGATCCCAAGACGGCCATGGGCAACAGGTTCATCCTGGTCTTGGTGGACCATGCCACCCGGTACCCGGAAGCCATCCCTCTCCGGACGGTGACAGCCCCCGTGGTGGGCCGTGCACTGATGGGGATTTTCTCCTTTGTGGGGCTCCCCAGAGAGGTGGTGTCCAACAGGGGTACTAATTTCATAACGAGGTATATGACATCTCTGTGGAAGGAGTGCGGTGTAACTTATAAGTTCACCACACCTTACCATCCCCAGGGTAATGGTCTGGTTGAAAGGTTTAGCTGGACCCTGAAGGGCATGAATATGGGTCTGGAGGAACCCATGAGGCGTAAGTGGGACGTCCTCTTGCCATGCCTGCTGTTTGCATATAGAGAGGTGCCACAGAAGTCATTGGGGTTCAGTCCCTTTGAGCTCCTGTATGGGCACCCAGTCAGAGGACCCTTGAGTTTGGTGAAGGAGGGCTGGGAGAAGGCTCCTAGTAAACCCCCCCAGGATGTATATAGCTACATGCTGGCCTTCGGGAACCAAACTAGGCATTTCAGTCAGCTCGCTGAGGCGACCCTGGAAGCCACCCAGGAGGATATGAAACGGTGGTACGACCAGAATGCCACTCTGGTCGAGTTTCAACCTGGGCAGAAAGTGGGGGTGATGGCACCAGTGGAGCCTTGTGCGCTCCAGGACAAGTGGACTGGGCCTTATGAGGTGGTGGAGCGCAGGTGCGAAGTGACCTACCTGGTGGACTTATGGTCTCCTAGGATTCCTTTGAGGGTTCTCCATGTGAACCGCCTCAAACCACACTTGGAGAGGTCTGAGGTGACCATGCTCTTGGCTACAGATGACGGGGCGTAAGAGGAGAGTTGACCTCTTCCTGACCTCCTGTCAGCCAAGGAGAAGGATGGGTCAGTGGATGGGGTGTACCTCTCACCTACCCTGACCCCGGAACAGCGGAGGGACTGTCGCCAGGTATTGGGTCAGTTCGCCTCCCTGTTCTCCCTGACCCCAGGAGTCACCCATTGGTGCGTCCATGAGATGAACACTGGAGACAGTCTGCCTGTAAAACAAAAATTTTACAGGGTAGCTGGTAAGGTCAGGGCCAGCATCAAGGAGGAGGTTTCCAAGATGCTGGCGCTAGGGGTGATTGAGCCATCCAGCAGCCCCTGGGCCAGCCCAGTGGTCCTTGTGCCAAAAGCTGCTGCGCCGGGTGCCACTCCCGAACTTCGGTTCTGTGTGGATTACCGTGGACTCAATGCGGTCACTAAGACTGACGCGCACCCCATCACCAGAGCTGATGAGCTTGTGGATCGGCTGGGAGCTGCCCGGTACCTCAGTACATTTGATTTGACATCTGGGTACTGCCAGATTGCCTTGACCGAGGGGGCCAAGGAGATGTCAGCGTTCTCAACACCAGAGGGGCACTGCCAGTTCAGGGTTATGCCCTTTGGGTTGAAGAACGCCCCTGCCACCTTCCAGAGACTGGTTAACCAGGTGCTGAGTGGGCTGGAGGAATTCAGCGCTGCTTACCTGGACGACTTTGCAGTGTTCAGCTCCGGTTGGGAGGAACATTTGCAACACCTCTGTGAAGTATTGAAGGCCTTGCAGAGGGCGGGCCTAACTATCAAGGCAAGTAAGTGCCAGATAGGGCAGGGTTCCGTGGTGTACTTGGGACACCTGGTGGGGAGCGGCCAGGTGGCGCCCCTACAGGCAAAGATTGATACCATCCTGGCTTGTGAACCCCCCAAGACCCAGACAGGAGTGAGGGCCTGTCTAGGACTCACTGGGTATTACAGACAGTTCGTGAAGCGGTATAGCACCCTCGTTGCCCCCTTGACAGAACTGACGTCCAAGAAACAGCCCAAGAAGGTGGTCTGGACTGATGCCTGCCAGATCGCCTTTGATGCCCTGAAAACTGCCAAGTGCACCGCACCCGTGTTACGGGCGCCGAATTTCTCCAGAGAGTTTGTAGTGCAGACAGATGCTTCAGAGCATGGGGTGGGAGGAGTACTCTCACAATTGAACAACGAGGGCTTGGACCAATCCGTAGCTTTCATTAGCAGAAGGCTACTTCCCAGGAAACAGAGGTGGAGTGCAATTGAAAGGGAGGCTTTTGCTGTGGTCTGGGCGCTGAAGAAGCTGAGGCCCTACTTGTTTGGGACCCACTTCTTGGTTCAGACCGACCACCGGCCCCTCAGATGGTTGATGCAGATGAGGGGTGAGAACCCAAAGCTGTTGAGGTGGTCCATCTCCCTACAGGGGATGGACTTCACGGTGGAGCACCGTCCGGGAACAGAACACGCCAATGCTGATGGTCTGTCCAGATTTAGTGATGAGAACTCCCATGAGGGTGGGTAGTTCCCCCACTTTTCAGCTGGAGGGGACACGTGTTAGACCTGGCATATTTTGGCGTGATTACTCCTGACTTTTTACCTCTACTCCTTTGCTTTTAGATGCTTTGGGTACTTTGCCACTGCTGATCAGTGTCAAAGTACAAGTGTTCCCTGTGTAAAGTGTAATGGTAATTGGTCGTCCATGATTGGTATGTTTGCCTTACTAGTAAAGTCCCTAGTGATGTGCACTGTGTGTGCCAGGGCTAGTAGTGCAAAGGTGCGCGGAGAAGGGAACTCAGGCCTGCAGTGTAGGGCCTGCGCGCAGTTTGCTAAGTTAGCATGTTGTCCTGACAAGTGCAACTACTTGTCAGGCCTTACTTTCCCTTTTGCGTATACAGTGGGCACCCCTGTGGTAGGTCCCGGGTAACCCCTGGGCAGGGTGCAGTGTAAGTAAAAGGCAGGACATATACTGAGGTGTGTGTTATGTCCTGAGAGTGAAAAACACTCAATTTCGTTTTTCACTGGTGAAAGGCCATCCTGCCCATAGGACAGAATGGGGGAGGCTGGGTATTGTGTTTGTTAGCCTAGTTTCCCATAAGTTTAAAATGGAGAGGTGAAGTTTAGTATGTATTAACTCACAGTATCATAACACATCTTTCTGTGAAAGTGGTTTTGTCACTGTGTGTTCAGGAACCACTCTTTTAGAAAGTGGCTGAGTTTTGTGCTTTAAGCATTTCTGTGTGTCTCTGCTGAATGTGGATTGACTGTCTGGATCTGAGAGGGGAGAGGAGCTGGGGGAGGTCTTGACCCAGGGAGGGGTTGAGATGGCACCAGGCTGACCTGCATCTGGAGAGTAGGCGGAGGAGAAGCCCCAGGAGGTGAAGAGGTCTGGGTTGCGGCTATAAAACAATTGACCCATCTCCGGCTGAGTGATTAAGGATCCAGGACCCCAGTATCAAAGGGAGAAAGGTGACACTGGGAGGGAGACACCCAGAACTGATTTAGGCAGGGGTCAGGGACCCCTGAGCACAACGAACTTCAAAGACATTTAGG
This sequence comes from Calotriton arnoldi, assembly GCA_963921515.1. Classification (NCBI taxonomy): domain Eukaryota; kingdom Metazoa; phylum Chordata; class Amphibia; order Caudata; family Salamandridae; genus Calotriton; species Calotriton arnoldi. Next base: position 999,248 of record CAWUFW010004422.1, read on the forward strand.
GGTATAACTATGAGAGCTGAGACCCCTGAACGTTGGAATAGAAATGGATTGAGACTGAAAAGGCTTGGACCCATTTCGTGGTCAAGCGGAACCTCTGCTAAGGAAGGAACAACTGAAGAGACTGCTGGGAAGGACTGACCCTTGCTTCGTGATCTGGGGCTGGTCTGCAGTTTGCTGTTTTAACCAAGGAAGAGGCTGTTGGGATTGTACTTTGTGCGCTGGGTCCCCCTGCTTGAAGAAGACTGTGCTTTGTGCTGTGTCTTGTTACCCCAAGGGCCCGAGGTGAGCTGGCTCCCTGTTTGGAAACACAGGAACATAAAAGTTTCCAGAGAAGTTTCAATCAACGCGGTGGGCGCGTGTTGTGGCAGCTTTAGACCCTCGGAAGGTGTGCCCTGTGATCTTGGACACAGAGAGGAGAAGTGAGACTCGGACGCGCTGGGTGCGTGTCGTGGTGCACAGGAGGCGTTGGTGAAGAGCGCCTGGTCAACGTGTGCATCGAAGGTGAAGTGAGTCTCGGACGTGCTGGGTGCGTGTCGTGGTACACCGCAGGCGTTGGTGAAGAGCGCCTGGTCAGCGTGTGCAGCGGAGGTGACGTGAGACTCGGATGCACAGGGTGCGTGTCGTGGTGCACCGCAGGCGCTGGTGAAGAGCGCCTGGTCAGCGGGTGCATCGGAGGTGAAGGGAGTCTCGGACGCGCAGGCTGCGTGTCGTGGTGCACAGGAGGTGTTGGTGAGGAGCGCCTGGTCAACGTGTGCATCGGAAGTGGAGTGAGTCTCGGACGTGCAGGGTGCGTGTCGGGTGCACCGGAGGCGCTGGTGAAGAGCGCCTGGTCATCGAGTGCACTGGAGGAGACGTGAGGTTCGGACACGGTGAGCGTGTCAGGGAGCGGCCAAAGGCATTGGTGAAGAGCGCCTGGATATCGGGGCACTGGAGTTGGAGTACGTCTCAGTGAAGCAGTGTGCGTGCTTTGGTGCAAAATGGGACTGTGGAGGCGATCGGCTGATCATCGTGTGCATTGGAAGAAAGTGAGTCTCTGCAGCGCGGTGTGCGGGTCTTGGTGCCAACTGAGACCGCAGGAAGGAGTGCCTGGTGAACGTGCACTCGGAGTAGACATGAAGTCCCATCAGCGTCGTGTGTGTGGCTTCGTGCCAGAGGAGACCCGGAGGGTGCTGTGGTGAACGTGCACCCGGAGTAACGTAATCTCAGAGGCGTGGGGTACGTGTGCCCTGCGGCTGCCTGAGACCTTCCTAACAGTCGCGGCCCGGACCGGCAGCCCCGGAGGAGCTGAGCTGCCAGGCCGGGCCGCTGAGGCCCATTGAGAAAGTTCTGCACGGAAGGCCCAGTTCGCTGAAGGAGGAGAGGAGAGTGGGGTCGCGCCCCCAGGTAACGTGGATCACTGCCTGGGCGGGGTGCGGGCTCGGAGGGACACTCTCTCGTCCTCTCAGTCCTTCTGGCAACATGAGTCTTTGCTTCAGCTCAGATTGGGGCCCGTACTGACCAAAGGAGTGGCAGTACTGGGGCCAGAGTGAGAAGCTGTACTTTATGTCATCGTTGATACGTGTGGGGGGCAACTGTTATCGAAGAGGCTGACTGTCGTAATACACATTGCCAATATTGCTGCTAACGAACTGCCGGACTGTCTTATGACGCCTGACATTATTTCTGCATAACGAAGTACACGATTGTAGTGCTACGCATTGCATTATTTCTCCATTGCAAAGTACAGGATTGTAGCGGCCCGCATTGCATTATTTCTTCATTGCAAAGTACATCATTGTAGCTACGCCTTGCATTATTCCTTAATTGCAAAGTACATGATTGTAGCGGTGCGGATTGCATTATTTCTTCATTGCAAAGTACGTGATTGGGTGTGATGCATTGCATTATTCCTTCATTGCGCAGTACATGATTGTAGCGGTATGCATTTCATTATTTCTCCCATTGCAAGGTACCGTGGTGTATCATTACGCATTGAATTATTTTTCATTTGCCCAGCACAGGATTGTATCGTTACGCAGCGCACTATTGTTTGTCCATTGCAACGTGTGTGATTCTAGCATTGCGACCAGCATAGCATTTTGAAAGCGGTGGTTGGGATTTGAACATACCAACCAGCCGGAACGAATATTTCCCTTTATTATATGTTGGCTTTTGTATCGTGTGGTCTGATCATATATCTTTTTATATAAAGTTTATACTCGTTTTATCAAACTCGTCTGGAGTCCATTTGTGGTGTCACCAGTGGGTTGCTGTCAGTGTAGTTGCACATACTGTACACTCGTGCCTTGGAGATAGGCCTGGCTGCTCGTGCCAAGCTACTAAGGGGGTGAGCAGGGCTATCTCAAACGGTGTCCTTACTTGGCCTAACATTGAGTGAGGAGTCCCGGGTCTCGCATTTGGTGACAGTGGTGTGGGACTGGGACTCCGGCTTCCAACATTTGGCAGCAGAGCAGTGGGATACGATCCTAACGTAATTGAAACGCGTGTGTGCAAAACCACTCACAGTAATTGGTGTACATCATAAACTGATCGCAGACCACGACGCAACAACATATTGTTTTGAATTGTTGGTTCTATTGTTGAGTAATCCTTAAACCACACATCATGTCTCAGGAGGGGAGCCAGATAGCGGGTGAGGCTGCGGCTGCAGAATTAGAGTTTAACATTGAGGCATTGTTTACCTACAAGGTTGATCAGTTGAGAAAATTCTGCAGAGCTTTGGGATGTCCCATGAAGGGTAGCGCCAAGAAGGAGGAGCTGCAAGTGGCCTTGAGGGCCTGGTGGGAAGCCAAAGAGGCTCAGAAGACGGGTGATGTTGAGGTGGATGAGGATGAGCCAGGGAATGGATTTGGTCCACAGGATTTGCCAGTGGAGGGACCAGCCGCAGGGGCTGGTAGTAGCCATTCAGGGAGGAGTTTTTCACCAGAGGAGTTGGAGGAAAAGCAAAGGGTCAGACTGCATGAGTTGGAGGTGTTAAAACTTAAAAATCAAGCAGAGGAGAGCAGGAACGCTCTCGCGTTGGAAGAGAAACGGATTCTCTTCGCTCATGAGTTAAGCATGAGAGAACTGGACATTAAGGGTAGACAAGCTGAGCCCAGTTCGAATGGTGGCAGCGCACCACCAGTGCCAGTAGGGAAGGTGTACATTCCCAAGGATTTAGTGCGAGATTACCAGAGGGGTGTTGACATTTATGCGTGGTTCACGGCATATGAGATCGCACTAAGGATGAATGAGGTGCCTGAAAAGCATTGGGGGGTGGGCCTTTGGAAACACTTTGAGGCTTCAGGGAGGGACGTTCTATCACCTTTAGCAAGGGCGGGAACCCTGACCTACGCCAACATGAGGGAGGCTTTATGCCTCCGGTATGGAGCTCACTCCTGAACAATACCGGCAGAAGATCAGGACCTCCAAGAAACTAGAATCCCGTACTTGGGTAGAATGTGTGAATGAGTACACACGGGCACTGGATGGTGGGATGCTGGGCAGCAAGGTCAATGATTTTAAGGGCTTATGCAATTTAATCAGTTGGGAGCACTTGAGTAGTCTGTGTGTTCCAGAGCTGCACCAGCATCTATTGGATAGTAAGCTGACTGATCCCAGTAAGCTTGCTGAGGAGGCAGACCGCTGGACTAGTACCCGGGTCCACAAGGGGATTGGGAGTACCACTGCCAAGAGTATGCAGGGTCCCCCGCCGAAGGTGGGGGAGGACAAGGGTAAACACAAGGAGTCCTCTAAAGGGCCCCAAGGTTGTTCCTCCAAGAAAGGGTCCCAGTCCCCCAAGGCCAAGAGGGCCTGGGCCTTCAAGGGCAAGAAAGACCCCCAAGGTCCTCCTATGTGTTACTTCTGTAAAGAAGTGGGTCATATTTCCCCTAAAAGCCCCAAAAGTCATCTGCACCCACTGGTGCTCCAACACCTGGTTTAGTGAGTGTAGCGTTGGGGAGGAATTGAGTCCTTGGAATGGGGAGGAGCAAGCAGTTATGACCCTAGTCTCCTTAGGAGATCGAGAGATGGTCCAGGAAATCTCTCTGCCTGAGAACACTAAAAAGTACAGGCAGTGGGTGACCATCAACTTGACGGAGGGTAGAGGCTCTGAGGGACACCGGAGCCAGTTTGACATCTGTCAGGTGTCAGTGGGTGTCTGAAGAGCAAGTAATTCCCGATGTGCTTCACCCTGTAATGTCAGCAGACAATTCAGTGCACCTCTGCAAGGTGGCGCTGGTTCCCTTTGAATGGGGAGGGGTCTCAGGTTCCTTGAAGGTTGTTGTAAGTCCGTCCATGCCTGTAGACTGTCTGCTAGGGAATGACTTGGCGAGTTCCCCCTGGAAGGAGGTGGAGCGCCAGGCGCATTTGGAGATGTTGGGTCTACCTGAGTGGGCGTGTGTGACCACTCGGTCTATGGTAGCCAGTAAAGGTATTCAAGAGAACCCGGGGCCTGAAACAGTGGCCCAGGTGCCTGCCAGTAAGAGAAGAGGCCGGGGGCGCGGAAAACCGGCCCCCACAGGTCCCACGGTCTAGGAGGAGGCACCCTTTGAGGGGGATGCCCTGGAGCCTATGGGGGAACAAGTGGCTGAACTGGGGGACCTACCCGGGCTGACCGAATGGCTGCAGGAAGGGGGGCCCTCCAGGGAGGAATTCTGTGAGGAACAGAAGAAGTGCCCTTCTCTTGTAGGTTTGTGGCAGCAGGCAGCAAACCAGGCAGCAGGTGATCAGTCGGGATCACACTTGATTTACTGGGAGAACGATCTCCTGTATAGTGAGCCAAGGGTGGCTGAGCCTGAGTCAGCCCGGGCACTGGTGGTACCCCAGCGCTTCAGAGCCTTCCTATTGGGGTTGGCTCATGATGTACCTTTGGCGGGACATTTAGGGCAGGACAAGGCCTTTGAGCGGCTTGTCACCCACTTCTACTGGCCCCAGATGCGCAAGAGTTCTGATACTCATTGCAGGACCTGTCAGACTTGTCAGGCGAGTGGTAAGAGTGGAAGGAAGTGAAAGGCTCCCCTCCAATCTTTCCCTGTAGTCAGCACACCCTTTGAGAGGGTGGGCATTGACATTGTGGGGCCTCTGGATCCCAAGACGGCCATGGGCAACAGGTTCATCCTGGTCTTGGTGGACCATGCCACCCGGTACCCGGAAGCCATCCCTCTCCGGACGGTGACAGCCCCCGTGGTGGGCCGTGCACTGATGGGGATTTTCTCCTTTGTGGGGCTCCCCAGAGAGGTGGTGTCCAACAGGGGTACTAATTTCATAACGAGGTATATGAAATCTCTGTGGAAGGAGTGCGGTGTAACTTATAAGTTCACCACACCTTACCATCCCCAGGGTAATGGTCTGGTTGAAAGGTTTAACTGGACCCTGAAGGGCATGATTATGGGTCTGGAGGAACCCATGAGGCGTAAGTGGGACGTCCTCTTGCCATGCCTGCTGTTTGCATATAGAGAGGTGCCACAGAAGTCATTGGGGTTCAGTCCCTTTGAGCTCCTGTATGGGCACCCAGTCAGAGGACCCTTGAGTTTGGTGAAGGAGGGCTGGGAGAAGGCTCCTAGTAAACCCCCCAGGATGTATATAGCTACATGCTGGCCTTCGGGAACCAAACTAGGCATTTCAGTCAGCTCGCTGAGGCGACCCTGGAAGCCACCCAGGAGGATATGAAACGGTGGTACGACCAGAATGCCACTCTGGTCGAGTTTCAACCTGGGCAGAAAGGGGGGTGATGGCGCCAGTGGAGCCTTGTGCGCTCCAGGACAAGTGGACTGGGCCTTATGAGGTGGTGGAGCGCAGGTGCGAAGTGACCTACCTGGTGGACTTATGGTCTCCTAGGAATCCTTTGAGGGTTCTCCATGTGAACCGCCTCAAACCACACTTGGAGAGGTCTGAGGTGACCATGCTCTTGGCTACAGATGACGGGGCGTAAGAGGAGAGTTGACCTCTTCCTGACCTCCTGTCAGCCAAGGAGAAGGATGGGTCAGTGGATGGGGTGTACCTCTCACCTACCCTGACACCGGAACAGCAGAGGGACTGTCGCCAGGTATTGGGTCAGTTCGCCTCCCTGTTCTCCCTGACCCCAGGAGTCACCCATTGGTGCGTCCATGAGATGAACACTGGAGACAGTCTGCCTGTAAAACAAAAAATTTACAGGGTAGCTGGTAAGGTCAGGGCCAGCATCAAGGAGGAGGTTTCCAAGATGCTGGCGCTAGGGGTGATTGAGCCATCCAGCAGCCCCTGGGCCAGCCCAGTGGTCCTTGTGCCAAAAGCTGCTGCGCCGGGTGCCACTCCCGAACTTCGGTTCTGTGTGGATTACCGTGGACTCAATGCGGTCACTAAGACTGACGCGCACCCCATCCCCAGAGCTGATGAGCTTGTGGATCGGCTGGGAGCTGCCCGGTACCTCAGTACATTTGATTTGACATCTGGGTACTGGCAGATTGCCTTGACCGAGGGGGCCAAGGAGAGGTCAGCGTTCTCAACGCCAGAGGGGCACTGCCAGTTCAGGGTTATGCCCTTTGGGTTGAAGAACGCCCCTGCCACCTTCCAGAGACTGGTTAACCAGGTGCTGAGTGGGCTGGAGGAATTCAGCGCTGCTTACCTGGACGACTTTGCAGTGTTCAGCTCCGGTTGGGAGGAACATTTGCAACACCTCTGTGAAGTATTGAAGGCCTTGCAGAGGGCGGGCCTAACTATCAAGGCAAGTAAGTGCCAGATAGGGCAGGGTTCCGTGGTGTACTTGGGACACCTGGTGGGGAGCGGCCAGGTGGCGCCCCTACAGGCAAAGATTGATACCATCCTGGCTTGTGAACCCCCAAGACCCAGACAGGAGTGAGGGCCTGTCTAGGACTCACTGGGTATTACAGACAGTTCGTGAAGCGGTATAGCACCCTCGTTGCCCCCTTGACAGAACTGACGTCCAAGAAACAGCCCAAGAAGGTGGTCTGGACTGATGCCTGCCAGATCGCCTTTGATGCCCTGAAAACTGCCAAGTGCACCGCACCCGTGTTACGGGCGCCGAATTTCTCCAGAGAGTTTATAGTGCAGACAGATGCTTCAGAGCATGGGGTGGGAGGAGTACTCTCACAATTGAACAACGAGGGCTTGGACCAATCCGTAGCTTTCATTAGCAGAAGGCTACTTCCCAGGAACAGAGGTGGAGTGCAATTGAAAGGGAGGCTTTTGCTGTGGTCTGGGCGCTGAAGAAGCTGAGGCCCTACTTGTTTGGGACCCACTTCTTGGTTCAGACCGACCACCGGCCCCTCAGATGGTTGATGCAGATGAGGGGTGAGAACCCAAAGCTGTTGAGGTGGTCCATCTCCCTACAGGGGATGGACTTCACGGTGGAGCACCGTCCGGGAACAGAACACGCCAATGCTGATGGTCTGTCCAGATTTAGTGATGAGAACTCCCATGAGGGTGGGTAGTTCCCCCACTTTTCAGCTGGAGGGGACACGTGTTAGACCTGGCATATTTTGGCGTGATTACTCCTGACTTTTTACCTCTACTCCTTTGCTTTTAGATGCTTTGGGTACTTTGCCACTGCTGATCAGTGTCAAAGTACAAGTGTTCCCTGTGTAAAGTGTAATGGTAATTGGTCGTCCATGATTGGTATGTTTGCCTTACTAGTAAAGTCCCTAGTGATGTGCACTGTGTGTGCCAGGGCTAGTAGTGCAAAGGTGCGCGGAGAAGGGAACTCAGGCCTGCAGTGTAGGGCCTGCGCGCAGTTTGCTAAGTTAGCATGTTGTCCTGACAAGTGCAACTACTTGTCAGGCCTTACTTTCCCTTTTGCGTATACAGTGGGCACCCCTGTGGTAGGTCCCGGGTAACCCCTGGGCAGGGTGCAGTGTAAGTAAAAGGCAGGACATATACTGAGGTGTGTGTTATGTCCTGAGAGTGAAAAACACTCAATTTCGTTTTTCACTGGTGAAAGGCCATCCTGCCCATAGGACAGAATGGGGGAGGCTGGGTATTGTGTTTGTTAGCCTAGTTTCCCATAAGTTTAAAATGGAGAGGTGAAGTTTAGTATGTATTAACTCACAGTATCATAACACATCTTTCTGTGAAAGTGGTTTTGTCACTGTGTGTTCAGGAACCACTCTTTTAGAAAGTGGCTGAGTTTTGTGCTTTAAGCATTTCTGTGTGTCTCTGCTGAATGTGGATTGACTGTCTGGATCTGAGAGGGGAGAGGAGCTGGGGGAGGTCTTGACCCAGGGAGGGGTTGAGATGGCACCAGGCTGACCTGCATCTGGAGAGTAGGCGGAGGAGAAGCCCCAGGAGGTGAAGAGGTCTGGGTTGCGGCTATAAAACAATTGACCCATCTCCGGCTGAGTGATTAAGGATCCAGGACCCCAGTATCAAAGGGAGAAAGGTGACACTGGGAGGGAGACACCCAGAACTGATTTAGGCAGGGGTCAGGGACCCCTGAGCACAACGAACTTCAAAGACATTTAGGGGTATAACTATGAGAGCTGAGACCCCTGAACGTTGGAATAGAAATGGATTGAGACTGAAAAGGCTTGGACCCATTTCGTGGTCAAGCGGAACCTCTGCTAAGGAAGGAACAACTGAAGAGACTGCTGGGAAGGACTGACCCTTGCTTCGTGATCTGGGGCTGGTCTGCAGTTTGCTGTTTTAACCAAGGAAGAGGCTGTTGGGATTGTACTTTGTGCGCTGGGTCCCCCTGCTTGAAGAAGACTGTGCTTTGTGCTGTGTCTTGTTACCCCAAGGGCCCGAGGTGAGCTGGCTCCCTGTTTGGAAACACAGGAACATAAAAGTTTCCAGAGAAGTTTCAATCAACGCGGTGGGCGCGTGTTGTGGCAGCTTTAGACCCTCGGAAGGTGTGCCCTGTGATCTTGGACACAGAGAGGAGAAGTGAGACTCGGACGCGCTGGGTGCGTGTCGTGGTGCACAGGAGGCGTTGGTGAAGAGCGCCTGGTCAACGTGTGCATCGAAGGTGAAGTGAGTCTCGGACGTGCTGGGTGCGTGTCGTGGTACACCGCAGGCGTTGGTGAAGAGCGCCTGGTCAGCGTGTGCAGCGGAGGTGACGTGAGACTCGGATGCACAGGGTGCGTGTCGTGGTGCACCGCAGGCGCTGGTGAAGAGCGCCTGGTCAGCGGGTGCATCGGAGGTGAAGGGAGTCTCGGACGCGCAGGCTGCGTGTCGTGGTGCACAGGAGGTGTTGGTGAGGAGCGCCTGGTCAACGTGTGCATCGGAAGTGGAGTGAGTCTCGGACGTGCAGGGTGCGTGTCGGGTGCACCGGAGGCGCTGGTGAAGAGCGCCTGGTCATCGAGTGCACTGGAGGAGACGTGAGGTTCGGACACGGTGAGCGTGTCAGGGAGCGGCCAAAGGCATTGGTGAAGAGCGCCTGGATATCGGGGCACTGGAGTTGGAGTACGTCTCAGTGAAGCAGTGTGCGTGCTTTGGTGCAAAATGGGACTGTGGAGGCGATCGGCTGATCATCGTGTGCATTGGAAGAAAGTGAGTCTCTGCAGCGCGGTGTGCGGGTCTTGGTGCCAACTGAGACCGCAGGAAGGAGTGCCTGGTGAACGTGCACTCGGAGTAGACATGAAGTCCCATCAGCGTCGTGTGTGTGGCTTCGTGCCAGAGGAGACCCGGAGGGTGCTGTGGTGAACGTGCACCCGGAGTAACGTAATCTCAGAGGCGTGGGGTACGTGTGCCCTGCGGCTGCCTGAGACCTTCCTAACAGTCGCGGCCCGGACCGGCAGCCCCGGAGGAGCTGAGCTGCCAGGCCGGGCCGCTGAGGCCCATTGAGAAAGTTCTGCACGGAAGGCCCAGTTCGCTGAAGGAGGAGAGGAGAGTGGGGTCGCGCCCCCAGGTAACGTGGATCACTGCCTGGGCGGGGTGCGGGCTCGGAGGGACACTCTCTCGTCCTCTCAGTCCTTCTGGCAACATGAGTCTTTGCTTCAGCTCAGATTGGGGCCCGTACTGACCAAAGGAGTGGCAGTACTGGGGCCAGAGTGAGAAGCTGTACTTTATGTCATCGTTGATACGTGTGGGGGGCAACTGTTATCGAAGAGGCTGACTGTCGTAATACACATTGCCAATATTGCTGCTAACGAACTGCCGGACTGTCTTATGACGCCTGACATTATTTCTGCATAACGAAGTACACGATTGTAGTGCTACGCATTGCATTATTTCTCCATTGCAAAGTACAGGATTGTAGCGGCCCGCATTGCATTATTTCTTCATTGCAAAGTACATCATTGTAGCTACGCCTTGCATTATTCCTTAATTGCAAAGTACATGATTGTAGCGGTGCGGATTGCATTATTTCTTCATTGCAAAGTACGTGATTGGGTGTGATGCATTGCATTATTCCTTCATTGCGCAGTACATGATTGTAGCGGTATGCATTTCATTATTTCTCCCATTGCAAGGTACCGTGGTGTATCATTACGCATTGAATTATTTTTCATTTGCCCAGCACAGGATTGTATCGTTACGCAGCGCACTATTGTTTGTCCATTGCAACGTGTGTGATTCTAGCATTGCGACCAGCATAGCATTTTGAAAGCGGTGGTTGGGATTTGAACATACCAACCAGCCGGAACGAATATTTCCCTTTATTATATGTTGGCTTTTGTATCGTGTGGTCTGATCATATATCTTTTTATATAAAGTTTATACTCGTTTTATCAAACTCGTCTGGAGTCCATTTGTGGTGTCACCAGTGGGTTGCTGTCAGTGTAGTTGCACATACTGTACACTCGTGCCTTGGAGATAGGCCTGGCTGCTCGTGCCAAGCTACTAAGGGGGTGAGCAGGGCTATCTCAAACGGTGTCCTTACTTGGCCTAACATTGAGTGAGGAGTCCCGGGTCTCGCATTTGGTGACAGTGGTGTGGGACTGGGACTCCGGCTTCCAACATTTGGCAGCAGAGCAGTGGGATACGATCCTAACGTAATTGAAACGCGTGTGTGCAAAACCACTCACAGTAATTGGTGTACATCATAAACTGATCGCAGACCACGACGCAACAACATATTGTTTTGAATTGTTGGTTCTATTGTTGAGTAATCCTTAAACCACACATCATGTCTCAGGAGGGGAGCCAGATAGCGGGTGAGGCTGCGGCTGCAGAATTAGAGTTTAACATTGAGGCATTGTTTACCTACAAGGTTGATCAGTTGAGAAAATTCTGCAGAGCTTTGGGATGTCCCATGAAGGGTAGCGCCAAGAAGGAGGAGCTGCAAGTGGCCTTGAGGGCCTGGTGGGAAGCCAAAGAGGCTCAGAAGACGGGTGATGTTGAGGTGGATGAGGATGAGCCAGGGAATGGATTTGGTCCACAGGATTTGCCAGTGGAGGGACCAGCCGCAGGGGCTGGTAGTAGCCATTCAGGGAGGAGTTTTTCACCAGAGGAGTTGGAGGAAAAGCAAAGGGTCAGACTGCATGAGTTGGAGGTGTTAAAACTTAAAAATCAAGCAGAGGAGAGCAGGAACGCTCTCGCGTTGGAAGAGAAACGGATTCTCTTCGCTCATGAGTTAAGCATGAGAGAACTGGACATTAAGGGTAGACAAGCTGAGCCCAGTTCGAATGGTGGCAGCGCACCACCAGTGCCAGTAGGGAAGGTGTACATTCCCAAGGATTTAGTGCGAGATTACCAGAGGGGTGTTGACATTTATGCGTGGTTCACGGCATATGAGATCGCACTAAGGATGAATGAGGTGCCTGAAAAGCATTGGGGGGTGGGCCTTTGGAAACACTTTGAGGCTTCAGGGAGGGACGTTCTATCACCTTTAGCAAGGGCGGGAACCCTGACCTACGCCAACATGAGGGAGGCTTTATGCCTCCGGTATGGAAGCTCACTCCTGAACAATACCGGCAGAAGATCAGGACCTCCAAGAAACTAGAATCCCGTACTTGGGTAGAATGTGTGAATGAGTACACACGGGCACTGGATGGTGGGATGCTGGGCAGCAAGGTCAATGATTTTAAGGGCTTATGCAATTTAATCAGTTGGGAGCACTTGAGTAGTCTGTGTGTTCCAGAGCTGCACCAGCATCTATTGGATAGTAAGCTGACTGATCCCAGTAAGCTTGCTGAGGAGGCAGACCGCTGGACTAGTACCCGGGTCCACAAGGGGATTGGGAGTACCACTGCCAAGAGTATGCAGGGTCCCCCGCCGAAGGTGGGGGAGGACAAGGGTAAACACAAGGAGTCCTCTAAAGGGCCCCAAGGTTGTTCCTCCAAGAAAGGGTCCCAGTCCCCCAAGGCCAAGAGGGCCTGGGCCTTCAAGGGCAAGAAAGACCCCCAAGGTCCTCCTATGTGTTACTTCTGTAAAGAAGTGGGTCATATTTCCCCTAAAAGCCCCAAAAGTCATCTGCACCCACTGGTGCTCCAACACCTGGTTTAGTGAGTGTAGCGTTGGGGAGGAATTGAGTCCTTGGAATGGGGAGGAGCAAGCAGTTATGACCCTAGTCTCCTTAGGAGATCGAGAGATGGTCCAGGAAATCTCTCTGCCTGAGAACACTAAAAAGTACAGGCAGTGGGTGACCATCAACTTGACGGAGGGTAGAGGCTCTGAGGGACACCGGAGCCAGTTTGACATCTGTCAGGTGTCAGTGGGTGTCTGAAGAGCAAGTAATTCCCGATGTGCTTCACCCTGTAATGTCAGCAGACAATTCAGTGCACCTCTGCAAGGTGGCGCTGGTTCCCTTTGAATGGGGAGGGGTCTCAGGTTCCTTGAAGGTTGTTGTAAGTCCGTCCATGCCTGTAGACTGTCTGCTAGGGAATGACTTGGCGAGTTCCCCTGGAAGGAGGTGGAGCGCCAGGCGCATTTGGAGATGTTGGGTCTACCTGAGTGGGCGTGTGTGACCACTCGGTCTATGGTAGCCAGTAAAGGTATTCAAGAGAACCCGGGGCCTGAAACAGTGGCCCAGGTGCCTGCCAGTAAGAGAAGAGGCCGGGGCGCGGAAAACCGGCCCCCACAGGTCCCACGGTCTAGGAGGAGGCACCCTTTGAGGGGATGCCCTGGAGCCTATGGGGGAACAAGTGGCTGAACTGGGGGACCTACCCGGGCTGACCGAATGGCTGCAGGAAGGGGGCCCTCCAGGGAGGAATTCTGTGAGGAACAGAAGAAGTGCCCTTCTCTTGTAGGTTTGTGGCAGCAGGCAGCAAACCAGGCAGCAGGTGATCAGTCGGGATCACACTTGATTTACTGGGAGAACGATCTCCTGTATAGTGAGCCAAGGGTGGCTGAGCCTGAGTCAGCCCGGGCACTGGTGGTACCCCAGCGCTTCAGAGCCTTCCTATTGGGTTGGCTCATGATGTACCTTTGGCGGGACATTTAGGGCAGGACAAGGCCTTTGAGCGGCTTGTCACCCACTTCTACTGGCCCCAGATGCGCAAGAGTTCTGATACTCATTGCAGGACCTGTCAGACTTGTCAGGCGAGTGGTAAGAGTGGAAGGAAGTGAAAGGCTCCCCTCCAATCTTTCCCTGTAGTCAGCACACCCTTTGAGAGGGTGGGCATTGACATTGTGGGGCCTCTGGATCCCAAGACGGCCATGGGCAACAGGTTCATCCTGGTCTTGGTGGACCATGCCACCCGGTACCCGGAAGCCATCCCTCTCCGGACGGTGACAGCCCCCGTGGTGGGCCGTGCACTGATGGGGATTTTCTCCTTTGTGGGGCTCCCCAGAGAGGTGGTGTCCAACAGGGGTACTAATTTCATAACGAGGTATATGAAATCTCTGTGGAAGGAGTGCGGTGTAACTTATAAGTTCACCACACCTTACCATCCCCAGGGTAATGGTCTGGTTGAAAGGTTTAACTGGACCCTGAAGGGCATGATTATGGGTCTGGAGGAACCCATGAGGCGTAAGTGGGACGTCCTCTTGCCATGCCTGCTGTTTGCATATAGAGAGGTGCCACAGAAGTCATTGGGGTTCAGTCCCTTTGAGCTCCTGTATGGGCACCCAGTCAGAGGACCCTTGAGTTTGGTGAAGGAGGGCTGGGAGAAGGCTCCTAGTAAACCCCCCAGGATGTATATAGCTACATGCTGGCCTTCGGGAACCAAACTAGGCATTTCAGTCAGCTCGCTGAGGCGACCCTGGAAGCCACCCAGGAGGATATGAAACGGTGGTACGACCAGAATGCCACTCTGGTCGAGTTTCAACCTGGGCAGAAAGGGGGGTGATGGCGCCAGTGGAGCCTTGTGCGCTCCAGGACAAGTGGACTGGGCCTTATGAGGTGGTGGAGCGCAGGTGCGAAGTGACCTACCTGGTGGACTTATGGTCTCCTAGGAATCCTTTGAGGGTTCTCCATGTGAACCGCCTCAAACCACACTTGGAGAGGTCTGAGGTGACCATGCTCTTGGCTACAGATGACGGGGCGTAAGAGGAGAGTTGACCTCTTCCTGACCTCCTGTCAGCCAAGGAGAAGGATGGGTCAGTGGATGGGGTGTACCTCTCACCTACCCTGACACCGGAACAGCAGAGGGACTGTCGCCAGGTATTGGGTCAGTTCGCCTCCCTGTTCTCCCTGACCCCAGGAGTCACCCATTGGTGCGTCCATGAGATGAACACTGGAGACAGTCTGCCTGTAAAACAAAAAATTTACAGGGTAGCTGGTAAGGTCAGGGCCAGCATCAAGGAGGAGGTTTCCAAGATGCTGGCGCTAGGGGTGATTGAGCCATCCAGCAGCCCCTGGGCCAGCCCAGTGGTCCTTGTGCCAAAAGCTGCTGCGCCGGGTGCCACTCCCGAACTTCGGTTCTGTGTGGATTACCGTGGACTCAATGCGGTCACTAAGACTGACGCGCACCCCATCCCCAGAGCTGATGAGCTTGTGGATCGGCTGGGAGCTGCCCGGTACCTCAGTACATTTGATTTGACATCTGGGTACTGGCAGATTGCCTTGACCGAGGGGCCAAGGAGAGGTCAGCGTTCTCAACGCCAGAGGGGCACTGCCAGTTCAGGGTTATGCCCTTTGGGTTGAAGAACGCCCCTGCCACCTTCCAGAGACTGGTTAACCAGGTGCTGAGTGGGCTGGAGGAATTCAGCGCTGCTTACCTGGACGACTTTGCAGTGTTCAGCTCCGGTTGGGAGGAACATTTGCAACACCTCTGTGAAGTATTGAAGGCCTTGCAGAGGGCGGGCCTAACTATCAAGGCAAGTAAGTGCCAGATAGGGCAGGGTTCCGTGGTGTACTTGGGACACCTGGTGGGGAGTGGCCAGGTGGCGCCCCTACAGGCAAAGATTGATATCATCCTGGCTTGTGAACCCCCCAAGACCCAGACAGGAGTGAGGGCCTGTCTAGGACTCACTGGGTATTACAGACAGTTCGTGAAGGGGTATGGCACCCTCGTTGCCCCCTTGACAGAACTGACGTCCAAGAAACAGCCCAAGAAGGTGGTCTGGACTGATGCCTGCCAGATCGCCTTTGATGCCCTGAAAACTGCCATGTGCACCGCACCCGTGTTACAGGCGCCGAATTTCTCCAGAGAGTTTATAGTGCAGACAGATGCTTCAGAGCATGGGGTGGGAGGAGTACTCTCACAATTGAACAACGAGGGCTTGGACCAATCCGTAGCTTTCATTAGCAGAAGGCTACTTCCCAGGGAACAGAGTGGAGTGCAATTGAAAGGGAGGCTTTTGCTGTGGTCTGGGCGCTGAAGAAGCTGAGGCCCTACTTGTTTGGGACCCACTTCTTGGTTCAGACCGACCACCGGCCCCTCAGATGGTTGATGCAGATGAGGGGTGAGAACCCAAAGCTGTTGAGGTGGTCCATCTCCCTACAGGGATGGACTTCACGGTGGAGCACCGTCCGGGAACAGAACACGCCAATGCTGATGGTCTGTCCAGATTTAGTGATGAGAACTCCCATGAGGGTGGGTAGTTCCCCCCACTTTTCAGCTGGAGGGGACACATGTTAGACCTGGCATATCTTGGCGTGATTACCCCTGACTTTTTACCTCTACTCCTTTGCTTTTAGATGCTTTGGGTACTTTGCCACTGCTGATCAGTGTCAAAGTACAAGTGTTCCCTGTGTAAAGTGTAATGGTAATTGGTCGTCCATGATTGGTATGTTTGCCTTACTAGTAAAGTCCCTAGTGATGTGCACTG
Organism: Calotriton arnoldi; assembly: GCA_963921515.1. Classification (NCBI taxonomy): domain Eukaryota; kingdom Metazoa; phylum Chordata; class Amphibia; order Caudata; family Salamandridae; genus Calotriton; species Calotriton arnoldi. Next base: position 1,015,316 of record CAWUFW010004422.1, read on the forward strand.
TGTGTGCCAGGGCTAGTAGTGCAAAGGTGCGCGGAGAAGGGAACTCAGGCCTGCAGTGTAGGGCCTGCGCGCAGTTTGCTAAGTTAGCATGTTGTCCTGACAAGTGCAACTACTTGTCAGGCCTTACTTTCCCCTTTGCGTATACAGTGGGCACCCCTGTGGTAGGTCCCGGGTAACCCCTGGGCAGGGTGCAGTGTAAGTAAAAGGCAGGACATATACTGAGGTGTGTGTTATGTCCTGACAGTGAAAAACACTCCATTTCGATTTTCACTGGTGAAAGGCCATCCTGCCCGTAGGACAGAATGGGGGAGGCTGGGTATTGTGTTTGTTAGCCTAGTTTCCCATAAGTTTAAAATGGAGAGGTGAAGTTTAGTATGTATTAACTCACAGTGTCATAACACATCTTTCTGTGAAAGTGGTTTTGTCACTGTGTGTTCAGGAACCACTCTTTTAGAAAGTGGCTGAGTTTTGTGCTTTAAGCATTTCTGTGTGTCTCTGCTGAATGTGGATTGACTGTCTGGATCTGAGAGGGGAGAGGAGCTGGGGGAGGTCTTGACCCAGGGAGGGGTTGAGATGGCACCAGGCTGACCTGCATCTGGAGAGTAGGCGGAGGAGAAGCCCCGGGAGGTGAAGAGGCCTGGGTTGCGGCTATAAAACAATTGACTCATCTCCGGCTGAGTGATTAAGGATCCAGACCCCCAGTATCAAAGGGAGATAGGTGACACTGGGAGGGAGACACCCAGAACTGATTTAGGCAGGGGTCAGGGACCCCTGAGCACAACGAATTTCAAAGACATTTAGGGGTATAACTATGAGAGCTTAGACCCCTGAACGTTGGAATAGAAATGGATTGAGACTGAAAAGGCTTGGACCCATTTTGTGGTCAAGAGGAACCTCTGCTAAGGAAGGAACAACTGAAGAGACTGCTGGGAAGGACCGACCCTTGCTTGGTGATCTGGGGCTGGTCTGCAGTTTGCTGTTTTAACCAAGGAAGAGGCTGTTGGGACTGTGCATTGTGCGCTGGGTCCCCCTGCTTGAAGAAGACTGTGCTTTGTGCTGTGTCTTGTTACCCCAAGGGCCCGAGGTGAGCTGGCTCCCTGTTTGGAAACACAGGAACATAAAAGTTTCCGGAGACGTTTCAAGCGACTCGGTGGGCGCGTGTTGTGGCAGCTTTAGACCCTCGGAAGGTGTGCCCTGTGATCTTGGACACACTGAGGAGAAGTGAGACTCAGACTCGCTGGGTGCGTGTCGTGGTGCACAGGAGGCATTGGTGAAGCGCGCCTGGTCAACGTGTGCATCGAAGGTGAAGTGAGTCTTGGACGCGCTGGGTGCGTGTCGTGGTGCACCGCAGGCGTTGGTGAAGAGCGCCTGGTCAGCGTGTGCATCGGAGGTGATGTGAGACTCGGACGCGCAGGGTGCGTGTCATGGTGCACCGCAGGCACTGGTGAAGAGCGCTGAGGTGAAGGGAGTCTCGGACACGCAGGGTGCGTGTCGTGGTGCACAGGAGGCGTTGGTGAGGAGCGCCTGGTCAACGTGTGCATCGGAAGTGGAGTGAGTCTCGGACGCGCAGGGTGCGTGTCGGGGGTGCACCGGAGGCGCTGGTGAAGAGCGCCTGGTCATCGAGTGCACCGAAGTGAGGCTCGGACACGGTGAGCGTGTCGGGGTGCGGCCGAAGGCGTTGGTGAAGAGCGCCTGGATATCGGGGCACTGGAGTTGGAGTAAGTCTCAGTGAAGCAGTGTGCATGCTTTGGTGCAACCTGGGATTGTGGAGGTTATTGGCTGATCATCGTGTGCACCGGAAGAAAGTGAGTCTCTGCAGCGCGGTGTGCAGGCCTTGGTGCCAACTGAGACCGCAGGAAGGAGTGCCTGGTGAACGTGCACTCCGAGTCGATGTTAAGTCCCATCAGCGTTGTGTGTGTGGCTTCGTGTCAGAGGAGACCCGGAGGGTGCTGTGGTGAACGTGCACCTGGAGTAACATAATCTCAGAGGCGTGGGTTACGTGTGCCCTGCGGCTGCCTGAGACCTTCCTAACAGTCACGGCCCAGACTGGCAGCCCCGGAGGAGCTGAGCTGCCAGGCCGAGCCGCTGAGGCCCATTGAGAAAGTTCTGCACGGAAGGCCCAGTTCGCTGAAGGAGGAGAGGAGAGTGGGGTCGCACCCCCAGGTAACGTGGATCACTGCCTGGGCGGGGTGCGGGCTCGGAGGGACACTCTCTCGGCCTCTCAGTCCTTCTGGCAATGTGAGCCTTTGCTTCGGTTCAGATTGGGGCCCGTACTGACCAAAGGTGTGGCAGTACTGGGGCCAGAGTGAGAAGCTGTACTTTATGTCATCGTTGATACGTGTGGGGGGCAACTGTTATCGAAGAGGCTGACTGTCGTAATACACATTGCCAATATTGCTGCTAACGAACTGCCGGACTGTCTTATGACGCCTGACATTATTTCTGCATAACGAATTACACAATTGAAGTGCTACGTGTTGCATTATTTCTCAATTGCAAAGTACAGGTTTGTAGCGGCCCGCATTGCATTATTTCTTCATTGCAAAGTACGTGATTGGGGTGTGATGCATTGCATTAAATCCTTCATTGCGTAGTAAATGATTGTAGCGGTACGCATTGCATTATTTCTCCCATTGCAAGGTACCGGGGTGTATTGTTACGCATTGTATTATTTCTCCTTTGGCCAGCACAGGATTGTATCGTTACGCAGCGCACTATTGTTTGTCCATTGCAACGTGTGTGATTCTAGCATTGCGACCAGCATAGCATTTTGAAAGCGGTGGTTGGGATTTGAACCTACCAACCAGCCAGAACGACTATTACCCTTTATTATATGTTGGCTTTTGTATCGTGTGGTCTGATCGTATATCTTTTTATATAAAGTTTATACTCGTTTTATCAAACTCGTCTGGAGTCCATTTGTGGTGTCACCAGTGGGTTGCTGTGAGTGTGGTTGCACATACTGTACACTCGTGCCTTGGAGATAGGCCTGGCTGCTCGTGCCAAGCTACTAAGGGGGTGAGCAGGGCTATCTCAAACGGTGTCCTTACTTGGCCTAACGTTGAGTGAGGAGTCTCGGGTCTCACATTTGGTGACAGTGGTGCGGAACTGGGACTCTGGCTTCCAACACTTGTCGTGTGCTGGGAAAAATGTGCCCTTTTTTAAACAAAGCTCAAATTTGGAACTATGGAACTAAATTGACATTCCTTTCAGTTTTGTGGGCATTCATGGCTTTTTAATGCTTATAGTGATCCGGACTATATCAACGGTCATTTTAGAGCTAGGGCTTGCTAATCTTTTAACACGTTTTTAAGTTTTTTAGAAAGTTTTAGAAGTTTTTAAACATTTTAGTTCAAAAGATGTTTTTATAAACTTTGTGCGTACCACTATCTAATAATATTAGTAGTATAATAATAGGTTACATATGTCGTCCATTCGGAAGAGGAGTGGGTGTTATATTCCATATAGGTACCCTATATAGGCGCAGGTAACATCACAACCTTTCACCTACATCCTTCCCTACATTGCATACATAACGGTTCTTAGGCACTGACCTTTTACCTAGATATGACACTGCATTCAGAACGCAGGTTTTTCCCTGGTTCGATTCTCATACATTATGCACGAGGCTTCTTGGAAGCACAGCAGGATTAACAGTAGGATTACTATCTCCTGTATAATATCTCTGTATAAAGTTCAAGCCCAACGTCATCCTTTATGCCGACACAGTAACACAGCAAGGTAGGGCCCCTGGAGAGACCTATGGGTATATACACCACACATCTTGCTTAGGAAGATAGAGGAGACCGTGACTTCCTGGCTGACACACTGAGCAGAGACGCTGAGGTTCCTGCATGCAGACGCTCCAGCTAGCAGTGTTCTAACATCCCTCGCGGGGTGTCCAACTCGAGACCAGGACAGGGTCCCATATTCTCTAATTCTCAGGTAATGGGGTGGACTAGATCCTAGAGGGATTCTTGGCATAACACCTACATAGATGCTAGGTACATTTAGGTACATCTAGTTAGGGAGACATCATAGGAGTACGCACTTTTATCATGTGTTTTATGTGCTTGTATATATTCATGATTTCTGCAAGATGGTAGAACTATACCATCCCTTTACTTTCATAGTATTGCTAATCATATATCTCTGCTACTGTCTAACGGTTGTTGCAGCTCATCTATTCTACTCTGGAATAACAACTGTTCAATAAATACTTATTGAAACGCCCAGCCTGTTTATTCTGTGTATCTCTCTGAGACAAACCAAGTGAGCACGAGTGACTGAGCGAAAGGTAGTATATTGTTTCCACGATTCTGAGGTTGCCAAGAACTACTCTCTCCCCGATAAGAGGAGACTCTAGTGGCACTGTGAGCTAACTAATACAGACAGGCTAACGTATCCGGTGGGGGTGCACGGAATCCGTCCGCCACCAATCCCACAGTTTATGTTATGCGAACGCGCAGATCCTGTATAGGTAATATAGGAACTACACGAAACTAGACACCCCCACCGAGTATGTTCGCTTGTATACCAGCTAGCTCACAGTGCCACTAGAAACCCCTCTTACGAAGGAGAGAATAGTTCTTGGCAACTATCGAACATGACAACTCTGTTCCATCAGGGATCGTGGAAACATTGCAATACTTTTCGCTCAGTCACTCGTGCTCACTTTGTCTCAGAGAAATACACAGAATAAACGGTGGGGACGTTTTCCAATAAGCATTTATTGAACCAGCGTCATTCTAGTGTAAAATAGGTGTGCTGAAACAATCATTAGACAGAAACAGATATAAATGATTAGTAGCACTAACAGAGTAAAAGGATGGTAGATTTCTACCATCGTGCTAAAAGAATGAATATATGCAAGTATATAAAATACATGACAGTAGTAAATGCGTACTCCTACGATGCAACCCTAACTAGATGTACCTAAGTGTACCTAGCATGTATGTAGGTGTAAAGCCAAGAACACCTCTAGGATAAAGCCAACCCCATTACCTGAAGTGAGAGATTGTGGGACCCTGTCTTGGTCTTGAGATGGACACCCCTCGAGGGATGTCAGACCACTGCGAGCTGGAGTGTCTGCATGCAGGAACTTCAGCGTCTTGCGTCAGTGTGTCAGCATGGAAGTCCTTTTTCTCCTCTCCTGCCTCAGCAAAGATATGGTGTATATATATCCAAAGTGGTACCCTCAGGGGTTCTAGCTTGCTGTGTCATGTCGGACTCAGGATGACGGAAGGAATGACCCTTATACATAGTTTTTATGCAGGAGATGGTAGTCCTGCTGAGTTTCCAAGACTCCTCATACATAATGGATGAACCTAGTTTTCAGGGAAAACTCCACGTCCGGTAAGCAGTAACATAACTAGGTAAAAGGTCAGTCCCAAGAACCGGTATGTAGTGTAATGGTAAGGGAGAATATAGGTGAAAGGTTGTGATGCTACCTGAGCCTATATTGGGGTACCTATATGGAACATACCATTCGCACGTCAGGGAGGCGTGCCATGGGCGTTACAGTGGGCGTTCCCATTCAATGCCCATGGTATTTGACACATTCCCAGGTTTACAATATAGCATAAATCTGGGAATGTGTCAAAACGTGCACCTCCCCAGGGCAGGCGCAACAATTGTTTTTGTGAAGTAAGGTGTCCCTTTTTACACAAAAACAACCAGATTTCAATGCAGGCACCCTTACACCATAGCGCTAGGGTGTCTGTATTGGTGCACAAAGGAAAAGCCAGGAATGCATTGTATTGCCATAAATACAACACATCCCTGCACTTCCCTAATGGTGCAGCAAGCTGGCTTACGGCACTGTGTTGCGTCATTTGGTGTAAATGAGTCCCTGAGGGTTTCATTTACAAGCGGGGGTTGCAATAGGATCTGCCAACCACATTTCCTTTGAAGATTATACTCACATAAAAGCTTTTGTCCCTGAACACCTCTCACATGTATTGCAAGGTTTATTTTTCTCAATCATACCTTTGAGGCAACGCAAAGCCACCCTGCGTGGCTCTGCATGGCCTCATAGATGTGGAGTAAGACAAAGCAGCACAAGACAATGCCTTGCCTTACTCTGGGTTAAGAGGCGTTCCATGTTTGTTGCGGTGGGTGTTCCCACCCAACACCCATGGATTTTGACGCTGCTCCAGATTTACAAAACCACATAAACCTGCAGCAGCGTCAAAAGCCTACACCTTTCCAGGAGATCTGTAATGAGGAGAAATAACTTTATTTCTCCTCATTTATTCCTCTTTCTATGTGTGCTGCATTGCATTCTGCTCTTTCTATGTGTGCTGCATTGCATTCTGCAGCACACATAGGAGGAAAACGCCTCCACTAATTATGTCCCTTCCTGCACAAAAACAATAATTCCTACAACACAGACACCCTTGCACCATGGTAGAAGGATGCCTGCATTGGTGGAAGGCAGCCAAAATGGCGCAAGCGCAGTGGAAGAGGAGAGGAATGCACAATATCTCATAGATACAGTGCATTCCTGCCCTTTTCTTTTGACGCAGGGCAGCGCAGCAAAGTGACTTGTTGTGCAGTCCTGCATCAGAAACTCCAAAATGAGGCCCTCAGTTTCAGTCTGAGTTTGTCAGGACCTTTGACAGGTTGGTAATTCATGATTTGTTAAATACATTTTCTTATCAGTTGAATGCCTGAAGAGAATGAGTGCTTTCAATGCTTTTGATCTATATATCTATTTCAGACTCATGGTTGCACTCCATCCCTATCTAGAGTATTTTCCCAAATGCCTGACACATTCAGGCTCATCTCTTTTCATTTTGACGACTGCGAAGAAATTTGTTGAGCTGTTCCTGCAAGTGTACTAGATATCATGGATGCAAATTTACCAGGTTTAGGAATTCACAAATCTTTCTGTGAGTGCTTCTGAAACGTTTTGAGGATTAGTAATTAGTTCTATGCATGCTCAGCTGTACAAAATGTTCCACTACGCATGAAAAAATCTTCCCCTATTGCACGTTCTACTTTTATCCATAGAAAACACTGTTTTCCTATGAACAAACTACTTAGCCCACACCTTCAACAATGTTTGGGGTGTTCTCAGTCCATTCACGTCATTTAAATGGAACGTTTGGTTATTTTCAGGGTGCGAATGGGTTGAGAGCAAGTTTGTGAATATCTACATATAAATAAGTTCGTGGGTATTTTCAAAATTCGAAAGGCACCCAACCCTGGAATAACACTTTCCACTCCTTGCAGTTCGTTATACACATATATAATATTTTGGGATAGGATCATGCTAGATAAATGAGTTTACGTGTGAAAATTCACCTTTAGTGAGATTCTTGCACTTATAAATCAAGCCATTTGCCGATCAGCTTACTCTGGAATGGGGCTGGGATGCTAATTTTCAACAACACATGAAGCTTCTCTGTACACATCAACATGAAATATTTTCTCAATTAGTTTTGAATGCCCACATCATCTCTATCACACTCCAGTGAAGATGCATGTAATTGATGCGAATAATTCACGTGAGATGCCGCACTATGGCTGCAGGTTTCCACCCATGGTTTGAGAATGCACTAATATCCGGTCCTAAGAGGAGATTCTGAAGACATTTGAGGACGTGACAGCGAAGAATCCTAATCTATTGACTATGATGTCCCGGTTAATTTTGCTCCCAGTGATCACTAGAGTACAGTGATGTTTGATTCGTTTGGCATTGATGTTGACTGGCTGAAATATTCCTAAGATGTGGCTTAACAGAAAGGCCCTCACACACTAATATTGGGTGGTACAAACTCTGCAAATGGAAGGGTGACTACAGAAACAAGCACTGACAAAGCCAATAGGTCTCGCCTATGCAAGAGTTATTGCCTTTGCGAATGTGATTTAGCCATGATGTGTACCAGCATGGCTGCTGTTCAGCATGGCTATAGCTTAGTGGTATAAAGGAGAGTGGCGTGAAGTAGAGTGGCAAGTAGTGTGGTGTAGAGTGGGCATTAGGTAGAGTGGCATAGAGTGTTGTACAGTGGTGTGTAGTGGTGTGGAGTGGAGTGGAGTGGCATAGAGTATTGTGGAGTGTCATGGAGGGAGTAGAGTGTTGTAGAGTGGAAAGGCATAGAGTGGAGTAGAGGGTCATAGAGTGGAGTGGCATAGAGTGTAGCAGAGTGGAGTGGCATAGAGTAGAGTGGAGTGGTGCAGAGTGGAGTATAGTAAAGTAATGTGGAGAGACATAGAGGGAGTTGGTAGAGTGGAGTAGAGTGGTATACGCAGAGTAGTCTGTCGTAGAGTGTAGTGGCATAGAGTGGAGTAGTATAGTAGAGTGGAATGGCATAAACTGGAGTAGAGTGTTGTAGAGTGCCATATAGTGGAGTGGTGTAGAGTGGAGTGTCATAGAGTGTTTTTAGAGTGCAGTGGCAGTGGAGTAGTGTAGAGTGGCATAGAGTGGAGTAGTGGAGTGGAGCAGACTGGAGTGGTGTGTTGTATAATTTAGTGGAGTAAAGTGACATGGAGTGGCATAGAGGGAATTGTGTAGAGCATCACAGAGTAGAGTAGAGTGTTGCAGAGTGGCATAGAGTGGAGTAGAGTGTTGTAGAATGGAGTAGCATAGAGTGTCGTAGAGTTGAGTAGAGTTTAATGGAATAGAGTGTCATAGAGTGGAGTATCGTGGTGGAGTGTCATAGAGAGGCCTAGAGTGAAGTGGCGTATAGTACATGGGTGCAGAGTAGATTGGCATAGAGTGTAGTGACATAGAGTGCAGTGATTTACAGTAGAGTGCAGTGGCGCAGAGTAGAGTGGTGAAGAGCAAAGTGGCGCAGAGTCGAGTGGTGCAGCGTACAGTGCAGTGGCATAGTGTGGAGTGGTGCAAAGTTGAGTAGAGTGGCATAGAGTGCTGTGGAATAGAGTAGATTGTTTCAGAGTAGAGTGAAGTGGTGTAGAGTCGAGTGGTGCAGGGTAGAGTGGGTGGTGCAGTGTACAGTATAGTGATGTGCATCAGAGAGGCATAGAGTGCAGTAGCATATAGTGGCATAGAGTGTAGTGGCATAGTGCAGTGGTACAGAGTAGATTAGAGTGGTCTAAAGTGACTATTGCAGTGGCGTACAGTAGAGTGAAGCAGAGTTGAGTGGAGTGGCGTAGAGTGCATTGGTGTACTGTACAGATAAGTGGTGTAGAGTTGAGTGGTGCAGAGTAGAATGCAATGGCATACAGTGGAGTGTGCAAAGTAGAGTGGCATAGAGTTCAGTGGCAGAGAGTGCAGTTTTCCAGAGTAGAGAGTAGTAAAGTGCAGTGGACTAGAGTGTGTTGGTGTAGAGTGCATTGGCATAGAGTGCAGTGGCATAGTGTGGTGCAGAGTAGAGTGGCATAGAGAGCAGTGGCATAGAGTACAGTGATGCAGAGTAGAATTGAGTGGTGTGGAGTGACTGACTTAGAGTGCAGTGGATTAGAGTGCAGTGGCTTAGAGTAGAGGGTTGTAGGCTATAGTGGCATAGAGATCAGTGAAGCAGAATAGATTGGTGTAGAGTGCATTGGTTTTGAGTAAAAGTGGTGTAGAGTGCATTTTCATAGAGTGCAGTGGTTTAGAGTAGAGTGGCATAGAGGGCAGTGGTTTAGAGTAGAGTGGCATAGAGTGCAGTGGCATACAGTAGAGTGGTGCAAAGTAGAGCAGAGTGACAGAGTGGAGTGGAACAGCGCAGATTACAGTGGAGTAGAGTGGAGTGACGTAGAGTGGAGTGGCAAAGAGTAGAGTGGCACAGAGTGGAGTAAAGTAGCATAGAGTACAGTGGCATAAAGTAGATGGTTTCAGAGTAGAGTGAAGTGGCGTAGAGTGGAGTGGTGCAAGGTAAAGTGTAGTGGTTCAGGGTAGAGTGCAGTGCATAGAGCAGAGTGGCGTAGAGTGCACTATACAGTAAAGTGGAGTAGAGTGCCATGTCAGGGTGCAGGGTAGAATAGAGTGGCTTGGCATAGAGTGCAGTGGCATAGAGTGCAGTGGCGTAGAGTGGAGTGATGTAGAGTAGAGTGGTGTAGAGTGTAGTGACATAGAGTGCACTGGTGTAGGATAGAGGGCTGCAGAGTAGAATATAGTAGCAAAGAGTGCAGTGGTGTGAAGTAGATTGGCGTAGAGAGCAGCGGCGTAGGGTGCATTGGTTTTTGAGAAAAGTTGTGTAGAGCGCATTGGCATAGAGTGTAGTAGCATAGAGGGTAGAGGCGTACAGTGAAGTGGCTTAAAGTGCAGTGGCATAGAGTAGAGTGGTACAGAGTAGAGTGGCGTACAGTGGAGTGGTACAGAGTAGAGTGGCGTACAGTGGAGTGGTGCAGGGTAGATTGCAGTGGTGCAGGGTAGATTGCAGTGGCATACAGTGGAGTGTTGTGCAGTGGAATGACATAGAGTAGAAAAGAGTGGCATTGAGTGCAGTGGCATAGAGTAAAATGTTTCAGGGATAGAGTGAAGTGCCATAGAATGGAGTGTTTCAGGGTAGAGTGGAGTGATGCAGAGCAGAGTGCAGTGGCATAGAGTGAAGTTGTGTAGAGTGGAGTGGCATAGTGTGCAGTGTCATAGAGTGCAGTGGTGCAGAGTAGATTAGAGTGGCTTAGAGTAGAATAGCATAGAGTGCAGTGGCATAGAATGCAGTAGCGTACAGCAGAGTGATGCAGAGTAGAGTGGCATAAAGTGTTGTGGCATACAGTACATTGGCGTAGAATGCAGTACAGTGGCATAGAGTGCAGTGGTGCAGAGCAGAGTGGCATAGAGTTCAGTGGTGCATATGCAGAATAAAGTGCTGTGGAGTGGAGTGGCATAGAGCTGAGTGGTGCAGGGTAGAGTGGAGTGGTGCAGGGTAAAGTGCAGCAGCGTAAAGTGGAGAGATGTAGAGTAGAGTGACACAGTGTGGAGTGGTGTAGAGTGGTGTGGTGCAGGGTAGAGTGCAGTGGCATACAGCTGAGTGGCATACAGTGCAGTAGAACAGAGTAGGGTGCAGTGGCATAGAGTGCAGTGGTTCAGAGTAGAGTAGCGTGGCTTAGAGGTGATTTGTGTAAAGTGCAAAGACACAGAGTGCAGTGGCGTAGAGTGGAGTGCTGCAGACTGAAGTGGCGTAAAGTGGAGAGGCACACAGGGCATAGAGTAGAATGGTGCAGAGTATAGTGTAGTGGCATAGAGTGCAGTGGTGCAGAGTAGAGTGGTGTAGAGTGGAGTGGCGTAGAATGGCATAGAGTGGCGTAGAGTGGAGTGGCGTAGAGTGAGGTATGCATGGTGTGGTAGTGCACTGCCATTACAGACAACACTTTTTCAATTGAAATGACCATTACATTTGCACAGACATACAGTTGTACTGATAAAACTATACAGCGCACAAACGATAATGTGTAGAAAGGGCATCACTGAGTGCATTGTTTTGTTTTGAACGTATAAACATATTTGTTTCCACTGCACTTCAGAATTACCCAAAAAGGTGTTTCATTTGTTGTTTCCTAATTCAAATATATATTCTTAAATGACTGCACAGTTCATTTACAGACATTTACATTTTGCTGTGTTCTAGAAAAAAATAACATTCTACAGACTTTCTCCATTACACCCCAAGTAGCCAGCATGACTGTCATATAAATCCTCTCACTTTGAAGTCAGAGAAAGAAAGGTACATATCAAGCTCCTTCAGAAGACAGAGTCTGACGTTTCACCTCTGTCTTTGAATGCACAGCAAATGTGAGAAAATAAGAACAAGATTTAAAGGCACACTCAAGCACTGGTGTAATGATACTGTAAATAGGGGGTGCTTCATGGGAGAGACAAACTGAAGCTGGACAGCCTAAAACAAATAAAGCCAGCAAATAGAAACCAAGCAAATGTAAGTTACAAACCACAAAGCCAGTAGTAAGCAATGTGCAGAATGCAATCCCAGGGAAGCTTTCCAAATGTCCCCAAGATGTCTTTAGCATACTAGACAGCTGTGCTGTCTGATAGGCTTCCGCCTAAAAAGCTAGCTTCTGCACCACAGGTCAAAGAGATTTGGTATGATTTTTGGCTTTAATCACAACCTGTGGCAATAGGGTATTTGCCGCCATCTTCTGCACAAATGTGCAATTGAATCAGAGCTCAGTTTGGACATGCTAAAATGGATTGAAATAAGCAGAGGCTTAAGAATGTCGAAATACATAAAGAAACCAGAGGCACTGGCCAACTCACTACATAATGTATTTTCTCAGGACGCTCAAGACAGGAATTTTACAAGCGAGCTGAAAGAATTGAATAATGTAACCATAATATTGACGGTAAAGTGCATAGAAACATTTATTGCTTTCGAAACTATTGCCCTCCTGGGAACATAGATCTACTATGTATTATTCATATTCAAATTGTGAAAGACCCTAATCTTAAATTAACGAAACCTTTGGTTGAAATATGTAATTACTGAATTTAGATAATATGTGTCTTTTTTACTCTGCTTGTCCAGATCGTGCCATGAAATATCAAAAAGGAATAGTGCCATGATGAAGCAAGTGGTCTGACGATTACAGTGACGTAGCCATGGCGGTGTCCCGAGCGGTGGTGGGGGCCAAACCTGCCCCCAGTGGCTGCAGAGTACTTATTAAGCACTGATGTGTTTTTTTTTCAAGTGCCTTACTCGTTCCTGTCTGCCCAGTGTTTGCTTGTGGCTTTGAAAAGGAGAGGGTGAGAAGTAGGGGACTGTAGGGACACAGCCAGATATGTCTAACTATTATTATTATTATTGAACATTTGTAGAGCGCCTAGCTACCCTCGGGCATCCCAGTGCTATCGACTGAGTAGACAACCATTAGAGTTATTAGGCTATTTGTTGAAATAGCCAGGTTTTCAAGAGTTTACGAAATGGTAGAATGTGGGCTTCAGAACGGAGGTGTAAGGGTAAAGTGTTCCAAAGCTTCACCACATTATAGGTGAAGGATCTTCCTCCGCTTCTTGTCCTCCTGATTTTGGGGACAACTGCAAGACTAAGATTGAGAGATCGGAGATCCCTCCTGGGACGATAAGGAATAATGAGGGATTTGTTGATAGCCGGGGCCGATCCCCACATAGTTTTATGGGCAATGCACAGGGCCTTAAATTTTATTCTTTCAAGGATTGGTAGCCAGTGAAGGGTTTTTAGGGCTGGCTTGGCCGATTGGGTTTTTGGAATTCCAAGTAGCATCCTGGCAGCACAGTTCTGAGCAACTTGGAGTTTCCTTAGTGTTGCCTTGGGTGCCCCCAGATAGAGGGAGTTGCAGTAGTCCAAGCGTGATAAAACAAAGGCCTGGATCAAGATTCTGTTTGCGGCCATTGGGAGCAACGGGAGGACCTTTCGGAGTGATCTGAGTATACCAAAACAGTCCCCTGTCACCTTCACTGCTTGGTGTTCAAACTTAAGAGAATTCTCTAACCAGACACCCAGACTTTTTATCCTGGTTTTGGGAGTTGGGGGGGGACCAAGGCATCTTGGCCATGTCTGGCTATTTATACTATAACTGTAGAACTACACCTATTTATCTCTTTATATCTGTGTATATATATATATATATATATATATATACATATATTCACCAAAAGTTCAATAGGCGCGCTCTCAGGACGAGTACAATCCACACCAAATTGTTGCAGGAAGCTGTTTATTCACACAACGCGAGAGGAGCGTCGAGTTGTGGATATATACATATATGTACCCAATCATCTATAATTACCTCTTTATTAACCTACATATGCCAATCTATATATATATCAATACTATACCATACTATGTCTATCTATTTGAGGACTACAGTTATATTTATGAAACAATTTAGTCTGCATATCTGGCTTGTATGGCTTTATAGTCTGCTTTCAGTGCTCTTATATGTCTATTCATCTGCATTAGGCAGCACACATAGAAGTTACAAAACAGCATTTAAAGATTGTTTATGTGCAGGAAGGGGGACCTCCCTGCACATAAACAATCTTCCCCTCAACGCAGACACCCTTGCACTATGGTGCAAGGGTGCCTGCCTTGACGCTAAGCTGCTAAGTGTAGCGCCAGCGCAGGGGGAAACGCAGGGCTGCACCATATTCATGTAAATATGGCGCAGTCCTGCGTTTCTGAAGTGGCGGAGTGAGGCGTTAAGCCAGGAAGGCTAATGCCTCACTCCGCCACTTCCCTTGATAATATGCCCCATTGCTACACTGCCCTACTTTCAAGTGAAAGGGCAGGAAGGCACCATATTTAAGTAATACAGTGCATTCCTGTCCTTTCTGCCTGTTCTGATGGCGTTTCGTCAGTCTAGCGCCCAGGTAGGCACCCTTGCACCATGGGGAGACATTCTTTACATCGCATGCGATACATCGCATGCCATTACAACGCGGTCGTTACAACGACCGTGTTGTTACATCGCAAACCATTACAACGCATGTCGTTACAACGGCTTGCTGTAGGGGGCAAAAGGTGTTGGATTTAAAATCAAACACCTTCCCTACTGTTGCACAGACTGGAGTTGGAATAGTAAATTATACTATTCCAACATCCAGCGCCCCCTACAGCAAGTCGTTGTAACAACTTGCGTTGTAATGGTATGCGATGTAGCAACGCAGTCGTTGTAACGACCGCGTTGTAATGGCATGCGATGTATCGCATGCGATGTAACATCGCATATTCGCACCATGGTGCAAGGATGCCTCTGTTGCAGTAATTTTGTTTTCGTGCAGAAAGGGGCACCTTCCTGCACAAAAACAATCCTATGCTGCAAAATGCAGCACACACAGAAAGAGGAAAAAACGAGGAGAAATAAACATCTTTCTCCTCGTTACACCTTACCTCGGGAGGTGTACGGATTTGGCACTTCACCAGGTTTACATGTTTTTGTAAATCTGGGGCAATGTCAAATTCCATAGGTGTTGTGTCCCATGGAACCCCTCCCGGGCGCAGAGTAAGGCGATGCAGCGATTTGCGCTGCGTCACCTTATTCATGATTTATGAGGCTGCTCAAAGCCACGTGGTGCAAAACTGACGCAGGGCTCTCATAAATAAGCCGCTGATTTACTACTTTAACTGCACAGGTTTGTGACTAGATGATCTACCTCTATCACATGATCTCCATTCGTACTTAGTGGGTATGAACTGATGCGTGTATTCCACAAACATATATTGCAAACATACATGAAATGAAGTGAGTCTGCTGTCTATGGTACACTTCTTTATTTTCCCTTATTTCATATTTATGCAAAACAATAAATATACATTTAGAAACCTCCTGGAGTGTAGCAAGAGGAATTCTATGGAGTAGAAACCATTTCCTAAAGACTTCATTCAGTACCCTGTTCATTGTTATCAAGCACCATCATGTACATTAAAATTGAACAATAGTTTGTGAACCATGATGATTTCTCTGCATCATTTCTTATGCACAATAAAGCTGCCTTCCCCAAAAGGATCATTCCGCCACAGGCTTGAATTATAATTGGCATTCACAGTCTTCATTGAATTCTTGCTTTATTGTGCTTTACATAGCTATGGCTTGCTTTATAAAGAAAAATTACATTGGTTAAACACTGCATACAGGTCTGGCCTCTCCAGATCAGGAGCAGTATACCTCCCAGGGTGTCAGACACTGTAAAACTTAAGAGCACATGGCCTTTTGTGAAAACTACGCGAATTACTTCTGAAAACACAAAGTCAAATGTCATGTATTGTCAAACATGTACACAAAGCTTTACAAGTGAGCGCAGATCAGATTTCTGAACTGACATTTTGATTCCAATAGGAAATACACCTCACACGTTGTAATTCCAATTAATAATGGCGAGCTGTCTGTACACTTTCCAAATGTTTAAATTATTTAGCATTCAAGGCTTTAAGATGTGGTGACACAAGATTTGCGCATCTGCATCCATATTACATGTAGTAACTCTGGGGCGCAATGGGCATGTGCACCTATTTTGTGTGCCCCCAAGGCATTGCAGTATTATGGAAGAACTCTTGTACAGCCCCTTCTGTAATACATTAGGGCGGGATACATACAATAAAGGTGTGAGTTTAAGAGGGAGTTCCCTCATTTACATAGGGGTGAGGCCCCGTGTCATGGGGGCACAGGCAGAAATGCCATCAAGAGGTGCACTGATTGAGCACCACAAAGAGGTGGTACACAGGCAGTACACTACTTCAGGGCATTATGCACGGAGAAAAGGGAGCACCATGACCCTATCAGACATCCCACTGTAGGGGTGTCCAGTCGCTCACTGCACTCGACTGCAGGGCAATTTATGTCCCCCCTTTGAAGTTAATCTGGATGCTGCCTGCACGGTGAAAGATGGAGCGGCTACTTCAATCACATGCTCTGTCTTTCACTAATGCACTGCCCCATGGGAACCATGAGTTTGCAGCTGCTCTGGGGTAGTGGATTTTAAGTAATCGAGTGCACAGTGTTACAGTCTGCTATGCTTGTGATGCATTGTGTGCACCTCTATCGTCCCCTGCTCTGCTCAGCAGTGTGTGTTATCAAGGAATATTGGTGAGTGACTGGTGGTTGCTTGGCAGTTAGAGAGAGTGGGCTGAGCAGAGAGGCTGCTGCTCCTGGTGGGGTACTTCACTATGTAACTTGTAACCTAACCTATAACTTCTTCAATAAACCTACAACCTGTCATTCTAAATGAACTGGCTACCTGACTCCTGCTTACCAAGAAGGAATCATTAGTTATAACACTGGTGATGACCAGAAAGCGAACCTACATGTTAAAGAAATTGATGGAAACAAAGAGAAAAACAGGTTGAGATACAGAGGAAAAAGACATTGAAGATGTAATAAGAGGAAAAGAAATATCTGTACCTCACCAGTGTTTTTTCAAACAGATAGCCTACGAAAAATGAAATCAAAGACTGTGAGCCTAAGTGAGTGGCTGCTGATCTCCGTATGTTCACAGATGAACAACAACTGCAGCATTCATGGTGGTAAGTTTACCAGCAGTGATTGAAATTAGCCACTTGAAGGGTAAAAGTGCGGCTTAAATGTATACACTGGTATTAGCATTAACAGTTAGGGATGCAAGCATTTAGACACTGTGTGCTTATGTTTAAAGTAACCCATGAGTGCTGTGAAAGTGATGGAAGATTTGGAAAGAAGTTACGTGTTGAGACTGTTGAATCTCTATCGTGGCTTGATTAGAGAACATGTGACTGTAATTGGCGAAGAAATTGTGATTAAAGTAGTGGTGCAGTTTCCTGTTGTTAGAAATGATGGTCTCTAGTTGGAAGAGGTAGGTACCTATATTCAAATAGGGACCCTTGCTTCTAGTCAGGGTAAGGGGGATACACTTCTAAAATAACCCTTGCTCACCCCCTTGATAGCTTAAGCACGAGCAGACAGGCTTATCTCGGAGGCAGTGTGTAAAGCATTTGTGAACACATACAGTAATACAGTGAAAACACTACAAATGGACACCACACCAGTTTAGAAAAATAAGTAATCTTTATCTAAACCAAACAAGACCAAAACAACAAAAATCCACAATACAGTAATAAAAATATGACTTTCAAATGGTAGAAATAGTTCAGTTCAAAGCAAATTGCAGATGCGACACGTTTCACACAAAGTACCTTGGATGCGTCACGCAGAAAGCAAAAAGGGCCGAGGGAAGGTGATGCGTCGGTTCCTTACACTCAGGGAAGGTGATGTGTTGGTTCCTTGCTCCGGGGGAGGTGATGCGTTGGTTCCTTACTGCTGCGCAGGGGAGGTGATGCGTCGGTTCCTTACTGGAGAGGAGGTGATGCGTCAGTTTCTTACTGCGTGGAAAGGTGATGCGTCGATTTCTTACTGCGTCCCCTAACGATGCGACAGACTTGGCACCTTGATGCTATGCGACGATCCAGGTTGATGCATGGATTCTTGCAGCCGCACAGCAGGGCTTGTGTCGGAATCAGTGCGGTGATCTCAGACTTCGGAGATCATTGCACTCAAAGCGGCGTGCAGCGATATCTCGGGCCGCGGCAGGCGCTGCGACGGTTTCTTTGGCGATGCGTCGGAAACAGGTACGGATGCATCACGCTTCTCAGTGTTGCGTTGATTTTCCAGTTCCCAGCGGAAAACAGTCTCTAGAGGTCCCAAACAACAGCAGGCACCTCTTTGCAGGTCAGAACTCCCAGCAAGGAAGTTCAGGGGAGCTGGTGGTGAAGTCTTTGTGTCCCTGAGACTTCAGAACAGGATGCAAGCTCAGTTTCAAGCCCTTGGACATCTTCCTCAAGCAGGAGACACAGCAGACAGCAAAGTCCTTTTCTCCTTTCCTTGGCAGCAAGTAGCCACTGCAGGCCAACCCCAGACAGCAAACAGCCGGGGCAGTACTCCTCCACAGTGTAAAACAGGAAGGCAATCGACGAATGGAATAACCTTAAGTATTGCCCGGCGATGTCGCCTCTATTCCCCAAAATATGAATCAATGAAGAGGCAGGCGCTGGAGACTGGAAGGCAGGAAACAAAGGTTTATTCTCTCTGGAGGAGAACACGTCAGATCAGACCAACAGGGAATCTTCACGAGGTGCTCTCTGCATCTCTGAGGCCTGGCCTCTTATACACGCATTTATGGCAGGAAGACATTCTTTATTACAGTAAAGATACTTTGAAGTATGAAAGACATCCCTGGGATCTTCCGCTTCAGACCCGTTCCCACGCACCCTTACAGTGAGAATCCCTCCCCATTCACCATACAGAATCGTCATCAGACGGCAGGATCAGCAGGGCATTCCGCCGGTTCCCGGAATGCATGTGGTGTGACGGATCTCATGGGGTGGGGGCCTTGATCTACTGTAACTCCTTTGAAGAGGGGCGATTCCTTACAGTCGGGGCCATAAACTGTATCCGCAGGGCTAGGTGATAGCCTGGGACCGGCCTGGACAATCGGATACGGAGGAAGAGGGGTGTCAGAGGGTGTGATAGTGCATAGGAGGAAAGGGAGGTGTCGGGCAGGCCCGGGGTGAGATTCCCAGGGAAGTGCAGCGCAGTTGGAGGGGTTAATGGCCCGTGCATGAGAGAGAGAGAGAGAGGGTGACCAGTGCGGGGGGGCTTGCGAGGATGTGGAGCCGCGCTGGGGATTAGCGGTGTGCAGAGAGTGGGTCTGATCAAGGTAGCTAAAATGGCCGCCGCGGACGACGAAAGTGTGGCATTGGGAAAAAGGGCAAGATGGCGCAGACAATGTTTATCGATACAAATACATTTTCCACAGTCCTCCCTTTTAACATTTCTCGCCAACTTGTTAATTCGGGTCGATCCCCATAATGCCACGTATTTCTGTCTCATACAAAGTTTTCATGTGTTCAGCCTGTAAGTCCAAAGTCTTTGGGCAAATGCAATTTGAAAATAATGAACACAGAGGAGGCAGACATTGGATACTTAAGCAACACCCGCATAGCACCACAATCGGAATCAGAATGAATGTGAACAACCTCCACCCCCAGGCTTTCAGTAAGTCCCAGAACCAGCTCCCAAGCGACCATCCTTCTTGCTCCTGGTGTACTTCAGAGGACAGTCTATGGAGGTGTTCGATGGCTTTGTAAACAGAAGGTGAATTGTCTGGCACGTAGGTGCAACAGCTGGACCCAATGATGCGGCATGCTCCTCCTCGGTCTGCCAGAACCACGTCTAGAACAAGGCGGTTCTGCAGAGCCACCAGGCGGACTGCCTGAAGCTCTGCGGTGTTATTGGTCAAGATGCCAGCTGTGATGTTCATGGTGGTTTCAACTGCCTGGGTCAAGTGTCGGATGGCGCGGCTGTTCGTCATCGGACCCCAGAATGGCACAAGTCCTTTCGCGGCATCCAAGAACTGTGCTCCTGTCGAGTCGGCCTGGTCGATGTCCCTTGCACGCTTTTGCCGGTGATGGCTTGCTGGGGCCACATACGTAGGTGGGAGGATGAAGGCAATGTAGCATGTGCCCCCCAACCTTTGGGGAGCCAGGTGTATGCTTTGGTGCCACAAACAAAGTACATATTTGGAGAAGCAACAAAGGAGGGAGGGTCGGATGAATCCAGTGTTCTGGTGATGACGCAGGCGCTGCGGCCCACCAGTTGCGTCCCCAGGCCTTCGATGCACACAAGGCCCGAGACGTTGACAACAGACAAGGCCACTGTCAGAGTGGTGGCTGTTCGTTTCCGGAGGTAGGAGAAAGTGGGTCTGGCTGGGTTATGGAAAACTTGCATTTCCACTCGTTCTTTGGCAGGGATGTCCATGTGAATAGAGGTACCAGAGGTCAGAGGGTAAAAAGGAGTAGCGGTTCGCCCAGTCTTATTCAGCCATGCCTCGTGGTAGAAATGCGAAACAGTTCTTTCTGATGTGGCATTGTCTTTAAAGCTTTCTTGCAGAAGAATCAGCCAGGCAAGACAGGAGCCGTGGATGGAAAAGGGCGAAGGAATGAACGGGATGGAGTGTCCGGCTGCATGGGGCAGCAGCCCGCAGATCCAGCAATTAGTGGCATTAGCGGCAAGGTTGTGTTGGTGCAGCAGTTGCACAAAAGAGTTATTCCAGAACTCCCTGCGTCTCTCTCGGAGCGGTGGAGAAAGGGCAATCAGGAAGTGTTCCTTGGTAGTTATCGGCAGTTCAGTGGGGAGCAATGTTTTGTGAGCGGGTGTGCTTTCTTCGATGATCCAGAAGGTTGTCATGAGGAGGAGGCAAAGAGAAGGGTAATGAAAACGGCTATAGTCTTTGAGCTGTGCAGTTTGTTAGTCTATGGGTTTCGGTAGGTCCTCTTCGGATATCCAGTTGCTTCCATCATTGGGGAGTCGGGCGCTTCCATCATCTTCAGAGTGCTCGGTAGCGGGCAGAACCACCGACTTTCTCTGACTTCTCTTCGGGCAACCTTGAGTGTGTTAGGCTACCGTTCTGAGATTTTACCCAGTCAGTGGTCTGCTTTGCCGAAGCTCCTCCCTTTTACGTAGGTTGTACCCTTCCCTGGACGGTACGGTGGGATCGGGAAACTCTGCCAGTTCGAGCGTTTCTGTGTCGGTGTGACAGCTCAACGATGGTTTGTCTTTTGTCAGGAGCTCTTCCTGAGTCGCGATGTCTTCTTCCGTCGTCAGAGTTGGGGGCGCGCTTACAATGGTGCGCATGCACCCAGTGACGCTTGCCTTCCACTCGAAGGGCCGTCCGTGTAGTGATCAGGACTTGCCAGGGGCCCGTCCACCGAGGTTCCAAGCTTTTGGCACGCTGGAAGTTGCGGATCAAGACGTGATCCCCTGGGTGAATGTTGTGTCCTGGGCCCCTGGAAGCATCTGGGATGGCTTGTAGCACCTGTTGATGGATGACAGTTAAGGTTTTAGTGAGGGTGCACAGATAGTCAGACATTAGGACGTCTGGGACGTCATGGATCGAAGTTGGCCTAGGCGCGGCCCAAATATTCATTGGCCGCCCGAATTCTACTTCGTAAGGGGTCAAGTGGTGCTTAGTGGGGGTGGAGCGCATTGATAGCAATGCCAATGGGAGGGCATCAGGCCACTTCAGTCCGGTGGAGGCAACAATCTTAGAGATTTTTAGCTTGAGTGTGGCGTTGTGTCGCTCGACCAGGCCTGCAGATTGGGGGTGGAAGACTGCGTGAAATTTCTGTTTTACACCCAATCCCTTTAAGATAAGTTGGATGACTTCAGCTATGAAGTGGGGGCCGTTGTCACTCCATAAAATCCGACAAAGGCCATATCGGGGGAAAAACTCTTTTAACAGGACTTTGGCAGTGGTCATGGCAGTGTTGTCGCGTGTGGGATAGGCCTCCACCCATTTGCTGAAGGCGCACACGACAACAAGGACGTACTTCAAACCCAGGCAACGGTCTAGCTGAATGTAATCCATCTGTAGGACTTCAAAGGGATGGTCGGGGACCCCGAACCCACCCCGAGGGACAACAGTTCCTTTCCCTGGGTTGTGTTGCAAGCAGATTAAGCATTGTTGAACTAGGCGTCTAGCAGAGTCGGGAATCTTGTCGTTGTGCCAGACTCGGGTGATGAGTTCAATCATGGGGGCAGATCCTATGTGTGCTGGGGGGTGTGCCATAGTCAGTATGGGGATCAAGTAGGAATTGGGTAGCAGCCATTTGTTCGTGTCTTTTGTCAACCAGCAGCCTTCATCATCTTTCAGTCCCACCCGTGCCCATTCAGTCAGTTCTTGGGGGGAGCAGGCCATTTGTATATCTCTAATGTGCTCTCTAGCGTCCTTCCATTTTTCCGTCTGTGACCTAGTCACGTACATGCGTGTCGTCGTCCTATTCTGAGCTGTGGTTCGAGCAGTGATGTCGGCTAGTGCATTTCCTTGTCCAATGATGTGTCACTTTCTTGTGTGCCTGGCATTTGATGACTGCAAGTCGTTCGGGGAGGAGGACTGCTTCGGTCAAGGCAGAGACTAGATCTCCGTGAAGGATGGGTGTGCCATGCGAAGTCAGGAATCCCCTTTCCTTCCATAAGAGCCCAAAATGATGAACCACCCCGAAGGCATACTGGCTGTCGGTGTAGATGTTTGCGACTTTGCCTGTTGCTAGGACGCATGCACGTGTGAGGGCAATTAGTTCTGCCGCTTGTGCGGACCGTTGGGTGATGCGGGCCGTCTCAACTACCGTCCGGGCTGTGGTGACTGCATAGGCAGCCGAGGTCGTGCCGTCGGGGAGTTTAATGCACGAGCCGTCTACCCATAGCTCTCCATCAGGGTCTGGGATGGCAGTGTCACGGAGGTCAGCTCTACTTCTAGTTTGCTCGTCCGTGAGGGTCACACAGTCATGCATAGGGGACACATTGGGGTCGTCATCGGGGAGGGGCAACAGAGTGGCAGGGTTCAGAGTGGTACATCGTTTCAACGTGATGTGGGGTGTAAGCAGAGTTAACTCGTAACCAGTCAGTCGTGCGCTAGTCAGGTGCTGAGTCTTGGTCTGGTTCAGGAGTGTGTCGACAGCATGGGGGACCAGCACAGTGAGGGAATTCGAAAGTACGATCCCCTCACTTTGTCGGATAGAGACGGCAGCGGCAGCTACCGCTCGAAGGCAGGCGGGCAGAGCTCTGGCTACAGGGTCAAGAGTGGCAGAGAAGTAGGCACAAGGGCGTTGTTTGGGACCTATGGGTTGCGTTAGGACAGACAAAGCGCACCCCTCCCTCTCGTGGGTGAAGAGGGAGAAGGGCTTGGTGTAGTCAGGGGTTCCTAGAACAGGGGCTGAGCAGAGGGCATCTCGTAGTTCTTGAAAGGAGGATTGGCATTCAGGGGTCCAAGGGAGTGGGAAGGGAACGTCTTTCGCTAACAGAGAGAGTAGAGGTCTGACTATGAGACTAAGGTTTGGCAACCACTGCCGACAGAAGGACGTGAGGCCTACTAAGGAGCGAACCTGCTTTTGAGTCTTGGGAACGGGGGTCTCTAGGATGGTCCGGATCCGATCGGGTGTGAGCTTTCTCCCGTCCTTGGACAGGAGGTGGCCTAAGTATGTCACCTGTGGTTGGCAGAACTGCAGCTTCTTCTTGGAGACCTTGTGACCATTCTCCGCGAGGAAGTGCAGGAGTTGGATGGTGGCTGTGGTGGCAAGTGGCGTAGTGTCGGCAGCCAGGAGAATGTCGTCGACATACTGGATTAACACCACTCCGTCCGGGAGCTGGACTGCGTCCAGCTGTCTCTTGAGAGCCTGGCTGTAGATGCTGGGGCTCTCAGTGTAGCCCTGGGGTGCTCTACAGAATCTATATGAACGGGCTTTTAGGGTGAAGCCGAAGAGGTATCGGCTGTCTGGATGGATGGGGATAGAAAAGAAAGCATTTTTGAGATCTATGACGGTAAAAACAGTGGCAGTGGAGGGGATCAGGGTCAAGATGGTGGTGATGTCAGAGACTACTGGGTACTGGGGTACGACTACTTTGTTTACTTCGCGGAGGTCAATGATGAAGCGATAAGCCTTCTCATCTCCCTCGCCTTGCTTCTTGACAATGGGTAGGATAGGGCTGTTACAGATATTACTGACTACTTCCTCTACCACTCCTGCATCGACTAAGGACTGAATGATTCCTACCAATGCCTTCTCGCCCTCGGGCGATATCCGATACTGTGGGAGCTTTGGGAGCATAGCGTCTGACCGTACAGTGATGTGCACAGGGTCTATCATCATGCGTCCTACGTCTGAGTCGGTCTTGGCCCAAAGGTACGGGGGTAAAGTGTCTAGTAAGGACAAGTCAGCGTCAGTGATGGAAAACATGCGTCGGGTGGGACAAGGTCTGAACAGATTCTGGTTATCGTACAGTATGACTCGTACTCCGTCTGGGGAACATCGAATGGTGGCTCGAAAGTGCTTCAGGAGGTCAAACCCCATAATGGCGTCGGGGGTGTTGGAAGATAGCAGGAAGGTCGTGTCCGTGATGTTGTTCTCTAAGTCAAAGGGAATCGGTGTAGATAAGGGATTAGTAGAGGGCGTTCCATCAAAGCCTATTGATGTCACGTGTGAGCCAGACAAGGGTGCCCTTGGAATCAGTCGTTTGGATAATGCACTACGTGTTGCCCCAGTGTCCACCAAAAATGGGGACTTCGTATCCAGGACCTTAGCAGTGACATAAGGACCTTGCTGGTCAACACAAAGCTCAACTGGATCCTCCCTTGTCCCTGGCTGTCCTATGCGAAATCGCGGACGTTCTCGCAATCGGACTGCTGATACTGATTCTGTCATGGGCGGTCAAATGTGTTAGGTCGGCTTGGTCTGTCATAGTTAGCATCATTGGTGTGTCCCCGTCCCTGGTCCCTGTTCTTTTGTCCGTTTGTCCCATCCCTAGCCTCTCGGTTCTTGTTTGCTTCATGAAGGACCGGGCACTGCGACTTCCAGTGACCGTATCCTTTACAAAACGCGCATTGGTTTTCATCTAAGTCCCTTCGGCTTGTATAGGGTACGGGCATTCGTTCTCTGGAGGGTGTATTTTTAGGGGCTGTCGGCTGGTAGTTCCCCTTGGAGGGTTCCCTACCTATCGTCACCCCCTGCAGTTGAGCTATCATGACCCGCTCTTTCAACTCCTTCTTTTACGTTCGGATGCCCTATCATTCTCATTCTTCTGATGTTCATAGTATTGGGCCATCTGGAGGATAGCCGTGGGTTTAGAGGCTGCCCAACTGCTTTCGCTCGCCTGCAATTTTTGAGAAACTTCTTGCACCAGGCCTTTCACGAAATTCTGAACGAACAAGTGGTGTCCGGTTGCAGTGGCCATATCTTGGCCGC
Source organism: Calotriton arnoldi (assembly GCA_963921515.1). NCBI lineage: Eukaryota > Metazoa > Chordata > Amphibia > Caudata > Salamandridae > Calotriton > Calotriton arnoldi. The sequence goes on from CAWUFW010004422.1 coordinate 1,040,464, forward strand.
TGTAGTCGGAGAACACCGTTTCGAACCTAGAGAAGTATTCCGAAGCGTCTTCTTGTGGTTTCTGTCTACAGGCCGTCACTATTGACCAGTCTATTTTCTTCTCGGGAATCAGGGTCTTGAGTTTCTGGACGATCTTGTCCGGGAGTTCAAGGATGGCCGTTACGGGTTTCTGCCCGGCTCCTCGTTGCTTGTCGAACTCATCGAGTTGTTTCCAGGTATGTCCGAACAGCTCAAGGTGGTCGACCTTGCGGATCTGCTTCCACACATCAGCTGGCAGACATAACCCGAAGAACAAATCGAGGTCCGTTAGGGTCATGATAGTGGAACCTAAGGCTGTACCTAGTTCAGTGTAGAAGGCGGTGGGGTTTTTCGTAAATCGGACAGAGATTTTCGGAACGTCAGAATATCCTGTCGATCCCATGGTTGGTAGACCCAGTTGTACACTATCCTCCCTTTTGCATCCGTATGGTTAACATCATCGTGTGTTCCCTGACCTCGTGGGGGACCCAATAGGGGGCGGCCTCTCTTATCGGCATCATGGTGCTAGGTTGCTCTATTCGTGGTTCGGCCGCTACGGATGTCGTAGGTTTAGCTTCCACCTCTGATTCAGTGAGGTGGCAGAAAACCCTAAGTGTACGCGCAAGGAGGTCCGTCACGTCACACTCGCCCTCATCCCCGATATCAATTTTTCTATACAGAGTCGTTAGGCTCTCGGGACCTCTATCTCGATATCGGTCCTCATAAGCGTTTAGGACATGATAACATAATCGTACGACAAAGTGTCGTCTGTGGCTTCCCGCATATGAGTTGAATATATCCATAACGTGTTTCTCCTTCTCCTTTCGTTCTACTAGTGTCCTGACTACCTTGTCAATCCTCTCTTGCTCGCTTTTGCCCAACCTGTTCGTCCTTGTGGGTTCTGTGTTTCGGGCCTCATGGTCATCTAATATTGCTGCTTGTTTTGTATCTGGTGCGAGGGATTCCGCCGGTGCGGAGGCCTTGGGGGCCGAGGCCCTGGCGCTACTCTCGTCTGTGCTTGGGGGTCGCGAGTGTTGCGCTGAAGGTTGGGAAGGGGCATATGGAGGGGGCATGTAGATGATCGGAGGACCTAATAAGAGATCATCGTTGGTTCGCTGTTTCGAAGGTAATTCAGGGTAGAGCGCAGAGGGTGTTCTAACAGGACACTGGCTCGGTGTTTCGATCTCTTGTTTTCGCTTAGCCTCCTCTCTCTTCTTTATTTCTTCCTCTAGTTTCTTTGCAGCTAGGTGGGCTGCTTTACGTAGCTCTTTGTCTAACCTAGCTTCCTCTTTCTTCTTTCGCTGTACAGTTTCTTTGCGCCACAGGCCAACGCTGTCTAGCATGGTCGGTGTCGTTCTACGAGTTTTTAGGGCTTCATCTAGTGCATCTAGTTTGCTTTCTTCAAAGGATCCTATCAGTGGCCACTGACTCTGGGGTTCCTTCTTCGTATACCTGTGCCATAATTTGCAATATGCTATAGCGACTAGTCCATGCTTTGTGAACATGTCTTTGTTAGGGGTGCCTTCCAGTGGGACTGGATGATCCACCTCTAACAAGCGGTCCGAGGCTGAACCAGCTACCACTCAGTGGGGAGAAGATAGGCATGACAGATTACAAAGGGGGACAAAAGTCCGCGTTACCTACCCTTCACTACCTGCAAAAGACTAGGCAGAATATTGCTATTCCAGGTTGTTTGCAGACAATGAATGTTTCAAGAGAACTAGATCCAAATAAATAATCAGTGGGGAGAAGATAGGCACGACAGATTACAAAGGGGGACAAAGGTCCGCGTTACCCATCCTTCACTATCTGTAAAGGGAGAGAGAATATTCCTATCCCTCGCCGTTTGTAGACAGGGAATGCCTCAAAAGGAGCTACTCTGATACTCAAAGAAAAAGGAGCTACCCTTGACAATCAATCAAACAAACAATCAGTGGGGAGAAAAGATAGGTACGACAGATTACAAAGGGGGACAAAAGTCCGCGTTACCCACCCTTCACTGTTCACAAAGGAAGATAGAGTATTTGTACTCTTCCTCGTTTGTAAGCAGCAAATGTCTCAAAGAACCGTTATCGTTTCACAATTTGTCGTTTTGTACGACCTTACCCGGACCGCATGGGCTGTTTCTTGTCTTCCAAATCCAGCGCCCGATCGTCCTCTATCTTCTATCGCGGCACTCCTGATGGTTCCCAGTCAGGACCGTAGATCACTCGAGAGAGGTCTGTTCGGAACCAGTGAAGTTCGGATGATCGGCTGTCAGACGAGGGTCTATCGGACAGGAGCTCTCCCGATCGTTGCAGTCGTTCACTCTGTCGTCAGGACCTCTCCCACTGGATCCACGTGTCGCTGATGGGCCCCACGCTTGGGACGCCAATTGTAAAACAGGAAGGCAATCGACGAATGGAATAACCTTAAGTATTGCCCGGCGATGTCGCCTCTATTCCCCAAAATATGAATCAATGAAGAGGCAGGCGCTGGAGACTGGAAGGCAGGAAACAAAGGTTTATTCTCTCCGGAGGAGAACACGTCAGATCAGACCAACAGGGAATCTTCACGAGGTGCTCTCTGCATCTCTGAGGCCTGGCCTCTTATACACGCATTTATGGCAGGAAGACATTCTTTATTACAGTAAAGATACTTTGAAGTATGAAAGACATCCCTGGGATCTTCCGCTTCAGACCCGTTCCCACGCACCCTTACAGTGAGAATCCCCTCCCCATTCACCATACAGAATCGTCATCAGACGGCAGGATCAGCAGGGCATTCCGCCGGTTCCCGGAATGCATGTGGTGTGACGGATCTCATGGGGTGGGGGCCTTGATCTACTGTAACTCCTTTGAAGAGGGGCGATTCCTTACAGTCGGGGCCATAAACTGTATCCGCAGGGCTAGGTGATAGCCTGGGACCGGCCTGGACAATCGGATACGGAGGAAGAGGGGTGTCAGAGGGTGTGATAGTGTATAGGAGGAAAGGGAGGTGTCGGGCAGGCCCGGGTGAGATTCCCAGGGAAGTGCAGCGCAGTTGGAGGGGGTTAATGGCCCGTGCATGAGAGAGAGAGAGAGAGGGTGACCAGTGCGGGGGGGGCTTGCGAGGATGTGGAGCCGCGCTGGGGATTAGCGGTGTGCAGAGAGTGGGTCTGATCAAGGTAGCTAAAATGGCCGCCGCGGACGACGAAAGTGTGGCATTGGGAAAAAGGGCAAGATGGCGCAGACAATGTTTATCGATACAAATTAATTTTCCACAACAGCTTCTCCAGCTCTTCTCCTTGGCAAAGGTACCTCTTGATTTCCCAGAAGTGATCTAAAGCTCTGGGGTCTGGGCCCCAATATTTATACCACAAAATCATTTGTTCTCTGGTGGCAGAGAAGCCCTGTGCTTGGTCAAAACCAGTTCTGTCCTCTCTGGTGCAGCTTCCTGGCAGGAGGTGGAGACAGGATTGTGGAAGGCAGACCAGGCCCATTCAGGTGAAAGGAAGTCTCCCCCCCTACTCTAAATGCAGCCCAGGTCTATTCAGCCCAGCCCTGACTCATCAGACTCTCTGGAGCCACTGCTCCTCCCCAGCCCCTGTCATCCAAAGCCTGACATGCAATACACAAACCTAGCAGAGGCACACTGGATGGCTAAGCAAGAAAATACCTACTTTCTAAAAGTGGTATTTTCAAACACAGAATGTAAAAATCACCCTCACTAAAAGATGCATTTTAACATTCTGAGTTAAGGCATACTAAACTTTATTTTCCTACCTTGTTCCCAGGGTTAGCTATGTTTATAAGATGTTATAAGCAAACTCCCATTCTATCCTATGGGAACAGGTAGCCGTGCAATAGTGAAAAACGAAATTGGCAGTATTTCACTATCAGGATGTGCCACACACAGGGCATTTCCTACCTTTCACATACACTGCACCCTGGCCACAGGGGTACCTTGGGCCTACCTTATGGGTGACTAACAAGTAAGAAAAGGGAAGGGTAGGGCCTGGCAAGTGGGTGCACTTGCCAAGTCGACATGGCAGTACCAGACTGCACACAGGTTCTGCAATGGCAGGCCTGAGTTACATTTACAGGCTGCTTATCTGGGTGGCACAATCAGTGCATTTGATTTACAGGCCCTGGGCACACACAGTGCACTGTACTAGGGACCAACTAGTAAATCAAATCAGCCAATCATGGAAACACCAATCCATAACAACAATTTACAAAGGGAGCACTTGCACTTTGACACTGAACAGCAGTGGCAAAGTGCCCAAAGCATCTAGACCAGAAAAACGGAGTCCAACACACAGCAAAAACACAGGAGGCAAAGGCGCACTGTCATCCTTGCCAGTGTCGGATCGCGCGGCTCACCGCGCGATCACTGAGCCTTGCCCTGAGGACTTTAATAATAAATGGCTGTGCGGCGTGCGAAGAGCCATGCGTGACTAAGGGGGAGCAGGTTATGGCAGGTAGACACCTACCGGATGCTGTCGGAGGGCCTGACTTTAGCAGGGAATGTGTCCTAGGTACAGTTATGGAGTGTGAGGAGTGCTGGGCTGTGCAGGAAGCCACTGCAAAGGCTTAGAGCGTATCCTGTCAACTGTTGCTGAAAGTGAGGTGAACTACAGCGCTAATACACTTTGGCTGTAAACACTAAAGTAGGACTAATCCAGCAAGTATTAGAAATGGAAGGTATATTGTAAGGTAACCAAAGGAAAGCGGGGGACAGATTAACCAGGAGTGTACACACACACAAGAGCAGTGCAGCGTGGAGCCGTGTGAAGACATAAAGCAGTATGTGGTCCCCCACCAAAACGATCTGCATCCAGTGGTTAGGCACTGTCAGCAATCTGGAAGATTACATTTCTGGATTTATGCAACAGTCCTCACATGGCATTTGTGGGGTACTGGACTGTTTCAATTGTCAGTGTTCTAGATTGTTTTCGGGTGAGAAGTCGCTCACCAGAGTGGAGGACATTAAGTTTGCTTCCTTGAGCATATTTTTCAATGCTGAATTCTTTACATGTGATGTCATTTGTATTGGACATGTTTTGCATGTGTATGATAGATGTATGGTGTCATTTAAGTCACTGGTCCTGCAAGTGTGCGCAGTAGAGGGTGTCCATGTTTTGCATGCGTATGATAGAGGTATAGTCTCATTTAAGCCCCTGGTCCTGCAAGAGTATGCAGTAGAGGGTGAGTGTTTTAGTTCCCTGGTCGGGCGAGAGTATGCAGTAGACGGTGAGTGTTTTTGAGTCCCTGGTCTTGCAAGAGTATGCAGTAGAGGGTGAGGGTTTTCAGTCCCTGGTCCTGAGAGAGTATGCAGTAGGGGGTAAGTGGAGAGAATATTGCTTTGATCCTGGTCTTGCCGATATGCAAAAGTGTGTGCCGTACAGGGCATGTGTATTTCCCTGCTCCTGCCATGTAGCAGTAGAGGGTGTTTTAACTCTATGTCCCTGGTCCGGCGAGAGTGCATGGCAGATGGCAAATGGTAAAGGTTTTAGGTGAATGGGTTCTGTGTGACCTGTGTACCACTGTCTGAATAACTTATAGGACTTATCATAGCTAGGTTCTCTCACATCTTCTGTTTGAATAATACAAAGGGCTTATCGAAGCTAGTGTCTCTTAAATTCTCTCTTTGTATTCTATTATTTTCTATCTTATATTTCCTGTTTGCGTTTTATTATTTTCTAAGGGAAGGATATGTGTTATAATCTGCTATGCTTAGGGTGCATTCTACACACACCTCAGTTGTTCCCTGCTCTTCTCAACAGTGTGTGATGTCATGGAATGTTGGTGAGTGACTGGAGGTTGCTTGGCAGTTAGAAAGAGTGTGCTGAGCATAGAGTATGCTGCCTCTGGTGGTGTGCTTTACTATGTAACCTGCTACCTCTTCAATAAACCTACAACATATAAACTTGTGAACTGGCTACCTGACGTCTGCTTATGAAGAGAGTATTATTAATTACAAGACACTGTCCATGTTTGTTCTTCGCACACCAATTCGAAGGTGCAAACCAGAACATTGCACCCTTTTTCTAATACTGCCCCTGGATACTGAGTAATGTCTAACGTATGCCATCAAAGCTTTCTGAAAATGTAAATACCTTGAAATCAACTCACAAGTAAATGTCAATGAACATGTCATGAGTGATGTAATATTTGAGGTCATAAGCAGTGCACGAGTGCAGCAAAAGTTATGGTTAGTTCAATAAACTATAAATGGTGTAGTTCAGTTTTTTGTTTAAAGTGATATTTTGTAATTGACAATTTTATCCGACTGGAATATCACTTTAACCCTTTTACATATATATATATATATTTGTGTATGTATATATATATGTATATTCATTTATTTGGGAGAGTAGCGTGAGGCTCCACCCAAGCCAAAGTTTGGCCCCGGGGTCCCCATTTCCCAGGGCTTGATGCAAGACTGACCTGGGGACCCCATGTCCCGGGACAGAGTGATGGCACACAGTGCCATCCCCACTCTCAGTGTGGGTAGGAGAAACTGTGTTTTGCTCCCACCAGGCGGGAGACAAGAAAAATAGTTGCTCTAACCCGTCGAGAGCATAAAGAAAATATTGTCAGCTTCTGGCTGTATCAGAGAATAGGGAACAGGCGGGCCGCAGGGCTTTGGGGCTTTTCTCACAGGCCCCCATTAAGGTGCCAAGCTGTTGGTGTCCTGGGTGTGACCAGGCACCCAAAAAAAATGTAAGCAATGCTGCAAAATTAATAGTAAACGAGCTTCTAGAGCAGCTCATTTCTTATTCACCGCTCCCAGCACATAATACCCCATAAAACCCTTTGTGGGCTGATTTACATATTTGTTCCTGCTCTGTGGGGCCCCAGTCTGAGCTGGGGCACCACCAACATATTTTCAAAAGTGTAATCTACTTTAGTGAGTGATTGTTTCACCAAAGCTATTGCCCTTTTTGTGTTGCCCTAATGGACATAGTCTGTAGCTATTCAGGTATAAAATCATAAATTCCAGGTATCACTTATGTTCATAAAAATATGTTTCTGAGGGAAATTGTAATCAGATCTTCAGTGCAACTATTTCCACAAATTCACAATTCAGTTATTTTTTACTTAGTTTGTTTTTATTTTTATTTTTATTTTTTGATCCCCACAGAGTTGCATCTTATCATATATCTCTTTGATTATCAGTAAGATACTCCAGTGATTTCCCTAGTTAATAAGTCAACTATAAGCTTTTTGTGTTATAGAGTCCTGTTTTGTCGTGTTCCTCCTTGGTGACAAGTCAAGTACAGTTGTAATTCGCCAAAGTAGCCAAACATGTTTGACCCCTTGGTGGCCTGTAAGCCAGGGCCTTTTTTAAGGCTGAAATTAATAAAATGTATATTTGATGGCTAACCTGATAGTGTTATAACCCAAGTGTGTAGTGCTGCATACAAAAGTAAAATCACAGCAAACTGCACATTTCCTACTTGTGCTTCATAGTCTTTATCCTTATTTATAAACGGGTGCTACAGTGCAAAGCAGTACGCATACAAGTGCCTATTCCTTTATTATTAAATATATTGTGTGAGCTCCTACAACTATTATAGAGAGAGAGAGAGTGCGCATACTGGCACGCAGTCATAATTACAAATAATTACAATACTGCAAGGAATTACCTTAGAGCATGCAGGTCATTGTGCTTTTTGTTCCAATTTAATGCTTACAAAAAGTCCTGTTGTAATCCTAGAGGATAGGTATAATAATGATATTTATGAAGCAAAATTAAAATAATTGTCAGAAGAGACTAATTAATTGTATGTTACTAGGTATAGTAAATCATGTAATCGTAAGATTATATTTGTCAGTAAAAAAAAGCTATAAGTGTAAAATAGAGAGATCAAATAAAGTTTAGTGCATTATATTGGGTCTTTATTATTAAAAGCCACACTAAGACTGTCAATTAAAACCAAGCGATAACCTTTAGTAAATTTCTAGTTCAGGGCCATCTCAGCTTCTCTGAAGATATAGAATTATGGTTTAGTTTAACCAGTAGGCTTATTCATCCGAGAGCAGTAATGATCGATAAGTACTGAGATTTCGTATTTTTACTCAAAGTCGCCATGCTGAATGGCTCAACCCAAATTTTAAAATGCAAATGAAAAGTTGTCATTTCTGATAGATGTTCTTACAGTCTCTGGCATAATGCCTTGTTCAATCACGCGTTCCTGCGATCCTCGCTCAGTGTAGCATCTGTATATGCCGTCCTACGCCAGCGCAATTTTTTGTAAGGACGTGAAGGTATTGTCTTTTGTTAGTGTTAATCACAAAGGGCTCCCTAAAGATTGAGAGGCACAATCTTTGAATGATTTTCTTAAGAAAGATCAAGATTAGAAGCTGGTTTTATTTACCTGAAAAAAGCTATTTTATTGCAACAAAGTTTATGTAAATGAATATATATCAGAATGAATTAATTAATCAAAAGAGGGACGAGGAGTAATATTTAATGAGGTCCTGCACCCCTACTACTCCAGAGTCAATATACAAAAAATATAGAGGGAGCAGTTCCTCAGGTAATGGGCTGGATAGAACCTGGATAGGTGGAATCAAAGGTCCGACCAGACGGATCACAGGGGGATTGAAGTGATCAGATCAAGGTGCCCTCACACATCCACCTCAGGTGGACTATTTTGGAGGTCAGTAGCCAGTGGACCAACTCAATCCGATTTCAGAAAGAACAGCGTTGGATCTTTCGCCTATCCACCAAGTGATAGGGCTCAATGATTAGGCCCCTGGGAGCAAACTATAAAACCCTTGACCTCTACCTCCTCCCTCCATGACAGTTATACTGGACCCCACTCGGTTGGCATGGTAGAGCGGGCCAGACCACAATAGTTGTAGGCTCGATGGAACCAAAACACACACCCCTCCCTTTTACCTCATCTTGAGCGACTACTATCAGACCCGCTTTGTAAGGTCATCGTGCTCCCTACCAATTTCACAAATATCCACTGACATTAGGGATAGATTTTCAGTGTCCATTGACACCAATGCAGCTACTAGAATTACTGTAGTACTCCAATCACTTCTAGTAGAGTATACATTCTCTCAGTTTTCTAAATAACTTTACTTTGGAAAGCATTACGCCTTCAATACATTGGCTTTCTGCCTAAGTATATGTGTTTGAGCCAAATGGGATACGAACCCAGTCACTTCTAGAGGAGTATACATTCTCATTCTCCTCTACATTGTGTAAAAATATAGGAGAGCTGCATTACCCTTACACACAATACATCTATACAATATGCAGAAACACAATGGACTGTCAATATTATAGAATTTACAAACTACCCTTGGGGCAGCATCCCACCTTTAATAAATTCAGCCTCTGCCCGAGAGTGAATATGCCTGAGTCAAACAGTGGGGTCAGGGGCCAGAATATGAAGGTTCCTCCTCCATTCCAATATGGCACCCAATCAACATGACAACTCCTTACCAACCTCGACAGACGCATGTCCTTCACGCAGCGTATGTCGAGACTTCCCATGGTGCAGCAGCAAATGCTACACATCAACGGAGCTTGGCTCCATCCACTCCTCCCCGTCTCATGGGTCCCTCGCCTTTCACTATGGATCAGCGAGGTACACGATGTATCAGATGTGTATCTGCACTGCTCAGCCATCCTGAAGTCCTTCGGCTGTTTCTAGTAATTTCCATCAGCCACTCTGCAGTCCTGAATACTTTCAGCTGCCATAGTTACTAATCACACACACTGGATCCGCATCTTAGGCAGATGCTTCGTGTCCTTAACAAGAAGCTGACCCCCTCATTCCTTAACTATATGTTGGCAGAGGAGGGTAGGTCTCAGGTGACTATACCACGAGGATCACGTGAGTTATTTGATGTGCTGTGGTGTGACTTACTTCAATACCTAGACTGCTTTTAACAATTGACAATGGGCTCATCTGTTATGTTATACTTACTGATACCTTTGTGTTTGAACCTGTTGTGTTGTTGTATTCTTCTTTTGGAGAGTGGCATGGAATGTATGTTGCATTCCACTGACAGATTCCAGTCCATGACATTCGTTTTACCTGAGGTCCTAGAGTGGAAGTTGTGCTGCCTGGCTCCTACCTGTTCCTGACTGATTACTTAAATAAATCTTCTGAAGTGGATCTCTTATGTCGTGATTTCAACATAACAATTGGCGATGATTGGAAACGACTACGCTGGAGGCGCAATGGAGTGTCAACTTAATTTTTTTTTTAAACTGTAGATATTGGATCATACGCGGTGTGTGGTTAATTGCCGTTTTTACAACTGGAACGCGAGAAGGAGATTATGGAGGAAGCACAACTGTGTTACCAGGCCCAGCTGGGGATTGGAGAACTGTTGGTGTAACTGCCGGTCGGCCGGATCTTTCGAGCAGCGGCAGTGTTCCAGGCGTTGCAGCGCAAGGTGCGTCCAGGAGGAAGCTGTGACGTGTATCGGCGCGAGGTCTTTCCTGCGTGTTGTGCGTGGAGGGAGCAATAGAAGCTTTGACCGTCACACGTCACTACGCGAGGTCGCGCAGCGCGACCTTGCGTGACGGGCATTTTTTAATTTGTTTTTCTTTTCTTCACCGCACAAGTCTCCGGTTACTTGGCAACAACCGGAGTGAAGCCAGAGAGCACAATATTATGCCCCACTGGCTGCAACGAGAAGGAACATAATTGAAAGTTACGGAAACTGGTCAGTACACGGATTGGGAACAGGTGAGGAAGTTGGAGGGCGGTTCCTTTATGGACAAGAAATTACAGCCTGTGCCAGGTGGGGTAGCAGGTTATTCTTATGATATAAAAGTTAATTGTTGTAGGCAAATTAACAAAACTTAATTAGGTTAAGAAAGATTGATTATCCAAGCTATTCTGAGGAATTGTATGGAACAAGGGGATTACGTACCTGAAGAGAGCATGGCCCAGCAGAATTTCACTATCAGCCCTACACATGCATTGGGCGGCAGGCTCACAACCAGCAATGAAGTGGATTGAGTGGAAGGACTATTTAGTGAACTATATCAAGGCTGTGGATAAGGCTGGTAAGATGAAGGACGAGCTGATGAAAAGAATTTTATTGCATTCACTAGGGCCAGTGGGACTGAAAACTTATACTCGCATGCCAAAGATGATTACAAGTGGAGAAGTAAATGTTTTTGAGTCAGCGTTGAAAGATCTGGACAATTACTTTGCACCGAAGGTTTGCATCAGCGTTGTGCGTTACAAATTCTTTCAAAGGAAACTAAACAAAGGAGAATTAGTGGACGAGTACATAGGTGAATTGAAAAAGCTGGCCATTGATTGCAAATTCAGGAGTCTACATGATGAACTTATACTTTACCTATTGGCCATGCATGCTAACAATTCAGCGAGTCAGGAACGATTGTGGATCAATAGGGATGCACCTTTGGAAGATGTCTTAACAATCGTGCGGAAAGCAGAAATGTTTCGAAGATGTGTGACAGAACTTAAGGAGTCAGACAAAGATACTGGGGGTGTCTTCAATGTACAGAACATGGGACACAAAAGTCAAAGGAAGCTGCAGAAGAATGCCTGGAAGGAGAAGAGACTGGAGTAGAGAAGATGTTATCCCTGCGACAGTAAAGAACACCTGGCATTTAGCAAATATTGTCCTGCGGCAAAACAAAAGTGCAGCATTTGCGGGTTAATAGGGCATTTTAGTAAAGTCTGTAGGAGAAAGAAAGGTAATGTTAAATGTGTGTTGGATGAGGACAGTCCTGAAGCTAGTGAAGCTGAAATGGAAAACTTAAAATTGGAGTGTGTGAAGAGTTTGCAGGGGAATTTTGTGATAAACATATCAGATTGCTCAATGAAAGGGAAGCCAGCGTGTGACATGTCGATAGGGGGTGTACCTGTTAAAAGGTTTGCAGATTCAGGATCACCATGCACAATAGTAAGCGAAGAAGTTTGGAAAGGAAGGTTTGTAAGTAAAATTGGACAACAGTTGACTCCTACTGATGTTAACCCAGAGAGTTTCATGGGAAAGAAGATCGATATGAAAGGTTTTAGGTGGTTAACATTTTTATTTAAGGGAAGGTCAGCAAGAGGGAAACTCCATGTGGCCAAGCTGTGACCATCAGTTTTAGGTTGGATGGACCAGAAAAATTTGCATATTATTCTGGACCCCCAATAGCGAAGAAAAAGTACTAATTGTGGATGAAAGTAGTAGGATGGGAAATGCAATGACTAAGGAATTTTCAAAAGTTTTCGGAAGATATTTAGGTGTTCTGAAGGGGTTCAAGCATATTATTGTGCTGAAAAAGGATGCTGTACCCAAGGTGCACAAGTTGAGAGGGATTCCAATCTTAATCAGAGATGAAGTGGCAAAAGAGCTGGAAGGGTTGATCGAGAAAGATGTGATTGAAGAGGTGGAAAGCTCTGAATGGATTTCTCCGGTGGTGATAGCACACAAGAATAACGGAAAAAATTGTTTATGCATTGACTTGCGCCACTTGAACAATAATATTGTCATTGAAAGGTTTCCGTTGCCAAAGATCAATGAGATGGTGTCATCTCTTAAGGGAGCGACTTGGTTCTCCACCATTGATCTTTCGGCGGCATACCACCAGGTGATGTATACGCCGGAATCTAGGAAACTCACAGAATTTATAATGCCATTTGGTTGCTATCAATTTAAACGTATGCCGTTTGGCATTGCATCAGCAGCTGTGGTGTTTCAGCGGCTGATGCATAGGCTGTTTGGGAAAATGGGTGGAGTGAGGTTTTTCCAGGATGACATCTTGGTTTCTGCTAAATGCAAGGAGGATCATGATTGCAAGTTGAGGAAAGTGTTGGGAGTGTTGCAAAAGGTGTGTTTGACTGTGGAGCTCAGTAAGTGCAGGTTTGCGCAGAGGAGTGTATCTTATTTGGGACACATGGTAAGGGAGGAAGGTGTGAGACCCAAGCCTTCACTGGTGAATACTATTGTTGGCACACCTGCACCGACAAGTAAGGATGAAGTGAGATCCTTTTTGGGTATGGCAGAGTATTGTGCTAAGTTTATCTCCAATTTTGCTAGCAAGGTGTTTAACATCTGTTTGTTGCTGAAGAAGAATACAAAAATTGAGTGGACCACAAATTGTGAGGCGGAGTTCAAGAGTGACAGCGTTGAGTAGTTTTGACCCGGATTTGGAATGTTGTTTGACGACTGATGCCAGCGACAAAGGGCTGGGAGCAGTTTTATCACAGAGAGGTGTGGATGGGAGTGAGAAAATCATTCTGTTTGCATCTAGGTCATTGTCGCCTACAGAGGGTAGATATCCAATTATGGAGAGGGAAGCATTGGCTTGTGCCCGGGCTTTGGAACATTTACGTGCTTTTGTCTGGGGGAAGTCTGTCACCATACATACTGACCACCGACCATTGGTGAAAATTCTGACTACGGAGGGGAGCGTGGCAGCATCTGCCAGGCTGGCAAGGCTTTCGATGAGAATGAAGGAGTATGTGTACAAGTTAGTGTATGTGCCTGGAAGAGAAAATGTTGTGGCAGATTGTTTGTCCAGGATGCCGGCTCCGATGGAAGAGTGTGTGGATGACCCGTGGGGGAATTTCAAGATTGCTTTTGTTCAAGATTCTGGAGAGCCAGCAATCAAGAAGACAGAGTGGATTGAGGAACAAATGAAGGACAAAGTTTTACAAGATGTTTTGGGGTAGATGTGCAAAGGATGGTCATGGAAGGATGGTGTGACAGAAGAGTTGCCGCCTTTTTGGGAGGTCAGAATGGAATTGTCTGTGGACAGAGATTTGGTCATGAGAGGGGACAGAGTTATGCCACCGGAGGATGTGAGAAACAAGGTTTTCAACTTTGCCATGAAGGGCATTTTGGGGTGGTTATAACCAAGACTATAGTAAAAGGTGTTTTCTGGTGGCCAGGTGTGGACAAGGCTGTGGAGAGGTTTGTGAGAGGGTGTGATGTATGTTCTTCAGCAGACAAGTCTTTGAAGACTTTAAGACCACAAATGAGCGAGGGGTTAATTCCAGATTTACCGTGGGAATTTGTTGCTGTGGATATTTTTGGCCCAGTAGGGGAATTTGCGGGAATATGGTATGGTTGCCATTGATTTGTTTTCTGAGTGGCCAGTGGTGGAAATCGTGGAGCAGGTGGATACTACTACTGTTTTGGAGTTTCTGGACAAGGTTTTTGTGATGGAAGGCTTGCCGGTCATTTTACTAAGTGATAATGGAGTGCAATTCACATCCAAAAGTGCTAAGTGCTATTTTGAAAGGGTTGGAGTGAAGCATAAGACTGCGTCCCTTTATAACCCTAGTGGTAATGGTACTGTGGAACGCTTTAACCGGGTGTTGAAGGGTGTTATTCAGGGAGCTATGAGTAAACAAAAGGACTGGAAATTGGAATTACAAAAGGCAGTTTGGGCCTATAGGGTGACCACCCATGATGCCACCAGGTTGTCTCCTTTTGTCATTATGAGAGGTAGGAAACCCAGGTGCAAATTTACCCCGGCGTGGCTTTCGAACGGAATGGTGGAGCAGTAGTCACACAAAGCCGTGAAGAACAGATTGGAAGAAACACATGTTAAGAGTAAAGTATATTATGACAAAACTCATGGTGTGATGGAGGTGCAGGTGAGAGTTGGTGATTGGGTGCGAGTGAAGAAACCTGGCAAGATTCCTAACGGGAAGAGTCAGTTTGGAGCACCTCAGGAGGTTGTGGAAGTTCTGCGCAACACTGTGAGGTTGAGAGATGGTAAGGTTTGGAACCTAAAAAGAGTGGCTATGGGACCAGTACAGGATTTTGGTGTGGTGCCGGGGAAAGCATTGCTGGGGAGTGAGTGGAAGGACATGGAGTGGGTTGAAGATATTTTTGAACGGAGTGCTGTGCAATCCAGTTTGGCATCTGATCAAATTGTCAATAGTGGAGAGGAAGGGGTTGTTGAGGAGAGGGTGGTGAGGAGCGGGGAAGTGTTGGAAGGAGCCGCTGCGTCGGAGGTGGTGCAATCTGGAGTGAGTGACCTAGTGGCTGTGAATGACGGTGTCAGGGATGGTGGCAAAAGGAAAAGGGTTCTTCCTGGATGGTTGAAGGAATATGTAAGTAACTGTTATCTCCATGCTATTTTTATAGTTCAAGTTTTTATTGTTCCCTTTTCTTAGATGTCAGCCGTATATTATTTTATTGTGATTGGGGGGGTGTGTGTTTTGTTGTTGTATTCTTCTTTTAGAGCGAGGCATGGAATGTATGTTGCATTCCACTGGCAGATTCCAGTCCATGACATTCGTTTTGCCAGAGGTCTTGGAGTGGAAGCTGTGCTGCCTGGCTCCTACCTGTTCCTGACTGATTACTTAAATAAATCTTCTGAAGTGGATCTCTTATGTCGTGATTTCAATATAACAGGACCAGATTCCTTTGTCCACACTAGTCGCGGTCCTCTGCATCACCTAAGGGGTGATTCTCCGTTGGCTTCTGGGTAAGTTTACCCTTACTTTATTCTCTATCACTGTTCCTAGTGTTTAATTTGTCACAAAAGTGGTTTGGTGCTTGACAATTGCTTTGCATTTGATTGTTTAGGGGAAGACCTTCCCCAAAATAATTCACACTGCACCAATTGGACAGCGCAGTGTTGCTGTTGGACCTCAAAAGAGACATAGTCAACTGGTAAATTTCATTAAGAGTTGATCCCTCATGGTCCTTTCTCCATTTCTTTAGGTGGTATTAGCCTCTCTGCATCTCAGCAGGTGCAGTATACATTTTTGATGTGGGGATCCGATATTCTCTTACGAGCCCCACCTTAACACTATAAAGGGTAGGCACTATTTCGGTCCTGATGAAAAGCCAATTGACCCTCCTGGCAGTCGCGGCATGAAACATGTTGACCCTACTTCACTTATAATATAGCTATTACAGTACATTATCACCTCAGATAGCTCCTTTGTTTTTAATGTTTCAAGGGACCACCACTTCATTAAAGTTCACTTGGCTCCCTTAGACTTGTTTTAAATCACCTCATCACCACCCTATTTCACCCCCTCACCTGCACTCATGATGAAGCCTACCCGGTGTGTGAGGGCACCTTGATTTGATCACTTGGATCCCCATGCGATCCTTCTGGTCAGATCTTTTATTCTACCAATCCACGGTCTACCCAGTCCATTAAAAATCAGAATGCACATTATGAATACAAGTTAGTATGGACTTGGAATTAAGGAGTGAAGAAACATAAAAGTAGGACGTCATCTAAGTAAAAATATTATTGATTACAAAGGTTTATTTTGATCTAGTACGACTGCATAGTTCTCCTATAGGCTACTTTAGAGCACATCGTTTGGGAAGGTGTTATTGTAAATGTTTTGCAGTCAGATATGTTTGTAGGGGTGCGTTTATGTGAGAGCATATGTTTATTAGTTGCTTGTATTGTCTAATCATTTGGAGCCAATATGTGATTATTGTGCTGTAATTGCAAGTGATTTTGAGTTGATTGATTATGTTTGAGAATAGACATTCAGGGCGAGCAACACAGCTTATAGGTTAGTGATACTGACTTAGCCTTTTTCATATATTATCATTTGCATACGTGGTGATTTGTGCCAGATAGGCATTCTTTAGTTGTTACAAATTTTAAATATGAATTTAAAACACAATATGTTCAATTCTCTAACATGGATCACAAAGTTCCGACAATCATAATTTCTACAGCAGTGGTTCTTAACTTGTGGTCACAGTAACCCAGGGGGTCCCCAAAGCCTACCCAGGGGGTCCGCGACTGTTATATTCCCAGGCTAGGCCCATGTAGTGAAGCAGCTTATTTCTTACATTGTCCTCACAATAACATTTCAACTGTGACATTTTGCACATATTTGCGTGCACGACAAAGTTGGGTTTGTTTCCCAGAAGCTAAACTTGTTTAAACATCTAGCTTCGCACAACAATATCACAATGCCCTGAAGTTCTTGTATAAGGTCTTGTTTCACACTATGTACAAATGTCATCTCTATCTTCATCCACGGGGTGACAGGGCTATCTACATACCCATAACACCACTAATCTATACGCACATAGCAAAGCTGCTTTCTATTGGAAAAGATGGGCATCCCTATAGATTAGCAGAGAAGGCACTTCTGCTGACCCCGAGGGTCCTTGCATGCTGAGAATTCACCACACACTGGTCTGACATCTCATGAGGGGTGTCCAGTTCGTGACCAAGATGGGGTCCTTCATTCTATCCCATCAGGTAATGGGGTCCTTTATTCTATCCCATCAGGTAATGGGGTTGGATCGTCCCTTGGGTGGATTCTTGGCTCTACACCTACACACACTCTAGGCACACTTAGAGTAGGGTTTGCATTGTAGCAGTACGCTTGATTATTTCTTTGTTTTATATGCCTGCATATATGCACTGTTTTAGCACCATGGTAGAACTATATATACTATTTAAGCTTTTGGAGCTTGTCATCACTTTTATCTGCTTCTGTCTATTAATCACTGCAGCAGACGTATTTTATACAAGAATAACGTTGGCTCAATAAACTTATTGAAAACGTCCCACTGTGCATTGTCTGTATACTTCTCTGAAGATGGGTGAGCATGAGTGACTGAGCAAAATGCTCTGTACAGTGTCCACAAACCCTGAGGGCTCAGGATTGTCATGTTCAGTGGTTGTCAGAAACCATTCGCTCCCTGGTAGGTTATGGGGGCTTACCGTGGCACTGTGAGCTAGTTGGTCTATAAGACAACATATCATGCAGGGTGTACGGAATTAGTCTAGGCATCAAGACCCTAGTTTCTATTGTCCAAACAAATGTGCAGATCCTACAGATTAGTAGGAACTACAGGACATGGCGCCGCCTATGTGGTTGGGTTCTTATTTAACCGTCAATCTGACTAGCTCAGTCGTGCTTTCTCAGAGACCCCTACTCACATTTAAACCGGATAAGTCCGAAGTGGGAAAGGCAACAAATCCACCTCAGCGGAGTAGGTATACCCTATGTATTGGCTGTAGGTTATTCAAGCTTGGACGATTAGAAGTTCCCACATAGTGCATACCACATCACTATGAATATTTTAGCTAAATACTCCTTAACTCACAAAGACCGAACAAGCTGAGAATTCGAAGAGCAGGTAGTGGCTCTAAATATTACGGAAAATTGCAGACAGGCATTTACTTTGAAATTATTACAACATGGCCTCCTGGCAACAGGTGGAGATGTTACCTTCGTGGTTGAGGCACACGAAGCATTCAGAACAGAGGTATTCTACTCTTGAGTTAAATTCCCACTTGCAGATGCACGCACACTGTTGAAGATGAACTACCTGAAGAGTATTTCATGATTGACAACTCCCTCTCTGTTAAAAGGGGATTTCTCCTCCCTGCCATTCTAATACAATTAAATTAAATTAATTTGTTAACCCACAAGAAAAAGAAAATGTAAAATGCACAAGAAACAAAGGGAGGCAAAAAAAAACTGAATACTCTGGAACATTTTGTGCTGTGTTGGAATGACAAACAATCATGGTCTGAAATGGAATGCGTTTTATATGAGGAAGAGGTGTGGCGTCGCGGCCAGGGCGACTGACGCTGGAATCTGGGGCTCACGGTTCAATCCCCGGCACCGGCGGCAGGTCAGCCCAGCACCATGTGACTCTGGGCAATAGCTTGCTTAATCTTCCCGACGGCCCCCAGCGCCGGGATGCCTTCGGGTAGCTGTTCGCGCTTTACAAATACTGGATTTTTTTTTTTTTTATTGTATGGTATGCAGGTGCAAACAATTAGGCAAGGTGTGTGATGCTAGCATCCATGCTACAGCCACAGGAATAGTCTATTTTGACTGTGTCCCACGACGGAATCACTCCATCGCCGACCTGTCGCTAGAACACCGCCAGCACAACTGTGAAATATAAATAGGGTCGCCGCAATCCCGCCACCCTGATGGAGTAATGTTAGCCAGCAGAGAAGTCTGCCGTGTCAGCAGTGGCGAACCGTTTATGCAACGGTAACCTCTCTGTCAATGCGGATGGAGATTCAGCCTGCATACATTTCATTAGGGCAGGCGGGATTCCATCAGCTTGATGGAGTACTTGGAAATTCTGCTGTAAAGTGACTACGGTAGTCCTGCCAAGATCTAAATCAGCCCCTGAGTCTATCTACAAAGTTAGTACCTCTCGGCCCAATCCTGGCTATAACCTTCCCAGAGTCACAGTTGATTTCGGCAACCTTGGACATGACCCTCTAGTGCCCAAGGGAACCATGGAAACAGATCTTCCCCTTTCGTTACACACTCATGCACGCCCATAATAAACATAAGAAAGACCGAAGAAAGTTTACAATACAAACATAAACTTAGTTTATGCAGAGCTGCATGTCAGGCACTGCTATCGTTCCAGAACAGTCTTCTCTGTCAGAATTCTCCTCTCGGCCCGAATGGGATTTAGCACCGTTTATATTATAAATCTATTGTGCTGGAGATGCAGCTGTGTGACCGTGTTATATCTAAACATTAGGGGCTGTTGTTGAACGAGCAAAGAAAACAGTACACCATGTTGTTATGTATTCCAAGCAACCTTGTACAAATTGTGTAGACGAAATCCCGAGAAGAGTCACTAAATAACAAACATGTACAGCGTATTCTCAAAATAATGTTGCAAAAACAAATGTTTTACATGTGGCTATGCAGAGTGAGCAGAGGCAGCCAAAGGCATCTAAAACACAATACTAAGGGAGAACCAATGTGGGCCCAAAAGGGAAATTACTACACTTTTTGTTCCTCAGGAAGTTATGGAAGGCCAAAGATTTTCCAAGTGCCAAAATTTTCCCGGAACAGCTCTTCTTTGTCTCTCAGGACCTCTAGAATAGTACTTAGGGGCCATGATTCACTCCAGCAGAGCAGGATCCTGGCCAGTACGAGGTACTACTGGTCATCTGGGCCTTCTATTTACCTTTATATGCCATTGTTGTATTTTCCTGCACCATATATACTATGACCTCACTGGAAAGCTAAATATTCCTCTTGGGGATTTACTAATTTTACAATGTTTAAGGGTGAAGACACACACTGAGGACTGCACAGCGGGTGCCCTACTGTGCAGAGTTCAAAATCCAACAATACCAAGTCAACAAAAAATGGTGGTGATCACTAGGAATATACAAAATTCACATACTTTGCTTTTGTGCAATTACATGAAAGTTCAGCAAATGTAGTCAAATGACACGTAAATATGCAAAATGCAAATCCATCCTTTTTCACTACTTTTTATTGTAAAATGCATCTTTGCATCAATTTTTGACATAATGGTGCATTTTGCTCTAAAAATGTTGCAAAAAGCAAGATCACCCCGAACAACAGTCACTAGCATTGTATTATTACCATGCTTTTGTGGTAATTTTTTTACAGTGAAAGGCATGTTCACTGTAAATTTTTACTGTGAATTGTGCATAACTACGCACATCGGTGTAATGGTGTAATTTCAGGAATTTCACATGACAATTTCCAAATTTACAGCGTAATTTACATTTTGCCCAGACCAAGTGATTTTTTCATATCAGCACACATGTGGACTCAGACAGTTCCTACCAACACTGAGGAGAAGGCATTAGTTAAACACATGGCTCTGGGTTTAGACCTTGTCTCAGTTTTGCAATGGGGCCAGACCAGTTTGTTTGAAGAGGAGGATTCCTGGTGTTCCCCAGGGCTCCTGCCCTCCTTTTTGAAATGCCACCCGAGGGGCTACGCTCGCAGTGTGTCACCTCTATGTGGCCACCACAGCAGAGATCTCCATATACAAAATAATGAAGAGGCTGAGATCTCCACCCATAGATTTGTGAATTGCATTATATAGTAAAAAAGTAGTACTACTATGGTTGTTTTATACATTGTGAGCTATGTTCTTGTTGTGTTGCTGCAGTCCTTTAAGTAGGAGCACAGGCACAAATAGTGACAGTGTGCCCTATAGAAGAAAATACACTGCTATATTGGATTGGTGGACTAGCTATTTGAAGAAGTTGCCCCATCATTTACAATGAAAGCATCCCCCGCCAGGCTTTACTTAGGGCGTCAGGTACACCCCTGCATACCAATGCATTGAGTGGCTATACCCACCTGCAGGAGGCTTTCTGGGAGATGTATGGGAGCCTCCTACCCCCCCCCCTTTATTGATCACCCTTGGGAGGTGCATGCCCACATCCACAAGGGCCCCCATGTAAATGAGGAAACATCCCTTAGAATTGCGCCAACGCAATATATGTGTGTGCCTGCATATTCTGCATTACAGAGAAGGCTATGCAGATGCCTGTGGTCCTTCCTCTAATACCATAGTGCCCTTTGGGCACAGAAAGTAGATGCACATGCTCATTGAGTCAATTGGGCACTTAATGGAATATGGACCCTGGAATACGACTTAATGTATTACAAAATGCAGTTTATGAATTGGGCCCATAGTTTTGTTCCTGTTGGTGAAAGCTAATTAGGTCATGCTTTTTTCAAGTCTTGAGAGCCTATTCAGAAAGGTAAATTTACCCATGAATAAGTCTACATGTATAAATTAACTCCTATACTTTGTAGTAAATCTTCTGTTTTATGCTATTCACCATTTCAGAATATAAATTTACTACGAAATGTAGACTTACATGTGCTCACCCCCTCAGTTTAGGGAAGGAGTCAAAATAACAATATTGTATGACTGAAAACTCTTTGAACCCCTCTTTAGTCTCCTTTAACCCTTCCTTACCTCTCCCATTTTATTGTATTTCCCATTTGTCAGCCACTTCCCCCGCCCCTCCCACATTTACTACAAAAACATATGCGTGCATTTGTGGAAATCTCTGCACTAGGTGGAAGACCTCTGCATAGAAAAGATAGGAGAGGAGGAGGTGGAGACCTCCACAATGAGGTTTGTGAATAGCATTTTGTAATAGGTGAACAGGACTATTGTTGTACTAATGAATGTACTATAAAGTGCAGTTTGTGAATATGCCCCTTTAGACTATATTTCACATTTGTACCTCAGTTCTACTAAGTGGATTATTGTAGTCTTGTACGTTTTCAACTGAGCCATGTTTGAAACCAGCATGACCACAACAGCCGTTTCAATAATACTTAGCAAATTTCTACTGGGTTCGCACATTTGAAGGACTTTCTTTGGTATAAATAAATAAAATTCATCTATGTTATCATTGGTTTTCCTTTCTGTTTAAATTTAAATCATTAAGATTAAAATGGTGCTTAGAATTATACAATTTAAAGTTTATACTTCTATACAGTCTGTATTTAATACTTACTTTATTATTTCTTGTTTTCTGGTGTGATTTGACATGTGCTGTTTTTATTCACTCTCTTGCACTTGGTTTTCCCTATTTTCAAGTTTCAAGTTTCCAAAGTGCTGGAAGCTTGCATTCAGGCAAAGTGACCATGTCCTTTAGTGTAGACTAGCTGTGCAGCAGTTATTGTTTTTGGCAAAAAAACGTAGTTATACTCTTTAATAATTACTTCTCTGTTCCAATTAGTCAGATGTTTTCATTTTGAATTTTAGTGGTTAAAGTTTTGATTAGGAATTTCTTTAAAGGATTATCCTATATGCTAGGGTCAGGATTCATGGGACCGATTCACAGAACTAATCTGAGATAAAATCCTAAACTTACTACTTTTGGTATTCACAGAAGGCATTTAGTAGTAGTGAAGTTAGGACTCCTAACTTTACTACTACTAAACTGAGACAAAATCCTAACTTTACGACTTTCGGTATTCACAAAAGGGATTTAGTAGTAGTAAAGTTAGGAATCCTAACTTTACTACTACTAAATGCCTTTTGAGAATACCGAAAGTCATAAAGTTAGGATTTTGTCTCAGTTTAGTAGTAGTAAAGTTAGGAGTCATAACTTTACTACTACTAAAAGCCTTCTGTGAATACCAAAAGTAGTAAGTTTAGGATTTTATCTCAGATTAGTTCTGTGAATCGGCCCCGGGGTTCTCAACAGCTCTTCTTTAATTCCAAACACAAACTTCTCTATCAATATAGTTTGGGAATGGAAATGGAGACCCGATTCTAAAGGAATTCTAAAAGGGCAAGAGAGGAATAGGGTAGAACACAGAAAGTCCAGACTGGACAGAAGCCATTGCATGGATTTAAAAGTCACTGATGTATGATGGGTAGTCTTGATGTGGTCTCACAGAGCTGGACGTGGTAATCTCTACAGGCCATATACTGCTAAACCTATCAGACCATATGATTAATTCTGAACTGAACATGGGGTACTCTGTAGGCCAGATCGTCTCCCTAAAATGTGGGGGGAAAGAGCCATACAGTAGTATCTCCGACTTGTCCTCATTGCACTTAAGCTGTGAGAGTGCAAGCCATTTGAAAACGGCAGAGAGACAGTTTTTAGCTTGGTCTGGGGACAAGTTGTTTTCCTTCCAGGTAAAAAGAAGCTGAGTATCATCAGCATAAGCTATGATCTTCGCTCCCAGTTCCTCTGCTAAGTAGATCAGGGGCGTAACTTAGAGGTTAAAGAGGAGAGGACTCAAAGTAGAGCCCTGTGGAACGCCCGTGGTCACCCTTCTAGGGGTCGAGGAGAACGGAGGTATCCATACCTGCTGAGTTCTATCCTCAAGAAATGATTTAATCCAACCCCAAGCAAGACCAGAAACGCCAATATTCGAAAGACGAGCAAGTAATTGACGGTGGGGCACCGTATCGAGCGCGGCGGAGAGGTCCAACAAAATGAGGGCCGCTCTACCGCCGGCATCCAAACATTCTCTAATCGCCTCCGATATTTCGACAAGGGCCGTCTCCGTACTATACGTTGTCCTAAATCCCGATTGAGCAGGATGAAGGGCTCTGGATGTCTCCACAAAGGTGGCCAACTGCTTGTAGACTGCTTTTTCACACACCTTTGCCACGGCCGGGAGAAGAGATATGGGTCGATAGCTAGCTGGCGTATTAGGATCTAGGGAAGCCTTTTTTAATAATGGTAGTAGTTTGGCCTGCTTCCACTCAGGTGGAACTATGGCAGTCTGAAGTGACATGTTTATGATGGTGTTGACTTCAGGATAACCACCTCGGCAGCCGCTGCTAGCAATCTTGCTAGACAAGGATCCGCAGGGGAACCAGATTTCAAGGATTTAAGGATCGACAAAGAGTCAAGCAAGCCAATAGGAGAGAACCCCATCAGGGGGGAAACACGAAAATTGGACACTGTAAAATTCCTACAGGAAGCCATTGCATGTCCAGTTTTATGCAATGCATATAAACATAATGTTAACTCTTCAGTTGAGTTTTCTCCTATTTCAAAGTGTCACATTTGCACATAGCAGGCATCTTGCTCCCAGTGGCTGGTAGACATGCTGCCATATTTATAACTGCAAAATATGCAATTGTTTTTTAAATGGTAGAAATTTAAAGTGTAGAAAAATGTTCCATCAAGTGCAGAAAAATGTTCCTTATTAAGAAAATGTTTGCAGATATAAAAGTTGCTTTACATGTGTCTTAATGTTATCTCGATAGATTGACACTCTATATTGTTTGATCTTGATACTGTTGCACTTTCCACAATTTTTTTAACAATGTTTTTGTAGTTGATATTTTTATTATTTTCATAGGGATTAAGTGAGTCGATATTTTGATAATCAGTGTTTTAGATCAATATTTTTGTATCCCAATATTTTTGTGGTAGATATAACATGCAACCTTTTATCCTTTTTATTCAGCTACTTATAAAGCTATGGGCTACAACATCTAGCATCTGAATGGATAACAGGTTTCTCAAATTTGCTTTTAAGATTTTATGGAAATTTAGGGGCATATTTACAAGCCCCTTTTTATATGGGAAAAAGTGACGCACCGGCGGCGCAAGAGGCTTGTAAATAAGCCTCTTACTCATTAGAAACTTCAATTGAAGGGATGATATGGTTATATTCCAAAACACTGAGGGGCTTATTTACAAGCCCCTTGCGCCACCGGTGTGTCCCTTTGAACATGGGAAAAAGTGATGCATCGGTGGAACAAGGGGCTTGCCAAAGGCAAGCCCGTCTACGCCTGTCCGCAACCCGACCGCGACCAGCGCCAGGAACCCTGGTTCTCCGACCTGCTTCCGCTATGACTCCAGCACCCTCCACGCTCTCAACCCCGGATGCAGCAACAACTGCCAGCTCTCGACGCCGGACAACACCCAAGACCCTCTCTCCTGTCTACACTGCCACTGCACCTTCAGCCACTTCCACACTCCAGCAGCAGCCCCCAGCCCTCCAGAATCCACCGCTTACAAACCACTCAACTCCATCCTCCTCAACGTACGCTCCCTACACAAGCATGCCACATAAATCTGGGATCTTCTCAACACCTACTCGCCCGACCTCGCCTTCCTCACAGAAACCTGGACCAATGCCAACTCTGCACCCAACATCGCCACTGCCATCCCTGATGGATACAAGATCCTGTGCAAGGACCACCCCAATCGCCCAGGAGGAGGTATTGCCATTGTCTACAAAAACACCTGATGACACAACGACCCTCATGGAGCACCTCCACTTCCAGATCCAGACCAACCCTCAAATGACTCTCTGCGGAACCCTCATCTACTGGCCGCCCAGACCTCACACTCCTCTCACCAACGTCATCAATCACCGACCTCATCGCTCCCCACACCCTTGCGTCCATAGATTACATCCTACTCAGAGACCTAAACTTCCACCTGGAAAACCACAATGACTCAAACGCCCACTCCCTCCTAGAGAATCTCGACAACATAGGACTCAAAAAACTTGTCACCGCCCCCACGCACACAGCGGGACACACCATTGACCCTGTCTTCGCCTAAGGAAACAGCGTCTCCTACAGCCACACCACAGAAGTTCTCTGGACCGATCACCACTGTATCCACTTCGTCTTCAACAAACCCACCATACACAAGCCCGCCCACTGCCTCCCTGTAGATGCTGGAACAAACTCACCGATGACCAGCTCACTTCCACCCTCATCAGCACCCCACCTCCGACTACACCAGACGCTAACACAGCAGCACGCAACCTTCACCGCTGGATCATGAACTGTGCCGACACACTCGCCCCCCCTCAAGAAAGCCAGAGGAAGACACATCAAGAAAGCAAGTTGGCACACCCCTGCGCTCCCAGAATCCAAATGGTCCTGCCGGCGAAGATATGGAAAAGCAGCAAAACCCCAGAATCACGTGCTGCCTACAGAGCAGCTATCACCGTACACCACCAGCTCATCAAATCCACAAGGAAGAAATCCATCCAAGTCAGAATCTTCACCAACGCTCACAATTCCAAAGACCTCTTCTCCATCATTAAGGAATTTGCCAAACCCTGCAGCGAAACAACAGATGGTCCACCCTCCCAAGACCTCTGCAACAGACTCAGCACCTGCTTCCACCTCAAGATCAAGATGATGTACGACAACTTCGAAAACCATGACCTCCACACCGCTCCTGCTCCCCATCATTGCGATGCAACCCGCAAGGGACCCTGCTCAACTGGACCCCGTTCACGATAGAAGACACCCTGAAGACCATGAGAAGCATCCACTCCGGGGCACCCTCAGACAGCTGCCCACCCCACATCTTTCACAGAGCCATCTCGGCCATCGCACCCGAACTATGCCGGACGATTAACTGCTCACTCGAGACTGCCTCCTTCCCCAGTGACTGGAAACTCGCCAAGGTCAAACTCCTCCTGAAGAAACTCTCCGCAAACCCAAAGAATCTCAAAAACCTCAGGCGCATCTCCCTGCTTGCCTTCGCAGCCAAAGTCATCAAAAAGGCCGTCAACACCCAGCTAGCAAATTTCATTAAAGCAAACAACATCCTGGACATCTCCCAATCCAGATTCCACAGCAACAACAGCAGAGAGACCGCCCTACTCGCTACCACCGATGACACCCGCTCCCTCCTAAACTGGGGTGAAATGGCAGCCCTCATCCTCCTGGACATCTCGGCTGCTATCGAGATCATTTCACAACGCAACCTAGCCACCAAACTCCAAGACGCTGGCATCCGCGACAAGGCCCTGAACTGGATTTGCTCATTCCTCACCGGCAGAACCCAGCGAGTCAGACTCCCGCCCTACCTCTCGGAACCAACAGAGACCAACTGTGGGTTGCCCTAGGGCTCCTCCCTCAGCCCCACACTCTTCAACATCTACATGGTGCCCAAAATAACATAAAAGGAAGGTCAGGGCAAAAAGAACCTGCACTAGTCGTTATCGTGTAATATGGCTACAGTTTATGATTAAGGCTAGGTGCAAAGAGCCTGGGGTGTGACCTCCATACACCCCAAGAAAGTGGTATACAGACCACTGACACAATCTAAACACAAATGGCCCTGCGCTCAAAACAGTGAAAATTTTATTATTAATGAAGGTAAATTATTGTCCTTAATCAAACAGCAAGAGGCGTCTTCCCAAATGAAAAGAACAGTGGTCGTTTTGATTGTAGAAAACAGTTTCTTTTATTCTTTAATCCATAGAAAAGCTCTTGAAACACAGCACACAATGGACAAGACTGCCGACGCGTTTTGTCCTCCTAAGGACTTCTTCAGGGCTAAAATATATACAAAATAGAAGACTATTTACAAAATGTAGACAAATACAAGGCATGAAATACAAATGAACCAAACAAAACGTTACTTATGATTCTAATTCGTAGTAACAAGCAATGTAAAACTCATGGGAAGACTAACAATTTGACGATTAGATATAATAAAGAAACAAAAGGGGAGGAAAGAACAAGAACAGAAACAAACCCATTTGTTGTACAATCCAAAGAAAAACAGAATAAGAACAGACTCTAAGACTTTCCAATAATTTGTCAATGTCCTAAATAAAAAACATTAAGTCCATGAGAAAAAAGAAGAATAAATTAAACTACAGCAAATTAATGTTATAAATTCAAGAATAAAGCACCAGAAAGTGAAAAAATGACATAAGAAACCCAGAACCAGAAAAACAATTAAAAGCGCTATTTGATCATTTTAGCGTACCTTAATAGGTCAATAATATATGTCACAAATTCTTTGCAGTATAGCAAGCATATGTGTAGTCAGATTAGTACTATGTCATGTAAGTCTGTAAAGAAATAAAACACAAATGTCCCTTCAGTGATAATCTGAATCCATAATTCTGTCTCAAATGCAATCCTCACAAATATTATTAATCAATGGTCTAGTGTGCAATATCAGCAACTTAATTTATTTTAAGGGCCATAATACGATCTTACCAAGTCTCATCAGGTGTAAAGGAACAGTGTATGTAACTTTGTTTATATATTTAAAACTCAATGTATCTTTGATTAAAAGCACCTTTATACTAATGGTGAATATAAAGACAATCCTTATTAAAGTCTATTATCAAAATGCATAACACTCATGGCATAATCCGGACTTAAATTAAACCGGTAACGCCGTCTTGAAATGTGAATCGATAAATATAAGGAAAACGCATCCAAATTAATCAAAACGATGCGAGAAAGAGGGTCCAAGTTATATTGTACTATGGACAAAATGCCCAAGATTGCCTATTGAGAAGGACCTATTTTGAGTGACAAATCGGCAAATTTTAAAACGAGCTATAACAGTATCAATATCACGAAGACAAATGTCCTTAGACTTACAAATAGGAAATTCTCCCAAAGTCATGACACTGTGTCCGGTTCCCAAATTTGGAGAAATCCGAGCACAGAACAAATACAGTGTGTGTACCTCCAGAAGTGATAGAGCCTGTAAGGAGTTATGAAATACGCGTTATAAACCATATCTAAAACACCTGACGTTTGTAAATATTAGTTGAGTCATCTTTACGTATCAAAGTGCAAGCAATTTCAAAGTAGCCACTCTTCTCACGATCGTATTAAATATATAATGCAGCTCACATATCCCATTGAAAATAAATTACCACATGTTCAAAATTATAAACATGGCTTATATCGATTACAAATGTCATGGGAACACAACAAAGTAAGCAATCCAAATAAGTAAACAAAATCGGGGCATGTTCACTCAAAAGCGGGCGCCATATTTGAAAAGTGTCATTTGGCAATAAGCATTTTCGGATTTAATGTAAAGATACCCGCAATAGACTCAAAATAAGGACTATATACAAAGTTTAAGTACCTCGTAAGTCTTAAATTGGAAACAGTTCACTATATGTACATGCTATAATGTTCGTTCAAAAGGGGGTGCCATATTTGAAAAGTGCATTTGACAATAAGTGTTTTCGGATTAAATATAAAAATACTCGCAATAGCCTAAAAATAAGGACTGCATACAAAGTTTAAGCAGATCTAATACCTCGTAAGTCTTAAAGTGGAAATAGTCCACTATATATACACGCTATAATGATGAGCGATGTAACATTAGCCAGTATTTTATTTTAGATAAAAACACAGCCCATTTATACATACTTACAGCATATGTATCTCCCGTGCGTTCGTAACGGTGTCCAGTTCGAAAAATTAGATCGAACCGTGCAGACAGTAAATGCACCATTTAGACAAAAAAGAAGAAGAGTAAACGGCTACACCTGTAAGGAGGTATGGGTCATGTGATTGAAACCAGCTAAAGTCACATGGCACTGATGTATTAAAGTCACGCCATCTTTAAATGATATGCGGATATCACGCCCCGAAGGAAAAGCGTAAAATACATCGGTCTCACGATACAGTCCATAGTGTTTAGAAACATCCAAAACAATTTCATTAATTTACGCAAAAAAAGAGAAAAAGTAAAAAAATTAGGTAACAAGACCACCTTTAAAAAGGTTGTGAACAGTATTGTACATCTTAAATCATTTGCACGCGACATCCATATATTGGAGACACGCCATCTTTAAACAGAGGAGAACCCAAACCGTGAAGCACGGATTACACACATCTCTCATTATGAACCTGAGTATTATATAAGTGTCCAAAGTCATGTGTTAAATGCAAAGGCATCAATAATTACCGCATTTGCTTTACAAAAAAGAAGAAGGAAAAGGGGAAAAAAGAAAGAAGGCAAGCCAGACCTAACTAGTGGCCATCACCCGATGACGTTCAACATTATGATGAACAATTTTTCACAGCTAAATTCATCTCTTGATTTTATAAACTTCAGCCAATTTAAATTGTATTGGATTGAACCTTAGAGGACAAGCAATTCCAATCTCTAGAATTACATTAGTTGCCCGTCCATAAAAACGCAGTGACAAGAAGTGACCTATCTGGAAAAAGTAATGTCCCATAAAAGTCAGCTGATCCAATGTCAAATAAGATTAATTACACAAGGATGTCATGCATACAAAATTCATAATAGTAAGGTCTTAAAGTGTATGCTCAAATGGCCTAATGATTCCAAAATGAATGGAGAACTAAAGTTTGCAGAATGCAGAATACTGTTAAATGCTAGATCCGAACTGATCTCATAGGAAATGATGAAACTCGTTATTTATATTCAGACCAAGCGACAGAGCCCTCAAGCGACAAATCCACCGAGCCTCAGTTTGTCTTAAATAATTGATGCTGTCTCCGCCTCTATCACTGCCCTTCACATGATCCAGGGAGTGAAAGGTGATATTAGTCTTGTCAGGATGGGTCATGTGAATATGTTGCGCAACAGGGTATCTCTCATCCCTATTTCTTATACTCCTCAGATGTTCCTGAATGCGGACTTTCAAACTCCGTATGCTGCTACCAACATATACCTTTTCACATGCACATTTGATCAAATAAACTGCAAAGGTAGTATTGCAATTTATGAACAAAGTGATCTTAAATTCCTTGGAATTGTTATACTTGAAACTAGTGAGTTTGTTTACCCCATAGATATAAATGCAACAATTGCCGCATGTGTAGAACCCTTGTGGCTTTTCTGGTAGCCAAGTTAATCCCGAAATCTTCGGCTCTCTAACAAGACTTGGACATAACATATCCTTTATTGTTTTCCCTTTACGATATGTGACTCGTGGCTTTGGTGGGACAACGTCTATCGGGAGAGAGTTGGATTTAAGTAAGTGCCAGTTTCTTCTTAGTATGTTAAAGATATGTCCACTATACATGTTATACTCTGCTATAAATGCAACTTGAGTCTGGTATGTCTTATTAGCCTGATGAATTTTAGGGACAAGAGTATCCCTTCTCTCCAATTTTTTGGTTTTATCTTCAGCTTTTTTGAGGCAGTTTTTATCACAACCTCTTTCCCTGAAATCTCTTTTGATCTTACCTACATTCTTTTCAAAATGATAATCTTGGATACAATTACGGCAAGCTCTTACCATTTCGCCGTAAGGTATTGCGGAGATGGTGGACTTAGGATGGCAGCTCGTGGCATGAAGCACGTTGTTGCAGGACGTGGATTTTCTAAAAATATCGCTTTGTATGATGTCACCAACTGTATACAATCTAAGGTCCAAGTACATGATTTCTTGTTTAGAGCTATTGATCGTAAGCTTGACATTAAATGTGTTTTCTTTGAGATAAGTAAATATTGGCTAAGATCTTCATCACTGCCTTTCCAAATCAGGAAGACATCGTCGATGTATCGGACGTAAAAAAGGATGCTGTCAATCCAATTACTAGCACCAGAGCCCCAGGCATGCTCCATCTCATACAACCCCATAAAGAGGTTTGCATAAGATGGAGCAAACCTGGAGCCCATGGTCGTCCCCTGTCTCTGCAAGAACCAAGCACTACCATGCATAAAGCATTCTGTGTGAGAATTAAATCAGACATATCTAGGTGCATACGAGTGTGCTCCAAATGACACGCATTCTCTTTGTATAGAAAATAAGTCAAAGCCCTGAGTCCATGCTTCTTGTCTATACAAGTGTATAAACTCTCCACATCCATAGTAACGAATGTGAAAACATCTTCTTCCCACTTGAAGTCTTCCAGTTTGCACAATAACTCCCTACTATCCTTCAAGTAGGAAGGGAGGTTCTGGACAAAAGGCTGAAGAAATGTATCTACCTACTCAGCTAGATGTTCAATGGGGCCCCCATTGCCCGATATAATTGGCCTTCCTGGAGGGAAGGGGCCACCTTTATGAATTTTAGGGAGTACGTAGATACAAGGATGTCTCGAATTTGTGCCAGAAGATACTTGTACTCTAAGTCAGTGATGAGACACGACTCATGTCATTCTGTTAACCTAGCATTGATGTTCCTCTCAATAGCCATTGTCGGATTTGAATTCAATTTTTCATAGCAGTTGACCTGGCCAAGTTGGCGGTCAATTTCTGCTGCATAGTGGGTGTAGTTCATTAAAACAATATTGCCACCTTTATCCGCTTCGCGGATCACCAGATTGGGATCATCTCTAATAGTTTGGAGAAAGATTCTTTCTTCTTTACTCATATTCGATTTGTGTGTGCATTTCTTATTATTAACATGGCTGTCCTCCAGGCGATACAGATCTTGAGTAACTCTAGATGAAAATTCATCAATCACCGAATTTGTACAACTCGGCGGGATAAATTTAGAGGTATTTCGCAGACCACTATCTATAGATACATCCTCAATTATATCGGGCAATGGGGGCCCCACTAAACATCTAGCTGAGTACGTAGATACATTTTTTCAGCCCTTTGTCCAGAACCTCCCTTCCTACTTGAAGGATAGTAGGGAGTTATTGTGCAAACGGGAAGACTTCAAGTGGGAAGAAGATGTTTTCACATTTGTTACTATGGATGTGGAGAGTTTATACACTTTTATAGACAAGAAGCATGGACTCAGGGCTGTGACTTATTTTCTATACAAACGGAATGCGTGTCATTTGGAGCACACTCATATGCTCCTAGATATATCTGATTTATTTCTCACACAGAATACTTTTATGCATGGGAGTGCTTGGTTCTTGCAGAGACAGGGGACGGCCATGGGCTCCAGGTTTGCTCCATCTTATGCAAACCTCTTTTATGGGGTTGTATGAGATGGAGCATGCCGGGGGCTCTGGTGCTAGTAATTGGATTCACAACATCCTTTTTACGTCCGATACATCGACGATATCTTCCTGATTAGGAAAGGCAGTGATGAAGATCTTAGCCAATATTTTACTTATCTCAATGAAAACACTTTTAATGTCAAGCTTACGATCAATAGCTCCAAACAAGAAATCATGTACTTGGACCTTAGATTGTATGCAGTTGGTGACATCATACAAAGCGATATTTTTAGAAAATCCACGTCCTGCAACAACATGCTTCATGCCACGAGCTGCCATCCTAAATCCACCATCTCCGCAATACCTTACGGCAAAATGGTAAGAGCTCTCCGTAATTTTAGCCAAGATTATCATTTTGTAAAGAATGTAGGTAAGATCAAAAGAGATTTCAGGGAAAGAGGTTATGATAAAAACTGCCTCAACAAAGCTGAAGATAAAATCAAAAAATTAGAGAGAAGGGATACTCTCGTCCCTAAAATTCATCAGCTAATAAGACATACCAGACTCAGGTTGCATTTATAACAGAGTATAACATGTATAGTGGACATATCTTTAACATACTAAGAAGAAACTGGCACTTACTTAAATCCAACTCTCTCCCGATAGACATTGTCCCGCCAAAGCCACGAGTCACATATCGTAAAGGGAAAACAATAAAGGATATGTTATGTCCAAGTTTTGTTAGAGAGCCGAAGATTTCAGGATTAACTTGGCTACCAGAAAAGCCACAAGGGTTCTACACATGCGGCAATTGTTGCATTTGTATCTATGGGGTAAACAAACTCACTAGTTTCAAGTATAACAATTCCAAGGAATTTAAGATCACTTTGTTCATAAATTGCAATACTACCTTTGCAGTTTATTTGATCAAATGTGCATGTGAAAAGGTATATGTTGGTAGCAGCATACGGAGTTTGAAAGTCCGCATTCAGGAACATGTGAGGAGTATAAGAAATAGGGATAAGAGATACCCTGTTGCGCAACATATTCACATGACCCATCCTGACAAGACTAATATCACCTTTCACACCCTGGATCATGTGAAGGGCAGTGATAGAGGCGGAGACAGAATCAATTACTTAAGACAGACTGAGGCTCGGTGGATTTGTCGCTTGAGGGCTGTGTTGCTTGGTCTGAATATAAATAACGAGCTTCATCATTTCCTATGAGATCAGTTCGAATCTAGCATTTAACAGTATTCTGCATTCTGCAAACTTTAGTTCTCCGTTCATTTTGGAATCTTTAGGTCATTTGAGCATACACTTTAAGACCTTACTATTATGAATTTTGTATGTATGACATCCTTGTGTAATTAATCTTATTTGACATTGGATCAGCTGACTTTTATGGGACTTTACTTTTTCCAGATAGGTCACTTCTTGTCAATGCGGTTTTATGGACGGGCAACTAATGTAATTCTAGAGATTGGAATTGCTTGTCTTTTAAGGTTGAATCCAATACAATTTAAATTGGCTGAAGTTTATAAAATCAAGAGATGAACTTAGGTGTGAAAAATTGTTCATCATAATGTTGAACGTCATCAAGTGATGGCCACTATTTAGGTCTGGCTTGCCTTCTTTCTTTTTTTCCCCTTTTCCTTCTTTTTTTTTTGTAAAGCAAATGCAGTAATTACTGATGCCTTTGCATTTAACACATGACTTTGGACACTTATATAATACTTAGGTTCATAATGAGAGATGTGTGTAATCCGTGCTTCACGGTTTGGGTTCTCCTCTGTTTAAAGATGGCATGTCTCCAATATATGGATGTCGCATGTAAATGATTAAAGATGTACAATACTGTTCACACCCTTTTTAAAGGTGGTCTTGTTACCTAATTTTTTTACTTTTTCCCTTTTTGTGTGTAAATTAATTAAATTGTTTTGGTTGTTTCTAAACACTATGGACTGTATCGTGAGACCGATGTATTTTACGCTTTACCGTTCGGCGCGTGATGTCCGCATATCATTTAAAGATGGCGTGACTTTACTACATCAGTGTCATGTGACTTTAGCTGGTTTCAATCACATGAACCATACCTCCTTACTGGTGTAGCCGTTTACTCTTCTTCTTTTTTGTATAAATGGCGCGTTTACTGGTTGCTTGGTTCAATCTAATTTTTCGAACCGGACACCGTTACGAACGCACGGGAGATACATATCCCGTAAGTATGTACAAATGGGCTGTGTTTTTATCTAAAATAAAATACTGGCTAATGTTACATTGCTCATCATTATAGCGTGTATATATAGTGGACTATTTCCACTTTAAGACTTACGAGGTATTAGATCTGCTTAAACTTTGTATGCAGTCCTTATTTTTAGGCTATTGCGAGTATTTTTATATTAAATCCGAAAACACTTATTGTCAAATGCACTTTCAAATATGGCGCCCGCTTTTGAGTGAACATTATAGCGTGTGCATACAGTGAACTATTTACAATTTAAGACTTACGAGGTACTTAAACTTTGTATATAGTCCTTATTTTGAGTCTATTGAGGGTATCTTTACATTAAATCCGAAAATGCTTATTGCCAAATGACACTTTTCAAAAATGGCGCCCGCTTTTGAGTGAACATGCCCCGATTTTGTTTACTTATTTGGATTGCTTTCTTTGTTGTGTTCCCATGACATTTGTAATCGATATAAGGCATGTTTATAATTTTGAACATGTAGTAATTTATTTTCAATGGGATATGTGAGCTGCTTTATATATTTAACACGATTGTGAGAAGAGTGGCTACTTTGAAATTGCTTGCACTTTGATACGTAAAGATGACTCAACTAATATTTACAAACGTCAGGTGTTTTAGATCTGGTTCATAACGCGTATTTCATAACTCCTTACAGGCTCTATCACTTCTGGAGGTACACACACTGTATTTGTTGGGTGCTCGGATTTCTCCAAATTTGGGAACCGGACTCCCTGTCATGACTTTGGGAGAATTTCCTATTTGTTAGTCTAAGGACATTTGTCTTCGCGATATTGATACTATTATAGCTCGTTTTAAAATTTGCCAATCTGTCACTCAGAATCGGTCCTTCTCGATAGGCAATCTTGGGCATTTTGTCCATAGTACAATATAACTTGGACCCTCTTTCTCGCATCGTTTTGATTAATTTGGATGCGTTTTCCTTATATTTATCGATTCACATTTCAAAACTGCGTTACCGGTTTAATTTAAGTCTGGATTATGCCATGAGTGTTATGCATTTTGATAATAGACTTTAATAAGTATTGTCTTTATATTCACCAATAGTATAAAGGTTCTTTTAATCAAAGATACATTGAGTTTTAAATATATAAACAAAGTTACATACCTGTTCCTTTACACCTGATGAGACTTGGTAAGATCGTATTATGGCCCTTAAAATAAATTAAGTTGCTGATATTGCACACTAGACCATTGATTAATAATATTTGTGAGGATTGCATTTGCGACAGAATTATGTATTCAGATTATCACTGAAGGGACATTTGTGTTTTATTTCTTTACAGACTTACGTGACATAGTACTAATCTGACTACACATATGCTTGCTATACTGCAAAGAATTTCTGACATATATTATTGACCTATTGAGGTACGCTAAAATGATCAAATAGCGCTTTTAATTGTTTTTCAGGTTCTGGGTTTCTTATGTCATTTTTTCACTTTCTGGTGCTTTATTCTTAAATTTATACCATTAATTTGCCGTAGTTTAATTTCTTCTTCTTTTTTCTCATGGACTTAATGTTTTTTATTTAGGACATTGACAATTTATTTGAAAGTCTTAGAGTCTGTTCTTATTCTGTTTTTCTTTGGATTGTACAACAAATGGGTTTGTTACTGTTCTTGTTCTTTCCTCCCCTTTTGTTTCTTTATTATATCTAATCGTCAAATTGTTTGTCTTCCCATGAATTTTACATTGCTTGTTACTA
Organism: Calotriton arnoldi; assembly: GCA_963921515.1. Taxonomy (NCBI): domain Eukaryota; kingdom Metazoa; phylum Chordata; class Amphibia; order Caudata; family Salamandridae; genus Calotriton; species Calotriton arnoldi. Next base: position 1,077,257 of record CAWUFW010004422.1, read on the forward strand.
CAAATTAGAAGATATGAAAACTTTTATATGTATCATAAGTAACGTTTTGTCTGGTTCATTTGTATTTCATGTCTTGTATTTGTCTACATATTGTAAATAGTCTTCTATTTTGTATATATTTTAGCCCTGAAGAAGTCCTTAGGAGGACGATACGCGTCAGCAGTCTTGTCCATTGTGTGCTGTGTTTTAAGAGCTTTTCTATGGATTAAAGAATAAAAGGAACTGTTTTCTACAATCAAAACGACCACTGTTGTTTTCATTTGGGAAGACGCCTACTCACTTCTTGCTGTTTGATTAAGGACAATAATTTACCTTCATTAATAATAAAATGTTCACTGTTTTGAGTGCAGGGCCATTTGTGTCTACATGGCGCCCCTTGGAACCATCTACGGGCTCAACATCATTACCTACGCCGACGACACCCAGCTCATCCTCTCTCTCACCAACGAACTCAACATCACCAAACACAACTTCCAAGAAGGGATGAAAGCCGTTTCCTCCTGGATGAAAAACAGCTGCCTGAAACTCAACTCCGAGAAAACAGAAGTCCTCATCCTGGCCTCCACCCCCTCCACATGGGATGACTTCTGGTGGCCCCCCGCCCTAGGAAATCCCCCCACCCCGACGGACCACATGCGAAACCTCGTCATGATACTGGACTCATCGCTCACAATGAACTGTCAGATCAATGCCGTGTCCTGGACCTGCTTCAACAACCTCTGCATGCTTTGAAAGACTTTCAGATGGATCCCATCCGAATCCAGAAAAACCATCACGCACGCGCTCATCAGTAGCAGACTAGACTATGGCAATGTGCTCTACGCCGGAATCAATAATAATCTATTTCGCAAACACCAGACTGTCCAGACCTACGCAGCCAGGCTGATCCTCGACATCCCCCGCCACAGCCACATCACCCAACACCTCTGCGATCTCCACTGGCTCCCAGTCGAAAGAAGAAAAGCCTTAAAACTCCTCACCCATGTATACAAGGCCCTGCACAATACCCGACCAACATACCTGAACAGCCGCCTCTACTTCAACACACCAAAAAGACACCTCCGATCAACCAACTTCTCGCTGCCACCATCCCTCGCATCCACAGGACCAGAACAGGAGGAAAGTCCTTCACCTACCTTGCAGCCAAGGCCTGGAACGACCTCCCCCTCTACCTCCGACAAGCACCCATGCTGTCCCAGTTCAGGAGGTACCTCAAGACCTGGCTCTTCGGCTGACCCCCCAATCCACTAAGGACCTCGACCTGGCCATTCGGGCGACCCCCACACTCTACAGATGTCCACCCCCCAGTGCCTCTAGACCCTCACAGGTGAGTAGTTGCGCTTCAACAACCATGATTGATTGATTGAAGGGGCTTGTAAATAAGCACCTGACTTTTTCCAGGCATGGTGAGCTATTTTCTCATAGCTGCCTCTATGTGAAATAAACATCGGATTGGGTCCATCTAAGGCCCAAAGGGGTTGGCCCAGGGTCTTGCACATACAAAGTAGCCCCTCTATTTCCAGCTTTAATATCCTTTATATATTTAAAATATATTGTATTTATGCAATATTCCAAATCAATTCTCTGAAAATTGGGATTTATTCAATACAACTTACAAATTCAAACTTCAAAGAGCCGACTAAGACATATATGCATTGGTTGATAAACTTCAATTTGTATAAAACATTCATGGTATGGTAATCACATATATGCAAATGTTTTTGCTTAAAAATTAATGTCAAATATTATTGCCAAGCTCCCCTTGCAGAGATGTGCTCATGTGGGAATGAGAAAGAAGGAATTTAAAAGACTAATTCAGGCAAAATATTTCCATACACAAGAATATTAGTATATTAACTCCCTCCATGCACTTCTTTAGACCTCACAGTCACAGATGACATCACAAATTAAATAATTGGTAGCACAATTTACAAAGTAGCGTTACTAGATCTCCCTATGGAGTATGCATAAGCTTTCTGATTTCACAGGAACATCAACGATTGTCTGTGGTGCTACACCCTTTTTCTGCCAGTTCTATTTGAACGTGTAGCATAATAACACAGTCTGTTTTTGGATGTCCCTGTGGAGTAAACAGCAAGGAGTCAGTACCAAATTATGCTAATACATACCAATATGTATACAGCAAACTTATATGACTCTACACTGCTATCTAATAACAGCCTGTGCTACTGCACCGATGTTCGTAACTTTGCAAGGCAGACTGGCCACAACAAAGCATTTTCTTTCTCTGAATGCACAACACAAGGGTTGATCAGTGCAGGCCCCACAGAGATGTCTTTCTTTTCCTGTAGAAGCCTAATTGCTCTGCTGGTTTCTTCTCCTCAATCCCAAGGAGGGCAGGGCGTTGCAGATTAAGCATTTCACCACTAGGATGTCTCTGCAATACTAGGAACATAAAAACAAAGTATCAGATGAGTTTTTTTTCAGATTCTTAAGCTCTCTTCCATCCAAGAAATAGAGAAAAATCTCTCATATTATTTTCCTGATGTTACTTTGCTGTAAAAGTGTAAATAACCCAAGAATCTTCTTTACTTTGCCTTGCTGCCTCCAACTAGTCTTTGCAGCAGTTGTGAGATCTGGAGAGCCTTTCTGATTCCTGAGAGAAGACGTCTACCCTCCTGTAATAGAGTCCCTGGTGAACTGAATACTGTTTATCAGAGTTCAACTGACCAGCTCATCAATTTACCTTGGGAATTAGTAGCATAGCCTCGCCTGCTGCCGGAGTCTCAAATGCCTCAGATTCCTAAAATAACCCAGTTGCTGTAAAACAGAAGAGTACAGAAAGACTGCAATGAATACTTGTCCATCTGGGAACTCCCTTGGTGCATCTGGACCTGTTCCTGCTTGTGCATAGGTGAATTCAGATACTAATGCCTGAATTGTTTGGTTTGCTGTGGTGAGATAAAAGTTGCAAAAACGTTATTTTAGATCTTTCTGAGCAGCATTTAAAACTGCACAGCAGTCTACATTCTTACTTCTGAAGAACTTAGAAAAAAGTCTGACGACTGGTGTAAAGTGTCTACATTGGTTTGTCAAAGTTGTGCGATTGTCAGTCTGCTGCAGTATGTTGTCCTGGCTGGCCCGGCAATTGCCAATGGTTCAGATTAATTCAAGCATTCCATCACCTTGTTGTTGCAGTTGATGCCCTAAGTGTGACAGGTATGCACAGACATGGGTCCCTTGCTCACTGTGCCACTGAAATCAAGCTATACCTGGCTGATGAGCACATAATAAGGGTGAAACCGGTCCTGGGTTGCTTTTTTTCGGTTCAGGGAGGACCTGGCCTGGAAGTTTGGGCTAAATTGTTCCAGTTGGAGCAGGGTCAAGGCTGATTTGCATTAAGGCTGGGTCCGAACTGAGGTGGCATGGTGGGGAAAAAATTATGGATTGGGATGTGGCCCGAGCGATTGCCAGTGGCTGAGATAAATTCAAGCATTCCATTCATCATCGTATTGTTGTTACTTTTAGAGTTGGGATTTTCCTTCCTGCCTTAAACTTTCTGAGGCCTTCTTGGAGTTTCCAGCTGCCTAGCCTTGCTAATTTCTTCCCCATCAGGAATACATATTGAGACCAGACAGTGACCAATAGGGCCTGGGTGTAGTTGGGAGAGTGCCAGCCTGCCAGAGAGAAAGGGGAAGAGATGTTCTCTGCCCTACTTACATTTCAAAAGAGCTGCCTCAGTACACTCACAGAGAACTTGACACCAGGCTTTTGTCACACCAGACATCTTGGGACCTGAGCAGGGAGGAAGGAAATTCCAAAAACACCTGTGGGGGAAAACTGTAAATGTTTCTTCCACTTCTTCCTGGTATAACTAGTAAACCCTCACACCCACTCTTCAGATCAACTCTGAACCTGTGGAAGACTCAGAAGAAGGACTGTTCTGCTGCCCTGCAGCTGAAAAGACTGACCTGCTACACTGCTGCAAGGACTGCCCTGCTGTCCTGCAGCCTGAGTGTAATGAATTCCTCAGGAGTCGTTGTATAATTTCAGGTAACGTTTATTGTAGCTCTTCAGAGCCACGACGCTCCTTATGCAGCCAGCTCGGATCCCAACAGGTTACTGAGGAGTAACGGGAAACGAGCTAACAGCAGTAGTAGCGCTTGGGGAAGTTTCAAAGACAACACTTTCAAATACATACATTTGGTGCTCAGGAACATGTGAGCACAAACAATAACTTGCATGCGCTGGGAACATCGCACGTGCACCTCCATGCTCAACACTACAATGAAGATACAAGAATATCACATCATCTTCCCCTTTTTACCTTGAAACAAAATAAATGCCCCAAAGAAAGGAAGGGGTTTTGGAGAGTACAAAATCGTCAAGCCTCTTGGCAACCCTTCTAATGCAAGAACCAACAGAGCTCATACCAGAGCTACCATTCTCAGAGAAACTTCCCATATCATTTCCCGTATCAGTTCCACACCTACCATCCCCTCCTGAAGCTGGCACCAGAAGTTGAATCCACTGTGCCCAATCAGCACTCGCCACACGCTCTTTTCTTTTGGACATTAAGTCAGCTTGTTTAGGGGTCACCTTGACCAATTGCTTTTTATTCTACCAACCTTTCCCTATTATCAGAACAGCCCCCTGGGACACTCTATCCACTTGCATTGGCGCTGAAAATTTGGAACCTCCTTTCTTGGTTCTTTTTAATCATGACCCAATCACCAGGACGCACTTCCAAGACTGTCTCCACACTTTTCCCATCACACCTCAACCTCATATGAGACTGTTGCAATGCAACTCTAGCAGCAACGTGATCTCTAGATGGTAAATTACCAGCACCTTTATGTGTCTTTTCAGAAAACTAGAGTGACTACAAGGACATAACAAGCTCCAGACACCTGTCATGCATTTGCCCACTTGCACACACTCAACTGGACCTGCCTGTGCCCTACTGCTGGTCTTTGCTGAATTGAGTCCTGATCCCTGAAATGTGCCCCCCCCCAAATAAGAGACCCTTGGTTGTTTTCAGAGTGTACTCCTCCTGTTCCAACTGTGGATTTCCTCAGAATCGAAGCACCGCCCCACAAGACCTCGCATTGAGGCACCTAGCAGCTCTCGATCGGTGATCTCATCAGAACCGATGCAGCATGATGCAACTCTACTCAGGAACTCGCATCGCAGCATCTCGCCGGCCTTGATAGGGCCCCATTATAACTGACATACTCGATGCAGTGTGATACAGAACCTAATATCTCATCACAAATACAACCAGGTACATTGTTTAGCAAACCAAACTCGGTCCTATATCCGGCCTGTGCTCCATCACGGTCGGTTTGAACTTGTGACTTTGTCCCAGTCCAGTGTGACCAGATAACCCCATTTGGTGCTTTGCACTTATTGGCGCCACTTTTACATAAAACTTTGAAATTGCATATCTCCAGTTCTTTATTGGATTTTTGTTGTTCTTATATCATATTATTTATTAAAATGATCTAGAATGGTGTGGTATTTTCCTTGTGTTGTGCTGTTACCTGATTACTGTATGAGTACTGCATCAATACATTACATATTGTCTCTAAGTTAAGCTTGAATTCTCTTGTGCCAAGCTACCAGAGTGTTAGGCACACGCTAATTTAGTGAATTTTTGCAGTTCTGCCAGACAAAGATTGCGATTTTTGCTTGAGAAGGGCTCACAACCCCCTCAACCAATAACCCAACTTCTCACAACAGCAATTCGTCGTTAATGCTCCTTGAAAGTGGCCAGACTAATTTTTCTCTACTTTTCCTTTCTTATTCCTCAAGTTATTAGTGGTTATTGTTTCAGACATCCCTTTAACTTATATGAAACTGGTTTAGACCTTACATTCATTATCCTTTTTTTTTTTAAGTTTAGAAAGCTTTATTGAAGTGTTAAACAAAGTATAACATTAATACAGCTTATCTGATGAGGAGTGACAGTATAGAATAAACATTTGTATTAGAATAGAAAATGAATCACACCTCAGTTGTAAGAACTGTACAAAGTCAAATGCATTTTTAAACTTATTAAAAAGAGAAGTAGAGGAAGAGAAGAGACGAAAAGAGAAGAAAGAGGGAAGAGAAAAAGAAGAGAGAGGAACAGATAAGAAATTGATATCAGAAGAAACACAGAATATGTAATAATATAAACTACAATGGAAATTGAAACATGTACATACTAATTTTCCGACTTGGAAAGAAAGGAGGTTAAGGGTAACCATAACAAATCTTTTTTGATCAACAGAGCAGTGGAATTAGCAAAGGCACGATCGAGTCTGTGATGATGACATAGTAAATTCCACCAAGCTTGTAGTGAAATTTTTGAAGTGTCCTTCCAGTTGGTAGTTATAATTTGGAGAGTAAGAGCAAAAAATAGGTCAATAAATTTACCCACAGGACCAAGAGCATCCCAAACAGGAGAGCAACTTCCCAGAAAAACATGTGAAATCTCTAAAGGAACATTAGACATTAAAATATCATTCAATTTTAACCAAACCTGAGCCCAAAAAATTTAACCCGAGGGCAGTGAAAAACATGTGCATGAAATCACTATTATTATTAGGGCAAGACCAACACTTCGGGGAATCTAATAACTTAAATTTGTACATATCGCAACGGGTAAGGAAAATTCTGTTATAGAAATAGTATGAAGTCTGTGTAGTGCTAGCAGAACGTGAAGCGGTATGAATCTTTTTCCATAAGGAGTTCCATGTGCGTAAAGGGATTTCTAGGGAAAGATCCTTTTCCCATGTGAGTTCTAGTTTGGATTTGGTTCTGATCTTCGCAGAGTTTGATAGTATTTTATATATTGAAGAAGCACTAAATTGAGTAGAGAAATCAATGGAAGTAGGTAGTGTCTGATTAGAAATAGTGGTGCAGGGATCCTGAAGGAAGAGAGATGTGAGAGATTCCTTAAGCAGGGGATAGTGAAGGGCATGAGAGGAGGAGACGTTATAGGAGGTTTGAAGATCTGAAAAATCCATAAAAGAACCATCTCTTATTAAGTGTTGTGGTGTAATAATTCCCTTGTCAATCCATTCCTTCCAAAATAAAGTACGTTTGTTAATCTTAATGGATTTATTGTACCAAATTGGGGTGTGTAAAAAGGGGTCAGCAGACGGTAAATGTGAGTGAATCAGAGAGGTGGAAATTGCTTTGGAGTGAATAAAAATAGGGGAGGAGAAACGTTTCGGAGGTTGGGACATTAAGACAGCAGAGGCAAAAGAGAAAGGAGAATACTGAGCTTGCTCCAACAATCTCCATGCAGTTAGAGGCGGATCAGAGGTCTCAGATAAAGAAGTCCATACTTGCTTTAAAGTGAAAGCAGAGTGATAGTGGCGAATATTAGGAAAGTTGACACCACCTAAATCTTTGGGAGATTGAAGGCGGACAAATGAAATCCTAGGTTTACGGTTGTTCCAGAGGAACTTGGAGAGAGAACTATTAATAACACGAAAAAAGGGGTTTGGAAGAGAAATGGGAAGCATGGATAAATAAAAATGTATGATAGGAAGAAGCATCATTTTGATGGTGGCTAATCTACCCCACCATGAAAGGAATAGCGGTGACCATCCCTCAGTCAGAGCAGAAATTTTCTTTAGAATGTCCGCCAGGTTGATTTTGATAGTTTCCTTAGTGGTGTTAGCATATAAGATACCAAGGCATTTGATATGTCTAGAAGTCCACTCAAAACCTGTATTTGCAAACATAGAAGGGAGGCAGAATTTGTTAAGAGGTAAGATTTCAGACTTATCAACGTTTAATTTATAGCCAGATACTTTTGAGTACTCCTGCAGGAGTGAAAAAAAAGCTGGTAGAGAAGTGGATGGGTTGGAAATGTATAAAAGAATATCGTCAGCATAAGCGGTGAATTTAAGGTCAAGTGATTTGAGTTGAAGACCTGAATAGTGAGGAGAGCGTCTGATTGTTTCTAAGAAGGGTTCCAACGCAAGGATAAAGAGAAGGGGAGAAAGAGGGCATCCCTGTCTAGTCCCTCTGAGAAGGGGAAATAACGAGACTGGCAACCATTTACCCAGACAGAAGTGGTCGGGACTGAATAAAGTAGTTGAATATATTGAAGGATAGGAGGGACAAAACCATGCCATTTGAGGGCACTGAAAATAAACTCCCATTCAACCCTGTCAAACGCCTTTTCAGCATCTAATGTTATGGCGGCTAACGGAGAGTCCAATTTAGAGGCCAAATGGATAATATTAAGAAAAGTGCGTGAGTTGTCTGTAATAGAGCGGCCTTTGACAAATCCGGATTGGTATATATTTACAAGGTCAGGGATAACTTTATTAATTCGTATGGCGAGTAATTTTGCGAAGATTTTACAATCTGTGTTAATCAAAGAAATGGGCCTATAGTTTTTACATAAGGACAGATCTTTATCTTTTTTAGGTATCAGACAGAGCATAGCCTGGGAAAAAGTGCCTTGCGCTGCACCAGAAGTAAGAAAGTGAGTAATTAAGGAAAGGAGGTGAGGAATCAGAAGTGATTTAAATTGGAGAAAGAATCGAACAGTAAAACCATCAGGGCCCGGTGTCTTATCTTTAGGTAAAAGGGAAATAGCAGCAGTAAGTTCTTGTTCGGAGATGGGAATATTTAAAGAAGAAAGGTCGACCTGATTTTCAGGATTTTTAGGAATGCGCTGAAAAAGGAATCGATAAGATCAATAGAAGGGGAAAATTCTGGGATATACAGAGAGGTATAGTAGTCAGTAAAACACTCAAGAATCTTGGCATCTGAGAGATGTAAAACTCCGGAAGGATCCTTAATAGCAGCTATTTTAGATTTTTGTTTTTTAATTTTAAGGTAATTGGCTAGAGCTTTGCCGGCTTTGTTCCTTCCACCATACATTTTTGCATTGAATTTAAGGAGGTTATTACAAGCCGAATCCCATGACTGTTTGTTATATTGCATTTTCGCTTTAATCAGATTGGATAATGTGTCAGGGCAATTGGCCGAAAAATACTGGTGTTCCAACGTTTTAATTTGTTTGAGGAGAGATGCAGATTCAGAGAGAGTTTTCCTCTTTTCCGGGACACAAAGTCTATTATAAAACCTCTGGCAGAAGCCTTAAATGCATCCCATATTAAATGAAATTGAGAGACAGAAGAGAGATTATGAAGAAAGAATTCTTGAGCAAAGAGCGAAAACTGTTCCACAAATTTAGAGTCCAAGAGAAGAGAATTGTTAAAGCGCCAGCGCCGAGATGAGGGTGTGGGTAAAGGGTAATCTAAATCTAAAATGATGGGGGCATGATCGGATATAAGAATGGAGCCAATCTCGATGTCATTCATGAATTGTAGGGTATGTTGAGTAAGGAAAATGTAATCTATACGGGAATGAGATTTGTGTGCAGGAGAAAAAAAGGAAAACTCAAGAGCATCCGGGTGTGAGGTTCTCCAGGCATCAACCAGTCCTCTTGTAGTAATCGCCTTGTAGAAAGTTTTTTGCATCTTGTTGGGAGTGTATCTGGCTTGAGATTTTCGGTCTAGAAAGGGATCCATGAGTTGGTTGCAGTCACCACCCACAATCAAATTGTTGGCAGAATGTGAGGAGAGAAGAGTGGAAAAATCAGACCAAAAGGATAAAACAGTGCCATTCGGGCCATATACATTGCAAAAAGAGAGTGGAGTGTTGTTAACTGTAACGTCTAGAAGAAGCCATCTACCATTGGTATCTTTAGATTCGGTTTGTAGGTGAACAGACAACGACTTGTGGAACAAAATAACAACCCCGTTCTTATTATTATCAGCTGGGGAGCAAAAGATGTCACCCACCCAATGTTTACGTAATGAAGGCAAATCTTGTAATCTGAGATGTGATTCTTGCAACAGAGCAATATGACATTTCAGTTTAGCCAGGTGGGACAATATTCTCTGCTTCTTAACAGGATTACGCATACCTTTTACATTCCATGAAATGATGCGGAGACTTTTCATAGGTACTGTACATAGGAGGATAAACAATCTCTAAACTTAACAAATGCAGAAAAGTTAATAAGTATATATGGAAATTCATTAAAAGAGAAAGTGTAAGAGACAAAGAGGATATAAGTATAGCAAAAGAGAGGAATGGGTTAAAGAGAGTAGCAAAAAGGAAGAAGAGTACACAACATTTTTTGGTATGGCGAAGGAAATGAGCGAAAAGGTAAATGTACAAACCTTGTTATAAAAGAGTAAAAAAGGAACGAAAAACTCCGTGCAAGAAAAAGATCCAGAAGGAAGGGGAAGAAAAAGTGGAGAAAGAGAAGGGAGTGAAAATAGGGAAAAAAAGCATAATCGCCAGCTAAGAGAGGGAAAGAAAGAGTTGACAAGCGAGGAGGGAAAAGAGGGAAATCGAAAAAGCAAGCGAGGATAACATAGTCTCCCAAGGAAAGATAACCAAGAGAAGATGACAAAAAACCGAGCGGCTTTAGTCATAAAGAACAAGATGAAGAAGAACATTGATGAGTGAGGGGGGGCGGCGAGAGACAGCCACACAGGCAAAGAGACTCCGAGAAAAGTCAAGATTGCCTTCTAAAAGTAAGCAAGGAAGCAAGTATAAAAACATGAGGCAAACATTACGGAACAAAAGGAAGGGAACTTACCAAACAATGGGAAGATATTGCAGCAACATGAGTCACACATTACAGACAGGGGGGTAACAAGGGTGGAGAACAACTACAGCAGTTCCGTGCTGGGGAAACCTGGGAAATGAGAGAAATAACAGACAAGGACATAATTAGAGGTTACAAACTACTTACAGAAGCATACCAAAACAGAGCAAAAAAATAACGTAAAGTAATTAAGGCTTCTTAAGTTCCATGGATTCTCCTTTATGGGCGTGGATGAACTTCCGGAGGTCGGCAGGATCTTCAAAACTGGAAGTTCTGTCTTTTTAGGTAACTTTAAAGAAGCAAGGATGTATTAACCCATATCTGGCGTTCATAGATCTCAAGGCAGGCCTAAGGTCGAGGAATTCCTTACGCCGAGTGGCAGTTGGCTTGGAGACATCTTGACTGAAGAAAACTCTGTGGCCAGACCAGAACATCTGCTTGTGCTGTTTAGCTGCGTTGAGAATTTCCATGAGATCAGAGTAGAGAAGGAAATAAGCAATTATACCTCTGGGTTTAGACGAGGAGGATGCACTCTGTGGTCCCAGTCGATGAGCTCTCTGGATGTTAAAGTCTGTGGATTTTGCGCAACCAGCAATCTGTAGGACTTGAGATTTCAGAAATATAATCATATCTGATCCTTCAGAACCTTCCGGAATACCATAAATGCGTAGATTGTTACGCCTATTACGATTTTCTAAGTCCTCTGTAGATTTCTTTAGCAAACTGACTTCTTTAGTAAGGCAGTCAACTTTGGCAATAACATCTTGAGCATCACTGACTTTTGCTCCACATCCGAAAGCCTCAGATCTAATCCAGTCCATTTGTCATCTAACCTTTGCAGAGTAGCAGCTGTGTCAGACATAAAAGGACAAATGAGGCGCAGTTCCTCCATTATATCCTCTAATGTGAGAGGGAGCGGTGATTTTGACGGAGAGGGCGGGTCCTTCTTTGTACGTTTGCCAGGACCAGTCGCAGTGTCTTTTCGTCCACCCGCAGCACCCCCCTTGGGTTTGTGTGGATGATGGGAATCCATAATAGCAAAGGAGAGAAAGCACCAGCAGTCTAGGATTAGAAAGCAACACAGCAGGAGACGACTTTGTTAGCATACTGGAGAAGAGCCAAGAAGAAATGACCAGCGAAATGTCCACAGATAAAAGCGGTCTGTAAACAAAAAGATTATTACTTCACTAGATACCGCCAGAATTGAACACTATAGCTGATGACATCCGCTGTAAAAAGGAGGGGGCATATATCCAACAGAATGCCATCTGCCTCACACAGCAGCAAGAGGATCAGTATAGATGCTGCTCTGCCTCTTTTTTCCCTTTTATGTAAGGCACAACATGGTCAGCCCGAAGGACACTCTCCTCCCGGTCGAGTGCAGTGCTGCGTGAAGAAAAGCACAAAATGGCGGCAGCTGCCCAGCTGAAACAAACGGAGCCGTTATTGAGGAGGACATAAGGATCAGTGTACATGCTGGTCTGTCTCTTTTGATGTGAGGCACAATAAAGTCAGCATTAAATGCGGGGAATAATGCTACGCAAAAACATTATCCGGAGAACATTCTCCTGATAGTCGGATGAGGTGCTGCATGAGGCAAAATACAAAATGGCGGCTGATGTCGAGTGGAGACAAACGGGGCCGATAACGAGAAAAAGAGACCTTCCCAAGGTCTAAAAACTTGCCATCATGGTCCTGTGATGCTCCTATGCAGGAAACCACAATTCCGGTATGCAGGTGCTGCTCAGGAACGGTTCCTTCGTTTTCGAGCGGAGCTCGGATTAGCGGAGCTCTTCAAGTGGCGGCCATCTTGAATCGCCGCTGCCGCGCGCCTCTACATTCATTATCCTTGAATTGCAATGTTATGTGTCTTGCGGCATTCCCGCAGTCCCAAATCACGTGTTTAAAATGAGGCTCATGCAACTTCATGAGGCTGGGTTAACATACATCTTCAGTTGCCTCTGGAGGGTCACACTTTGCTGTGAGAATCTGCCCTTACACCGAGCACCCTTTGCAACTCCCATCTCTCAGCATGCCAGCTGGATTTATAAAATCTCTCCACAATGACGTTTCTGAGCATGAATGAAGTACTTTTAGTTTGACAGTACCGTCACTTCCCAGCAGCACACAAGTAGTAACAGTAAAACGGAGCAAGAGTGCAGTGAGTTGAATTGCACTGGTAGTTCTTCACAACTGCACTGTGGTGCAACGATATCACAATTCCTTATTATTAATATTATATTAAATTATTTTTCCAGGACAATATCAGCATTTGCTATCAGAAAAGTATTATCCCACCCACAAAATCTCATCAAGTGCCATTCAGAAACACTAAGTTAGGCAATGTGTCTCGTACTATAAGGTTTATACTTAATTACTGCACCCAGCACTTCATGAATACAAAAAACAGCGAAACAATGGAATGACTCTTATCAGAATGAGAATTCTCGAGGGAATATGAAAATGAGACCATTAAAATGCTAGCGGTGTCTGCCAATTATCCCAATCAGATAATCAGGAATTAATTAAGTTCCTCGGAAAAATAATGTTCTGTTTTTTTAATGATAAGCCGTGGCAGATTGACTTAATCAGATGTCACATTGATTTAAGTGACAGTGATCTCAGTGTCCCAGTGCCGTAGAGAGTTCCAGTAGCCAAGGAAAAGGCCTGCGCAGCATCACTAAATAACTTCTCTTTGCTAAACATTCGGGTTGCATTTCTGTGTCTTTAAAAGTGGGTGGGGGCGGAGTGGGAAGCAGTGGGAAGGGTGGTGGGCATTTAAAAGATGGAGGTGGAAATTAGAAATCCGGGACCTTACTACTGAAAAACACTCCTAATGCTTATCGAACGTGATAGCGATACATTTATGTAAACTGGCCAGAAGGCAGAAAAAATAGAGCAGTATGACCAGAGTAGATGAACAATCGTCTCGAGGCCCACATCAGCCTTCGTGCCCAAAGGGCTTTTACTGTGTGGCTGTGAATTTACTATCATATTGTTGCATCTTAAAGAGATTAGCAGTGCCAAGAGTTCTACCTGTAAGCACTTTTAAACAAGCATTGGCCAAGCTGAAAGGTCTGGAGTCAGTCGCCAGCCTTTTGGCTTTGGCAACTCTTGTGTTTTTTTCTATTGTGATTTTGCAAAACATTTTTGGTGGGTTAGCAACAATATAAAAAACAAAATTGTAGAAGGCACAAATATGTTTTGGTCTGCAAAAAAGCAGACAATATTATGGTTGTCCCTGGCACCGAAGAGAACTACTTTGTGTGTGGTTGTACTCCTTGTGCAAGGGCAGCATGCTTTAATTCCCAGTGTAGTCAGTCAATGGCTGAAGGGGGCTGACTCATTGCCCGATGATGCATGCTGCAGTGGGTGGAAGAAAAATATGAATGACACAGCAACAGATTAATTAATAACGTCTGACTGAAAGTGACTATATCTATGTTGCACACATAATTTTTGTAAAATCAAAAGGTCTTGGATAACACTAGACCTAAAAAAAAAAAAAGCCAATTGATTTGATGTTGTCTTTAACCCTCTTTGCTACTGTTTTTGTCTGTAAAGGTTTTGTAAATCCTTATTACAAATTGATAAGAAGAGTTGAAAAGATAGGTAAAAAGGAAGGCTTGAACAGACAGATAAAGAGGGTTGAATATATCGGTAGTCAGCCAGATAGATAGGTTGATAGACAGACAGACAGATAGATATACAGATAGACAGACAGACAGATAGACAGACAGATAGATAGATAGATAGATAGATAGATAGATAGATAGATAGATAGATCACCTTCACCTTAGTTCCTTTCTTAGCATCATTATAGATCTTATACACACCCTGAGCCTTCAAAATGTCATATTTCAAGGTCTCTGGTGACCATTCTACTTTTTGTGCACTATCCATCCATTCTAAACAGTCCTTAATATACGGTTCCCTTCTTTGCATCAAGACAAATGGACTAAAGCCAGAGAGTGAAGGTGTTAGACGATACGTCCACACCTTTTCTTGACCTCAAATTCCCATTTTTTTCCATTACCATTAGCAATCTTAATTGTGCCTTTAATCACTTGGTTAAAGCACTCCACTACGCCATTCCCAGCTGGATGCTAAATCGAAGTAAATAAATTGTTCCCTCCTTTTCTTCCAAGAAATTCTTCAATTACTGTAGTTTAAACCAGCATCCATTATCACTCAACGGCTTCTATGGTAAACCCTCTCTTAAGAATACCGCGTCCAAAAATTTCACTACAGTCTCTCCATCTGCCTTCTGTACAATATACAGTTATACCCACTAATCAGTCAGCACAATGATATATTTACTCTCCCCCATCATGGTTTGAACTGGACCTGCTAAATCCGCTGCCAACATTTCCCAAACCACTTTAGGACAATCCATTGGACACAAAGCTTGTCTCATAGTCTGCAAACTCTTGTTTGAATTTGCACACTGCATATAACTTCTTACAGCTTTCTCTATGTCCATATGAATTCCTGGCCACCAGTACTTAGATTTCACTCTCCTTTTCATCCTCACTATACCAAAATGTCCCTCCTGGAACAAATCCAACACTCTTCCTTTCAAGCACAGCAGGGAACAATTCTTCCACACCTCATCACAAAGCCTAACTCCACTCCTAGCTCATTCCTGACTTCCCAGAATCCCTTTAGAACCTCTGAACAGCTCTTCCTGTCTCCCCATCCTTGCGGGATACATTGTTTCACCTTACACAATACTTCATCCTTTTCATAAGCCTTCTTCCATTCCTTCTTCCTCATAGAATCCAACCCTTTACCATCCACATACGCAACCTGAAACTCATCCCAGTCATTCCACAGGAGTTCCGTCATGGATAACAGTATGAGACCGCAACTTTATTGTGCACTCCAGGTACATACTTTATCTGATAATTGTAATCTTGCAATCTCATAGAAAATCTAGTAGTTCTCACAGAAGCCTTCAGGAAGCCTCCAGTAGTCACCAAATAGACCAATAGTTCATTGGTCCATCCTTACTTCAAATTTCATGCCCACACAAATGACCTGGAATGCTCCATGTTCCATACGCAACAAGCGTTTCCCTTTCAATTACAGAGCATGCTTCTGTTGGACCTGGCCCGTTTTGCAGGGTTATCACTTATCCCCAAACTTTTTGCCCTCCTCTCCCAATTTTTCTGACTTTCTTTTCGTTGGCGTTAGGACTCTGGACACTTTAACACTGCTAATCAGTGCTAAAATATGTTTCTCTCATTTTAAACAAGGTATGATTGGTTTACACCTGTTTGGCATATTTGGTTTACTTATAAGTCCCTTGTAAAGTGGAACCCCATATACCCAGGGCCTGTAAATTAAAAGCTACTAGTGGGCCTGCAGCACTGCTTGTGCCACCCAGAGAAGTAGCCTTTCAAACCTGTCCCAGGCCTGCCACTGCAGGGACTGCTTGCACAGTTTACTGCCACCTTAACTTGGCCTTTAAAACCACTTGCCAAGCCTTAAACTCCCCTTTTATTACACATCAGTCACTCCTATGGTAGGCCCTATGTAGCCCAATGTGCAGCGTGCTGTGTAAGTAAAAGGTAGGACATATGCCTGTATGTGTGGAATGTCCTATTTCGTTTTTCACTGCTGTGAGGCCTATTCCTCTCATAGGTTAGCATTGGGAATTCCTTTATATACTTTTAAGTGGCAATTGCCACTGTTTGGTATGTTTAGAATAGTGGTGATAAAACCTGCTTACTGATGTAGTTGGATTTTACATTACTATTTTCGAAATGCCGCTTTTAGAAAGTGGCCATTTTTCTGTGCTTATGACTCTGCTTTGCAGTCCAACTCCAATACACGTCTAGGGCAGGGTGACTGCTACACTTGGTGCATACTTTCAGATAACCTCCACACAGGAAGGGCTGGGTGTGACAGGGGATACATCTGTATTCATCTGTATACTAATAGTGTTTCTGGGCTTGAAGAAGGAGAGGTGGTTCACACTTACATTTGTATAGGCTGTGCCCTGCCCTCATACAAAGAGCTGATTTACCCCTTACTGATCGTCAGGAGCCAGGGCTGGGATGAAAGGGATTTCTGCACACTTCTAAGGGTTCCTTTGAAGTCACCCCTTGATCAAAGACATTTTGAGTATAAGTACAGGGGCTCTGACCCCATGTTTTAGACACTGCGTGGGACTTGTAACCAGATGCTGCTGGCTCATAAACTGCACATTGCCAGAGGACTGCTGTGCTGTCAGGAGGAACCACCACTTGGACTACTTGCTTTGTTGTGCTGACCTGCAGCCCGTTTAGCTGTTAGAGGGACTGTCACTCTTTCTATAAGTAACTTTGTGTGCTGGCCTGCCTGCCTGCTCCTTGCCTTGTGCCACAGTGCTCTCCAAGGGCTTAGCTTGCCCCCTGTCTGTTGGGAAAACTCAGGAACATCAAAGATTTCCTCTGTGTGCCGCTTTGTGAGCCACACAGCTAAACTCTGACTAGGAGCTGTGATTGAATGCTCCTTTCTTGGCAACCAGTGCATGGCGAGCTCCCGACATCATGTGTGGAGCATTTCAGGTTCTTCCCAGTGCTAAGGTGTTTATTTCCCCTGAGATCAGTGCATGTTGAACAGTTGGTGATGTACCCGATGATGAAGCCTCAGCACCAATGGAAGCCCTCTCAGTGCGGCCCTGCCGTGTTGTCATAGCGACTGAGACTCTCTCTGAGTGACAACATCAGCTGCCCTCATGACCAGTGTCCATGCGGCACACTGACATCATCAACCTACGGGTGCTCCAAGGGAAATTACCATGATTCCGACAGCAGAAACAAGCAGACCTGGCCCATTGCTGCACCGGCCCATACTGCACTGCCTTTTGGTCCGGGAGCTCCGTGATGAAGTCTGCACCCCGAGACCGTAACCTCCACGGCTTCTAAAGAAGACAGGTACTGTGCACTTGAGCTGTGCACTCACAGGGGAGCCTGCTCCCTTTGCAGCCCAGTCTTGAGAGACCATTCGAGGGTTTGCAGAGTGTGTATCCATTGAAGGCTGTTCCCCACTTTAGGCAGGGGCTGAACTGCTCAGCCTTTCCTCCACTATCAAGGGAGTAGCGTAAACCAGTCAGTAAAGACCGCCGCTACCTGAATAAACGTGAGTGTTCCTTTCGACACTCCAGAACTAGGAAACATTGAGGGTTCCCCCCTTTTAGGTACAATCACTTCCAACACAAGTGTTCCTTCGATATTCCAGACTTAGTGAGTACTGGGATCCGGTTGAGGTGTTTAAGTGGGCATGTCTTGAAATGCATATACCATGAAAAACCTAATAGGAGCACAGGTGGTTCTGTGCCCTATTGCCACCTGTTGTAATCCTAATGACATTTCCGCCAAACCTCTATAACTCTATAACTTGCACTATTTATGTAATGCTTATTGTGTTGTGTTGGGAACGTTACTGGAAATGCTCTAATAGGGTAGCAGGTGCCCCTAGGCCCTATGTTTTCTTCCTGAAACAATGGTTTATGTGATATTACTGCAATAGATATAATTGTTTATGTGTTATTACCGCAATACATGTGGTTGTTTATTTTATACGGCATTACTGGCTAAAGTACTTATTTGATACACATCATATTGGTGTTTGGGGATTCCTAATATAGAGGGTTATTTTTATGATCCTGTGTGGAGTCTCTCTTTGTGGTGTGTTCAGTATGTTGCTGTGTGAGTGTGTTGCGCAAACGCTTTACACATTGCCTCTGATGATAAGCCTGCCTGCTCTGCACCAACCTACCAGAGGGTGAGCACAGTTTACCTTTAGTGTGTAACTTACTTGCCCTGACTAAAGTGGTGGGTTCCTCCTGGCTTAGGTGCATACCCTAAACAACCAGAAACCCCAGTTCTAACAGTTTTTATCACAAGGGTAAGGTTATGGGATGTGAACCCAATCATACATTCTTCTCCATGCTCATCCCTTTGTGTAAGTACCGCACCCAGACTCTTCTTGCTCACATCCACATTTATCGTGCTATGCAAAGCCGGGTGTGGCTTTGCATATATCATCCTTAATATTATGAAATTGTTTCTCACAATCCTCGTTACATGCAAATGTACTCCTTGTTTTCAGCAACTGTCTCAAATGATATGTCTTTTCTGCTAAATTCTTCACAAACTTCGAGTAATACTTCACTAGCCCTAAGAATGAGTGAAACTTATCCTTGTTTCCTGGTTCTGGGGCTTCTCTTAATCCTACCACCAACTCTTTTTTAGGTGAAATTCCATCCCCACCAATAACATGTCCCAAATACGTGACTTGTTTTTTTGCAAATTTACATTTCTCATATTCTGCCATTAAACCTTTGGACTTAAATTACCTCATAACCTTCCTCAATCTCTCTTCATGCTCATTTCTATTCCTCCCCATTATTAAGACATCGTCCTGAAAATACAGTACTGCTCAATTCCTTTCAAGATCTCGACCATCAACCTCTGAAAGACGGACGCAGCAGACGCCAGTCCAAAAGGCATTCCAATAAATTGGAAACACCCGTGCAGAGTTATAAATGCTGTTATACTTCTGCTCACCTTATGCAATGGCACTTTGTGGTCTGCTGATGAAAGACCCACCTTCGAGAACCAGTTTATATTCTTTGCTTTTGTGAACAACTCATTGATCTTTGGCAACAGGTATTTATAAACCTGAATATGCTTGTTCACTCCTCTGAGATCAACACATAGTCTGATCTTGCCATTAGATGTCCTGGCAACTACTACTGGAGACATCCACTCTGAAGATTCAATGCATTTGATAAGTCCAGCCTCCTCAAGCTTTAGTAATTCTGTTTCCTTTTACTCCTAACCACAAAAGTGACATTCTTACTTCATAATTCACTGGAACTGCATTCTCCTTAAGCACTATTCTGTGTTTGAAACCTTTTAGCATTCCAATTTTCCCTGAGAATACCTCTGGTAACTCCTTACACACAGTTTCACCCCCATTGCCACACTCATCCATCAATAACACTTGCTCCTTGCTATTAGTATTATATATAATGGCCAAACTCCTTTGGGCCAGCCATCCTAACATGCATGGGCCATATTCTACCACATACAGTTTTCCATTTGCAGAGTGTCCTTTATACATGAATGGCACCTCCATGTATCCCACCATGGGTATAGCCTCCCCTGTAAAGCTCTCAGGCTGTATATCTGATTTTTTAAATACCTTTACAATGGCTCCTTCAAACTTATCTATCCACATGTACTGATTAATGATGGTGTAGGGTGACCCCGAATCTGCCACTAAGATCACAGGAACACCCGCCACCAACCACCTCACATTTTGGTTTACTCATTGAACTCGTCGCTGCATCAAAATTCACATCGTTAACCATCAGAATATGTTCATCAACCCCAGATTGATTCTCATGAAATGAGAACTCCTCTGGGAATCAGACATACACTGGACTTTTTCCCTTTTGTCCCTCCTTCTGCACCTCCTTGCAAAATGTCATACCAATCTACATATAGAGCAGTTCTGGGCTCTTGACCTACATTTCTTGTTGTTTGCCAAGTGCTCTCGATTTCCACATCTGCAACAAGTCAATGTACTTTGACTAGCTTCCTTATTTGTATTTTTGCTGAGGAATCCACCATTTTAGAGTCCTTACTTCCTGAGCGTTTCTTACTTTCAGAATCTTCCTTAAATGTTTTGCCACTTTAGTTCCCACTCCCCACACATACCTCCTTGCACTCCTTATTGCCCTCTAGAGCTGCCTTGGCACACCTATTAGAGATTTCTGCCTTACTTACTACCGCCAATACTTCTTTTAAGGTCGCCACTCCACTTGCCCATAGCCTCTCCTGCACCATTTTATTATTAGCATGCATAATTATTTGATCTCTGAGTAACTCTTTCTGCAACTGACCAAATCTGAACGGTATCGCTAGTTTTTAAGTGCAGATATGAAATCAGCTATTGTCTCCTTTTGCTCCTGCTTACTGCGATAAAATGTGTACCTATCAATCACTATACATATTGTGGGTGAATAATATCTCTCCAGATCATTCAAGGCATTTACGTATACATCAGTCTCCTCAGCACTCCTATGTTTTTCTGTTTTTTTCAATTTGATGATACTGCCTTATACCTTCTAGACGCAAGGAATGTAACAAAATGTCTTTTTTTTGTATCTGGCATTAACATTTCATTATCTATAGTAGACATGAAATTAGTAAAATAGTCCCTCCACTCTTTCCACTTAATGCGTGGGTCACCCTGTATAGCAAGTAATAGTATTGGTGGAGTCAACGTAAATGTTTGTGGAGCCCACATGTTTACTACTATAATCGTTAAAACAGGAATTGTTTTAACGTTAAATATGAAACTGCAGTTTCAATAATGTTATAAGCTAACTTGCACTCTTTTACAATACCCCCAAAGTACTATGCTTAAAACATCACACCAAACCTATGCATTTTCATGAATATACTTGTTTATATGGTGTGTGCATCACCGATGGTGAATGCACAAAAGTAATTGTAATTACTCAACACCACAAAAGTAAACAAACAGTACTTACAAGTGTGCATGTCACCGTGTTTACTAATATATTTGCCAAATGGTGTGGGCATCATCAATGGTGAATGCACAAAAGTAATTGAGATCACTAACAGGTGGGGTGTCACCATCAAACTTCACATCTGAAAGAGAAAACAATTAACTGAGATCCTCATGCATAATCTGCACGTCAATTTCTCCAACGTGCTCTGCCACACATGCCAAAACCACAATAATGAACACTTCCTGCTGAGCACAAAGACATCCATTGTAAACAACATGCTATAATCATTTGCGCATCACAGTTCCGTATTCAAAATGCCTGTTCTGCCATTCCTGCGTCACCACGTAATGAAGCCCCACTCCTTCCTACTCCGCCTTCGATCCTGCGTCCATCCACTGCCTAGTGTCACTGCATTCCACCATGAATGGCTCCCACATTACAGATGAATTACCGGGCTTGGATACGTGAGTAGTACTCCTTGCATGTGATTTCACGCATTCAGTGGCTCCTCTCTTGCCCCCTTAGCTTATGATGGCCTTTGAGGATATGCTTGTGATAGCACACCAATGGCCACTCCTGGTTCCTCCCAATTTCTTCATCTAAACACCGTATAGCATGCTCCCACGATGAGCCATGTTATTTAAATCATCTCTAGCAGCGCTGCTTCTTGAGAAAAATTAATTCCTGTGTCCCAATATTGTCAGTTTTTATCCAATTGTGTTGTATTTGACGTCTATGTTGTATAGTTTATGTCAGTTATGCATTGTATTTTCCCACTTATGTATTGTGTTTCACTTTAATTGAACGTGGGCTGAGCGTGGCATGGAATACTCTGTGAGTTCCTCACGGATTCCAATCCAGGGCGTGAGTTGCTACCGGTGTCCTGGAGTGGAAGCTGTGCTGCCTGGCGCTCACCTGTTTCCTCCTGTGTTTATGAAATAAACCTTAAATCTTCACTGCGTCCTTTTATCATTACAATTGGCGACGACTACAAGAAAGAACCCACGAGGATTTCTACTTTCAGATATTTTTGGTATTTTTTTAATTTTTTTTTATTATTTTCCGGTTGTTGGAAATCTTTCATCATTAAGGCTCTTGACAGTCTAGTACCCCCACATCATACTTTCAACGGATTCTACGTTACTCTTCTTCAACCCGTGATCTCTTTTGAACATTGTTTGGGGTAAGATTTTCAACTTACTAGTTGTACAATAGATCGTTGCGGAACTGCCATCGGCCGCATCTTTCGAGCGGGGGCAGTGTTCCTTGCTCGAGCGCAGCCTCTGCACACTTGGAGTCCCTGACGTGACAGTGTGCCGGGGCATGCGCAATCGGCTGTGACACGCATCTGTTGCATCATCACGCAAGGTCACGCAGCGTGACCTTGCGTAGCGGCCATATTGAATCGGATCAGGAGTGTTTGGAGCTCGTCGGAGTGTGCCGGAGCTCGTCAGACCTACTCCTGCAACGGTGGAAACGGTTTTAAGTGTATTTTTGTTTACAAGGAATTGGAAGCGACATTTTGGGAAACAGGTGAGACAGTCGGGAGACGACTATCCATTACAATTAAAATAATTTTTTGCCATTATTTTACTCTTGGTTTATCGTGACTGTGTTATTGTTGGTTATAAGCACATTATTTTAACCACGAGTAGGCATCTCTAAACCCAACCTTAGACTGCATATGGAACAAGGGGACCAAGAAGCTCAAAGAGTGGAGCAAGCCATGACACAACAAAATTTCACAATCAGTCCCCCACATTCATTTTGGGCGACAGGATCACAACCCAGTATAAAATGGCTGGAGTGGAAAGATTATTTTGTGAATTACATCAACGCAGTTGATGAAGCGGGCAAGATGAAACCTGACCAAAAGAAAAGAATACTACTTCACTCTTTAGGTCCAGCAGGGTTAAAAACATACAACCGCATGCCCAAGATCACAGGTGGTGAGGAGAATGTATTTGAAGCTGCTTTAAAAGACCTTGACAAATATTTTGCTCCCAAAGTATGTATTGGTGTAGTACGACATAAGTTTTTCCAAAGGAAGCAAAACAAGGAAGAACTCGTGGATGAATGGTTAGATGATCTCAAAAAACTGGCATTAGACTGTAAATTTGGAAGTCTTCATGACGATCTCATACGTGATCAACTGGTCATGCACAATAACAATTCTTCCATACAGGACCGGTTATGGGTCAATGGGGATGCACCATTAGAGGATGTTTTGGCTAGAATGAGGAAGGCTGAGATGTCAGGGAGATGTGCCACAGTGATTAAAGAGTCTGGAGGGGTTTTCAAGCTACAGAACCCAACGAGAAATCAAGGCCAACACACCACCGGACGCTGGTTGAATCAAACCCAGAGGAACATAGGGAGGGAAAGGAAACCGGAAGAGAGGAGGTGCTATCGCTGTGATAGCAAAGAACACTTGGCTTTTAGTAAATATTGCCCTGCCTTAAGAAAGAAATGTGGTATCTGTGGGTTAGTAGGGCATTTTAGTAAAATGTGTCGTAACAGGAATAACGTTAAGTATGTATGGGGTGATGAAGAGGGCACCGACGGAGATGTTGATAATGAAGACAGTTGCATTAAGAGTTTACAAGGAAACTATGTTTTAAATGTTATGGACAATTCTTTAAAAGGAAAGCCCATATGTGAATTATCCTTGGGTGGTGTTACTGTTAATGTATTCGCTGATTCAGGATCACCATATACTATTGTAAATGAGGCTGTTTGGAAAGAAAAATTTGTGGGAAAAATCGGGCAACAATTATGTCCCACAGATGTGAACCCGGTGAGTTTCACTGGAGAAAAGATTAATATGCTAGGGTTCAGATGGCTTACCTTTTTGTTCAAAGGGAGGTCAGCGAGAGGTAAATTATATGTAGCAAAACTTGGTCCATCTGTACTTGGTTGGATAGATCAAAAAAATCTACATATCATCCTAGATCCGAATAGCGAAGAAAAAGTACTCATAATGGATGAAACAAGTAAACTGGGAGATGTATTGGAAAACAAATTTCCAGGAGTTTTTGGGAAGAGTTTAGGGGCACTCAAAGGGTTCGAACACAAGATTGTACTTAAGAAACAGGCAGAACCTAAATTCCATAAAGTGAGACCGGTTCCTATATTGATAAGAGACGAAGTCAATAAGGAGCTACAAGGTTTATTTACTAAGGGTGTGATTGAAGAAGTAGAGAGTTCCGAGTGGATTTCTCCGGTCATGGTCACACACAAAAGCAATGGAAAAATCTGCTTATGCATTGATTTACGCCATCTAAATAATAACATCGTTATTGAAAGGTTTCCCCTACCTAAAATCAATGAAATGGTTTCTTCACTTAGGGGGGCGAGCTGGTTTTCCACCATAGACCTGTCAGCAGCTTACCACCAGGTCATACTCACACCTGAATCGAGGAAGCTCACTGCATTCATTACACCATTCGGGTGTTACCAGTTCAGGCGAATGCCATTCGGCCTTGCCTCGGCCGCTGCTGTTTTTCAGCGGTTGATGCACAGGTTGTTTGGAGGAATGAAGGGCGTGAGTTTTTTTCAAGACGATATTCTTATTGCTGCTACTAGTAAAGAAGAACATGACCATTTTCTCAATGAAGTGTTGGAAATATTACAAAAGGCTGGTTTAACTGTGGAACTTAGTAAGTGTAAATTCGCTCAGAGGAATGTATCGTACTTAGGACATATTATAAGTGAGGATGGTGTGAAACCCAAACCCTCACTTATAAATACCACTGTGGGATCACCTGCTCCGACTACTAAAGATGAGGTCAGATCATTTTTGGGCATGACAGAATATTGCCCTAAGTACATACCCAACTTTGCCTGTAAAGTATACAATATACGCTCACTCCTAAAAAAGAATGTAAAATTTGAATGGTCGGCTGAGTGTGAGAGAGAATTTTCTTTGATCAAAGCTGATTTGGAAAATGTGAGTGCCTTAAGCAGCTTTGATCCAAACTTAGAATGTTTTTTGACTACTGATGCAAGTGATAAAGGACTGGGCGCAGTTCTTTCCCAGAAAAGCTGTAATGGTTATGAGAAGATCATTTTGTTTGCATCCAGAGCCTTATCCCCTGCAGAGAGCAAATATCCCATCATAGAAAGGGAGGCACTGGCTTGTGCCTGGGCATTAGAACATTTTCGTGCTTTTGTTTGGGGAAAACCTGTCATTATCCGCACAGATCATCGACCTTTAGTAAGAATCTTGACTAGTGAAGGCAGTGTTGGTGCCTCTGCCAAGTTAGCAAGGATATCCATGAGAATGAAGGAATACATTTACAAGATTATCTATGTACCGGGAAAAGACAATGTAGTGGCTGACTGCTTGTCTAGACTACCTGTA
This sequence comes from Calotriton arnoldi, assembly GCA_963921515.1. Lineage (NCBI taxonomy): Eukaryota > Metazoa > Chordata > Amphibia > Caudata > Salamandridae > Calotriton > Calotriton arnoldi. The sequence continues at coordinate 1,102,754 of CAWUFW010004422.1, forward strand.
CCTCTAGAAGAATGTGTGGATGATCCCTGGGGAAATTTCAGTATTGCTTTGATTCAAGATTCTGGTACACCAGTCATTACTAAAACTGAATGGTTGGAAGAACAGTTTAAAGACGAAGTGTTACAAGCTGTTTCTAACCATATTTGTAAAGGGTGGCCTAGGAAGCACATTATTAATGGGGATGTGAAACCCTTCTGGGATGTACGAATGGAACTGTCACTTGATAAAGATTTGTTACTGAGAGGTGACAGAATAATTCCACCTAAAATATTATGGAGGAAAGTGTTACAATTGTGCCACAAAGGTCATTTTGGGGTAATTAGGACCAAATTAGTGGTCAAAGGCATTTTATGGTGGCCGGGTGTTGATAAGGAGGTAGAGAAGTTTGTAAGAGAATGTTCAGTTTGTTCCTCTGCGGATAAATCCCTAAAGACTTTGAGACCTCCAATAAGTGAAGGGTTGACTCCCAGTCTTCCTTGGGAAGTAATAGCGATAGACATTTTTGGACCTGTTGGAGAATCTAAAGAATATGGTCTGGTTGCAATTGACTTATTTACCAAGTGGCCTATGGTTAAGATAGTGGAAAAAGTGGATACACACACTGTTCTAGAGTTTCTGGACAAACTATTTGTAATGGAAGGGTTGCCCATATGTGTGTTAAGTGATAATGAGGTACAATTTACGTCCAAATTTGCAAAAGATTATTTTCAGAAGTGTGGTATCAAGCACAAGACAACCTCACTATATAACCCAAGCGGCAATGGCACTGTAGAATGCTTTAACCGGGTGTTAAAAGGTGTGATTCAGGCTGCAACGAGCCAACGGTTAGATTGGAAGTTAGAGATTCAGAAAGCAGTTTGGGCTTACAGAATTACAACGCATGCTGCCACTGGTTTATCCCCTTTCATCATGATGAGAGGAAGGACACCTAGATGCAAGTTTAGCCCCAGTTGGCTTATGGAAGGTAGAGTAGAACAATGGTCACCTGCTGAGGTAAAGAAAAATTTGGAATTTGTACATATGAAAAGTAAGGAACATTATGATACTTGTCATGGTACTAAAGATATCCCTGTAATGGTTGGTGACTGGGTTCGCATTAAAAGACCTATTAAAGTCCCTAAAGGTGAAAGCAGGTTTGAGGCACCACAACAAGTGGCAGAGGTTCTTCGTAATGCAATTAGACTTAAGGATGGAAGAGTTTGGAACCCCAAAAATGTTGCTTTTGACTTAGAACAGCAGCATGATGTGGAAACTCCAGTTCTTAAACATCCATCCAATTTTGAGTGGGTGGAAGATTATTTTAATCACAGTACCGTACAATCTGATTTGGGCTTTGACGGTTGTGTACCAAGAGAGACTGTTGAGGGTAATGAATCAGCTAAGACAAACCAGGTTACCACAAAAATCAGAGAAGAAGACATTCTTCCCCTGGATACCACTCCTTTTGTGACGAGGGAGGAGGGGTTTCCGAGTACTTCTAGTTCTAACACTGAATATGTTGAGGAGGGTGTCGACATGGGTATGGACATGAGTGACATTGGTAAGAGGAGAAGGGTTCTGCCTGGATGGCTGAAGGAATATGTTATGTAATTCCATCCATTGTATTCTCTCACCTCATCACTTGTATTGTTTTTTTTTTCTCTTCTTGTTTTCCAAAGAAGGGGGATGTGTTGTATAGTTTATCTCAGTTATGCATTGTATTTTCCCACTTATGTATTGTGTTTCCCTTTAATTGAACGTGGGCTGAGCGTGGCATGGAATACTCTGTGAGTTCCTCACGGATTCCAATCCAGGGCGTGAGTTGCTACCGGTGTCCTGGAGTGGAAGCCGTGCTGCCTGGCGCTCACCTGTTTCCTCCTGTGTTTATGAAATAAACCTTAAATCTTCACTGCGTCCTTTCATCATTACAGTCTAGTGGCCCCAACAATGTGCAGCACGCGATGACTCACACAAAGTAGAGGTCAATGACAATTTGTAGTAAAGTCACCAAGCCGTAAAAGTATGCAAAGATCCTTTATTCTAAACTCTGTCAAGTCTGGGAACAGCAGAGATGCAGCCTCTTCCTTGCACCAGCCCCCAAGTTCTAACTGCTCTCCACTGAACCTTCTCTTCCCCCACACTCTATATTACATCACAAATAACTTATCTCACACATTCCACTGCATGCAAGCAGCAACACCGCACCAGTGACAATCCAACCCGAGTCACTGGCAATCCTGCATTGGTGCTATCATTTTGCCCTGGAGAGCTTCTACCTGGAGGCTACTTCTGAAGTGAACACTTATGAGAAAGTTGGCAACAGTGAAAGGCAAACCAGACGGGACAGCAGCCCTGACATGCTTCAGAGGGTGGTCAACCCAAATTATTGCAAGGGCTAAGAGGTGTGACAGTAGTGGGCCCTATTGCCCTTCCAACTCCATTCATCTATGTGGTAGGGGCGCTTATACAAATCTGAAGCTTGATTGAGCTTCTGAAATGACTCTCAAAGCTCTGACACTCACGAGTTGTTTGGATAAGAGTCCTGGTAGGAAGCACTTCTTGTTGACATCATACAACTCTGATTTATCATTTGTACTGAATGAAGTACTATCCTAAAGGTGAATGCAGAGTAACATTTGTAATTCCAGCAAGCTACAGTGCCCCTATCAATCATCATTTTGCTAGTTATTGCCCTTTGCATCTATGATTGCATCATATTTTTTGTGTATCACAGGGGTCTGAGCTCTATGATGTTAGCACCTGCATGATTGAATGCAAAAATAAAATGGGCTCTCAGATCATCACTCTTCACCTGACTTCAGTTATTAAATGTCTACATAAGTAGCTCATGGGGACTACAATTCTGACATTTCTGTCCACATGAAGATCAGCCTACAAAATCTGCATCTCTGAATCTTTGTCCGGAAAAACTAAACCAGTGGCACCACTTCAAGCAACAATGTTTACAGTAATGTTAGATTTGCTCACAAAGGAGATTACATTCACATAACTATCTAATGGGAGGGATAAGGAAGATACCGCTGGTGTGTTTCATTTTAATCTTACCTCACTGCTATTGAGAAGCACCTGGAAGCCACTGAAGACCAAGTGAAGGCCAACTGCTCCATCTACCAGACAGGAGGCAGAAAATCTGAAACCTGCACTGTGAGAACATAGACTTGGGAGCCTGCAGAAGTCAGCAGAAGCCATGATAATGTCTGCATCTATGGTATTCTGGGGAAGATGAAGGTGATAACAATCATGGTTTCCTGGCCCGCTTCTTGCCTGATTTAATGAGCACCACGTTTTCCTCCCAGTAGAATTGAATTGAGAGCCAGTAGAGTATGATTGTGCAAACTGGACAATCTGATGCTCGATTTCTCTTTAAGACAGCAACAAACTCAGCAGTAGATCTAAGCTGGTAATTCCTTCAACGGAGACTACATTACCCTTTCAGCTGATTTCTTAGGATACAAACCTGAAGTGGAATAAAATTATTTAGACCTGAGGCCTCTATTCTAATGTAGGACATTTGCATAGGACTTTTAGATCCAATCAAAATGCTCATTACACTGGGTAGCAAATCAAAAGAATACTTGGACCCAGATGACCTAGAATGATTCCTGGAGTCCTTCATACTTTGGCCATAAATAGTTCACAAAATGAATCTTTTGCAGAGAAACTTTGGTGTGATGCTTTCAATGGAAGCTCACAACAATCCCAGAGGGACCATGTGCATCAAAGATGCACTAAACAGCGACTATGACAGTAACCTTGGCCTTTAAATCTAAAGAAAAATCTTGATCCATTCTTGACTACAGTACAGATAGCAGTCCTGGCCCTTTTCTCACATGACTTCCAACACAATGCCTCCCCTCTGCAGTTAGCTGGACATATTTTCAACCCTAAGGCCTAAGACTAGATCTCCTCTCCCACAGTAATGCCCTCATCACTTGCCCATCTCTCAAACATACACTGACTTTCTATCTGCTACATATTGTTACACTCAAGAAGAGAGTAACATGAACATGGTGAATTGCTCTCCTGCACCAGTGTTACCTGCCTCACTTACCCATGGTACACCCTTCTCCCAGTATCACAGCTCCTGCTGATGTACTCCCTTTCTAACCCACTAATCCAACACTAACATCTTTAGGTGGCAGATTTTGCACTTCTTTTTCCTTCCGCCCTGGTTTTTCTCCCTTAGATTTCTCATACATATATGCACAGGAGAGTATCTTATGACTTGCAATACGGTTGACTACGTCTACCATATGCTGAATTGTCAAAATCCCAGTCATTTACTTGGCAACCAGACTCTACCTAGAACCTACTACACCCTCCCCTTGCATTACTAAACTTGGTACTGTTTGATATCTTGGCCAGCAATGTTATCATACAGAAAAATCTATGCATACTACATTGCTCCCTAAGAATCAGTTTGGCTTGTCAATAAATTGCAATGGCCTCACACGTCTCAAAATGTAAAGAAATGCTTTACTTTTTAGCTTCAACATTTGCACCGTTAAACCCTTGCAAGAAACACATTCTTCCTACTCAAATCCAGTAAACTGAAGAAAGAGGGATTGGGTTGTAACCGTAGTCTCCACAAGCAATTTTGCTTCCGCTTCCCAAGGCCTTTCTTCCTCATCATGCAAAGGGGAAGTAGCCGTTCTATTCAGAAACATTTTATATATCAAACTGTAGCTAGTTACTATATGTTTGTCGGGTGCTCCATTCAAGGTTTGTCAGCTCTATCTATACAACCAACAGTGCAAAGACTGATTACTGTATGTCCTTATCTAGATTAAATATGGTATTCCGAAACACATGGACAATCATTAGTGGTTCCCACCAACCAGACCCGGGCTGATATTGAATAGATCAGTCAATCAATTATATTTATAAAGTGCTACAATCGCCTAAATTGGTGTCCTGGTAATAAAATAAGGCATGTTGAACAGAAAAATTGTTGATTGAACAAAAATGTTTAAATCAAAGTTTTTAATAATGGGTGTTTGATTGTGAAGACAATAGACAGGGTTTTCCATGTTTGGTTGCAGCCACAGAAAAGGATCTATCTCCAGAACTCACTGTGTGCGATTTGGGAGCATGTAGATGACACTACTGTTTGGAAGGCTTATGCCAACAAAATCATTTAGATATAAAATTAGGTGATTGAGAATAGATTGCTTTGTGCCCATGGTCATAGCCAGGGTCACTGGAGTTATGTGGCAGGGGTGGGTCAAATTGTGCGGCAGGGTTGAGTAAATTATGCAGCATGAAAATGCAATTTATGCAGCATTATGCGGGACATTTGCAAAATGATTTCTTCATTATTTTGTTATTTTTAAGCTTGTTAACACTATATGGGCATTAGTTGTAAGTCATTATTAACACCCAAATATAGCAATATTTTACAGAAAGCTGATCAGTCAACCTCTGCAGTGGGCCGTTCACTGTTGCTGCATATTTACTACCTTTTGAACCGTTTGAGCTAGAAACCATTTTTATGTTAAAATCTGCAGATTATGGGTCAGATGAAGGATTATGTGGCAAATGTGGCAACTCTCCAATCATGCAAAAATTGCTGCGGTCGCACAATCGCATAGTTCCAGTGGCCCTTTTCATAGCCTTAAAAGTATGTTTCACATGAACTGGTAGCCAGTGCAAGACTTTAGTGGCTTGTGAGACAGGAACAGATATTTTCAGACCACAGATAAGACAGGCATCTGAGTTTTGAACTCTTTGTAACCAAAGTAAATCTTTCTTAGGTGCTGTCAGGAGGATGAAATTATAATTACTTATTCTCAATTAAATATCGGCCTGAATTACTGGAATCTTGAGATGGGGGCTTCAGAAATGGGAGTATCTGCCACAATGTTTTTAGATGGTGAAAATGTAATTTTGAAATATTCAGCACTTGGGCCCCAAGACCAAGTTGGGTATCAATATGTATCCCCAAAGAGGGGATTGATTTTGCAGGAATGGGAAGGGGACCCATACATGGGGGCCAACACAGGCCAGACACATTAATTTTAAGAGAAGTCAGGAGAAGCTCTGTTTTGTCTGGATTGAGATTTAGGTAGTTTTCCGTTGAGTTACTGCCTGTCTGTCCACTGGGAGAGAGATGGAATATTGATTTGTATCTTGTTTGTGCGATACTCCAAAGATAACTTGGGTATCATCTAAATAAGCATGACACACAAGAGCACTGAAACAAACTAGAATGCCAGACAAGCATGATATACAGACTAAATTGCTTTCCAAGTACACCTGTAGTCCTCAATTAAAATACATACTAGCATGACACACAATGCCACTATAAATGCTCTTCGTTGCTGCATACTAAAAAGAAGATAACTTTATAAAGAACAGTTTCAAGTGGACACAAACTCGTATGCAGTAAAATAACAGGAGTCAGATAAGAAAAGGCCACACCAAAAGGAATGTATAGACACATAAGCAGGAGACAGGAACTGAAAAGCTGGAATGTGCCCTTTGCCTCCTGCTATCACAGCAGGCTCTACACAAAGGTAACACAAAAGCATTAATAAAGTAAAAACAAAACAAAAACACTGGCACTGTGGGGAACTACTTTGTGTGTCGCTGTGTTCCTTGAGAAAGGGCTAAGTGCAATTACTCAAAGTGAAGTTAACCAGTGGCTGAAACAGGCTGACCCACTGGCCCATGCTGTAGATTGTAGTGGGGGAAGAAAAATATAATTTTAGTAAAATCAAAAGGTTTTGGCAAACGCCAGACCTAAAAGGTGTGCATTTGCACAGTAAAACCTATGCTACTTGTGTTCTCTGCTATGAAGAACTCCACACAGTGGGAATTGGATCCCCATCAGAATGTCACATGAATTTCCTAGGTTTCTCATGAAAACCTATGTCTAGTAGGTATAATTCTAGGAAATTAAATGTACTACTTTCTTTGCGAATCAGCTTCCTACTTTTTCCCCCGCAAAGTTAAGGTCAAGCAGGAAAAGCCAAATCCATTTATTCAAAATAGTGTGTTGATTACTGTCTGGGTCAGGACACAACTCAGCCCCATTCATTATCAAAAACTTTAAAAATGCATCCACAGATTGGAATGTTTCTGCAATGAGCAACAAACTATATATATCTGCTCATTTACCATGATCTTAAACAAGTAAAACCTTAAACTTCAATAAGTTTCATGAGGGCAGCATTTTGTGGTCATGTGCTCGTGTTTTTTTCCTTATGTCCTCATTCTCCTTTAACTCTCTTACATACTCATCTCAGTGGTAGACCCTATATTCCTTAAGGACAGGTGATCTCTTTGTTTCAATTGCTCACCCTACAAACTATATTGGATAGGTGATCTCTTTAGCTTGTAGTCAGCACTATTTACTCTCTTGAACAGATTATCTTTTTATCTCACGGGCTGATCCACTTTACTAGCTTGGACTTTGGTATCCCTTTATCTAAGTGGCCAACCCTTTTCATTGTTTTGGAGAGGTTATCAGTGACTGACACTGCTTTCTTGGACAGGTGACCTTTTATTTTAGTTACTGGCACAATTTACTCTTCGCGTTAGATGATACTTTTTTTTAAGGGCCATCTCTATTTACTCTCTTGGATTGGTGATCTCTTTATTTGATACTCCTTACACTCTTGGGGCGGGAACCTTTTAACCCAGTGGCTGATCCTTCAGTGAATTACTCTTTTAGCTGCTTAAAATAACTACATCTATTAAACAGAATTAAACAAATGATAATTAATAAAATACACAGACTATTCTACTTTGTAACTGAAAAGTAGCTTTCTTGTGATATGTGTCATTCTTTGAGTTGGTTACCACATTATAATACAAAAAATAATAGGGACTGCCAAGCGTATCACTTCTGAAGTTTGTCTGCCACCTTTATCACAGAATTATGCATATGTGATCCAAGTTTAATATCACAATTCCAGTACTGTTGATACCAGTGATGAGTGTCGTATTCCCATTAATGTGTTGTTTGTTTCTCTACTACTCACACGTGCTCAGAAGTTTCAGCTCATTCACTCTCTGTAGGGTGAGCTATATATCTATTGTTGATCCTGAATACCCCCTTCCCTGCTTTAGTGGCATAATGAAACTCAAGGAGGCATCCCTGTAAGAATGCTTTTGGGGCCACCACCACATCTCCTGAATCCAATAAAATAAGTATATATATATATATATATATATATATATATATATATATATATATATATATATATATATATATATATATATATATTCACTGAAAAAATCATAGGTTTCAGGGACGTTATAGTTAGAAATTATCATTTAAAAACCTTTGAAATTCACTGAAAAAACCATAGGTTTCATGTACATTATAGTTGGAAATTAGCATTTAAAAAACCATAGAAATTCACTGAAAAAACCATAGGTTTCAGGGACGTTATAGTTAGTTGGACATTTCACTCGTACAAATTCAGAGAAATTCGGCCATTATAGTTAGTTGAGGTAACTATAACTCGTGCCCCGCAATGCACTGCTGATGACGTCACATATTACATCATTCATGACATGGTCAGTGACATCACTGATGACATCTCAAATGACATCACTGATGACTGTGTGTTTCTGTAAAGTTTAAATATGTTTTATACATATATATATATATATATATATATATATATATATATATATATATATATATATATATATATATATATATATATATTATCTACTGGCGGTCGCCAGTAGATAGTTATAGTTAAAACCTATTATCCATAGGAAATCTGCGACATTCTATTTGAAATAACGTTGGCGCCGGTTGACGAATCTTCGCGAAAGTTTCCAACTTGTTGGGGCGCTCCGGTCCGCTCCTATCCTGAAAGTCTTGGGGTGATACGTCAAGCGGGGGCCGAGAAAAAGGGGGTCCCAAAACGCATTTTCCCCATTCATTTTTCCATAGGAACCTTTAGTCGCAGCTACAGCCCGAACTGCTGAACGGAATTACACCAAATTTGGCAAAGAGGTAGCCCTTGGTTCAGTGTCGTGCCTTTTGCTTAAATGGTGTAAATCCGTTCAGTAGTTCCTGAGAAAATCAAAAGTAAAGTCACATATATATCTGGGCGGAGCCTAACCACACATGTCATCGTGAGATCTGATTGGCTGTCAGCACTTCATCCTGGAATTGCTGGCAGCCATCTTGGGACCAATATAAATGATAGTACCTCATTGAAATGCATTGTAGTGAATAGAAGATTTTGAGGGTCACCAAAAGGAGAACTATAAAGGGTGATAACAGGCTTTAGTTACATTAGAATTTATTTGTTGATGGTACCATACTAATTTTAGGAATTGTGGTGTATTCTAAGGTGATTTTACCATGTGAAAAACCTTCTGCTGGGATATCATGAATCATGTTTGAGAGAACACTATTTTCTCATGCTTGTCCCATGGAGGTTTGGAAGGTGCTCCAGAAGCTAAAATGAGAGCATATTTTCTGTAAATTCACTTTATCTTTCTCACTCATGTGAGAATGAAGTCTGACATTCTCAGTAAAACATGTACATCCAACAAGGGCAGAGACTGTCAGTTGATTCCTTTGTGTTCTACTGCAGCTTCCCAGAGTGTTCTAAAGAACAACTAGAGTGCTAACAGCCTTACTTATGACAAAAGTATGGCACACCTGAAGCCATCTTGATTGGAATAAACTGGTAACACTTAAACAATTTAATTTAAAAAGGAACAAAATGATGGGGTTCATTTTGTCATAGAAATTATGGTTAGTGCTGTAGAAAGAAAAATTAGGACATGTTTCAAGTGTGATCTCAAATATCTTCCTGTAATATTTCAACAGGAGCAGCCTGCCAGTTGATGCCTTTGTGTTCTACTGCAACTTCCCAGAGTGTTCTAAAGAACAACTAGAGTGCTAACAGCCTTACTTATGACAAAAGTATGGCACACCTGAAGCCATCTTGATTGGAATAAACTGGTAACACTTAAAACATTTAATTTAAAAAGGAACGAAATGATGGGGTTCATTTTGTCATAGAAATTATGGTTAGTGCTGTAGAAAGAAAAATTAGGACATATTTCAAGTGTGATCTCAAATATCTTCCTGTTATATTTCAACAGGAGCAGCCTGCCAGTTGATGCCTTTGTGTTCTACTGAAGCTTCCCAGAGTGTTCTAAAGAACAACTAGACCGCTAACAGCCTTACTTATGACAAAAGTATGGCACACCTGAAGCCATCTTGATTGGAATAAACCGGTAACACTTAAAACATTTAATTTAAAAAGGAACAAAATGAGGGGTTCTTTTTGAAATAAAAATTATGGTTAGTGCTGCAGAAAGAAAAATTAGGGCATGTTTTAAGTGAGATCTCAAATCCTCTTCTATTTCATTAGAAAATTCTGACATGCAGACTGAAACAATCACTTTCAATACCAGCAGCAGACTACCAGTTAACTCCCTGGTGAGCAGTAGCTTTACTCCAGTGATCTAATGAGCAACTAGAGTGCTAACATTCTGAATTTATGGCAGATGTGAGACACATCTGAATGCCTTCTTGATGGAATCAAAGTAAAAAACTGAAAGCATTTCCTACTAAGGAGACTGCAGTAAATGAAGAAATTAGGAAACTTCATAACAAAGAAGTCTTCCAAGATGGCCACCAGTGAAAAAAGAGCCCAAATGTAGCACAAATATTACCCAGATGTAGCCCACATATAGCCCAATGACAAAAGTGTGCAAAACACTTTTTATTTTTAGTTTTTTTGCAGTTTTATGTAGTGCAGACTGGTCAGGTATTGGAGCATTGCATCTTAAAACATGACCCCCTACACTACAAAAACACCACTGCACTACCTTAAACCCTAAAACACTACCCCCAGCACGACCCCCTACACTACAGAAGCACCACTGCACTATCCTAAACCCTAAAACACTACCCCCAGCACGACCCTCTACACTACCAAAACACCACTGCACTACCCTAAAACATGACCCCCTACACTACACAAACACCACTGCACTACCCTAAACCCTAAAACACTACCCCCAGCACGACCCCCTACACTACACAAGCACCACTGCACTACCCTAAACCCTAAAACACTACCCCCAGCACGACCCCCTACACTACACAAACACCACTGCACTACCCTAAACCCTAAAACACTACCCCCAGCACGACCCCCTACACTACCCAACCACCACTGCACTAACCTAAATCCTAAAACACTACCCCCAGCACGACCCCTACACTACCCAAACACCACTGCACTACCCTAAAACATGACCCCCTACACTACAGAAACACCACTGCACTTTTCCTAAACCCTAAAACACTACCCCCAGCACGACCCCCTACACTACACAAGCACCACTGCACTACCCTAAACCCTAAAACACTACCCCCAGCACGACCCCCTACACTGCCCGAACACCACTGCACTGCCCTAAACCCTGAAACACCAGCCCCTGCATGACCCCCTACACTACCCGAACACCACTGCACTGCCCTAAACCCTGAAACACCACCCCTAGCACGACCCCCTACACTGCCCGAACACCACTGGACTGCCCTAAACCCTGAAACACCACCCCTTCACGACCCCCTACACTGCCCGAACACCACTGCACTGCCCTAAACCCTGAAACACCACCCCCAGCATGCCCCCTACACTGCCCGAACACCACTGCACTGCCCTAAACCCTGAAACACTACCCCAGCAAGACCCCCTACACTGCCCGAACACCACTGCACTGCCCTAAACCCTGAAACATCACCCCCAGCAAGACCCCCTACACTGCCCGAACACCACTGACCTAAACCCTGAAACACCACCCCCAGCACGACCCCCTACACTGCCCGAACACCACTGCACTCCCCTAAACCCTGAAATACTACCCCCAGCATGACCCCCTACACTGCCCGAACACCACTGCTCTGCCCAAAACCCTGAAACACCAGCACCAGCACGACCCCCTACACTGCCCGAACACCACTGCACTGCCCTAAACCTTGAAACACCAGCCCCTGCACGACCCCCTACACTGCCCGAACACCACTGCACTACCCTAAACCCTGAAACATCACCCCCAGCACGACCCCCTACACTGCCCGAGCACCACTGCACTGCCCTAAACCCTGAAACACCAGCCCCAGCACGACCGCCTACACTGCCCGAACACCACTGCACTGCCCTAAACCCTGAAACACCAGCCCCAGCACGACCCCCTACACTGCCCGAACACCACTGCACTGCCCTAAACCGTGAAACACCAGCCTCAGCACGACCCCTACACTGCTGAACACCACTGCACTGCCCTGAACCCTGAAACACCAGCCCCAGCACAACACCCTACACTGCCCGAACACCACTGCACTGCCCTAAACCCTGAAACACCACCCCGTGCATGACCCCCTACACTGCCCGAACACCACTGCACTGCCCTAAACCCTGAAACACCACCCCCAGCCCGACCCCCTACACTGCCCGAACACCACTGCACTGCCCTAAACCCTGAAACACCACCCCCTGCACAACCCCCTACACTGCTCGAACACTACTGCACTGCCCTAAACCCAGAAACACCATCCCCAGCACGACCCCCTATACTGCACGAACACCACTGCACTGCCCTAAACCCTGAAACACTACCCCCAGCAAGACCCCCTACACTGCCCGAACACCACTGCACTGCCCTAAAGCCTGAAACATCACCCCCAGCAAGACCCCCTACACTGCCCTAAACCCTGAAACACCACACCCAGCAAGACCCCCTACACTGCCCGAACACCACTGCACTGCCCTAAACCCTGAAACACCAGCCCCAGCACGACCCCCTACACTGCCCGAACACCACTGCACTGCCCTAAACCCTGAAACACCACCCCCTGCACGACCCCCTACACTGCCCGAACACCACTGTACTGCCCTAAACCCTGAAACACCACCCCTGCACGACCCCCTACACTGCCCGAACACTACTGCACTGCCCTAAACCCTGAAACACCACCCCCAGCACGACCCCCTACACTGCACGAACACCACTGCACCGCCCTAAACCCTGAAACACTACCCCCAGCAAGACCCCCTACACTGCCCGAACACCACTGCACTGCCCTAAACCCTGAAACATCACCCCCAGCAAGACCCCCTACACTGCCTGAACACCACTGCCCTAAACCCTGAAACACCACCCCCAGCAAGACCCCTACACTGCCCGAACACCACTGCACTGCCCTAAACCCTGAAACACCACCCCCAGCAAGACCCCCTACACTGCCCGAACACCACTGCACTGCCCTAAACCCTGAAACACCACCCCCAGCACGACCCCCTACACTGCCCGAACACCACTGCTCTGCCCAAAACCCTGAAACACCAGCCCCAGCACGACCCCCTACACTGCCCGAACACCACTGCACTGCCCTAAACCCTGAAACACCAGCCCCAGCACGACCCCCTACACTGCCCGAACACCACTGCACTGCCCTAAACCCTGAAACACCACCCCAGCACGACCCCCTACACTGCCCGAACACCACTGCACTGCCCTAAATCCTGAAACACCAGCCCCAGCACAACCCCGTACACTGCCCGCACACCACTGCACTGCCTTAAACCCTGAAACACCAGCTCCAGCACAACCCCGTACACTGCCCGAATACCACTGCACTGCCCTAAACCCTGAAACACCAGCCCCAGCACGACCGCCTACACTGCCCGAAAACTACTGCACTGCCCTAAACCCTGAAACACCACCCCCATCAAGACTACCTACACTGGCCGAACACCACTGCACTGCCCTAAACCCTGAAACACCACCCCCTGCACGACCCCCTACACTGCCCAAACACTACTTCACTGCCCTAAACCCTGAAACACCAGCCCCAGCACCACCCCCTAAAATGCCCGAACACCACTGTACTGCCCTAAACCCTAAAACACCACCCCCTGCACCGCCCCCTACACTGCCCGAACACCACTGCACTGCCCTAAACCCTGAAACACCACCCCTGCACGACCCCCTACACTGCCCGAACACCACTGCACTGCCCTAAACCCTGAAACACCACCCCCTGCACCACCCCCTACACTGCCCGAACACCACTGCACTGCCCTAAACCCTGAAACACCACCCCCTGCACCGCCCCTACACTGCCCGAACACCACTGCACTGCCCTAAACCCTGAAACACCACCCCCAGCATGACCCCCTTTACTGCTCGAACACCACTGCCCCAAACCCTGAAACACCACCCCCAGCATGACCCCCTACACTGCCGAACACCACTGCCCTAAACCCTGAAACACCACCCCTGCACGACTGCCCGAACACCACTGCACTGCCTAAACCCTGAAACACCACCCCCTGCACGACCCCCTACACTGCCCGAACACCACTGCACTGCCCTAAACCCTGAAACACCACCCCCAGCATGACCCCCTACACTGCCCGAACACCACTGCACTGCCCTAAACCCTAAAACACCACCCCCAGCACGACCCCCTACACTGCCCGAACACCACTGCACTGCCCTAAACCCTGAAACACTACCCCCAGCAAGACCCCCTACACTGCCCGAACACCACTGCACTGCCCTAAACCCTGAAACACCACCCCCAGCACGACCCCCTACACTGCCCGAACACCACTGCACTGCCCTAAACCCTAAAACACCACCCCCAGCACGACCCCCTACACTGCACGAACACCACTGCACCGCCCTAAACCCTGAAACACTACCCCCAGCAAGACCCCCTACACTGCCCGAACACCACTGCACTGCCCTAAACCCTGAAACATCACCCCCAGCAAGACCCCCTACACTGCCTGAACACCACTGCCCTAAACCCTGAAACACCACCCCCAGCAAGACCCCCTACACTGCCCGAACACCACTGCACTGCCCTAAACCCTGAAACACCACCCCCAGCAAGACCCCCTACACTGCCCGAACACCACTGCACTGCCCTAAACCCTGAAACACCACCCCCAGCACGACCCCCTACACTGCCCGAACACCACTGCTCTGCCCAAAACCCTGAAACACCAGCCCCAGCACGACCCCCTACACTGCCCGAACACCACTGCACTGCCCTAAACCCTGAAACACCAGCCCCAGCACGACCCCCTACACTGCCCGAACACCACTGCACTGCCCTAAACCCTGAAACACCACCCCAGCACGACCCCCTACACTGCCCGAACACCACTGCACTGCCCTAAATCCTGAAACACCAGCCCCAGCACAACCCCGTACACTGCCCGCACACCACTGCACTGCCTTAAACCCTGAAACACCAGCTCCAGCACAACCCCGTACACTGCCCGAATACCACTGCACTGCCCTAAACCCTGAAACACCAGCCCCAGCACGACCGCCTACACTGCCCGAAAACTACTGCACTGCCCTAAACCCTGAAACACCACCCCCATCAAGACTACCTACACTGGCCGAACACCACTGCACTGCCCTAAACCCTGAAACACCACCCCCTGCACGACCCCCTACACTGCCCAAACACTACTTCACTGCCCTAAACCCTGAAACACCAGCCCCAGCACCACCCCTAAAATGCCCGAACACCACTGTACTGCCCTAAACCCTAAAACACCACCCCCTGCACCGCCCCCTACACTGCCCGAACACCACTGCACTGCCCTAAACCCTGAAACACCACCCCTGCACGACCCCCTACACTGCCCGAACACCACTGCACTGCCCTAAACCCTGAAACACCACCCCCTGCACCACCCCCTACACTGCCCGAACACCACTGCACTGCCCTAAACCCTGAAACACCACCCCCTGCACCGCCCCTACACTGCCCGAACACCACTGCACTGCCCTAAACCCTGAAACACCACCCCCAGCATGACCCCCTTTACTGCTCGAACACCACTGCCCCAAACCCTGAAACACCACCCCCAGCATGACCCCCTACACTGCCGAACACCACTGCCCTAAACCCTGAAACACCACCCCTGCACGACTGCCCGAACACCACTGCACTGCCTAAACCCTGAAACACCACCCCCTGCACGACCCCCTACACTGCCCGAACACCACTGCACTGCCCTAAACCCTGAAACACCACCCCCAGCACGACCCCCTACACTGCCCGAACACCACTGCACTGCCCTAAACCCTAAAACACCACCCCCAGCACGACCCCCTACACTGCCCGAACACCACTGCACTGCCCTAAACCCTGGAACACTACCCCCAGCATGACCCCCTACACTACCCGAACACCACTGCACTACCCTAAACCCTAAAATACTCCCCCAGCACGACCCCCTACACTACCCGAACACGACTGCACTGCCCTAAACCCTAAAACACTCCCCCAGCACGACCCCTACACTACCCGAACACCACTGCACTGCCCTAAACCCTAAAACACTCCCCCAGCACGACCCCCTACACTACCTAAACACCACTGCACTGCCCTAAACCCTAAAACACTACCCCCGCATGACCCCCTACACTACCCAAATACCAATGCACTACCCTAATCCCTAAAACACTACCCCCCGCACAACCCCTACACTACCCAAAGACCACTGCACTACCCTAAACTCTAAAACAATACCCCCCGCACGACTCCCTACACTACCCAAAGACCACTGCACTACCCTAAACCCTAAAACACGACCTCCTACACTACACAAACACCACTGCACTACCCTAAACCCTAAAAACTTACCCCCAGCACGAACCCCTACACTACCCAAACACCACTGCACTACCCTAAACCATAAAACACTACCCCCAGCAGTATCCCCTACGGTACCCAAACACCACTCCACTACCCTAAACCCTAAAACACTACCACCAGCAGTACCCCCTACACTACCCAAACACCATTGCACTACCCTAAACCCTAAACCACTACCCCCAGCAGTATCCCCTACACTACCCAAACACCACTGCACTACCCTAAACCCTAAAACCCTAAAACACTAACCCCAGCACGACCCCTACACTACCCAAACACCACTGTACTACCCTAAACCCTAAAACACTCCCCCAGCACAACCCCCTACACTACCCAACCACCACTGCACTACCCTAAACCCTAAATCTACCCCTAGCATGACCCCTACACTACACAAACACCACTGCACTACCCTAAACCCTAAAACACTACCCCAGCATGACCCTCTTCACTACCTAAACACAACTGCACAATTTGTTACAGGCATTGCAACGCAGGCCTGTGGTGCTTACTGGAAGTACCTGGTGGGCTAGTTGGGCCCCAGGGACTCTCAGGATTCAAGGTGACCTAATCCCCCAACTTAAAACGCGCCACGGGGTGCGTTTGCACAGTGGTGAAGGGAGGGGGCGGGGCTTCAGGTGACATGTGCGCAAACTCGCCCTGTGGTGCGTTTTAAGTTGGGGAGTTAATTCTCTTTGAATCCTGGGGCCAACTAGCCCACCAGGTACCTTCAGTAAGCACAACAGAGTTGCGTTGCAGAGAGGTGAAAAAGGTGCGTGGCCTCGGAACGCCTCTCTGCAACTCAGATCTGTGGTCCTAACTGTAGGTACCTGGGGGCTAGTTGGGCCCCAGGGACCCTCAGGATTCAAGGGGACTTAATCCCGCAACCTAAAACGTGCCACGAGGCGCGTTTGCACACATGTCACCTCAGGCCCCCCTCCCTTCACCACTGTGCAAACGCGCACTGGCTCTGGTTAGTCAGAGTCAGTTACCACCAGTACCCGTCTGAAAAAGTTGTGGGCACAGGATGATTTTGCAACAAGGCCTCTTTCTTCTCCTCTGTTGGTTCTTTCTGCACATCTTTTGCTTCTTTCTGTGCGTTTTTCTTCTTTCTTCACATGTCCTACCTCTGTTGGCATAGTTAGAAATTAGCATTTAAAAAACCTTTGAAATTCACTGAAAAAACCATAGGTTTCAGGCACGTTATAGTTAGAAATTAGCATTTAAAAAACCTTTGAAATTCACTGAAAAAACCATAGGTTTCAGGCACGTTATAGTTAGAAATTAGCATTTAAAAAACCTTTGAAATTCACTGAAAAAACCATAGGTTTTAGGGACAGTTATAGTTAGTTGGACATTGCACTCGTACAAAACCCGTGAAATTCCCCTGTTATAGTTAGTTCAGCTAACTATAACTCGCGCCCCGCAATGCACTGCTGATGACGTCACATATTACATCACTCATGACATGGTCAGTGACATCACTGAGGACATCACTGATGACATCTCAAATGACATCACTGATGACATCATCCATGTGATAATTTCATGCATCTTCTCACACCCTAATATAACTTTTGATACACCCACTCTAAATTACAGACTGCCATTCTCAAAACCATAGACACTCCAACACCAAAAACTACATACCCACTCACTGATTCTTAGATCTACACACACATCCACTCACTCACCTGTACAGTCACTCATACTTACAGTCACTCAGTACAGGACTATCATATGCACTCATACACCTATATAAACACTCACACACCGCCACTCATCCATAGAGGTACTCACACACCTAGTCAGTCATGCAAAAAATTAATCACACACCCATTACTCACCTATACAGTTATACACACACCAGCTCACTTACTCATACAAATACTAGCACATTCTTACGCTCTTATACAATAACTGATACAAGCACACACGCATCCATACAGCCACTCTCACAATAACACACTCTCACTTATAGCCATTTAAATACTCTAACACACATATATACTGCCTTTTACATATGTAGTTACTCGCACATGTACCACTGAGATATACATTCACTCACTAACACACCCATACACACACTCACCCACCCAAGCAGTCCATCACAGATGCACTCTTGAAATCATGCACCCAGTGAATCACCCACTCACACATCTATGTATAGAGTCACACACACCCCACCCACACAAACACTCGCAGCCATACAGATACTCAGAGAACCAATCAATAACCCATATAGACACTCATGTAGCTATTCGCAAATCCATGCATCCACTTACACACCAACAAACAGACGGATACAGACATTCACACAGTTTAGTCACTAACCCATGCATTCAGTAAGATACGTTTAATCACTCACTTGTAGATTCAGTCACTCACGTACTAAATCATCCATTCAGACACTTATACACCCACTCATTCTTCAATACGCCTTTCCCTATATATATTAAACATATTTAAACTTTACAGAAACACACAGTCACTGGATGATGTCATCAGTGATGTCATCAGTGATGTCATTTGAGATGTCATCAGTGATGTCATCAGTGATGTCACTGACCATGTCATGAGTGATGTAATATGTGACGTCATCAGCAGTGCATTGCGAGGCGCGAGTTATAGTTAGCTGAACTAACTATAACAGGGGAATTTCACGGGTTTTGTACGAGTGCAATGTCCAACTAACTATAACTGTCCCTAAAACCTATGGTTTTTTCAGTGAATTTCAAAGGTTTTTTAAATGCTAATTTCTAACTATAACGTGCCTGAAACCTATGGTTTTTTCAGTGATATATATATATATATATATATATATATATATATATATATATATATATATATATATATATATATATATATATATATATATATATATATGAAAGTGGACTAACGTGAGGAAACGGCTACTGGTGGAGCTTTGATGTAAGTGTGACTACAAGCCCACGTTCCCACGAAGGTCCCGGGTTCAGAGAAGTGCTTTGGAACTCGTAATATGGACATCTCCCTACAATTTTGGGGGAGTGTGTAATTGGAGAATTTCCAATTTTTAATTGATGCAAACACCAGAGTGGGGGTAAAGACCAGAAAGACGAGGGATCCATACCCTGACGAAGGACATTGTGACCCGGATGGGCACGTAGTACTGGCCGAAACATGTTGGTTCCTGCAATAGGGATATAGGGGCATTTATCTCCCCTGAATATCCCATTTTTGATTTTTTAATCCTATCAAGGGGACACAAGAATAAAGGCGAACTGTGAGTTTCCCCTTAGATAGTTTTAACTACACTTATCTGCACCTTTTGATCCCTTCTTGAGGGAATATTGTTTCCTTTATATATATTTTTTCCCTTTTCGTCTCTCACTAACCTCCCTCACCACTTTTCTTCATAAAAGAATAACGCGCTCCATCCTGGGTGTTGGTCTGCACCTGGATGTTTGATGCGGCCCTATGATGAAGCATGACACTGCAAAGTGTGTGAGGGCAGTATTAAGAAAAGATATGTCTTTCCCTTGAGTTATTCCATTGTAGGGTTTGACAGTGGACAGACCGGCTCTAGGTGCCGTTTGTTTTGTGATTTGCAGTCCTTCTCTTTTGAGTGAGTTTTCAGTCTTGGAAAGGTAGTCAGAAAAGGCTCATTCCCTTATCTCTTCTTTTTGTGATATAGATCTATATATAAATGCCAAGGTGTATTGAAGCATGAGTGGGTGTATGAGTGTCTGAATAGATGATTTAGTAGGTGCGTGACTGACTGTATAAGTGAGTGATTAAACATGTCTTACTGAATGCATGGGTTAGTGAGTAAACTGTGTAAATGTCTGTATCAGTCTGTCAGTTGGTTTGTAAGCGGCTGCATGGGTTGGTGAGTAGCTACATAAGTGTCTATATGGGTTATTTATTGGTTGTCTGAGTATTTGTATGGGTGCCTGAGTGTCTGTGTGGGTGGGTGGGGGTGTGTGACTGTGCATAGATGTGTGAGTGGGTAATTCACTGGGTGTATGGGTTCAAGAGTGCTTCTGTGAAGGGCTGTATGGGTGGGTGAGTGTGTGTATGGATGTGTTGGTGAGTGAATGGATGTCTCAGTGGTACATGTGTGAGTAACTACATATGTGAAAGGCAGCATATGTGAGTGTTGGAGTATGTAAATCACTATATGTGAGAGTGAGTGATTGTGAGAGTGGCTGTATGGATGAGTGTGTGCTTGTATCAGTGATTGTATAAGAGAGTAAGTATGTGTTAGTATCTGTATGAATAAGTGAGGTGGTGTGTGTATAACTGTATAGGTGAATAAATGGGAGTGTGAATGAATCTTTGCATGATTCACTAGGTGTGTGAGTAACTCTATGGATGAGTGGCAATGTGTGAGTGTCTGTATAGGTGTATGAGTGCAAATGATAGTGCTGTATTGATAAGTGACTGCATGTATGAATGACTGTATGGGTGAATGAGTGGAGGTGTGTGTAGACCTAGGAATCAGTGAGTGGGTATGTAGTAACTGGTATTGGTGTGTCTATGGTTTTGAAAATGGTAGTCTGTATTTTAGAGTGGGTGTATCAAAGGTTATATTAGGGTGTGAGGAGGTGCATCAGATTATCACGTGGATGATGTCATCAGTGATGTCATCAGTGATGTCACTGACCATGTCATGAATGATGTAATATGTGACGTCATCAGCAGTGCATTGCGGGGGCGCAAGTTATAGTTAGCTCAACTAACTATAATGGCCAAATTTCTCTGGTTTAGTACGAGTGAAATGTCCAACTAACTATAACGTACCTGAAACCTATGGTTTTTTCAGTGAATTTCTATGGTTTTTTAAATGCTAATTTCTAACTATAACGTCCCTGAAACCTATGGTTTTTTCAGTGAATTTCAAAGGTTTTTTTAAATGATAACTTCTAACTATAATGTCCCTGAAACCTATGTTTTTTTCAGTGAATTTCTAAGGTTTTTTAAATGCTAATTTCTAACTATGCCTACAGAGGTAGGACATGTGAAGAAAGAGGAAGAAAGGCACAGAAAGAAGCAAGAGAAATGCAGAAAGAGGCAACAGAAGTCCAGAAAGACGAAGAAAAGTGCAAAAAGTAGTTAGAGAGATGCAGAAAGAACCAACAGAGGTGCAGAAAGAGGCCTTGTTTCAAAGTCATCCTGTGCGCCCAACTTTTTACTGACTGGTACTGGTGGTAACTGACTCTGACTAACCAGGCCCGGAGCCAGTGCTATGCTGAAAGACACTTATAATACAGTGAAAACACCTACACACACTAGGGTACACTATGGGTTGGGGTATCCCTGTGATTGGCATGACCTCCCCTGTAAGGCCCTAGTACATATTAGGGCAGGGGGATTAAAACTACCTCTAACTCAGAGGTGCAGAAAGAGGCAAGAGAGGTGCATAAACAGGCAGGAAAGATGCAGAAACAGGGAACAGGGGTGCAGAAAGAGGCAAGTGAGGTGCAGAAAGAAGTAAGAGCAGTGCAGAAAGAACCAACAGAGGTGCAAAAAGAGGCAAGAGGGGTGCAGAAAAAGGTAGGAGGTGTGCACAAAGAGGCAAGAGTGTTACAGAAAGAGGCAGAAGGGGTGCAGAAAGAAGGAAGAGAAGTGCAGAAAGAGGCAAGAGAATTGCTGAAAGAAGCAACAGAGGTGTAGAAAGAAGCAAGAGAAGTGCAGAAAGAGGCAAGTGAGGTGCAGAAAATAAGCAAGAGCTGTGCAGAAAGAACCAACAGAGGTGCTGAAACAGGCGTGAAGGGTGCAGAAAGAGCAAGAGAAGTGCAGAAGGAGGCAACAGAGGTACAGAAAGAGATAAGAGAGATACAGAACCAGGCAGGAAAGGTGCAGAAACAGGGAACAGGGGTGCAGAAAGAGGCAAGAGAGGTGCTGAAAGAGAAAAGAGGGGTGCAGAAAGAGGCAAGAGATCTGCAGAAAAAAGCAACATAGGTACTGAAAGAGGCAAGAGAGGTACAGAAAGAGGCAATAGAAGTGCAGAAAGACGCAACAGAGGTGCAGAAAGAGGGAAGGGGGTGCAGAAAGAAGGAAGAGACGTGCAGAAAGAACCAAGAGAAGTGCAGAGAGAAGCAACAGAGGTGCAGAAGGAGGCACGAGGGGTGCAGAAAGAAGGAAGAGAAGTGCAGAAAGAAGCAATTGAGGTGCTGAAAGAGGCATGAAGGGTGCAGAAAGGCAAGAGAAGTGCAGAAAGAATCAACAGAGGTACAGAAAGAGGCAAGAATGTTGCAGAAAGAGAAAATAGAGGTGTAGAAAGAGGCAAGAGAGTTGGACAAATAGGGAGGAGGGGTGCAGAAAGAGGGAACGGGGTGCAGAAAGAAGCAACAGAGGTGCCAAAAGAGGCAAGAGAGGTGCAGAAAGAGGCAAGAGATCTGCAGAAAAAAGCAACAGAGGTGCTGAAAGAGGCAAGTGAGGTGCAGAAAGAAGCAAGAGAGGTGCAGAAAGAGGCAATAGAAGTGCAGAAAGAAGCAACAGAGGTGCAGAAAGAGGGAAGAGGGGTGCAGAAAGAAGGAAGATAAGTGCAAAAAGAAGCAACAGAGGTGCTGAAAGAGGCATGAAGGATGCAGAAAGAGGCAAGAGAAGTGCAGAAAGAACCAAGAGAAGTGCAGAAAGATGCAACAGAGGTGCAGAAGGAGGCACGAGGGGTGCAGAAAGAAGCAACAGAGGTGCTGAAAGAGGCACGAAGGGTGCAGAAAGAGGCAAGTGAAGTGCAGAAAGAAGCAACAGAGGTACAGAAACAGGCAAGAGTGGTGCAGAAAGAGGGAAGAGAGGTGTAGAAAGAGGCAAGAGAGTTGGACAAATAGGGAAGAGGGGTGCAGAAAGAGGCAGGAGGGTGCAGAAAGAAGCAACAGAGGTGCCGAAAGAGGCAAGAGAGGTGCAGAAAGAAGCAAGTGAAGTACAGAAAGAGGCAACAGAGGTGCAGAAAGACGCAAGAGAGGTGCAGAATCAAGCAAGAGAAGTGCAGAAAGAGGCAAGAGAATTGCTGAAAGAAGCAACAGAGGTTTAGAAAGAAGCAAGAGAAGTGCAGAAAGAGGCAAGTGAGGTGCAGAAAGAAGCAAGAGCAGTGCAGAAAGAACTAACAGTAGTGCTGAAAGAGGCAACAGAAGTGCAGAAGGAGGCACAAGGGGTGCAGAAAGAAGGAAGAGGAGTGCATAAAGAAGCAACAGAGGTGATGAAAGAGGCAC
This sequence comes from Calotriton arnoldi, assembly GCA_963921515.1. Taxonomy (NCBI): domain Eukaryota; kingdom Metazoa; phylum Chordata; class Amphibia; order Caudata; family Salamandridae; genus Calotriton; species Calotriton arnoldi. The sequence continues at coordinate 1,126,634 of CAWUFW010004422.1, forward strand.
GAGGGGTTCAGAAAGAAGCAACAGACGTGCTGAAAGAGGCACAAAGGGTGCAGAAAGAGGCAAGAGAAGTGCAGAAAGAAGCAACAGAGGTACAGAAAGAGGCAAGAGTGGTGCAGAAAGAGGGAAGAGAGGTGTAGAAAGAGGCAAGAGAGTTGCACAAATAGGGAAGAGGGGTGCAGAAAGAGGCAGGAGGGGTGCAAAAAGAATTACCAGAGGTGCCGAAAGAGGCAAGAGAGGTGCAGAAAGAAGCAAGTAAAGTGCAGAAAGAGCTAAGAGAATTGCTGACAGAAGCAACAGAGGTTTAGAAAGAAGCAAGAGAAGTGCAGAAAGAGGCAAGTGAGGTGCAGAAAGAAGCAAGAGCAGTGCAGAAAGAACCAACAGAGGTGCAAAAAGAGGCAAGAGGGGTGCAGAAAGAGGAAGGTGAGGTACACAAAGAGGCAAGAGAGGTACAGAAAGAGGCAGGAGGGGTGCAAAAAGAAGGAAGGGAAAAGCATAAAGAGGCAGGAGAAGTACAGAAAGAGGCAAGTGAGGTGCAGAAAAAAGCAGGAGCAGTGCTGAAAGAACCAACAGAGGTACTGAAACAGGCGTGAAGGGTGCAGAAAGAGCAAGAGAAGTGAAGAAAGAGGCAACAGAGGTACAGAAAGAGGCAAGAGAGGTACAGAACCAGGCACAAGAGGTGTAGAAACAGGGAACAGGGGTGTAGAAAGAGGCAAGAGAGGTGCTGAAAGAGAAAAGAGGTGTGCAGAAAGAGCCAAGAGATCTGCAGAAAAAAGCAACAGAGGTGCTGAAAGAGACAAGTGAGGTGCAGAAAGAGGCAAGATATCTGCAGAAAAAAGCAACAGAGGTGCTGAAACAGGCAAGTGAGGTGCAGAAAGAAAGAAGCAAGAGAGGTACAGAAAGAGGCAATAGAAGTGCAGAAAGAAGCAACAGAGGTGCAGAAAGAGGCAAGAGAGGTGCAGAAAGAAGGAAGAGGAGTGCAGAAAGAAGCAACAGAGGTGCTGAAAGAGGCACGAAGGGTGCAGAAAGAGGCAAGAGAAGTACAGAAATAACCAAGAGAAGTGCAGAGAGAAGCAACAGAGGTGCAGAAGGAAGCATGAGGGGTGCAGAAAAAAGGAAGAGAAGTGCAGAAAGAAGCAACAGAGGTGCTGAAAGAGGCATGAAGGGTGCAGAAAGAGGCAAGAGAAGTACAGAAAGAAGCAACAGGGGTACAGAAAGAGGCAAGAATGGTGCAGAAAGAGGGAATAGAGGTGTAGAAAGAGGCAAGAGAGTTGGACAAATAGGGAAGAGGGGTGCAGAAAGAGGGAACAGGGGTGCAGAAAAAAACACCAGAGGTGCCGAAAGAGGCAAGAGAGGTGCAGAAAGAGGCAAGAGATCTGCAGAACAAAGCAACAGAGATGCTGAAAGAGGGAAGTGAGGTGCAGAAAGAAGCAAGAGAGGTGCAGAAAGAGGCAATAGAAGTGCAGAAAGAAGCAAGAGAGGTGCAGAAAGAGGCAAGAGGGGTACAGAAAGAAGGAAGAGAGGTGCAGAAAGAAGCAACAGAGGTGCTGAAAGAGGCACGAAGGGTGCAGAAAGAGGCAAGAGAAGTGCAGAAAGAACCAAGAGAAGTGCAGAAATAAGCAACAGAGGTGCTGAAGGAGGCACGAGGGGTGCAGAAAGAAGCAACAGAGGTGCTGAAAGAGGCACAAAGGGTGCAGAAAGAGGCAAGAGAAGTGCAGAAAGAAGCAACAGAGGTGCTGAAGGAGGCACGAGGGGTGCAGAAAGAAGCAACAGAGGTGCTGAAAGAGGCACAAAGGGTGCAGAAAGAGGCAAGAGAAGTGCAGAAAGAAGCAACAGAGGTACAAAAGAGGCAAGGGTGGTGCAGAAAGAGGGAAGAGAGGTATAGAAAGAGGCAAGAGAGTTGGACAAATAGGGAAGAGGGGTGCAGAAAGAGGCAGGAGGGTGCAGAAAGAAGCAACAGAGGTGCCAAAAGAGGCAAGAGAGGTGCAGAAACAAGCAAGAGAAGTGCAGAAAGAGGCAAGAGAATTGCTGAAAGGAGCAACAGAGGTTTAGAAAGAAGCAAGAGAAGTGCAGAAAGAGGCAAGTGAGGTGCAGAAAGAAGCAAGAGCAGTGCAGAAAGAACCAACAGTGGTGCTGAAAGAGGCAACAGAGGTGCAGAAGGAGGCACGAGGGGTGCAGAAAGAAGGAAGAGGAGTGTATAAAGAAGCAACAGAGGTGCTGAAGGAGGCACGAGGGGTGCAGAAAGAAGGAAGAGAAGTGCAGAAAGAAGCAACTGAGGTGCAAAAAGAGGCAAGAGGGGTGTAGAAAGAGGTAGGAGTGGTGCACAAAGAGGCAGGAGAGGTACAGAAAGAGGCAGAAGCGGTGCAAAAAGAAGCAAGAGAAGTTCAGAAAGAGGCAAGTGAGTTGCAGAAAGAAGCAAGAGCAGTGCAGAAAGAACCAACAGAGGTGCAAAAAGAGGCAAGAGGGGTGCAGAAAGAGGTAGGAGAGGTGTACAAAGAGGCAAGAGAGGTACAGAAAGAGGCAGGAGGGGTGCAAAAAGAAGGAAGAGAAGTGCAGAAAGAGGCAAGAGAATTGCTGAAAGAAGCAACAGAGGTGTAGAAAGAAGCAAGAGCAGTACAGAAAGAACCAACAGAGGTGCTGACAGAGGCGCGAAGGGCGCAGAAAGAGCAAGAGAAGTGCAGAAAGAGGTAACAGAAGTACAGAAACAGGCAAGAGATGTGCAGAAACAGGCAGGAAAGGAGCAGAAACAGGGAACAGGAATGCAGAAAGAGGCAGGAGAGGTGCAGAAAGAGGAAAGAGGGGTGCAGAAAGAGCAAGAGAAGTGCAGAAAGAGGTAACAGAGGTAGAGAAAGAGGCAAGAGATGTGCAGAAACAGGCAGGAAAGGTGCAGAAACAGGGAACAGGGGTGCAGAAAGAAGCAACAGAGGTGCAGAAAGAGGCAAGAGGGTTGCAGAAAGAGGAGAGAGAAGTGCAGAAAGAAGCAAAAGAGGCACTCAATGAGGCAAGAGGGATGCAGAAAGAGGCAAGCGCAGTGCAGAAAGAACCAGGAGAAGCGCAGAAAGAAGCAACAGAGGTGCAAAAGGAGGCACAATGGGTACAGAAAGAAGGAACAGAAGTGCAGAAAGAAGCAACAGAGGTACAGAAAGAGGCAAGAAAGTTGCACAAATAGGGAAGAGGGGTGCAGAAAGAGGCAGGAGGGGTGCAGAAAGAAGCAACAGAGGTGCTGAAAGAGGCAAGAGAGGTGCAGAAAGAAGCAAGTGAAGTGCAGAAAGAGGCAACAGAGGTTCAGAAAGATGCAAGAGAGGTGCAGAAACAAGCAAGAAAGGGCAGAAAGAGGCAAGAGAATTACTGAAAGAAGCAACAGAGGTTTAGAAAGAAGCAAGAGAAGTGCAGAAAGAGGCAAGTGAGGTGCAGAAAGAAGCAAGAGCAGTGCAGAAAGAACCAACAGATGTGCAAAAAGAGGCAAGAGGGGTGCAGAAAGAGGTAGGAGAGGTGCACAAAGAGGCCAGAGAGGTACAAAAAGAACCAGGAGGGGTGCAAAAAGAATGAAGAGAATTGCAGAAAAAGGCAAGAGAATTGCTGAAAGAAGCAACAAAAGTGTAGAAAGAAGCAAGAGAAGTGCAGAAAGAGGCAAGTGAGGTGCAGAAAGAAGCAAGAGCAGTGCAGAAAGAACCAACAGTGGTGCTGAAAGAGGCAACAGAGGTGCAGAAGGAGGCACGAGGGGTGCAGAAAGAAGGAAGAGGAGTGTATAAAGAAGCAACAGAGGTGCTGAAGGAGGCACGAGGGGTGCAGAAAGAAGGAAGAGAAGTGCAGAAAGAAGCAACAGTGGTGCAAAAAGAGGCAAGAGGGGTGCAGAAAGAGGTAGGAGTGGTGCACAAAGAGGCAGGAGAGGTACAGAAAGAGGCAGAAGGGGTGCAAAAAGAAGCAAGAGAAGTTCAGAAAGAGGCAAGTGAGTTGCAGAAAGAAGCAAGAGCAGTGCAGAAAGAACCAACAGAGGTGCAAAAAGAGGCAAGAGGGGTGCAGAAAGAGGTAGGAGAGGTGTACAAAGAGGCAAGAGAGGTACAGAAAGAGGCAGGAGGGGTGCAAAAAGAAGGAAGAGAAGTGCAGAAAGAGGCAAGAGAATTGCTGAAAGAAGCAACAGAGGTGTAGAAAGAAGCAAGAGCAGTACAGAAAGAACCAACAGAGGTGCTGAAAGAGGCGCGAAGGGTGCAGAAAGAGCAAGAGAAGTGCAGAAAGAGGTAACAGAAGTACAGAAACAGGCAAGAGATGTGCAGAAACAGGCAGGAAAGGAGCAGAAACAGGGAACAGGAATGCAGAAAGAGGCAGGAGAGGTGCAGAAAGAGGAAAGAGGGGTGTAGAAAGAGCAAGAGAAGTGCAGAAAGAGGTAACAGAGGTAGAGAAAGAGGCAAGAGATGTGCAGAAACAGGCAGGAAAGGTGCAGAAACAGGGAACAGGGGTGCAGAAAGAAGCAACAGAGGTGCAGAAAGAGGCAAGAGGGTTGCAGAAAGAGGAGAGAGAAGTGCAGAAAGAAGCAAAAGAGGCACTCAATGAGGCAAGAGGGATGCAGAAAGAGGCAAGCACAGTGCAGAAAGAACCAGGAGAAGCGCAGAAAGAAGCAACAGAGGTGCAAAAGGAGGCACGATGGGTGCAGAAAGAAGGAACAGAAGTGCAGAAAGAAGCAACAGAGGTACAGAAAGAGGCAAGAAAGTTGCACAAATAGGGAAGAGGGGTGCAGAAAGAGGCAGGAGGGGTGCAGAAAGAAGCAACAGAGGTGCTGAAAGAGGCAAGAGAGGTGCAGAAAGAAGCAAGTGAAGTGCAGAAAGAGGCAACAGAGGTTCAGAAAGATGCAAGAGAGGTGCAGAAACAAGCAAGAAAGGGCAGAAAGAGGCAAGAGAATTACTGAAAGAAGCAACAGAGGTTTAGAAAGAAGCAAGAGAAGTGCAGAAAGAAGCAAGAGCAGTGCAGAAAGAACCAACAGATGTGCAAAAAGAGGCAAGAGGGGTGCAGAAAGAGGTAGGAGAGGTGCACAAAGAGGCCAGAGAGGTACAAAAAGAACCAGGAGGGGTGCAAAAAGAATGAAGAGAATTGCAGAAAAAGGCAAGAGAATTGCTGAAAGAAGCAACAAAAGTGTAGAAAGAAGCAAGAGAAGTGCAGAAAGAGGCAAGTGAGGTCAGAAAGAAGCAAGAGCAGTGCAGAAAGATCCAACAGAGGTGCAAAAAGAGGCAAGAGGGGTGCAGAAAAAGGTAGTAGGGGTGAACAAAGAGGCAAGAGAGGTATAGAAAGAGGCAGGAGGGGTGCATAAAGAAGGAAGAAAAGTTCAGAAAGAGGCAAGAGAATTGCTGATAGAAGCAACAGAGGTGTAGAAAGAAGCAAAACAAGTGCAGAAAGAGGCAAGTGAGGTGCATAAAGAAGCAAGAGCAGTGCAGAAAGAACCAACAGAGGTGCTGAAAGAGGCAAGTGAGGTGCAGAAAGAGTCAAGAGATCTGCAGAAAAAAGCAACAGAGGTGCTGAAAGAGGCAAGTGGGGTGCAGAAAGAAGCAAGAGAGGTGCAGAAAGAAGAAAGAGAAGTGCAGAAAGAAGTAACAGAGGTGCAGAAAGAGGCAAAAAGTGTGCAGAAAGATGTAAGAGGGATACATAAAAAGGTAAGAGAGGTGCAGAAAGAAGGAAGAAGTGTGCAGAAAGAGGCAAGTGGGGTACAGAAAGAAGCAAATGAGGTGCAGAAAGAGGCAACAGACGTGCAGAAAGAGGGAAGAGAGGTGCAGAAAGTAGAAGAGATTTGCAGAAAGAGGCAAGAGAAGTGCAGAAAAAGAAAGAAATGTGCAGAAAGAAGCAGCAGAAATGCAGAAAGAGGCAAGAGAGGCGCAGAAGGAAGCAATAGTGGCTTGCACACCATTAGTACCAATTTAACACCCACATTTAGCAATAAGTAACAGGTGACCATTCTAGGTTTGCAAAGGGCCTTCCACCATGCTGTAACACTTGTTGCTGCATTTTTGGTAGCGTTTGAGCCGTTTGAGCTAGAAACAAGGCTTTTTTTGTTCAAATCTGTAGATTAGGGAGCAGATGATGAATTATGTGGCTAATGCAGAAAATGTATAATTGTGCGAAAGTCGGTGAAGCCAAACAGTCGCATAATTCCAGTGGCCCTGCTCATACCTCTGACTAGGTCCACAAGTGCTCCTCAGTGATTCCTTCTTTTTTGTCTCACTGAGTTCATAGTTGAGCTTCTATAGAAACGAGGAAGACTAAACCTGAGGTTACCACTCCACAACACAGACTACCATACCATATAATTACTCTCCATAACACATAATCCCACTCTACATAATTCCTATACACTAAATACCACATACTTTCTATCCACATAATTTCACTGCACAACATACCACATAATTCCACTACACACAACGTACATCCACTCCACTCCAAAAAACATTAGTAAAAAACTTTTACATTTACAACGCCAGTAGCTCAAACTCTTGCAAATGCGATACCTATTACATTGCAAACACTTCTTTAACTAGTAGTCGCATTTGCAGAGTGGTGGAGAAAGGGTGCTGGGCCTCCGACCAGCGCTCAGGAATTCCGCTGCGTAAGATTTACAGGAGGTACCAGAAGGGCTTCTTGGCCCTCAAAGTCCCTCAGGAGTAAAGTGGACTTCATCCCCCATCCCGTAGTCTGCCAGGAGGCACGTTTGCAGAGTGGTGGAGAAAGGGGGCATGGCCTCCGAAGACGTCTTAGCAATCCTAGTGTGTGGGACTTACTGGAGGCAACAAGAGGGGTACTTGGCCCCGAAGGACATCCTTGGGGGCCAACTACCCCTCCTATTACCTCCAGTAAGTACCACACAGCAGGATTGCTAAGTTCTCATAACAGGCCACGCCCCCTTTGCCCACCACTCTGCAAACGTGCTCCCTGGCGCGCTTTTCGATGGGTATTGAAGTCCCTTCACTGCTGGGGGTCCTTAGGGGCCAACTAGCCTACCTCTTACCTCCAGTAAGCCCCACACAGTGGGACTGCTGAGAGGTGGACACAGGCCACACCCCCTTTCTCCACCACTCTGCAAACACGCCTCCTGGCATGTTCTAAGTTGGGGGATTAAGTCCCCTTTCCTCCTGAGGGTCCCTAGGGGCCAACTAGCCCTCCTGTTACCTCCAGTAAGTGCCACACAGCTGGGTTGCTGAGAGTGGTCCGAGGCCACGCCCCCTTTTTACGCCACTCTGCAAACACGCCTCCTGGCGCACTGCTGCTCGGGGGATGAAGTCCACTTGTGTCCTGAGGTCCTCAGGACACAAGAGGACCTCATCGCCCCACCAGCAGTGCACCAAGAGGCGCATTTGCAGAGTGGTGTAAAAAGGGGGCGTGGCCTCAGTCCACCTCTCTGCACTCCAGCTGTGTGGCGCTTACTGGAGGTACCTGGTCGGCTAGTTGGCCCCCAGGGACCCTCAGTATTCAAGGGGACTTAATTCCCCAACTTAGAACGCGCCAGGGGGCACGTTTGCAGAGTCATGCAGGGAAGGGGCGGGGCGTCCAGCGAGTTGCCGGTTTCTTTTTTCTTTTTCATAAATTTGTTATTTTATGGGCATGGTCCCCCTTCCCTGGGCCACTTTTGGCCGCAGAGACCCCATCCCCCGGGGCCTGGCAGCCTTTTTTTTTTTTTTTTGTTATTTTGGGGAAGGGGGCCACGTGGCCCCCTCCAGAGGCCAATTATGGCCCCAGGCAGCCCATCACCATGGGCCTGGCCAGCCTTCTTTTTTTATATTTTATTTTGGGAGGGGAGCCGCGGCCCCCCTCCTCAGGCCAATTATGGCCCCGGGGACACCATCTCCCAGGGCCGGTCCTTAGCGTTGGGGACCATGGGGGGAGCCCCAATGCCCCCACGGTCCCAGCCGGCTCCCCACCTCCTGCGTGTGCCGGCATTGCTTTTGCACAAGGGGAGCTGCAGGCTGGCCTTTCCGTTTTTTAATTTTTTAAAATTTTTAATTAAAGGGGAGGTGGTCGCGTAGCCCCCTCCCGGGCCACTTCTGGCCCCGGGGACCCCATCTCCCGGGGCCAGTCCTTAGCGTTGGGGACCATGGGGGGAGCCCCAATGCCCCCACGGTCCCAGCCGGCTCCCCACCTCCTGCGTGTGCCGGCATTGCTTTTGCACAAGGGGAGCTGCAGACATGAAGCTCCCCTTGTGCAAAAGCAATCTGCTTTGCTTTTTGGAAGTGAGAGCAGGTTTCCTGCTCTCGCTTCCAAAAGCAAAGCAGGGTTTGCTATGGCAGGGCGGGAGCTGTGCTCCCGCCCTGCCAAAGCAAACTTCAATGTCCTGGGGGTGGGCACCCCAGGACATTGCAGGAGCCGGCCCTTGGGGGTGGTGGTCCCCAGGGCCATAAAGGGCTCCACGAGGTGGCCGCATGGCCCCCCTCCAACATGTAAATAGCCCCAGGGAGGTGGTGAACCCCGGGGCCGGGGTTCTGCAACGGACCCCCATATTTACATATTCGATGCCCTGGAGAGGTGGTGGTCCCTGGGGCAGTGTGTGGGGGCTCGAGCCCCCCCACACTAATTATTAGTTATAGCCCCGGGGAGGTGGCAGTCCCCAGGGCTTGGGGGGCCCACGAGACCCCCCACCCAATTTTAATAGAGCCCCAGGGAGGTGGCGGTCCCCGGGGCTTGGGGGGATCGCGAGGCCCCCCCACCCAATTTTAATAGAGCCCCGGGGAGGTGGTGGTCCCCGTGGCTGCGGGGGGGCCACGTGCCCCCGCGCATAAATTATAAAGCCCCGGGGAGGTGGCGGTCCCATAACTTAGAATTATGGGACCATAATTTAGAATTGCCCCCGGGACCTGGCCCACCCGGGGGCTTTTTAACAAACGAAGCGTGGGAGACCGTGCTTTGTTTTTTTAAAATAATTTTGGCCGGATTCGCGCACCCAGCGCGAATTCAGACGAAATTATTTTTAAAAAAATGCTTTTTTGGGGCCTGGGGGTCCTTGTGGGACCCCCTGAGCAGGCCTAGGGGGTCAGGGTGTTTCTACCCTGCCCCCTTTCTTGTTTTTTACCTTTTTCTTGTGACTCGGTTACCGAGTCACAAGATGGCTGTTAACACTTCCTGGTTTGGAGTGTTGGCAGCCAATTAGAATGAAGCTCGTGCTCGGGAGGAGTCGCGACTCCTCGGTGCTCAGATACATAATTTTTTTATTTTTTTTATTTCTCAGCAACTACTGAACGGATTTACACCATTTAAAACAAAGCACGCTTTCTACACCAAGACCTACCTTTTTGCCAAATTTGGTGTTTTTCCGTTCAGCAGTTCGAGCTGTAGCCTGTTTCAAAATTCCTATGGAAATTAACATGGAGAAAACGTGTTTTGGGACCCCCCTTTTTTCTTGGCCCCCGCTTGACGAATCACCCCAAAATCTTCAAGACAGGAGCTGACCTGAGTGAACCATTAGTTCGCCAAAGATATTGGCAAATCAAAAAACGCTTTTTCTATGGAAAATAGGTCCTAACTATAACTACCTACTGGCGACCGCCAGTAGGTAATATATATATAGATATATAGATATAGATAGATAGATAGATAGATAGATAGATAGATAGATAAATAGATAGATAGATAGATAGATAGATAGATAGATAGATAGATAGATAGATTGCGTCCGCTACTGCTACGACGTAACACAGGTACCGACAACAACGGGGGTCTATTGTATCAGTAGGTCTTTTATTTTTCGTTTATCCAAACGCATTTCGGCAGTCACAGCTGTCTTGTTCACATACATGAGACGTTCCCAATTCATGATTTCAATATGTCATCAAATGACTCTTTTCTTGTCAGCATGAAAATAGAAAACACACTACCGATCTTTTGCTTGTTTTGTTATTTTTTTGTCTATTTTTTCTTTTTTTTCTCAATAAAGTGTAAGTGCTGTAAACATACTTTAAAGTGCATCATCCGCTATTGTGGGACAAAAGCTTTTTCCAACAATAACAACTGTGCAAAAGATCAAAAAATGCAAAAATGTATTTAAAACACCAGAAGGGAATTTGTTTGATTCTCTCAAAATTTGATAAGATGCTAGTGCTTGCTTTGTGTTATATATATTTATGGGATGAATTATAGTCTAGATATGGGATTGCCCATGGTGAAACCAGAAGACCTGACTTCTTTTTATTATATTTGTATTTGGTTTTCAGGTACACAAAACAGAAAAGTAATATTTCATTGCAAAACGATTACATTTTTTAAAAAATACATTACATCTTTAACCGCAACATACCACTTGAATATAAATTAATTATTTACCTAAGATAGAGCCCAAAAACCCAAATAAATGGGATTCCTAGTCCCTGCGATTCACAAAGTCATAGGGTTTGCAACCACAAAATGGCTTTTTTAATATGCACTAAACTAATTTTGCAATTCATTAAAGCCTTTCTGAATTGCAAAATGGACTTACCAACACTTTCCAAATCACAAAAAAGAGGTTGTGTGAGAGGAGCATCCCATCCTATTTGCAATTACCAACAGTATGCGTCAGTAGTTTGTGCCCGCAATTATGGTTGCAAACTATTGATACAAACAAGGTGGTAACCCAATTGCACAAGGGAACCTGTCCTCGATAGCCAGTTTCCTCTTTGAGAATTGTGTTAGGCAGCTTAAGGGAGGACCACTGGACGCTGCCAAGATGTCTTCCAAAATGGAAAAATGTCTCTTTTGAAGGCAGCAATGGTTCCTTTAAGGACCACTAGTTGCTTAAAAAAATCCCTTAAAGGAATGCAAACAGGGGGATGGCAGTCTGCTGTTCCTTGCAAGCTACCATTCCTGTGTTTGTAGCCAATCAGAGGGAGTCACAAATAGTAAACTGCCTATTTTGCTACCCCTGCAGCAGTAACACTTGTGGAAGTGGTGTACAACCCGAAGAGGAGCCTTTGATTAGCAAGGTACACACATATCTCATCAGCAGGTGCATTAACACGGTTATTCAACCTCTCTTTTCTTCCAATCTAACAGCCTTTAAGATGCACCTGGGTGTCACAGTGAGATTGATTATGTTTTTGAATGGGGGACTCTTAGTGGAATCATGACCAGTGGGGAATCTTACTGATTTCACAATGTTGTTCTCTAGCACTACTAAATAAAAAACACTTGGGTGACATTTTTCAACAAAAAGCCCATGCTTCATAGCAGAAAGTAGATGCATCCCTCATATATTTTTCATTTGCCAGAGGGGTGCTTTCATGGCAGTGCATGCATAGTGAAGCATCAACTGGCTGCAATGGAGGTGCACTGATCAACTCCATTCAAATGGCCTCTTCTCCATCACGGAGTAATACCAGAAGTGTCATCTAACACCAGTCATTCAAAAGCTACACTCACAGTCTCTTCTCTTCTGTCAACTACTGTCTACATGTGATGACTTTTGGTTTAGCTCAAGATAAGTCTTTCCCGTAAGGAAACTTTGAGGGGCTGCTGGGATCCCTGCCTTGTAATGTGACCACATTAGTGTGTATCCTCTTCACCATCACTCTGTGCAAAACGTCCATAAAAAACATCAGTTGACTGTGAAGTTCAAAATAATTAATTTGCAGGTTTTTTTGTGCGGGATGCCAGAGGTGAAGTAAGACTATTCTAAATTTGAAGGGAAATAAAGTCAATTTGTAGGAAACTGAGGAGTTCCACTCAAAGTTTTTTTTTGGGGTGGGGAAACAGGTGAAGATGTGCACATTTTAGAGCTATTTAGGTGTGCAGTTTAAGCACATATTTTGGGTCAGACAAATTGGTCCAGACTTGGTAGTGTTTAAACACAACGTTATTGAGGGGATTAGATAGAGGTTCCTCCAAACTGCATTTTTAAAGCAGTGATCACATAATAATTAAGCACTAATACCAAATCCCATATACCAAGCAATGGATTACTCATTTTTTATTCTTATACATGCACTTTCTGACATATTCTCTGAGATGCTCTTGACACGTTCACACTCAAATATATTGATTTACTCTAACATATAGTCACACAAATGCTCACTGCTCTCACATATAGCTTAATTGCACTTACATATACTTCATACTGGCTAATAATGCACCACAATGTTTGTCTGTCTCTCTAACACACTTACTGTTTCCTGCTCTGTCTCCCTTTCACACACACATACCTTTCTTGGCACAGCTATTATAATATGATCATTAAGCCCCATGACAACACAGAAAGTGGCATAATGACAGTGGGTACATATTTCCAAAATAAAAATAAAACTGGGGGGCATATTAGCAAGAAGAGGCGATAATCATCGCTAACCCTGCTTAGCGTGATTTTTTTTATCGCCGGCTATCGCTGGAATATATTGCCACGCTAACGCTGTATTAGCAACGATTAGCGCTATGGCGATGAATATTCCAGCGATAGCGGGGAAATGGGTCAACATCGCTGAAAAACCAGCGATGTTGCATGGAGAAGGGAGAACACCTTGCTGATACGACCCTGTGGTCGTATCAGCATAATCCACCCCCATGTTAGGTATGGCTAACACCTGCTAATTGCAGGTGTTAAATAAATGGCGATGACCCCGGTTAGCGCGACTTTTCACGTCGCTAACTGGGGCCATGGCCACCTTGCTAATAGGCGATAGGCCTGTTAGCGGGTGTTCCCCAGGTTTGTTCGTCGGGAACGCCCACTTTGCATGTCATTAGCGATAAATATCGCTGACATGCAAAGCGGTAAAAAAACGGGCGCTAATGCCCGCAAACTGTCGCTAACTGCTGTTAGAGACAGTTTGCTGATAGGGCGATATGAATATCGCCGCTTTAGCGGCAAAAAGTGCCGCTAAAGCGGCGATAGTGCCCTTGCTAATATGCCCCTTACTTTCAGAGCTGCTGATGCCAAACATCTCTACATTGTGCAGCAGCCTTCTGTCTGCAGCGCCCTACTTGAACCATAAACTTAAAAAACTGCCTCCTCTTCATGGAACTAAAAGTAAACTATGAAGGTGGATAGATTTATGCATGCAACTCCGAAATGTGCAAAGCACACACGCAATTAAATATTCTACATGAGCAAAACTACTGCAAAACCGTGTATCTTGCACAGGTTCATGAAATGTTCCAGTTTCTAAAATGGGGAAAAAGAAGCACTGGTTCTAATATTTGCGGTGTCTGATAAAATATTTGCGGAAACAGAAAACAATGACCTTTTAGTGCTAATGGTTTTAATAGCCAGTGCTGTCTATCACCCCTTGTGGCAGAGTAACCCCTACCAAGGTCATTCACCTGTGCTAGAGTCATACCAACCAGCACAGTCCATCATCAGCACTCCCCACCCACTCCACACACACGTGAAAATAGAGAACACATATTGGCAGCCAAGGAGAAACCAAGGAAATCCAGTTTTAATGCATGATCGAGAGATACAGTGACAAAATATATAAGCCAGAGAGGAGGAGATTGCAAGAAGCGGGAGTGATTACAATTGAATAGGGACAAGGAAGAAAAAGAGAGAACTAACTACAGGCTGGAATAGATGGCTGAAGAGGAAAGAGAGATAAAACAATAAAGAAAGAAGAAACAGTCAAGTAAATGGGGACGAAGGGAGACCATGAAAGACAACCAATGAGAGCAGGAAACAGAGATGAGAAATACCGTAAATGCCAGTGTAAAATACAAAGAGAGATATAAGAGTGAGACAGCTAAGAGAAATGGTCAAAGAGATAAAAATCAAAGTGCATGAGAAAAAGAGCAGACAAGAGGAGCGATGAGGAATGAGAGGGCAAGAGAGAAAACGAGAGATAGCATAGCTGTGAACCTCCGGTCTAAAAAATGTGGGAGAAGTCAGAAGAATGAACACTTTTTTTGGATGACAATATAGGTTTAAAAAGAGGCTGACCCCAGAAAAGTCTTCAGAGGCATTTTGTCTGTCAGCTGACGAAATAGAAGTAAAAAGAGGGAGACACCCGCCAAACGTGGGTGAGTTGACAGTTAAGAGATTTGGTATGGACATCACAGTTCTGAAGTGGCTCCCAGTGAGGAGAGAATGTCGGGAGATAAAGATTGGCAAAGGGCAATCATATTTGGGGAGGTAATATGGATGAAGGAGAACGGGGATAGATATATTTCAGCAAGAGAGAGGGGGAGAGAGACAGAAAAGTAACTTTCAAGGACAGAGAGCAAACGGGAGGAAAATTGGCCTTTTGAGAGAGAAGAGACAGGAGGAGGATACCCTCCCAATGGAAAGTAGAGAGCCCACAGCGAAGAAGACCAGTTCGTTGTGAGAGCAGAATGTCACTAGAGGAAAGGGAGACATCTGGAAAAGTACGCTAAATGGTGCGACATCAATACAAATAAAAACGTATGTTTTGGTTATGAATGCAGGGCTCCGAGAGATGCCTTATGCACGTTCTCAGTGATATGCAAGTTCTCAGTGCTTTGCTGCTGGGTTAAAACACATTTTACAGCCCACCTCAACACTGCCACACCACCCACCACCACTAGTGTAGCAAGGACAGAGTGGCTCCCAATGCAAACAAGTAGTTATGCAGTAGGCCAGTAACACCTCATGCGCCCTAGTGAACCGCATCTGCTCAGGGCCGGACTGAGAACGCAACCGAGCCCTGGCAATTAAGGTGGACCGGCCCGGGTGTGGGGGCGTGCTTGCTGGTGAGAAACACTGCTGCTGCTTTTGTTACAGGGGGGCGATATTGCAGCACTGCTGCAAAAACGGCCCTCAGTAACAAAAACGGCCCCCACTGGTCCGAAACCGGACCCCACCCTTCTGGCATACCGGGAAAATGTCCGGTGCCCGCTACGGCCAGTTCGGCCCGGCATCTGCTTAACAAAAATGATAGCAATGCCCCCTACTCTCCTTATCCTCAAAGGGTTTTTGGTACATCTGTTTTGTACCTGCCACAAATTTACCCCCAATCTTGTCATAATCTCAAAATTTAATTTTCTGTCACCTCTCAGCAGTAGTTACAACCCCTCCCAGGGGCTTGACAACGTGCTATGGTGCCTTAAAAGGTCGCAGTTTATTAAAACATGTCATGGTTATACATTTGCAGTTCATTGGTTATTCACAATATCCATGATAACGCATAATTTAATTGTCTTTGCAATTTATGAATGTTCATTCATTGTCGCTGTGCGCTCCCAGGCAGCCTATTGGTGGGAGGGCCTAAGCGTCAAGGGGCCCCAGTGTTTGCGCTCCCAGGCTGCAACTTGCTACCTAAGTGGGTGGGTGTCCGTCAGGACCTGCCCGGGCTGCAAGTGCCGTTCCGCTTGGCCTTGGACCCTTTGCTGGCTCCTCCCTGCTCCTCCGGGGGGCCCTGCCGTGTGGCATCCCAAGGACCCCGTGTGAGCCTTTTATCTATTCTGCCTGAGGCTGCACCCTGACATTCCGCTCCCTCAGTACCCCTGCCGTGAGGCATCCCAAGGGCCCTGTGTCCTTAGCTCCCCCAGTGGGGAAACAGCCTTTACAACGCGGCTGTTGCATTGTGTTTCATTTACAACGCAGTCGTTACAACGACCACGTATTTAACAACGCGATGCCTTTACCATGCAAGTCATTAGATCGACTTGCTCTAGATGGCGCTCCAACCTAAGGAATAGTATAAATTACAATTCCAACACCTTCCCTACTGTTGCGCAGGGTGGAGTTGGAATAGTAAATTATACTATTCCTAAGGTTGGAGCGCCATCTAGAGCAAGTCGATCTAATGACTTGCGTGGTAAAGGTATCGCGTTCTAGTAACGACCGCATTGTAATGGAACGCGATGTAAAAGCATGCATTGTAGCATTCTATATTCCCCTCAGTGCCCCTGCCGTGAGGCATCCCAAGGACACTGTGTGAGCCTTCCATCTACCTCTAGTACTTTTATCTCTCTTTTGTCTAATTTTGCTAAGTTTCTTCTGTCACGCTACCTATGGTTCCCCGACCGGAGGGAGCTCCCCCCTCGCTTCACGCTCCTTCCTTTTTAAGAGAAACCCATCTGCTCGAGTACCTCTACAATGTTCAGCAGGAACATATCCACCCCAACCCCTGTCAGAAGTACTCCGTCCTCCAGGTGGTAGCCCGGGGACCTTAAGTTGAAGAACCTGTGTCTTACGAAACCCCAGCCGTTGGCCCTACATATTTTGGCCATGGTGATGTTTAGTTTCCGCCTGGATTTCTCCACTGCCCCCAGATCTAGTGCCCCCCTCCATGATTTACGCACTATTATCTCTGAGAAGACTATTTCGGCTGGGCGTACCAGCCTGGCCAGGGACCTCAGGCCGGCCTGCATTTTTTCCAGGAGCCCTCTCCTGCCTATGGCTGCCAGATCGTTACGCCCCAGGTGGATTACCACTATGTCCGGTTTGCCACCTTCCTCCACCGCTTCCCACGCCGTGGGGAGCAGTTGCTCCCATTTCATTCCTGAACGCCCCAGCCAGGTTATTTCAGCGTACTCGCGTCTGGCCGCCGCCCACCGTTGTGCTCGCGTGTCCTCGCATTACATAGGAATGCCCCATGATCCAGACCTTCTTCCTCCGCTCCGCCGGACCTAAATGGTGGGTTGGGGGAGAGACTGGACTTAGTACATTGTGGGGCGTATGTAATGTTTAAATGCTCCGGATGCCCACCGTCCTATACCCTTTATTTGGTCTGCTCCTAAGCCTAGCTCTGCCGCCGTGGTGGATGCCCCAATTCGGAATGAATGGGATCCGAAAGCCTTAGCCGGGAGCCCTATCTTTTCCAATGACCTTCTCATTACCGCTATGAATTGGAACCGGCTCAAATACGACCTGTCCGTGTGTACCAGCAGCAGCCCCCCGCCCTTGTACCCCAGGATGCATGTATTTTTGCACTAGACACACTGGGCAGCATGATTTGTCCCTGATGCAGTTTATCCTGGTCCATTTTCCCCTGCCTGTTTGGTCTGTTTTTGACCGCCGCAATAGGACATTCATGTGCCCTTCCCCCAGCTCCATGTCAGCCCAACGTATGCATGACGTGCCTGGGTTGTCTACTGCAGGTGCCACCAGCTCGCTGACCCTGTATGCCCCAAAGAAGGCCAATGCGAAAGCTGCCTTAAAGAGCGTGACCTCTATCTCAATGGTGCATATCACGTCCAGTGCACCTAGCATAAGCTGTAGTGTTGTAAAGTGAATAGGCCGCCTGCTGTCCCTCCTTGCCTGCTGCATTCTGCTCCAGCCTTTCAATGCCATCCTACATCGGAAAGACCTTGTCGGATCCTCCCCTGCCGGCATCTTTGTATAGTATGCCGCGGCTTTAAGATGGGCCTGGGCCCAGGATTTTGTCTTTCCTGTTGAGAAAGCCCATTCTATGAAGCCCAGGACATCTTCCTGCCCTGCTAGTCGGCCCCCCTTGACCCCTGTTATGTCCGCAAAAGTTGCCCAGCACTTACGGTATCGGTGCTCCGTCTTTGGGGCGAGCGCGTTGTCCAACCATTTCTTTATCCCAGGTCCACCCATGCCCATGCCTCTTCCGGCACCGGGGTCATCCCTCGGTCCACGTCCGGGGCAAGTTCTCAGAATCTGCCCCACTGAAAATTGGAAATGGCATCAGCAATTGAGTTGTCTACCCCTGGGATGTGCCGAGCCCTAAGCGCAATGTTTGCATTTAGCTGGCTGGCGACTAGTTTACGCAGCAGATTGACGACTGCCGGGCACTTTGCTGTGCCTGTGTTGATCGCCTGTACTACCGCGTGGTTGTCTGACCAAAGAATTATTTGCTTGTTGGCCAGCCTCTGTGTCCATATGTAGATTGCTAGCATGATTGGGAATAACTCCAGCAGGGATATGTTAGCAGTGATCCCCGCTGTTCTCCAGCTCTGGGGCCATGCCCCGTCTGTCCATGTTCTGCCTAGGATGGTCCCAAATCCGAACCCTCCGGCGGAGTCTGTGAAAAGTTCTATTTGGTCTGCCTGCACCCATGACTCTCGCCACATGAGGGTCCCGTTGAAATCTGTCAGGAAGGTTTCCCATTGCCCAAGGTCCTCCTTTCCCCCTGCGTCAGGTGTACCCTGTGGTGCTTCTGTGTCATTCCTCTAATTATCCAGGCTAGGCGTCTCGCGAAAGCGCGCCCAGCGGGAATTATCCTGGTGGCGAAATTCAACTTCCCCAACAGCTGCTACACTTCCCCTAGTGTCGCCTTCTTCTGCTGCCTCAAGCGGCAAATGATCTGCCTTAGATCAGCCACCTTCTCGGGAGGTAGCCTGCATGTCCCGTCCACCGAGTCTAGTTCTATCCCGAGGAAAGACAGTTTTGTTGTCAGGCCCTCTGTCTTGTCCTGGGCGAGTGGGACCCCCAGTTCTTGCGCCAAGTCTATGAACTTGTGGAGGAGGTGTGTGCATTCGCTCGAGCCTGCCCTGCCGATGAATAGGAAGTCATCCAGGTAGTGGACCCTCCCCCCCGCCGGGGCCCGTGTTCCCAGTTCCCACTCCAGGAACCCGCTAAACGCCTCGAAATAGGTGCATGATATTGAGCAACCCATGGGTTGGCATTTGTCATAGAAGTACTGGCCGTCCAGACGGAACCCCAAGAGTGGGTAGCTCTCCGGGTGGACTGGCAGGAGGCGGAAGGCTGATTCTATGTCAGTTTTTGCCAGTAGTGCCCCCCTGCCTGTCTAATTAGGTCTACCACATCGTCCACTGGTGCATATGACACCGGTCCAGCCAATCGTTGATGGAGACCCAGTTGGGGTGCGACAGAAATTTGCCTGCCTCCTTTTTGGGTACCACGCCCAGTGGGGACACTACCAGGTCCTCCAATGGGGGGGAGGTGAAAGGGCCTGCCACCCTCCCCAGCTGTACTTCCTTTTGCACTTTTTGCCTTGCAGCCTCTGGGTTGTCTCCAATCGATTTCAAGTTTTTGCTCTCCCTGGCACCCCTGGGTCCCTTGTAAGGGATGGGGAAACCTTCTGTGAAGCCTTCCTCTAATCTTTGTTTGTCTGCTGTTTTGGGGTAACGTCCTAATAAATATAATAGTCTGCCCACTTTTATAGGGGTGGGAAGGAGTGTGTGTCCCTCGTCCCAGCTTCTTCTGCCCCTTGATGGGGCTACCTGCTCGTTACTTTTTTGTTCCCCCCCTTTCTCTTTGGTGGCCCCTGTCCCTTGGGCCTGCTTGCAGCGAATTGCGGGGTGGTTTCCACTGCAGGACCCACAGGCGTGCCTGATCCTGCATGCGGCCCCCCACTTACAGTCGTCTTTGTCGAATTTCCAACAGGCCTTTCCGGATTTGCCACCACTTTGGTTTTTCCCCTTGAAGGCCTGACCTTGCCCTTCATGATTTCCCTTACTACCGTAGGGACAAAAATTGGTCTCCCTCGTGTTGAACCCTTCTCTGGCAGCTACCATGTGGGTGGTGAACCCCTCCATGTCCTGGCAATCCCGTTCAATCACCGGCCAAGTCTGCATCTTCTCCCTGAAACCCTCATTGTATCTCAACCAAGCGCCCCCCCCCCCTGGTATTTTTGCTGTGCGTCGGGCACTCTCTGTTCATACAAAATGAGTGCCGCGGCACTATGGAAGGAATTTTTCAATGATCACACATGCCAGGGTCCTAAACGCCCTCAGCCAATTCTCCAAGGACCTTTCTACCCGGGGTTTACGTCTGTCTCTCCTGTCATCGTCTTTTTTGTCCTGTGCTGTCAGGTCTATGCCTGCTTGGTGCACTTCTAGCAACGAAAAAATATCTACATATTCTTTTCTTCAGATCCTCTCCTTCACTGTCAGAGGGATGAGGTTGACTAGTCCCAAGAGTTCGTGGTTGTCGGGGGGTCCCTGGGGAGGGGCGTATGTATTCACTGGCAGGTTTACCCTGTGGGTCTGGGCGTTCGCCCGCTCCCCCTGTTCCTGTGCTGGTGCCCCCGGGGGCTGCCCCCCCGTGTTGAGTTCTCGGGCCCTGTTTCATTGGCCGGGGTCACCTTTTGGGGGTTCTCCTGAGCTTTGCCTGTCACCCTCTTTGGGTCTCCCCTGTCTTTGCTCTGTTGTCAGGCCCCTGGTTTGTCCCCTTTGTATCGGTGTTGCATTGGGGTCCCCCCAAAAGGGGATCCAGCCCCATGCCATTGCCACCAGGGCACCCAAGCCATGGGGGGGGCTCTGTCCCTGTCCCCAAGCTTCTCCCTCTAAGCCTTGTTGGTAACTTCCTAGCCCCGCCTGCCATGGAGGTTGTAGTGGCCAGGGCACCCTCATAGCTAGATTATTAACCCCTCACTGTGCCCACAGGTTCACTATTTGCCCTGGTTCGCCCTCCACTGCTACAGCGCGCTGCGCCCCTTTGCGCTTTGTGCGCAATGCTTACCACAGCCATCATCCGCCGTGCTGCTCTGTCCTCTGCGTGACTCTCGAGGGGCCGCCGTGCTGGCCACAGATCGCTGCTGCTGTCCTCTGTGTCTGAGCTGGAAACCATCTCGGGGGATGCAGCCCTTTGCCTCCTGTCCTGGGCCTTGTCGCTTCCGTTGCCCTTTGGTTTTCCCGTAATGCCATCCTTAGATCTGGTGTCAGCGCTTTTCTTAGGGGCCGCCGTTCTGGCTGCATGGTCCTTGCTTCCTGGTTTCTTAGGAGGCAGTGCCAGTTAGGGTGCCCGTCTAGGCTTCTTCCCCTTCCTGTGGGCCCCCTCTTCAATTTGCTGGTCCATCCATGTTTTCCCTTTCAGGGCCAACAGGGCCCTGGCCTTTTCCAACATGGCTTGCAGATCGGAGTCCAGAGATGGTCTTGCATCTTCTCTTGGTCTCTTCCCGCCTTTTCTGGGGGGCTCTGGCTGCCCCTGCGGTTCCCTGAATCCTGCTGGTAATCTTGCCTCTCTTCCGGTCCCCCTGCGTCTTCCCGCCATCCTGCTGCTGGGCACTTGCTTCCTGCTGCGGGGTGGTGTGTGGTTAGTGCAGTGGGTCTGTTGCCCCCACCGGTGAGTTTGCAGGCTCTACCCAACTTGTGCCTTGTCCTGCCCAGACTGCCTGTCCTTGTGCAGCTGCTGATCTCCTGCCAACAAACAAATTCCCTTTAATGTTCAGGGCTCCTGTCCCTTTTAGTGGTGGGCTGCTGGTCCCGCCCCGCCTGGTCAAGGAGCCCTTTGTCCTTGAAACTGCTCTGGTTGCCTTGTGCTGTGCTTTTTTCCTTCCCCGGGCCAACAACAACTTTCCTTTAAAGTTTAGGGCTCCTGCCCCTTTAAGAGATCACTGCCGGCCCCGCCCCGCCTGGACCCGGTAGCCCTTTGGTCTCGCGGCTGCTCCGGTTGTCTTGTGCCGTGCCTTTATCCTGCCCCAGGCCAGCCACAACCTCCTCTTAATGTTTTGGGCTCCTGCCCCTTTAAGAAATGCTGCCGGCCCTGCCCCGCCTGGTGACGGAGCCCTCCGAGCTGTGTCTCCGCTCCAGCCACCTCGGCTCAGGCTGCCTCGCGCTGTTCTTTCTCCCCTTCCCGGGCTTCCTTCGCTGCCCTTGGGGGGGGGGACTCACCAGCTCAGCGCCTTTGGCTCCCTCCAGACATCCAAGGCTTGCAAAAGGAGGGGGACTGAGGTACCTGGATGCTCCGCTGGTCTTCCCTGGAGAAGGGAGGTGCTTGCCTGCCAGAGGCCTCCGCTCCCGCCAACTTTCTCTGGAAGGCGGCGAGTTTTCTTTCGCAAAAGGCCGCCGATGTCGAGGTCACGCCGCCGTCTCGCCTGGTTAGGTCTTCGTCAGTCTTCTCAGGTAGCCTTCCTTTCTTCTCTGCTGGGGCGGGTTGAGTGATTTTCTTGGGCCCTGCACCCCCTATTTAACCCCCTCCGGCCCTTAGTAACTGGCCCCCGTATTGGGGGCGTCCTAGCTTGCCCCCGGATTGGGGGCGTCCTAGCTTGCCTTGGGGCGACCAATCCTGGTCGCCCCTTTTCGCGGGCTTCGCTACGGGGAAGGGGGCGTGTTTACCGCCCCGGGCGGCGTTTGTCCCGGGCCCCCATCGGGTCCGGCTTCGCCTTCCCCGGCCCGGGTTCCTTCTGCTCCCATTGCTAGAGGCGCACATATTCCTTGTTTCAGTGATAGGTATTTTCCGTGATCCCTCTTTCCGTCTCGCTGAGGGGGCACACCCCTCTCTCAAATGTCTTCTCCCAAATGCACAGACATGCACTGCTTCAAAGAGAAATTAAAAGTTATTTTGTTTCTCTTTAGGCATTTGTGGGCGCGGGAGCATCTTCAAGCATGCTGCACATCCATGTACATGCAGCTGGCCCATTAATATATTATCACAGCACAGGCAATCCAAGACGCCCCCGTTCAGCTTTGAGAAGCGACCCCCTCCCCCGCACCACGAAGTTAGTAATGGGGGGGGCGGTTACGACCCTGCGCTGCTTGCGTTTGTAATTTCTAGGCTTTGGAGTTCTTTCCTATTGACAAGTACTCGCCTGTTTTATTATCCCCATATCCCTCCCACAATCCCCTATGACATTTGAAACATTGGACCTCACAGTTTAAACCATAAACCATTGTTGTGCAGTCTATAGGCTTTCTTCAATCTGTCTTTATACTTCTAGTGAGGTTGCATGTGAAGTTATTTGTACAGTTGTATTGTAACTATGAAATGTTTGCTTATCAGATTTGTTGTACCAAGAAGTTAATTTGAAAATGTTGTATGGCAGCTAACACCAGACTGGTGTTACAGCAATGTGCCAAAGGGCCATGGTACGAAGATGGAAACCCAATAGAGATTTGAGTAATACTTTTGCAAATACATAGCATTCCTATGACATTACATATGAATAGTGGGATGTTATCTAATATTTGTAAGAAACTGCATCTTTTTGAGTGTTTTCCAATTTTTTTTGCTAAGTTACAGTTGCATTTTGAATCTGTGCACTGTGAAGCTGCCATTCAGCCTCCCACTACATGATCTCTGACCCGAACATCGTGTAAATAGTAAGACCACAATAACATGAAACACAAATCGCACCAGCATTAAAGTTAAATGTCATATATGGCCTGTTGTGTACATTTACACATTGTGCATGAGTGACTGGTAAAGTGTGGCTTCAGGTCCCTTGTGGCCCTGTGGTCTAAAACAGTATAGAAGCACCTGTTAACGGATAACATTATAAATAAATAACATATAAATAAAAAAACTACTGTGAACAATTAGCCTAGCACAGTTATGTGAGCAGCTAGGATAATAAGAGTCAGATCGTGTAGGGATCTGTGATGTACCCTGGTAAGCAGGTTGAAGATCGACATGTGATGAGAGCCTTGTTAGGCTTAGCTGTAATTTGTTTAAAATATTAAACTACAAAAAAATAATATAATTAAAGAATGAAATACATGAATGAAATAAGCATTTATACAGCACAACAGTCACCCCAGAGAGGCACCTTGGCGCTAAAATCGATGAAACTGAGAATCTTGTCACCCCTCAATCTAAACAAGGAATAGCGTTTTAGGGCTGGGAAAAAAGCCAGGTTTTGAGGGGCTTTCTGAAGATAGAAACATTTCTGGCTAGTTTCAGAAGGAGCAGAAACTGATTGCACGCCTTCATCCTGAGAACAGACAGAGCTGCCTCCGCTGGTTTGGAACCTAAATTTAGGCATGTATAGCAATTTGTTGTTGGAAAATCTTAAAACTCTGTGAGGATAATAAATGACAAATCAGTCAAAATGAAATGTGGGACTAGTTTGATAGAAGGCCCTGTGGACAATATTTAAGGGTTTAAATAAAATCTGTTTTTCCATGAGAAGCCAGTGTAGTTCCTGTAAGCCATTGGCAGTGGTACTTTTACGGGGAAGTTTAAGGGCAAGTCTAACTGTCTCATTTTGAACAAACTGAAGCTTCTTAATTAGGTAGTTAGGCAAGCCCAAATAGAGACTGTTACAATAGTCAAGCCTTGGGGTGACCAGGGCGAGAGCCACGGTCTTTCTTGCTGAGAGGGGAAGAAAATCAAAGAACTTTTTCAGAGTTTTTCAAGGAAAAACAGACCCAAGAGACAATACTAATGTGTTGGTGGAAAGATAAATAATTGTCACACTTGACTACGAGGTTGTTTGCTGCAACTGAGGGCGAGGGAGTGACTTGGCAAGGATATCTGGCCACCAATCAGAGGCAGATAACTGACTGTTGTTTCCAAAATGGGGACTTTCCATTCCAGTTTCTCCGAATTGCACTGTAAGTAATTAAGTTCAACCACCTAATTACATCAGAAAGGCAGTTTTTAAAATGTAATTTGGAGCTGGAGGAATTTTTGCCAACTGCCAGAATCAATTGAGTAACATCTGCGTATGATATAGTGGAGATACCAAATGATTTAATTAGCGCTATAAGGGAGGGACATATAAACGTTAAATAAGGTGGGAATGAGTGACAAACCCTGAGGGACACCATACTTCAGTGATTGTTCCTTCGATCTAAAAGGGGTCATCATAATCACCTGTTTCCTATAACTAAATAGTTTTAATTAACAATGTATATTTAATGTTTAAATAAATGAATATATACATATATAGTTTAAAACATAAAAACAATATTTAAACAATAAAAATGCACTGCACATATTAAACATAACTTAAAAATATAAATCCTCCTCCTCCCTAAATATCCCTCCTCGAACCCCAGCATCACCACCGCCACTCCCGAAAGCTACAAGATGATACTCCAAGACTGCAGCAATGAACAAGGATACCATCAGATGCACCATCACCAACGAAGACCCCACACCTCTCATGGAACACCTTTACTTCCTACTACAAACCAAAGCGAAGACCGCGTTAAGAGGCGCCCTCACCTACAGACCCACGAGACCCCAAGCAACATTCTGCGATGCCATCCCCAACCCATCGCCCCCTAGCAATCTCACCACTACGTTCTACTTGGCGACCTCAACTCCATCGCCCTACTGGAGAACCTCAACAATATCGGCCTCACCCAACAGGTCACCGAACCCACGCACAAAGCCGGACACACACTCGACCCCATTTTCAACCCAAGCAATAGAATCAAATTCAGCCATACCACAGAACTCACCTGGACTGATCACACCATCGTACACCGATGCCCAGCACACCTCCACCAGGTGGCAAATTTTATCCCATCACAGCTGGAGCAAGGTCACGGAAGCTCAGTGGTTGTAGGCCCTCACCACCTTCCAATCCAAGGCCTCAACCGACCTCAACCAGCCCATCCAGAACTTCGCTGCCTGGATCACCGACAGCGCCAACAGAGTCACCCCACTGACACCTACAAAATCCAACAAGACCCCCAAACATGCCAGCTGGTGCACCCCAGAACGCAGGACCACCAAACACAGTTGCCACCAAGAACCCCGCCGGCAGATCTGTCTGTCAAAGCAGTCAAAGCAGCTGAGGGCTGCTTTGACAGACAAAGCAGCCCTCAGTAACTAACACCGGCACCTCAAAGAAGCCAAGAAAGCAGCCATCACCACCCGCTTGACTCCGCGGCTAACCACACAAAGAAACTCTTCAAAATAGTGAAAGAATTATCCAGCCCAACAGCCACACAGAACACCATCCACTCCTCCCAAGATCTCTGTGACACCTTCTCAGACTACTTCCACAGCAAGATCACCAACATCTATAACAATTTCAACCTCCAACCCAGTCAAGGACATCATATGCGGCGAACCACAAGAATTCTCCGTCAGCCCCACTCTGTTCAACATCAACATGATCCCCCTCGCAGACGGCGTCAGATCCCACGGGCTCAACATAATCTCCTAGGCAGATGACACCCAACTGATTCTCTCACTCACGAGGACCCTTCCAACGCCTAAACCAACTTCGGCAATGCCATGTCCAACGTTGCTGAATGGCTGAGAGACAACTGCCTCCAGCTCAACTTCGACAAAATGGAAGTCTGATCTTTGGGAAGAATACATCCACATGGGACCAGAGCTGGTGGCCTGCAGAACTCAGACCCACACCCACACCGAATGACCACGCAACCTCAGCATCAGCCTCGACAGTCAACTGCCCATGAAACAAGTTAATGCAGTCATCTCCTCCTGCTTCCACACACTCTGCATTCTCGCAGAATCTTTAGATGGATCCCAACCAACACCAGTAAGATCGTCACTCAGTCCCTCGTCACCAGCTGCCTCGACTACGGCAATGGCCTTTACACCAGCATCTCCACCCAGCTCCTCAGAAGACTCCAGACCCTACAGAATGCTTCAGCCAGACTCATCCTGGACCTCCCCAAATGAATCCACATCCCTACCCACCTGAGAGACCTCCTCTGGCTCCCCATCCAGAAAAGATGCCATTTCCGGCTCCTCATGCTCGCCTACAAAGCCCTCCACGACTTAGGGCCTGCCTACCTCAACCATTGACTGAATTTCCACCAATCCGCTAGACACCTGCGCTCCTCCTCACTCACCCTCACACACAACCCGTACATCCATCACAGCCGACAGCCGTAGCCGTACCCGCTCCTTCTCCTACATCGCTGCCAAGACCTGGAACTACCTCCCCGTCCAGCTTCGCACAGGCCCCTTGCTCTTCAAAAAGAGGCTCAATGAATGAATGAATGGAGGGATTTATAAAGCATGCGGCTACTCCACGAGTGTCCCGTTGCTAGTCACGTGGCACCTATTTGGGTGCATGACTGATTATTCTTTAAACAGGTAGGTTTTCAGTTGCTTACGGAATGCTTTTATGTCAAGTAGGCATCTGAGGAAGGTCGTTCCAGAGTTTGGCCGCCAATATTGAGCATGCTTAGCCACCCCACCTTTTCTTTTTTATGCGTGGGATGGATAGGAGGTGAGCAGATTGAGAGCGTAATGCTCTTTGCGGGCAGTAGCTTATCATTCTCTCTAACAGATAACATAACATGTGTATTTGTAAAGCGCACGTTCACCCGGAGGTATCCTGGCGCTGAATAACAGATGTTTATTGTTACTCAACTCAATTTTACTCAGTTTATCGACCTTAGATGGATGAAAGGCTGAGTGAACCCGCCGGAATTTGAACCTGTGACCATGAGGTCGAACACAGGCCCCTGCAATGGACACATTAGTCCACTAAGCCACCAGATCCGGCAGGACCCATTTTGTAAAAGGCTGAGTGTGCCACTGTTAGTGCTTTAAATATGATCCTATTCTTTACCGGCAACCAGTGTAGCTGTTTATGGTAGTGAGTAATCGAGGAGTGCTTTGGGAGCTTATATAATAAGCGAATGGCCGTATTCTGGATTTTTTTGTAATCGTTGTGTCAGGTAGTCTGGTAGTCCTATATACAGCACATTTGCGTAGTCCAGTCTAGATAGAATCAGTGCCTGGACCACAGCTTTTGGGAATCCCAGGGAAGCAGTTTAATGAATTTCCTCAGCATTCGAAGGATCCAGCAAGAATTTTTAACCACCACTGAGATCTGAGAATTTGAGGATTAACTGATTATCCACTAAGACCCCTAAATTTCTCGCTCTGTAATTAGGGTTGGGAGCTAGGCAGTGTGATGGCCAAGCCCCTAATCAACCCTGGTTGGGGTCAAGTCCAAATAGCAGAACTTCCGTCTTATATATGTTGCATTCTCGAGCATTGCATTTGAGCCAACCTAAAACTGCAGACATGCAGGCTGCAAAGATTTCCTTAACTCTATGATCATTTTTGTTATATGTTAACAGCAGTTGGGTGTCATCCGCATAGGAGACCACTTGGATGCCGAAGGATTCTATGAGGTGTGCCAACGGAATCATATTTATATTAAAAAGAGTGGGACTCAGGGCTGAGCCCTGGGGAACGCTGTATGTTATGTTATGTTATACATTTTATAGAGCACACAGTTGCCCCAGCAACGGGGCGTCCCAGCGCTAAAATGCAACTGTCATAGGCAAACCGGGAGACACACAAAAGATCAGTTATGCAAGAAAGAGATGGGTTTTAATGGCTTTGCGGAAAAGTGAATGATTTTGGATGCTTCAAATATTTACAGGGAGGGAATTCCAAAGCTTTGGAGCGAGAACGCGGAAGGAGTGCCCTCCAGCCCGTACTCTCTTAACCCGCGGAACAGATGCTGGTCCATGGAGCGCAGCTGGCGGGTGGGTATGTAGGGCACAAGGAGACTAGGCAGAATAGCGGGAGATTGAAGATTCATGATTCTATGGGCGATACAAAGAGTTTTGAACTGGATACGTTTCTCCACCGGCAGCCAGTGCAGTCTGCGAATAGAGCCAGAAGTGGAACAGGTTCTCGGCAGGCCAAGGAGAGTCCAGACCGCTGTGTTTAGTGCCCTTTGTAGGCAAAGTATCTCTGCTCTGTTGGCTCCAAGGTATAGGGAGTTAGCATAGTCCAGTCTGGATAGTATTGTTGCCTGGATGATCACCTGACGGGTGGTAGGATCGAAGAAGCCCATAAGTGGTTTGAGCCCTCGTAGGAGTCCAACCCCAGCTACTGCTTTAGTTTGGGCCTGAAAAGTGAGAGCGAAGTCTACCCAAACTCCCAGATTTTTGACTGTCTGTTTTGGGGCAGGCGGGAGATCCAGAATGGATGGCCACCAATGATCACTCCACAGATGGATGTCTTTGCCCACCAACAAGATCTCAGATTTGCTGGCATTAAGTTGGAGGCAGTTGGCGGTCATCCAGTCTGCAATGGCTGTTAGATCTTCCTTAAACTGAAGTGCATCCTGCACAGAGTCATCAGATAATACTACCACCAGCTGTGTGTCATCCGCATAGGATACCACAGTTAGTCCTCTGTTCCTAGCTACTGCTGCTAAAGGTTGAATGTAGATGTTAAAAAGGGTTTGGTTTTCGAGGGGAATGGTTTGAGCCAGACCGCCTGTTCCCTATATTTTATGAAGGATTCTAGCCAGGGCTTGCCCCCACCCCAATAGTGGCAAGGCAGTTTAGCCGGATTTCATGTGAGATCGTGTTGAATGCCCCCAAGAGATCCATAAGGATCAAGGTGGCACTGTGTCTGACATCAAGTGTGAATTTAATGGAGTCTGTGATCTCCATCAGTGCGGATTCAGTGCTATGCTGGGATCTGAAGCCAGACTGTGAGGGGTGGAGAAGGTTGGAGGTTTCTAGGAATTACATTAGCTGGACATTAACTGTCTTTTCTAGTATCTTAGAGGTTTCTGGAAGCAGGGATTTAGGTCTAAAATTGGAGCGTGTTTCTAGGTCTGCATTAGGTTTTTTCAGTAGTGATATGACGTTTGCCCTTTTCCATGCAGGGTCCACTAATCCTGTGTCCAAGGAGGTGATAAAAAGTTCTTGGTAGATGGGGTTTTGAGTAGTCCCTAGCTTCCTCGTGATTTGGGATGGGAGGGGGTCCAGGAGAGTACCCGATTTGAAATTGGAAAAGGCCACTTCCAGTTCCTTAATTGTTGGGGGGAGAAATGCAAATAATTTATCCTGGGCCATAGTATTGGGGGCTTGGGTTGTCTGTAGGAACCGTGTCGTGTGTTAAAGTAAGATTATGTTTAGTTTTTTATTTTATCCTCAAAGAAGGTGCTCAAGTGTGAGCTCAAGGAGGCACTAGTTTTCAGTGGTGGCGCAAATGTTTTGGAGTCTGTAAAGTTTGAAACAATTTTAAAAATGTTCTTTGCATTGTTATTTGCTTTCCCAATTGTATTGGGGTAGTAGATTGAGATTGCACTATTTAAATTGTTATGGTACTTGCTCAAAGCTGCTTTTTATTGGCATTAGTCTGGTTTCTCGTAGTGTTTCCTCCAAAGTCGCTTCAGTTTTTTGCAGCCTTTCCTTTCAACGTCAAGTTCAGTGGTGAACCATGGGGCGGATTGTAGATGTCTATTGTTGTTCTTGTGCAAGATAGGGGCAATCTTATTTGCGGCCTCAGAGAGCCAATTGCTCACTTTAGCTTTGTCAAGTATTATATTACCCGCAAGGGTGGGTTTGGTGTCCTCTAGTGTCTCTTCTAGGACAGAGATATCTATTTTGCTCCAGGCGCATGTCTCATGTGTCACTATGCTCTACTTGTGGGTAGGTCCTTTTATTGTTGTGCGTAAATCTATGTCTGCGAATGATTCCGATAATTTAAGAGCCTGAGTGTCTGGGTGTTTTTCTAGTTGGGTGTTAATATCACCTAAGATGCTGAAGTTTGCGTAGTTGACAACTTTGTTGCCTAGAGCTTGAGAGATGGCTTTAATAAAGTCACTCGCATGGCCAGGGGGTCGCTATTAAGTCTGGGTGGTGAACTCCGCGTAGCGGAGTGGAGTTCTTTTCCTTGCTCGCGTTCGTCAACGTCAAGTTGGCGAGCGTGAGCGCAGAAAATCCACCTCTCGACGAATTTTTTCCTCGTTCGCGATCGTCAATATCAAGTTGGCGAGCACGAGCATGGAAAATCAACCTCCAGGCGAGATTTCTCAACGCGGGCGGTCAGATTTCTCATTGCGAGTGGTTGCATATGCTCGCGACTCCTCGCATTGAGAAACTGTCTGTTCGCGTTGAGAAAGTTGCTGCTCGAGTAAAAATCTACTCGAGCGGCAGAAAAGAAGCAGCGCCTGCTTGCGCTGTGCATGGTGCCATTCGCAATGATTTTACAGTACGGACAAGCACCTGGCACTGAAAATCATCTCGAACGGCATTTATCTAACGCACTCTGCTGCTTGCGGAGCTCCGCGTAGCGCGGCAGAGGTTTTTTTGCACTTCGCCCAGGCTTAGTCAGTATACCAAGGCTCCTGCACAGGAGTGTTGGGAGAAGGGTGAGATAATTAATCCCATTGCTTCTGCTATTTCCAAGGCATCTACTTCAATGGTGGTGCATTTTAGGGATTTTTTAAATACTATAGCTACCCCGCCTTTCCTCCTCTGCCGTTGGTCTAGGTGGAGGCAGGCAAAATGTGGGGGAAGGGTTAATTGTAGGTCAGGGCAGGAGGCTTCCGTTAGCCATGTGTCCGTCATGAAGAGGGCATCTAACTGTTCTTCCTCAATTAGATTGTAGATATCTACAGCATGTTTATGTTGTGACCGCACATTTATGAGTGCAGCTTTGAGTGTGTTGTTAGAGACCGACGGTTCCCATCTGTCTCTGATTCCCGTGTTTAAGGGACTTAGGAAAAGCTTGCAGAAGTGGAAAGAAATAGGACCTGTGCAATCAATAAGTGAGAGGTTGATGCATTGTCGCTGGTTTAAGTTCAGGCAGTGAAGCTCAGCCGATGATATTGTATGACGAGTTCTTACCTCTAGGTGCATACCAGCAGCATGGTCGCGTTCGGGTCACGGACGGGCGCAGACGGGCTTGCCTTAGGTGCGCCTACGGTGCGCCAGCTGCGCATCCGCGACGCAGCCATGCTTTTATGCCCTAAAAGAAGAGGACGCCTGAACCACTAGAGTGCTGCCTCTGTGGTCAGAACCCTGCCCTCAGGAGTTTTTTTACAGCGCTGTGCAGTGCGTGCAAGAGCAGACTTCCCGAGTGCTGTTACACTTAGGCAATGTAGTGAGATAGCATAAAAAGTGAGCGCTACAGTTTTTAATTCTTCTCTTGATGTAAGAGAACAGATTTAGTCATTACAGTGCGAAGAGGGTTAGAAAGGTAAGAGCGGTAATTAGTTATATGAACACATCAAATTCATCACAGTTCGCGCATTTTCAAAAGCTGATTACTGTTAAGCAAACTTCAGAACTATAATTCACTTTAAAAGACGATCAGGGAAATTGACTGATTGTTCCCCCCAGAGCAGTGTCAGTTACCTCTAAGGTCAGCAAGCTTGACTTAGGCTCGCTGGCCTGACTCTGCGTCCAGGTACCACTAGGGGTGGCAGTGATGCACTTTACAAATGCTGATTGATTGATTAATTGATTAATAAATTAACAAGCATACAGTTTCAGAATAGATCTATTACGGGGTAAGCCCCTTAAAAGCATCATAAAATACAATTCATCTTACAAAGCTTTATAATGATATGCATATTTAAAAAACAGCAATGAATACAGCAACATAAATTAAAACAGTAATAAATACAATCTTTGGATATAAAACTGAACAATTGTAGCACAATATAATACTCCAACCCTAGAAGGTTAATACAACAATAAAGTGAAGAACCGCGAGCCAAGTATGCTAAATGAGGTTAAGATAAAAAGACTCAGTTAATTCAAAAATCCTGATGATAGTCCCAGCCTCTTCCTTTGGATCCAAACAGCGTGCAAATTGCGGCTTAGAGGAAAAACTATAACAAGACTAGTGTTTGGCAGGAGGTTTCTAGTTTCAACTTTGTTATGTCTCACACACTGGTCCATACAGGGCGGCCTATTCCGTGCTCTCCTTGGCCTTTTATACATCATGCAAAAGAATAATAACTGGTCAACATCCTTAACCGTGTAGCTATGAATCATAAAAGGGGAGATTTGTCTGAATTATGCTTCCGATTGCTGGTAAACTTGCCAACCATCAGCGTACCCAGCCTGAACCTGATAAACAATGTTCTTGCCTGGCAAGGTGTAATAGCGTCCATATACGGTTCCAAGGAGGGCAAGGGTTTATCGGACAAAAATCCATTCATTCATCCACCAGGGTTAGAACATTTATGGCACAAATCGATCTTAAGATTCCAAAATGCTTCTTTTACAGAGTCCTTAGTATTTTTGTTTATTATTGTAGGGTCGCTCCAGGAATTTCTCATTCATAGATCATGGAAGTAGTTTATATATGATAGTTAGGGTATAGAATACACCCTCCCCATAGTCATAATTTCTGTTAGGGCCAGCCTATGTGTAATAACTCAGGAGTTGACCACGGCCTGGCCCAAAAAAGGAGAGGTTTCAAGGCAGCTAAGTAACCAACCCTTTTGAGTACCATATCAAACAATATAGGGAATGAAGGAGTGCTTTAAGGTAGACTAAATAAGTATCTTAAAAAGTATTCTCTTAGTAGTCAACCAAATAGTATTCCCTACTCCCCATATTTCTGCCCCATAAAGAACTGCATTTTGTGCCTTTGTGCAATAATCCTCAATAGCCAGGGAGACAAATCTAGTAGTTGCTTTGTCTTTCTTAATGACAGCAGAGGCTCTGTAAGACAACAAGGAGGGACTAAGGGCCACTTGAGTAGGTCCAGCATACAGGCCCACGGAACCACAACAAAACGAGGTATGCTGTTCCTAAAAGAGTCCTACAGATCAATGGGTGAAAAGGAGAGCATGTGAGTGCTCATAAAGGTCAGAGAAAATCTTTTCTCCTTTCAGAAAAAGACCCTCACACACCCAGCCAGCTAGGTGTCATGCTTCATCACTGGGTCTGCTCCTTATCGGGTCGGCGCTGCAATACCCGATCGGCACCCGTGATGGGGCCTTCTTGGCGGAGATCTTTTTTCTTAGCCGTTAGGTGAGGTGCGAGTGAGGGCCCTAGTGAGTGTAGATGTGAAAATGTGTAGTGTGTGCTATCTAAAACAGGAGATAGTGATCCATCCAAAACTATTTTAATGACAATGGTCACTATCCTGATTAAAAAACCAGTAAGAGGCGCACGCGTCTGCTCAAGGATTGCAGGGTTGTGTGCTCAAACTCAGGTCAACATGTTTCTTGCCTACTGTTAAGTTAACGGCAATTCTTCAGGACCTAATCTTAATTATTCTACACTTTATGGTTGGTGGTTTGTTCATTACACAGTTCAGTGACCACCCATACAGCACCCTATAAAGTGGTACCTGTCAATCAAACTCAATGCCCAACTAGGGTCATTTCAATGCCTCAAGGTGTCACAGCAGGCGAAAGCACTATCAGATTCAGTGTCGTGTGTCGCTCCGTTCGATCGCGGTCGACCTACCCCTCACTCTGCCGGACCCGGGTGGATGTACCAACTCACTTTCTTTTTCTGAAAGGAGAAAAGATTTTCTCTGACCTTTATGAGCACTCACATGCTCTCCTTTTCACCCATTGATCTGTAGGACTCTTTTAGGAACAGCATACCTCGTTTTGTTGTAGCAGAGGCTCTGTGTAATAAAGTAATTTCACTTTTCGGTATTTGTGATTTCTAAAAATATGATTTATCTATTCTGACTCCAAGTAATCAAGGCTGTCAATTATTTGCAAAGGCAGCCCCTTCATCAAGAACCCTCCTTTGAATGACCTATGGGGGTTAAACAACATGACCTTTGTTTTAACATATTCACTTCTAAACCTCGTAGGTCACAAAAACCAGCAAAATGTTTACGTATATTTTGCAAACCCACTGTAGTGTGGAAAACCAAAAGGGTATTGTCTACAAATACAAGAATTGGAATGTGAGTCCCTCCCAACTTAGGGGAGTTGTTAGTACAGACGCCTACATGTTTTATGATATCATTTATGTAGAGAGAGAGCAGAGTAGGGGCCAGTGTGCAGCCTTGATGCACCCAAAGCTCAACAGGTATGCGATCTACGAGCTCGCCCCACCCACTCATCTCACTTGGGCAAAATTATCCTTGTGAAGTCTTATGAGAATTCCTAACAAAGCAGGATTAATCCCATTGACTCTAAAGTAGAATACAAGCATTGCCTAGGAACAAGATCAAAAGCTGCTCCTTCCAGGAAGGTTTTGTAGTGATCCATTAAGTGGAGGCCAAGAAAAAGGGAGGGGTCCCAAAGTCTGTACTACCTATGCAATTTTCATAGGAAAATTTGACAACAATACAGATAAAAACAGCTGAACAGAATTACACCAAATTTAGCAGAAACCAAGCTATTTATTCAGAAAGCGTGCTTTTTTTAAATTCCTGTAAGCTGTTTTAGAGAAATTGAGATTAAAAATAAGTGGTATCTGTTTCTAAAATATGACAAACGAAGAGTTCTGATTGCCTGGTCCAGCAGGAGTCCCGTGGGACCAAGCAAGGTGATTGGCTTGCCACAACATGAAGAAAGATATTGAGGCTGCCATTACAAGGCTCGGGTCCCAAGTCCTGAAAAATATTTTTGAAAACTTTCAAGTTCAATAAAAAAACTAAGAATAAAGTGTATTTGTAGGTAGGGTTTCTAATAATAACCTAACAAACTACAGTTAAAACCTAAAAAACCCTGAAATTCACCAGATGTACGTAACTGACATAAGTATAACTAGCACCGCTTTGATGCGCTGCTTATGATATCAAATATTAAATCACTGACGATAGCAGAAAACTACATTGGTGCAAGTTATACCTATGTCAGCTACTAATAAGTGCTAAATTTCCGTATTTGTTTGGTTTTAAAATGATATTTGTTTATTAGAAGACTAGTTATAACTCGATTTTAACCTTTATTATATTCAGTGAATTTAACACAAGTTAAAATCTTACTACCTTACTTACGAATAACTCCACTCTAAACTAATTTTTTCAGTGACTACATATACATACATACAAACATATAAGACAAACATATGTAGCGGTTCGCTGACCTGCATCCGGGCGAGAGAGGTGGGAGTGATCAGATTCTCTTTGAGGGCCATTTCCCTCTATTCCATAAATTCACAGCCAGACTCCAATCACTCCATAAAAGGTTCTGACACACCACGGGACAATTTTAGTGCAAATAATTCCCCTCCTGGGACTAAGGCATTTCAGCCAACATTTTTCACAGCTAAATGGGTGCCATTTTGACAAACAAATTTACCTTTCCCAACGTATCTGTGATAGTTAATATTGAAAAAACACTATGTGCAACCCCTGTGATGATGGAAGATAGAAATTGACAATCCATTTTCAACATTTAAATTACAAACTTCCCTTATGGGATCTAATTAGAACTTCAAAGTTACATTGTAATGCATATTCTGTCTCATCTACATACAAAATACTATAAGCAAACTTCAAAACTAAATCATATGTTCATCTTATTCACTTGTCCTAGTAAATCATTCATTATGAAAATGAATTCACTCATGAATGTAAAAAAAAACCATACATTATTGCCATAATAGTCTGCATTGTCATCGCTACATGAGCCATTAAATTAATTATTTCACATAACTTTCTGTCAAAAGCATATCATCATGATAACACCAAGAATATGAATTATATTTTAAAAAATTGTGTGAATCCGTTCAGTCAACCCCATCAAGATATAACAAAGCAAAAATTCATTCATGAGCTTATTTTACCAAATCACTTTTCATATGCACAAATCACTACTGAAAATGTTGCCCAAGTGGGCTACCTCCACATCACAATATTGATCACAACACAGTTCATAGTCCATTGTGTCATATCATAAGTCCAAGTTTGCTGGCCACTATCC
Organism: Calotriton arnoldi; assembly: GCA_963921515.1. Lineage (NCBI taxonomy): Eukaryota > Metazoa > Chordata > Amphibia > Caudata > Salamandridae > Calotriton > Calotriton arnoldi. The sequence goes on from CAWUFW010004422.1 coordinate 1,162,726, forward strand.
TTTATCCACAGAGCAGAAATCCATCTAAAGGAGAAAAAAATCCCATCTTCTTAGAAAGAATATATTAATCTCCACTTTACATAAAAACATACACTTTATTGCCAAAACTTCTCGTAGGTGCACTTGCAGCTCTTCATCCATGGTGAGACCCATGGGTTTCATGGGGATTCAATTATTTTATGTATTGTGATTCTAACTTCCTAAGGGCCCCTTCTCTGTCTCCTTCTGTAGTATTCTGTTGTATTGCATCTATTGCACTATACCTTAAACCCCACTCATATACACCATGGTATTCCTAAACGTTTCTAGCTACTGGGTAACTATTGTCTCTATTTTTAATGGCCCTCAGATGCTGAAGTATTCTCTTATATGTTGGTAAGTTTGTGTCTCTTACATACCTCTTCGTAAAAGGGCATAATAACATATAGACATGAACTCTGTTTTAAAGTTATAGACCTCCTTCACGGCTCTACTGCTTCCAGAAAAAGGGTCGGTCAGTGTGTGACTGTCCTCCCCATTCTTCCATGCCTTGCAAGCCCTGCACTTATAAAATTCCGGCTTGCATAGCATCCATTTAGGCTTCTCCTTAGATGTTTCACTCCTTACCAGATAGTCTTGTACTGATTTAGCTTTACGAAAAGGGATCATAGGGATCTTAGGTACACCTGTCCAATTACTGGATCATTTTTAATGAGATATCAATATCTGCTAATTATAGTACAGACACATGAATGTTCACAATTGTATGTTGTTATTAGCTTTGGTATCTCACCATTTGGGTTGTGTGAAATGTAATATGTGAAATGTAGTTTATTATTTAATAAAAATCATAAACATACACCTTACAATCGACTACAATATCATGCACATATAAAAAAAACAAAAAACAAATGCAAGCACACACTTAAAACATATACAATCAAATTCACCATGACAACAGTTGGGCGAGCAACATTTAGGCCTAGCTAAGACATCATATGATGGCAAATCTCCTATTGCTACCTCCCTCCACGTTAGCTGCAAATTTTAAAGCAGAGAACAAGACCATACAGAAATCAGTCTATAAAGTGCATAGTGCAGAGAGCCAAGAAGCATGATACACGCATGGACGTCGACAAATGTAAAATCAGTATAGCCATAGCAACAAGAAGCCAGCATATTTTTAAAAAGTCAGAAAATGGCACAGAACTAATATTTTTTCAAGCACCTATATATTTTTCCCTTCACAGTAGCAGCAAACATTAACATCTTGGACATAGCCATAAATATATCATACTGTAGAATGCAAGGATCAGAGAGTCACAAAACTTAATACAACCACAGGCATAAGCATATATAAATCCGTGTGAATATAGTAGCATATGAAGAGCACAGCACACTGGCCTCATCATGTTCGGGGTATTCTGTAATGGCATAAACACTGCACATAAGATTTAACAAATCCCATATGGATGCTCCTCCCAGAATACAACAAGTTTTATTCTGAAACACAGCCACATTGGCTCCTACTGCAAAGTACATAGTGTGTAGCAAAGTGCTAAGTATAACTTTGTCCCCTCCTGACTCTGATCTGCTTTTGTCTGACAAAACAGTGCTTGGCCGGGGTCAGTACTAATTTGCAAAACACTGCACTTGCAATGTAACAAATCTAATGTGGATACCTCGGATGTATGACGTATTTATGCATGGTTTTACAACGCATGCCTTTACAACCCCGGGAATACAACGAACACATTGTTACCATGCTTTTCATTACAATGCAAGTTGTTACAACGACTTGCCTTAGGGAAGCGCTGGACTTTGGAATAGTATATTTTACTATTCCAACTCCAGTCTGTGCAACAGTAGGGAAGGTGTTGGATTTACATTCCAACAATGCGATCCCTAAAGCAAGTCATTATAACAACTTGCGTTGTAATGGAATGTGTGGTAACGACGCATTTGTTGTAGTGCCTGCATTGTAATGGCACTGTGTAGTTCTGTCCACGTTGTAAACGCTGTTTCCCAGATACCTCCCTCCAGGATGACAGCAGGTTCTAAGCTCAAATTTAGCCACATGGCTATCATTCTAAGAAGTGCATTGTGCATAACAAAGTGCTAAGTGAGGCCAACTCCCCTCCTGACACTAGTCTACTTATGTTTGTCCGGGGGCCTGGAACTGCGCTCGGCCAGGATAAGATGCTAATTTGCAGAGGCATAAGCATGAACTAGCATAAGAGCATGTTCAACTAGTCATAACAGTGATCAATGTGCGAAAGGACTTAAGCCTTGCCATATTAAGGCCTTAGGAAAATCTCTACCCCCTGTTATAACATGGCTGTTCAATAATTAGGCTATAAAGTGATTAGTGACTAGTTGTAAAATGCAACCAGGGATCTTGAGGGCCCCACAGACAGCATAGGAGGCAATATTTCTCACCCTCGCCTCCTAGCAGCCCGTCAGTGAGGTTCCTACTGCGCCTGGCTTTGACTAGCTGATTACACCCTTCCTGGATAAGAATATAGAGGGTCCCTTGTTGGTGAGGACCTGTGCCCCGATCTGTCCCAGAAAGATGGCAAAGAATATAGAGGGGCCTTAGTTAGTATGGACCTGTTGCCTGATCTGATCCTTAAAGATGGCAAAGAACTGCGTTAATCGAATATTCAACATAAGATGTTGCGGGTTTAAGGCCTTCACGGCCGCTGACCTACATGTTCTTATTCCAGGGCTAGAAATTCTTTACGTAGCAAGGACCTCCGGTACACTAGTAAATTGGGGCAGAGGCAGAGTATATGCAGAAAAGTTTCCTTTGCCCGATGACACAAACAAAACCTCTTGTCCATTCTGTGTGTGCTTTACCAGTTTCCTTCCAAATAGAAAGTCATCCTTCCTTCTGTTATTGGCTTTGTATACTGCCCTATTTTTTGGACTCTTCCTGTATCCTCTTGCTGACCTCCCTGCACCACTGGTCCATACTAAAGTTCCTTTTGGCTCGTATAAGTTCCCCATACAGGATGCTTTCCTTCAGTGGGATTGATGAACACTAATGACATGTAGGAGACCATTGCCAGAGATGGGTTTATGATACAAAATTGTATTGATCCTCCCTGTTTCTACTCAGACTCTGGCATCTAGGAATTCAACTTCAGTTTTGCTTATGGTCACTTGTTATTTGTAAGTTTGATGCTGTCACTGTCGATGAGTCCCCAACTGTGCTCTTGCTGCTTAAAATGGTGCCTGGTGAGTCATAGGGTGTTGGTGTATCAGTTTGTAGGTGTTTGTGGTTTTGAGTGGGGCCAGGGTGCCCATGCAGGAAGTTATCCAGCTGTCGAAGTTGTCGATGGATCAGGTGATGTTGTCTTGGTGCTTGGGGCAGAGGCTCAATAGTTCTGTGGTTCAGGTTTCCTCAGAGATAGACTTCCAGTTGCAACAGGTGGTTTTGGTTGGTGCAGTCTTGATTGGTGGTTAAGTTATAGTTTGAAATGGACCAGAGATTGGTTGGTCCAGGTGAGGAGGATGTGCTTATCCACCTTGATATCAGAGAATTTGAAGAGATTTTTTCTAGGAGATGTCTGACAGTGTGGGTGAGGTCCTAGACTTTGTTGGGAGAGTCCAAGTGTACTTAGGTTTTCAGGGAGGTTGGCGATGTTTAGATTGGTGTGGTCCTCCAGGTGGAAGTTGAGGTTGATGTTTAACTAGGAAGTATGAATGTCATGTAGACCATTTAATTAAACTTTACATGTTAGACTCTTACATTTCTATTCAGTTCTCGCCATTGATGTGTGCAGTTCAAGCTTATCAGAGGATAGTGTTAAGCATTTTTTGAACACACAGAGTCAATAAACGAGACACATACTCAAAAAGAAACTCGAGACCAATTGTAGAAAAATAAACTGTATTTTTATAGATGTTTTAACACCTAGAACGTTGTAATTGCGTAAGTACTTTTCAAGATATCAATTTTTACAGGTAAGTAAAAAATGTTATATGTAGTAATGCTATCCTATGGAGAAAAGGAAAATATACTGCATGCAGGTACTTGCACTCATGTTCTGGAGGTCGCCTTTAGAACTTAAGGTGCTAGGGGGCCAAGGTCCAAAGTTCCACCAGCAGTTCGAGTTTACCTGCCCTGGAGCAAATGTGCTGTACGGGTCGGTGGCCTTACGTGCTACACTATAGCCAAAAGGGGGGGTACCTGGAAACAGGCTGCAGAGGGGGACTTGGGAACAAGTCTGGGAGCTTCCAAAGGGGAACTCGATTCATGAGGGAGCAGGCGGGCAGGGTGGCAAAGTTGGTTGTCATGGACCTGGGCTAGGAAGTTCAGGTGCAGAGGGTTTTGGTCAGCTGGGCCTGTGCGCCAAAGGCAATCACAGTTCTTTCAAAGAGAGACAAAATAGGACAGATGGACCACTCTAAGTGCTGGCCTCTGCAATGCTGATGTCTCTTGTTGGCTGCTCAGACTTTGTGGTGCTGGAGTCTGGATTGGACTTCAAACAAGCTTTGGTTGCTACAAGGAGTTGGGTACCCTGGGTATTGGTGCAGGGTAGGTCTGGTTGGTCCTGGTATCTTCATAATTGTTGGGGAGACAGAGCTGACCTCCTTCCTAGAGCATGATGAAATCCTCCTGGGTGGTTGCTGTAACGGTGGGCCAGGTGGTCAGCAGAACTATGGGCCGGACTTTGTGGTCGGGCCTGCAGGTTGCAGGGGAAAGGCTCCTCCACTTCACAGGAGATGCTGATGGCTTGATGAAGTGCTGGAGGCCCTCTGAGGCTTATGGAGGATGCACAGCTGCAAGATGAGTCAGGTTTTTGCGATTGTAGGGGCAGGAGCAGGCAGGCAGACAGGATTGGGCTCCAAAGTTCACCAGTAGTCCGCAGTTCTCGCTTCTTCTGGTCTTCTTGGTCCTTCTTCTTCTTCAAGTGTCAGGGGAACCTCTGATTCTCATGTCAGGGTGCCATCTAAATACTGAATTTGAGGGCTTTAAGGGGAGTGAAGGTTAGTAGCCAATAGGCTACTTACCCTTGGGGTCGCTACATCCCATATATGGCAAATTCCTTTGGGGAGTGGGAATAACCCTGTCCCAGAGTTCCTAACTTCACCACAACCAAGATGGTGAAATCCTAATCTTCATGTTCAATTCAACCAACCCACCTTAGGGTTGTGATTAGTCTGTAGGTGCAACATGCCTCCTTGCATAGCTAATTTCCCACCTGTCCTGGTGCCAGATGGGCTTCTGGGCAGGGGGTTGGCATTTCCAGGTCTTGGGGAAGCCAGGTTCACATATCAAAGATGGCAGAGGTTTTGAAGCCTCTGGCCTTGTATGCAGATTTACTGGCCACCCTGCAGGAGGAGGTGATACCTCCTGCCAGAGCAGGCATTGTTCCTGACCTCCTGAGAGCATGGGCTCTCACTTGCAAGGGGCCAAGAACATGTCTATGGTGGCAGGCTGGAAGGATCCAGTCAGCCAACCCAATAGAAGACTAGCAAGAATTCAGGGGACATCTCTAAGGTGCCCTCTGGGTGCATGTCATAATAAATCTATTACTGGCATCCGTACTGATTTATTAAGAGACAGTGCGCATTCTGTCTGGTAAGGAGGGCAGACCTGCGTCTTACCTGAGGCTGCTTTCAGGTGGCACTCGAGCTTCTGAAAGCTGTTTTTATTTTCCTTGTAAGTGTGCTAGTGCACAAGGAGTGCCTAGCTCCTATCTTTGTCGGCAGTCATCTTAGGTTGGCCCCACATAATTTTAATATGTTTATGCTTTCTCTTTAGAAGGTTATTTTTCCTTCTTTATTTTAACTTTTATCATTTGTTTCACCAGTATTTCCTTTGGGAGGGAAGCCTGCCAATAGGAAACGGAGCTGCTGGGCTCCAGTTCAGAGTTTATGTGCCCCCCCTCGGATGATTGGTGTCTGCCACGACTCTGCCTAGCCACACCCTCTCGAATGCAAGCTTAGTGATGGTGGAAGGCGTGCCTAAGGCAAGCCCATCTGCGCCCGTCCATGTCTGGGCAGTTCCAGGGGCCAGAACACCTCTGCCCATTCAGAATCCAACATCAGACAGTATTTGTCTAAAGTTATCTTACAACTTGCCCCAACTACTGTAGGGGCCTGCCTGCACTCTCTGGAAATCTCTCAGGACACAGAGGGGTGTGATAAGTGTGGCTTTGCCTTTTCCCCTGTAAAAACTATAGCTTATGGGGGATGTAAGAGGGATATTTCCTGCCTCATGGCATCCTGCTATTCATTGAATTGCCGAACGCTGGTGAAACAAGGGGCTGAGGTTTTTGATGTCCTTTTAGATCACCATCCAGATACCTTATTCTTAACAGAGACATGAGTAAATGAGAACTCAGCACCAGATATTCTAGCTGCCATTCTGCCCGGCTATGCGATAGTAAGACTCGACAGACAATCTCAGAGAGGGGGTGGAATAGTGATTATATTCAAATAGGCCATGCCTTGCACCTTCTCCAAGATGAATATCGTGGGCTGTGAAGCAGCCTTTTTTACACTGACTTTAGCAGGTAATCTCACTCTTGCAGGGTTTTTAATCTACCGCCCGCCTGGTTTGGCCTCAACTTTCATTACTGCACTAACAGACATTTAACCTACTTTCTTTTTGTGGTATACCAATTTTCTTGTCTTAAGAAATCTTAACCTTCATTTTGAAGAGACTACATGGCATTTTGCTTCTACTCTCACAGAAGACTTGAAAACACTAAAGTTCACTCAACCAGTAAGCACTCCAACTCATGTTCTGGGTCATACATTAGATCCAATTTTTTCTAATTCAGCCGGAGTGACAATGGGCACTCCTACTCCTGTGATATGGTCTAACCACTATGTTATTCCTTTTCAAGTTGATTTGACCTGTTTCATGCCCACTCTGAATGGTTGCAAGCATAGTAGGTCACAGAACTGGACCATGATGACATCTGTGACTTTCACTGAGGCCTTGGCCTTGAATTATCCCATTTTAAGTGAGTGTATTGGCATGGCAAATCAACAAACAGAGAATTGGATTGCTGAAGCACTTGACCTGATTGCGCCCCTGACAGATCGAATAGTGAGATGAGCTACACCTTTAGCCAAATGGTTTAATGAGGAACTTCTCAAATCTGTAAGCGTTTATAATGCTTTTGGCGCAACACATATGATGTTGTGGACAAAGAAACTTCACAAGTAGTCTTTTCTATGCTAATAAGATATAGTCAGCCCGTAACTCATCCAGAGAGCTTTTTTCTATAGTGAAGTCTTTATCCTCTGTGGAACGGGTGTCTCCATCGTCATCCCCTCGGCGGAGGGTTGCAATTTGATTGCTCAACTCTTTTTTAAAAAGGTTGCCAATATCTATACAACTTTTCCAGAAACAGTTAGAGATGCCCTATGCTTGGAAATATGTTTCCAACCATTGGAGTCTAATACAGGGCTCTCTAGCTTTAATTTACTCACTGTAGGAGAGCTACGCGCTTTGCAGCCCAAGGTGAAATCGGGTTCACCAGGCAATCCTGTCTCACCTCGATGCTGGATTGCGGGATCAAGGCTATCCCAACCAGACTATGCAATTTGCTCAATAAGTCCTTGGAATGTGGTGTGGTGACCTTAAGGTGGAAACATGCCGCGCTAGTGCTAATCCTAAAAAAGTCTGCCCTAGACCGGTCAAAGCCTGAAAATTTCAGGCCCATATCTCTCCTTCCATTTTTTTTTAAAGTAGCTGAGAAGCATGTTAACACTCAGCTGATAACTTTTATTGAAGCTCAGGGTTTACTGCACAAGACTCAATCAGTTGCCGCCTACAGTATGGCACAGAATCTGCATTGTTGTTAGCTGCTTAATTCCTCAGAACTATCGTGGACGGTGACAAAACTGCTGCACTGATAATGTTGGACTTAAGCGCAGCATTTGATACCATATCTCATGGTCTTCTTCTTGATCGGCTATGGAAATGTGATATAGCTGAATTAGCCCTACCATGGCTGGCCTTGTTCCTTCAGAACCGCACCTTCCAAGTGATCAACCACCCTTTTCATCAAATGTTTTTCCACTGCGACAGGGGGGTGCCACAGGGCTCCACTTTGAGCCCCACATTACTTAATCTTTACATGCACCTCCTAGTAGATGTCATCGAGCATCAAGGTTTCAACACTGTATCATATGCTGATGACACTCAGCTCATCATTACTCTATTGCAGGATGAAGGATCCACTGCAGCTTGGCTTAGATCCTGTCTGGTTGAGTTAGCAGAGTGGATGGACAACAGCTGCTTGAAGCTTAATGCCGGAAAAACAGAGGTACTGGTCCTAGGAAAGAAACCGACTATCTGGTCCACTGCCTGGTGGCCAGATGTTCTCGGACCAGTGCCTACCCCAAAGCCAAAAGTGAAAAAACTCGGCATTTGGTTCAATGCGACCTTCCATTTGATAGCCAGGCTTCTAGTTTGGCCAAAAAATGCTTTGCCATTCTAAAAATACTGAACAAAATCTTAGGCCTCCTCCCTGAAGCAGCTAGGAAATCAATAGTCTAGGCACTAGTTATATCAAGGCTGGACTATAGTAATGTGCTCTATTTTGTTATATCTCAAAACAGAATGAGTAAACTTCAGAGGGTGCAGAACACAGCAGCACGTTTGCTGCTCAATCTCCCTAAGTCCATGGGAGCGGCCCTCAATAAACTTTATTGGCTTCCGGTACGTAAAAGAGCTGCTTTTAAAGCTATGTGTTTCTGTCATAAAATTCTACTTAGGAAAGGAGCCCTATATCTGGCTTCATTAGTGAAACCATATCAACCTGGAAAACATTTGCGGTCTGCAGAGGCCTCACTTGTCGCGATCGTCCTGGTCAAAAAATCACGGATAGGAAAAAGTTCCTTTAGCTTCCTTACCTCCAAAATGAGGCACACTTTGCCTTTAGCCTTACAAGAGGAATGCTCAGAACCACTCTTTCTGAAAAGACTCAAAACCTGTTTTTTTAAACAGATCTAATTCTTGAGAAGTTGTAGCAGTTAGGCCTCAATAGCCAGAGTAAGAATCCTTAGCATGGGGACACTCCGAATGGAGTAACCAGGCACTTTATAAATCATTTATTATTATTATTATACTGAACACCAATATTTTCAGTGAACCCATCATGTAACTGGAGAGCTTGTAATGACTAGTGCCCATGACATATATGTAAGATGGATTCCTTGTTCACTTGTACCATCTAGTAATTGAACTAGACAGTACAGGGGCATATCTGCTCATGCAAAGATGTCCTCACATTTAATATAATGCACCCTGCCTTAGGGCTGCAAGGCCTGCTGTAAGGGTGACTTACATCTATTACATGCAGTGACTTTGACATTGCACACAGTGAGTGTACCATGTTGTGTTTTCATTCTTGGTTTGCACCATGACACACAGTACGCAATGGCAGCCTTCATACAATTGGTGTGTGGGTCCCTTAGGGTGGCATTAGACATGCTACATCCCTAAGGGACCCACTTTAGTGCCCATGCCCTAAGTACCAGGGGTACCATTTACTAGGGCCTTGCAGAGGTGCTAAAGTCCATGCCATTTGGGTTACAGTTAGACTTTACTTGTTTTAGGGGAGAGACCACTGGCAATGAGGTCAGGTTAGCAGGCCTCAGTGCACTGTCAGAGTCGAAAACAAGCATTTAGTAGTTCTAAAGGGGCAAAAAGTGGGGTGGCAACAGAAACAAATTACAGTTTCCTACAACAAGCATAGCAAGCAGCATCCACTACTTCTATGTAGAATATTTAATGTGGCTATAAATATTAAAACAATTGCTCTGAAAACAAGTTCCCTACCTCCTTTTATATTGCAAAGAGTTCTATACACTTCTTTTTATTAGATGGGTGTCTCAGAAATAAATATTGCACTTTGTCTTCCACACAAAATGCATTAGCTTCTCTTTGCTTTTCATGATTCTTTCCAAAAAGGGACAATAAACGATTATTATAAATGTCCTTCTAGTCATAATATATATATAATATATATAATATCAATTATAATAATTAAATACAGCTTTAAAGGCACTTCATTGAAAATAGTAGAGAAGTTTAATATAGATAACACCACCTCAGATGTGGCACAGAAGATTTCAGGCAGGCATACCCATTGATGTAAACAAACAACCAAGGTATTTTAGGACTCAAAATAGCTAACAAGCATTGTTAATGCCAATAGGTCTGGCTTGTGAATGAAAGTGCCTTTTGTGTCACTAACGTGTGTAGACGCTCAATAAGTCATCATATACACACTAAGGGTGTTGAATGAACTCCGCTCGCCAGTGGAGTTCACAGAGTTTTCGAACTCTGTGCTCTCCTTGGAGCACAAAGTTCAGGAAAGAAATCTCTGTCAACCGCTGGCGGAGCTGAGTTCAGTTTACCGGCGTGAGAAACCTATGCCCCAGCTGAAAAATCAAACCTACTACCTTTTAAAACGTTAGGGCCAATTAAACTACATATCCCATGAGGCAGAGTGGCTAAAACCAGAACTTGACTGACGCACGAACGCTCAGACACGTTCAAACTGACCAATGAAGAGTATGCATTTGTTTGTATACTGGGCTATAGTTTAGTGACTTGTAACTCCAATTTAAATAATCTTTAACCCGCTTTCTCTGGAGACTGGCAGGTGTTGCCAGGACTGCAGCTGCAGGTAAAGCGAGGTTCAGTTTAGGCGTACTCTGGGGACTCGGATGGCGGTGTGAGAGTGAGTGCTTTTAAATTAATTGTAGTGTATAGAGAGCACTCTGTAATTATTTCTGTTGCCCTTAAACTCTCATTCTCAGAGAGCATTGTGTTTGTTGCTTGGTATCTCTGGCGCAGTCCTGCCAAGAATCACGCATCAAGTGTGACACTCACGCATTTCAGTGCGGTGTTCCGCATCACCGCACTGAAATGCATTGTCACGCATTTTTGCCGACTCGCCAGCTCGCGCCACCGGCGGCGCCTGTGCACGGCTCTGCTGCTCCGAGAGACGTGCTGCCAGTGCCAGCAGCTGCTGGGCTCTAAATAGTTAATCACCATCTGCTCTCAGCTCTGGTGGCTAGGCTACAATGTAACAATCGTGCCTGGCTCCAGGCTGCAATTATTCCTGCCGCGCCGCGCGGCTTAGTTTGACGCACACTGCTCTTGCTGCCAATAATTAGGGGGGGGGGAGGCGCCGCCCTCTCAGCAGTCGATGCTACTGGCTCACACAGCCAGGGCGTGATGGTTATCCGGATGTGACCGTACTTGCCGTCATGTCCGGACTCGGAAGAGGAAGTGAGCACTGAGGCAGAAACGGCGGAGGACTCAGAGTCAGGGAGTCCTCGCCGTGGCGTGCAGCACTGCTGTCTTCGTGCGCAGCGCCGCAAATTACCCGCGTTGCCAGCCCAGAGTGAGACCGGCCGGCAGGGACTCTCCGAGAGAGTGACAACCTCAACCACCCCTGTCACCGGCGCGGCGACACAACAGTGCGGACACACAGACACTGAGGGCCAACTGTAACTGGTAAGAATGAAAGCTGCAAGCAACACGGTGTGACCATATGCCTCTTACCTTATGCAGATGCATATATAAGCCACTTTAACCCACTGCACTACCTTTCTGGCATTAGAAGCGGAGACCTAACTATTAAACTGACTCTGCCTCATCCCTGCAAGCATTTCAGAGGCTCTGGTGTATTGTGCTATCTTTCTTAGTGCACAGACAAATCGATTTTAGGGAGACGTATGGCTGCACTTGCAATTTGAAAACATGTTTTTAACACGCGTAAAAAAGGTGAGTTTGATATCATCTACACACATTATTCACGCCTTGCTATATTGTGTATTTTGGGGAGGGTTTGTGTGGTTCCTTCTGCTCACAACACTTTTCACCTACCTTTGTGTTCAAGTCGGACCGGTGGCTCAGTGGACTAAGGTGCGCACGAGTTTATCCTTTCCTCATAGATTCCTCTCGCAGCGGAGCGCAGCCTTTCATCTTCATGAGGTCGATCAAACCGCAACATTGGATGCACACATAGAATCTGTTATTAGTGCTGAAGGCCCACTTTAATAACTCTGCCGTGCAATAACTTGATGCTGTGGCTTGTAACTGTACAAATATATACAATACCAATATTTGTACTGAGATCTGTATCCTGTTACTGGGTGAGGAGGGACTTGAGGTGGGTGGAAGATGGAAGGGAATGGTTTTGGGAGGTTGGTGGTCAGAAACAAAGTCCATCCCAGGTGCGCCTTTGGATTTCCTTCATTTCCCTTTTCCTGCCCTGATTTTGAACCTGTAAATAGTTGCTATAAAAATGCTCTATCAAAACAAAATCTATCCATTCTTGAATTTTGAGTTACAGAGGCCTGCCATAAAGGTATCTGTACACCGTAATACCATGGACATGCCACACATAAGCAATCTGAAAACGTGGCAGCTATGATGCCTGTTCTGCACTCACACGGAATCCGTCTCCGGTTATGTACCTTCTATTTCTAGTGCTTTGCAGCAGTTTTAAAATCGTCTTAGACTTTCTCGTTGCTCAAATGGGTGTAATTTCGGATATATATATATATGTTTGCCTCGTCTTCATTGCTTGATTTTGCTCGCGAAAAAGTGTCACTCATAGTCGTTGAAATGTCACTCATAATTACACTAAAGTTATGAAAATGTCACACATAGCAATCTGAAACCTTGGCAGCTATGCTGGCGGTGACTGCAAATGTTGGAGTTGAGTCTCGCTTTGCTAATGGTTTTGGTGCACGGAGGCACCTTGATGAAGGTAATTGTGAAGGAGGCGAATTAAAGGGGAAACCAGGTTTCAATGATGTCGGCGAGCTTGAAGGGATCGCAGTACTCGTTGTTATGGAGGGCCGAGTTTACTTGTCAATCTCAGACCAAAGACATTTTCAGAATTCATTTCTGAGGATACTGGCTGTAGTCGCCCGAGATCAGATTGAAAATAAGTTTTAAAAACCTGAAACATATTATATACCTCACATAGAATGCACCAGCTTCATAGTTTAGGCGCTGCTTCACACATCAGTTGAAAAGGATAATTCCTCATGGACTGCTGAAAATAGCCCGGCTCTGTTATGTATATGGGGCTAGGAACAAATCATTTTCAATTCCCGCTCAACATCCTTCAGAATTTCCTGAAGAAAAGCTAACATTAAACAAAGTCAGATGCCCCTCTTTCGTATTCCACCCGGGCTGCATTCCATGTCTACAGTATTTCGAAAATAGGAATCTGCCTACAAGGGATGTTATTGATTTATTTTAACTGATTGAGGTAGAAAGTGTAAAGATTGAAGTGTGAACCCATGTGTTGTAGCATTTTCGCTCTTCATTTTACCCTAGAGCCACCAGAAAAAACTTGAATATATGAAATGGAAGAAACAAATTTCTTGCTCAAAATAGTCCCATCTACCATATTTTAAAAATGGGTAAATGTGTTTGCGGCTTTACATATGGGTGAGCAGCAGGCCCGGCTCCAGGAATTTTTATTTGGGTGGGCCAAGGGTGCATTTGGGTGGGCCACTGCGGGCTCGATTTGTCGCATATATGTCTATGCAGGCCTGCTTCAGGGCCCTCCTTTATCTCTTCTTAGTCTTACAAGGCCCAGTAAAACGCACTCTTTTCCAAATCTCTTTATATTATCACTCTCAAAAAGTGTTTTTTCCATGTAATGTTCCTTTGATGGGAAGAGGAGGTTTCTGAGGTGGGAGTATCAGGCAAGTGACCCATCTCGGGCTCCCTCTGTGCGAGCCTCAAGGGAGAATCCCTCTTCATTACTACCGCCACCTGACCCCGGACTCTGCAACGCACTCCCTTACAGGCTTGATTATCCACTACTCCTCGCCAGTGCACCTTATCTCACAGCTGACCTTGGGCCCCAGCCCCATATCAGGCACCATTGGGCTCCACTTTCATTTTTCCCGGTAAAAACATTAGTAAAATCACCTTCAAACTTAAAACATTGAATATAGCAGTAAATATAATTAGCACGCACTTTAAAGTATGTTCCACAGTAGCCCTTATGACCCGACTGCTAATTAAATAAACAAAAACAGAAAGGCCATGACAGGGCCGGCTTCAGTGCTGATGCGAAGGTCTTTTTTGGCGCCGCACCAATAACCTCTTTCTCCGTAAATACCTTTACTACCACCTTCCAACAGTGCCCCTCATCTCTCCATGGCCCCCCCATTGACCTCCTCCTCGGATTCCCTCACTGCCACACGCCACAAGTGCCCCTCATCTCCCCATAGCCCCTCCCCCTCATGACCTCCTTGGATTCCCTCACTGCCACCCTCCACCAGTGCCCCTCATCTCTCTGTAGCCCCTCCCCCTCATGACCTCCTCCTCAGACTCCCTCACTACCACCCTCCACCAGTGCCCCTCATCTCTCCCTAGCTCCCCCCTCCACCCCATAACCTCTTCCTCGGATTCCCTCACTGCCACCCTACAACAGTGCCCCTCATCGCTCCATAGCCCCTCCCACTACCTCCTCCTCGGATTCCCTCACTGCCACCCTCCAACAGTGCCCCATATCTTTACGTAGCCCCTCTCTCATATGCATTTCATTTGTTGTATAGCGCTACTCATATCAGTGTAGTGTGTGTCAGTACTTTACACCACGCACACATTATACAGAGACAATGAATCATACAAGTATGTAAATCAGTCTACAGGGAATGTCACATAAGCCAATGAGGATTACAAGGTGTATGAATCACATGTCATCCATACTGGTGGGCAGTATATTTTAAGAGGGTTTGGTCTGGAGAAGCACAAACTCAGGATTTAAAGAGTATTCCATGAGGGTCAGCTTTACTGATAAAAATGTATATCTGCCCAAACATACTCATTTTAGCAACATTAGAATAATGAAAGACTGAGGAAGTTCTAACTATATCACAAAACAAAAAAAGCGAAGTTCTAACTATACCAATCAGGTTTGCATGCAGCTCTTTGATGACAGTTCATTGGTCACTGTCCTATGTTAGGACTGTAACTTCTGAACTGCAAGTAACACAAGGATCTCTGTGACAAAGGCAGTAACCCACTGAGCTATCCACATAAAATACAGTTCATCTGCATTTAAAAACTACTAACAGACAAATGATTGCTCTCCAGCAGGATCATTAATCACCAGCATTATCTGGGCATTATAAATTGTCTTATTGTGTCCTGCATCGGCCATGATAATGATAAAAACTGTTTAAATGAAGCACACACGAAGTATGTGTCCTGCTGGGCCTGTGCAGATTTTAAACAGAAAAACAAATAGTAACACATTCTCTTACCTATTTCATTAGTCAAACTTTGTGTCACAGCCTGATGTGATAAGGAGCTGCAGGGGTCAGGAAAGGTGAATAGGAATAAACAAACTTCTTTTCTCCTGCGCTGCATAGAAAAAGAAATATCCACGCAGCAGAACAGTAGGCAAAGGTTACCGTTGTCAAAGAAAGGATTTGTCGCCTTTCGCAATGTGGAGATGAAGGGGTGTCCTTCGAGACAGCAACCTTCCCGGAAAGCTGGAAGCACGCCGAGATCACCGCCTTACTCAAGAAACCCAAGGCAGACCCCAAGGACCTCAAGAACTTCCGACCCATCTCTCTGCTCCCGTTCCCCGCGAAGGTCACCGAGAAAATCGCCAACAAACAACTGACCCGCCACCTCGAGGAGAACAACATCCTGGACCCTTCCCAGTCCGGCTTCCGCAGCAACCACAGCACCGAAACCGCCCTCATCGCCGCCACCGATGACATCAGGACCCTGCTAGACAACGGAGAAACAGCAGCCCTCATCCTCCTGGACCTATCAGCCGCCTTCGACACGGTCTGCCACCACACACTACGAACACGCCTTCACGACGCCGGGATCCAAGAGAAGGCCCTGGACTGGACCACATCCTTCCTTTCCGGCAGAACACAAAGCGTCCACCTCGCCCCTTCCGATCCAAGGCCACCAAGATCATCTGCGGCGTACCCCAAGGCTCCTCCCTCAGCCCAACGCTGTTCAACATCTACATGGCACCCCTCGCCCACGTCGCCCAACAGCACAACCTCAACATCATCTCCTACGCCGACGACACCCAGCTGATCCTCTCCATCACCAAAGACCCTCACACCGCCAAAGCCCACCTCCACGAAGGAATGAAGGCCATCGCCGAATGGATGAGGAACAGCCGCCTGAAGCTGAACTCGGACAAGACGGAGGTCCTCATCCTTGGTTCCAACCCTTCAGCCTGGGACGACTCCTGGTGGCCAACATCACTGGGAACAGCCCCGCCACCCACCGACCACGTACGCAACCTAGGGGTCATCCTCGACCCCACCCTCTCCATGACTAAGCAGGTCAACGCCGTTTCCTCATCCTGCTTCAACATCCTCCGAATGCTCCGCAGGATCTTCAAGTGGATCCCCACCGAAACAAGAAAAACAGTCACCCAGGCCCTCGTCACCAGCAGGCTGGACTACGGAAACGCCCTCTACGCAGGAACGACGGCTAAGCTCCTGAGACGGCTGCAACGCATCCAGAACGCCTCTGCACGTCTTATCCTCGACATCCCCCGACGCAGCCACATCACACCCCACCTGAGAGACCTGCACTGGCTCCCTGTCAACAAGAGGATAACCTTCAAGCTCCTCACCCACGCACACAAAGCACTCCACAACTCCGGACCAGCCTACCTCAACAGACGACTCAGCTTCTACACCCCCACCCGCCAGCTCCGCTCGACCAGCCTCGCCCTCGCCACAGTCCCCCGCATCCGGAAAACGACCGCTGGCGGCAGATCCTTCTCCCACCTCGCCGCCAAGACCTGGAACACCCTCCCCACCAACCTCCGACAGACCCAAGACCTACTGGCCTTCAGAAGACTCCTCAAGACCTGGCTCTTCGATCAGTAGCAGCACCACCCCCTCTTCCCCCAGCGCCTTGAGACCCTCGCGGGTATGTAGTGCGCTTTATAAGTGACATGATTGATTGAAAAAATAAACAAAGCCTCGTTAACATGTAAATGGCCTTTTAAAGACCTGTGAAGTACTCGGGTGCGGCTGGGCTGCGATAATCTCAAAAACTGTCTGTGTGCGCCCGGGAAGCTGTCTCGGCCCCGGCTGACACACACGACGGGGGGGGGTGGGGTGGGTTGAAGCACTTTGAGCCCAATGGCGTTGCGCGCCTGCCTTCAAGCCCTCACTGCGAGGGCCAAGGCTCCTGTTTGGGTGGGCCAGGCTCATGTTTGGGTGGGCCAGGCCCACCCGGCCCACCCGCTAGAACCGGGCCTGGTGAGGAGAGTGGAACTCCTCAGAATTTCGCTGAGCTTTATTCCTACTTCACGGAATTCCGCGGAGTACAACTCTGTGAACTCCGCCTACCCCTCCACACTCTGTAACTCTTCTTTCCACTCATGCATCCATTCATCAATCCACTGACTCATTCTTCCATTCACCCTTTGACACAACTGCAATAAAACACACACAACTCACCAACATATGCAGGATAGATTAAAAGAATACAAGTAGAGGAAAGAAAACATGTTACCTTCTAAGCACCGCCGGTACATATGACAAAATAAAAATAGAAATGGATGTCCATCTTGCAAAGGTATTGTAAATAATATATCATTGTTTTAAAGTTCAAGCATGCTGGCCACATTTAGAACTAACAGGTTCTCCATCTTGGAATGGTAAAACAATTACACACTATGAACAAAAGTATTCCATAATGATTTCCTGACCTAAAGGAAATGGCCATGTGGAATGTGGTACACTACAGATGAAATGAGTAAAGGCGGGCATAACTTGCATAATTTGGGGTAGCGTAATTGTGTGAAACTATTGAAAAATTATGTGAAATTATGCATATTAAAGAGAACTGAAAACATTACCTAAATGGTTCGTTTGGGTAAAAACTCAGTTGATCACGTTTAAAACACTTCGTCTCACATTCGGATTTGCAGTTTTGCATTTAAAAATTACCCAAATGGTCTGCTTGGGTAAAGAAATCTACCTGAAATGTTTGTTGACCACCCACATTAAAGAAACTGCCACTTGCGTGCAAAACACTGCTGTCCACGTTCAACTTTGCAGCTTCATGTTCAAAAATGACCCAAATTGTCCCCGTGGTAAAATAAATCTACCTGAAGTGCCACTCCCATATAAAAATCACCTGAAGAGTACATTGTAGGAAAGTAGTATCTGCTTCTTATGGTTACCCCCACTTTTTGCTTATGTCTCACTGTTTTTGGACTAGTCTGACTGGGATCCTGCTATCCAGGACTCCAGTCTATCTGCTTTCTCCCTTAAATTGCTACGTATGTACTTTAGGTACACTCCAGATTGGATACTGGGGTACCCTTATCAGTCCCTAGTATATGGTACACCATGTACCCAGGGCATAGGTACCCCAGAGGCCTCCCATGGGCTGAAGTATGTATTATGCCACCCATGAGAGGCCATTCAAAATGACACAACAAGTCTGCTCAGCAGCCTGTGCAAGCTGGTGCTTGCACCACTTACTTAGATATAGGTTCACTATATCTATCTAAATCACTACACTTAAAGACCTATCAGTCACCCCTATGGTAGGCCTTATCAATCCTGAAGGCAGGGTGCTGGGTTTTACGTGAGAGGGTGCCCCTGCATGAGCAGAGCCCCTCTGCAGCCTTCGGAGACCATTCTCCGGGGTTGTCGGTGATGCAGCCAGACATATAGGTTAAGTTGCATTATAACCTCGCAGTAAATGCTAACTTTAAAACGGCTGCTTAGAAACATGTGTTTGGTGTCAAACACCTTGGAATCATACCTCCACACCAGTAACTGGTGTGGGAGGTATGATTCCACCCTCCTGAAACCACTACTGTGGGTCACCGGTCTACCCGGTACCAGCTTTCTCGACCCGGGCAGCACAAAATGGACGCTGCCAGCCACAGACACGATTCTGCTCTCCTGCTGCTGAGCCAAGCTCGAGCAGAGGAAGGCATGACAATAGGCATCATGTCACAGGGAGGTGTGACCACCTCCCAGACAGGTTTTAGTGTATTGGGGCTGGGTGGGTGCACTCTGAGAGTGCCAGAAAGTCTGCACTGGGGGCACATTTGGTGTCCCTGTGCATAGTCCAGCTCAAACCAGTTCTGGGAGCCATTGACTCCTGCTCTGGCGCGAAACTGGACAAAGGACATGGGTGTAACCACCCCTCTGTCCTGCCCTTCTCTAGGAGGGTCCCCAGAATCTGTCCAACCCTTGACCATGGGTATAAAGTGGGTTACCTGACTACAGGACTTTAGATTTTACCTGGACAAGATTCTACTAAGAAGAAACCAAGTACTTCGACTGTCTGCACGACGCTGGACGACTGAAGAATCTCCCTTGGAGTAAAGGAGTTACTCCCCTGCACTAGCAGGCACCTAAGCGCATGTGACCGGCTTGCATCTCCCAAGCTCCTGAGGACTCCAAAGATTTCAGCAACACAGGAGGTGGGTTTCCGAAGGTCCCTGAGGTAGAGCTGCCCTCTCAGTGACTCTGAGACCAGTATCCCTCGTGGGGACTGCTTGACCCGAACCCCTGTGCACCGCATACATTTGCAAGTGCATATGCTTGTTGGCGACCCCTGAGCTTGTGCATTGGACTCAGAGTAGTCCTGACCCCGAGCAGTATTTGCACCAAAGAGATCCAGCCTCCTCGCACTGAGTGCTCCGTGAGCTGGTGCTTTGCAGACTTGCTTGAGGTCTCCTTGCAATCCCTGGTCCGTTGGCCTGTGGGTCCTGGCGAGGGTCACCTTGTTTGTTCTTGGGCTTCCCTGGTTGCTCCAGACATTGCTTGGAGAGTCCCCTGGAACTTGCTGGTCCACACCGTAACCTGTTTGTCCTTCCTGCGTGGGTTGCATTTGCCAAGGCTTGTTTGTGCTTCAGCCGGACATCGACCCCTCAGCACTCGACATCCTTTGTGGGACAGCTCACCTCCAGACCATGGTTGTCCTCGACGTCTCCTGGTCCCCGTGGCTGCAGAGTCAAGCATCCCTTCTTCGCACCTGAAGCACCCGACATCAGTGGGCATTCGACTACCGAGCCCCTGGTCACCTGAAGTGACCCAGACTCTGTCCCCTCTGCTTTCAGGTTCCTCTCACCTAGAATCCAGGCTTGGATTCCACCAGACACTCTTCGCCTTTCTGGCAGCAGCACTTCTTCGCAACTCTCCTTTGAAAACGACGAAGGTTTCCGACACCACTTGACCCCTATGAACCCGGCTCCTCTGGGATAGGTAACACGGGTACCTCAGTACTCACTGGTGGGTTGGCTCTAGAACCTCCTATGTTCCAATGGGTTTGCTTGAAGTCCTCGTAGAAGTGCCCTTAAACTACAACTTTTCAACCGCGACTTTCCCATAGAGTTGTACGTAGCACGCAGTCGTGTTTCCTCACTGCACCCGTCCTCCTTGTGTCACTGCCTTGGGTGGTTCCTCGGGGTCCCAGCGATTCTATGTGCTCTAGGCACTGTGTCTAGTCAAGTCGTGATTGTTATACCATTTTTTTAGTATATGGTTCGGTCTCCCCCTGGAGCCCGCTGTGTATTGTGCTACTTACGAATGTTCTATTGATTCAGTATTGTGTGCTTTGTGTTCTAATCTCGTGTAGAGATTAGTAGAGAGTGTTATATTAATAAATACTTATTTTTATATAAATACTGTGTGGTTCTCCTTTCATTTAGTCATTCAGGAGGTGATATTCTGGTAAAACAAGCTGCTTTACATTCCTTCAAGATTAAGCCTGAAGGCTGCTCTCCACAGCTACCACTAGGATAGCTTTCTAAAGGTTATCTTTGACCTCATACATCATAAGGGTCGGGTGGACTGGTACAGGGTGCCCACTTTAATTAGTGGACAGCATATGCCAGGCCACCTTCTCACATTGGTGTGCAGCGGTTGGGATTCATGCTTGCTATTGTTTTACCAGATAAATCTCATTGAGTGATTAACTGAAAACCACTAAGTATGAGGCACATATAATACATCAAGATTTGAATAAGTAAGTTCTACTGAACTTGGAGCTGGGTAAGTCAAGGGTCTAGCACACCCTTTCTCCAACTCAAGAGAGTTTAGTCTCCACTAGGTTAGGTAGGGGCCTACACCACATAACACTAGTATGTCTTCTAGAGGAGAAGCCAGTGGCTCTCTGCCAACTAGGGACAATGGCCTCTCATTCCAGGAATTGAAAGCCATGTGTGTGTCTAGGAAGTTGAGGACAGGGAGAGGTGCAAACACCCAACGTCTCATTGAGATTTTGCTCTTGGATGACCTTAGGAAGACCCCAGGGTCTGATGAGGTAGATAGTGGGTGGGGCAGGGAATGAGGAAAGGCCAGGAAGTGAAACCTTCTTTGACCTGGACTCAAACCCTGGCCAGGAGGATCAAAATGATTCTAACCTGGACAACATGGATCTTCCTTCAGGTGGGGGAGAAGGCCCCAGTGGCCCTCTCTTTACTCCACCAGAAAGAGTACAGATTTTACCTAGGAGATCTAGATCTCCCTCTGTAGAATCTCGACACTCAGGAACTTCTGTAGGGACGTCCATATCAAATAGGAGGGAATCGTCTTATGATAGACAGTGCCAACTTCTAGAGCTTGAGAAAATCAAGCTTAGGCTCAAGAAGGAGCAGTTGGCCCTAGACGGGGAATCCCTAGAGCTCCAGAGAGCTACAAAGAGATTTGGACTAGAGTCCCATGGTGGCAGCAACAGTGTCCCTAGGGTTAAGGAGTATGCTCATGATCATAGGAACCTGAACAAGATAGTCCCTCCCTACCAGAGTGGGGATGACATCCACAAATGGATAACTGCACTAGAGAGGGCCTGTAAGGTACAGAGGGTCCCTCAGGAGCAGTGGGCAGCTATCTTGTGGCTCTCCTTTGCTGACAAAGGTAGAGATAAGCTCCTCACTGTTAGAGAAGATGATGCTGACAATTATTCAGTCCTGAAGAGTGCGCTCATTGATGGGTTTGGCTTAACCACTGAACAGTACAGGATTAAGTTCAGAGACACCCAGAAGACACAGACTCAGGACTGGGTAGACTTTGTAGATTGTGCTACTAAGGCTCTGGAAGGCTGGTTACTTGGCAGTAAAGTGAATGATTTTAAAGGATTGTACAATTTAATTATGAGGGAGCAGATCCTTAATAATTGCCAAAACCAGTTGTTGCATCAGTACTTGGTTGATTCTGATCTGACCTCTCCCCAAGAATTGGGACAGAAGGCAGACAAATGGGTCAGAACCAGGGTGAAGCAGAAAACTCAGAATCAAGGTGGTGACCAAAAGAAGCAAGATGCTAAAACTCCAGATAAGGGTGGGGAGAAGGGTAAAGACCAGAAGTCTTCACAAGGGCCCCAAAAACCTGCATCTGGGGGGGAGTCACAATCTAAGAAGGGTAAAAACAAAAAGAAACCTTGGTGCTTCCTGTGTAAGGAGAAAACCCATTGGACAAGAGATGCCAATTGTTCAAGGGCCAAGGATCCTCCTGCCAACACCACCACTGCCCCTAAGGCAACTGTTCCCCCAAGTTCAGCTCCTGGTGGTACTGGGAACAAGGGTATAGTAGGGTTAACCCTGGGTACTGAGATGGGTTCTGACCTAGTCAGAATTCCAACTCAGGCTGTGTTGGTCTGTGCTGGAGGCATGGATATTGCCTCCTTATTTGTCAGTCCCAGTAACCTGGGCAAGTACAGACAACAGCCTTTGATAAATGGAAAGGAGGCCATGGCATATAGGGACACAGGAGCAAGTGTCACAATGGTGACAAAAGATCTTGTGGGCCCTGACCAGATCATACTTGGTGAGATGTACCAAGTGACCAATGCTAGCAATGTCAGGATAGACCATTCCTTGGCAGTTGTGAATTTCACCTGGGGAGGGGTAACTGGCCCTAAGAAGGTTGTGGTTAGCTCAGACCTCCCTGTGGAATGCTTGTTGGGCAATGATTTGGAAACTTCAGCCTGGGCTGAAGTGGAACTCCGGACGCATGCAGAAATGTTGGGCATCCCTGCAGATGTGTTTGCCATGACTAGGTCACATGCAAAAATGTCTTCCACTGAACAGGCCCTGGATCCTGAAATGATGGACCAGGTGCCTACCAAGAGAAGGAGCAGTAGGGTTAAGGCAGTGTCTTCGCCCCTGCCTCAGAGTGAGGGTCAGTCTCCCGAGGGAGATGATCTCAGTCCCTGTGAAGGAACTGTCTCAGTGGAACTTGAACCTGACCAGGTTGAGTTCTTGGGGACAGGGGGCCCTTCCTGGGCAGAACTGAGCCAGGAGCAGCTGAACTGCCCCTCTCTTGAACCCCTCAAACAACAAGCGGCTGCTGAGAGTGCCAGTGGGTCCCACAGGATCTACTGGGATGATGGACTTCTATATTCAGAGGGTAGAGACCCCAAGCCTGGTGCTACCAGGAGGTTGGTTATACCTCTGAAGTTTAGAGGTTTCCTATTAACACTGGCAAATGACATCCCATTAGCAGGACACTTAGGCCAAAGCAAGCCCTGGGACAGGCTTGTCCCTCACTTTCACTGGCCTCACATGTCAGAAGACACAAAGGAGTTTTGTCGCTCCTGTATAACTTGCCAAGCCAGTGGTAAGGCAGGTGGTACTACAAAGGCCCCCCTGATACCACTACCTGTGGTGGGGGTTCCCTTTGAGAGGGTTGGGATTGACATTGTTGGTCCCATGGGTCCTCCAACTGCATCTGGACACATATTCATACTAGTGGTGGTGGACCATGCCACTAGGTATCCAGAGGCAATACCCCTTAGGACCACCACAGCTCCTGCTGTGGCCAGGGCCCTCCTGGGAATCTTTTCCAGAGTGGGTTTCCCTAAGGAGGTGGTATCAGACCGAGGTGCAAACTTTGTCTGGTTACCTTACTGCTATGTGGAAGGAGTGTGGAGTGAATTACAAATTCACCACACCCTATCACCCACAATGCAATGGGTTAGTTGAGAGATTCAACAAAACCCTCAAGGGCATGATAAAAGATCTCCCTGACAAGCTCAGGCGTAGATGGGATATCTTTTTGCCCTGCCTTCTCTTTGCCTACAGGGAGGTTCCTCAGAAGGGGGTTGGCTACAGCCCTTTTGAACTTCTGTTTGGACATCCAGTTAGGGGTCCCTTATGTTTGGTTAAGGAGGGATGGGAGTTACCTCTCAAACCACCTAAACAGTACATAGTGGACTATGTACTTGGTCTCCGCTCCAGGATGGCTGAGTATATGAAGAAAGCTTTGTTCGCCCTACGTTGGCAGGGTATGCCCAGACGTGGGTCCCTTGCTCACTTTGCCACTGGATTCAAGCTAGCCTGGCTGATGACGGCTGAATAGCCAGAAACCGGTCCCAGGATGCTTGTTTCCGGTCCAGGGAAGACACGGCTTGGCAGTTCGGGCTGGACTGTTCCCATGAGGCACAGGGTCAGACTGATTTGCATATGGCCATGTCTGAACTGGGGTGGTGGAGTGAGCTAAGGAATGATGATGGATTAAACCCAGATCAGTTGACTGGGGGTGAGTGTTTGATTAGCTCAATCGCTCCGTCCATCATCCCCTTTGGTATCGAGTATATGAAGAAGGCATCCAAAAACCTTGAGGCTAGCCAGTAATTACAGAAAGCCTGGCATGACCAAAAGACTGTTTTGACTGTGTATCAGCCAGGACAGAAGGTGTGGGTGTTGGATCCTGTGGCCCCAGCAGCTCTCCAAGACAAGTAGAGTGGGCCCCATACCATTCTTGAGCAGAAGGGAGAGGTTACCTACCTGGTGGAACTTGGAACTCCCAGGAGCCCCCACAGGGTGCTCCATGTGAACAGGCTCGAGCCATATGTGGACAGGGCAGACATGGGCTTGCTCATGGCTACTGATGAGGGACAGGAGGAAGAGAGTGATCCACTCCCTGACCTCCTCTCACAGAACACTGATGATGGTTCAGTTGATGGTGTAGCCTTGGCAGGCAGCCTCACTGACCAGCAACAGACTGATTGTAGTAAGGTCCTCAATCAGTACAGACACATGTTTTCACTGACTCCAAGTCAGACTACCTGGTGTACACATGAGGTGGACACAGGTGACAGTCTGCATGTTAAAAATAAGATTTACAGGCAACCTGACCATGTCAGGGACTGTATCGGGACAGAAGTCCAGAAAATGTTGGAACTGGGAGTGATTGAGCCCTCAGATAGCCCCTGGGCTAGCCCAGTAGTCTTAGTACCAAAACCTCACACCCAGGGTGGTGAGAGAGATGAGGTTCTGTGTTGACTACAGGGGACTCAATGCAGTCACTAGGACTGATGCTCATCCAATTCCAAGGGCAGATGAACTTGACACTTTGGCCTCTGCCAAATTCTTAAGTACATTTGACCTGACAGCTGGTTACTGGCAAATCAGATTCGCTGAGGATGCTAAACTAAAAACCGTATTCTCAACCCCTAGTGGGCACTACCAATTTGTGGTGATGCCTTTTGGCTTGAAGAATGCACCTGCCACATTTCAAAGGCTGTTGAATAAAGTTCTCACAGGTCTGGAAGCCTATAGTGCAGCTTATCTTGATGATATTGCTGTCTTTAGCTCCACCTGGGAGGATCACCTGGTCCACCTGAGAAATGTTCTGGAGGCACTGCAAAAAGCAGGCCTCACTATCAAGGCCACCAAGTGCCAGATAGGGCAGAGTAAGGTTGTGTACCTGGGCCACCTTGTGGGTGGAGGCCAGGTTCAACCATTGCAGAGCAAAATCCAAACCATTATGGATTGGGTTGCTCCAGCTACCCAGACTCAGGTCAGAGCTTTCTTGGGCCTGACTGGGTACTACAGGAGGTTTGTTAAGGGCTATGGATCTATAGTGACCCCCTTAAATGATCTTACCTCTAAAAGAATGCCTAAGAAAGTTCAGTGGACAGTTAGCTGTCAAAAGGCATTTGATGACCTGAAGCAGGCCATGTTCACTGCTCCCATTCTGTAGAGTCCTGATTATTCCAAACAATTCATCGTTCAAACAGATGCACCTGAATTGGGGGTAGGGGCTGTGTTATCACAATTGAATGAGGAGGGTCAGGATCAGCCAATAGCTTTCACAAGCAGAAGGCTGACCCCCAGAGAGAAACGTTAGTCAGCCATTGAGAGGGAAGCCTTTGCTGTGGTTTGGGCTCTGAAGAAGCTGAGGCCATACCTGTTTGGCACTCACTTCATTGTTCAGACAGACCACACGCCCCTCTTATGGCTAAAACAGATGAATGGTGAAAACCCCAAACTCTTGAGGTGGTCCATTTCCCTACAGGGGATGGACTATACAGTGGAACATAGACCTGGGAGTAACCATGCCAATGCAGATGGACTCTCCAGATATTTCCACTTAGAACATGAAGACCCAACTGGTCAAGGTTAGTTTAATGTCCTTGCGTTTGGGGGGTGGGGAGGGGTTGTGTAAGAAAGTAGTATCTGCTTCTTATGGTTACCCCTACTTTTTGCTGATGTCTCACTGTTTTTGGACTAGTCTGACTGGGATCCTGCTATCCAGGACTCCAGTCTATCTGCTTTCTCCCTTAAATTGCTATGTATGTACTTTAGGTACACTCCAGATTGGATACTGGGGTACCCTTATCAGTACCTAGTATATGGTACACCATGTACCCAGGGCATAGGTACCCCAGAGGCCTCCCATGGGCTGAAGCATGTATTATGCCACCCATGAGAGGCCATTCAAAATGACTCAACAGATCTGCTACAGCAGCCTGTGTAAGCTGGTGCTTGCACCACTTACTTAGATATAGGCTCACTATATCTATCTAAATCACTACACTTAAAGACCTATCAGTCACCCCTATGGCAGGCCTTATTAATCCTGAAGGCAGGGTGCTGCATTTTACGTGAGAGGGTGCCCCTGCATGAGCAGAGCCCCTCTGCAGCCTTCGGAGACCATTCTCCGGGGTTGTCGGTGATGCAGCCAGACATATAGGTTAAGTTGCATTATAACCTTGCGGTAAATGCTAACTTTAAGACGGCTGCTTAGAAAAATGTTGTTTGGTGTCAAACACCTTGGAATCATACCTCCACACCAGTAACTGGTGTGGGATGTATGATTCCACCCTTCTGAAACCACTACTGTGGGTCACCGGTCTACCCGGTACCAGCTTTCTCGACACGGGCAGCACAAAATGGACGCTGCCCGCCACAGACACGATTCTGCTCTCCTGCTGCTGAGCCGAGCTCGAGCAGAGGAAGGCATGACAATAGGCATACTGTCACAGGGAGGTGTGACCACCTCCCAGACAGGGTTTAGTGTATTGGGGCTGGGTGGGTGCACTCTGAGAGTGCCAGAAAGTCTGCACTGGGGGCACATTTGGTGTCCCTGTGCATAGTCCAGCTCAAACCAGTTCTGGGAGCCATTGGCTCCTGCTCTGGCGCAAAACTGGACAAAGGACATGGGTGTAACCACCCTTCTGTCCTGCCCCTCCCCTAGGAGGGTCCCCAGAATCTGTCCGACCCTTTCCCATGGGTATAAAGTGGGTTACCTGACTACAGGACTTTAGATTTTACCTGGAATAGATTCTACTAAGACGAAACCAAGTACTTCGACTGTCTGCACGATGCTGGACGACTGAAGAATCTCCCTTGGAGTAAAGGAGTTACTCCCCTGCACTAGCAGGCACCTAAGCGCATGTGACCGGCTTGCATCTCCCGAGCTCCTGAGGACTCTGAAGATTTCAGCAACACAGGAGGTGGGTTTCCGAAGGTCCCTGAGGTTGAGTTGCCCTCTTAGCGATTCTGAGACCAGTATCCCTCATGGGGACCGCGTGACCCAAACCCCTGTGCACCATGTACATTTGCAAGTGCATATGCTTGTCGGCGACCCCTGAGCTTGTGCATTGGACTCCGAGTAGTCCAGACCCCGAGCAGTATTTGCACCAAAGAGATCCGGCCTCCTCGCACTGAGTGCTCCGTGGGCTGGTGCTTTGCAGACTTGCTTGAGGTCTCCTCGCGATCCCTGGTCCGTTGGCCTGTGGGTCCTGGCGAGGGTCACCTTGTTTGTTCTTGGGCTTGCCTGGTTGCTTCAGACGTGCCCTGACTCCCCATTGCTTGGAGAGTCCCCTGGACCTTGCTGGTCCACACCGTAACCTGTTTGTCCTTCCTGCGTGGGTTGCATTTGCCAAGGCTTGTTGGTGCTCCAGCCGGACATCGACCCCTCAGCACTCTACATCCTTCGTCGGACAGCTCACCTCCGGACTCTGGTCATCCTAGACGTCTCCTGGTCCCCGTGGCTGAAGAGTCAAGCATCCCTTCTTCGCACCTGAAGCACCCGACATCGGTGGGCATTCGACTACCGAGCCCCTGGTCACCTGAAGTGACCCAGACTCTGCCCCCTCTGCTTTCAGGTTCCTCTCACCTAGAATCCAGGCTTGGATTCCACCGGACACTCTTCACATTCCTGGCAGCAGCACTTCTTCGCAACTCTCCATTGAAAACGACGAAGGTTTCTGACACCACTTGACCCCTATGCACCCGGCTCCTCTGGGATAAGTAACACGGGTACCTCGATACTCACTGGTGGGTTGGCTCTAGAACCTCCTTTGCTCTCCTGCTGCTGAAGTCCTCGTAGAAGTGCCCTTAAACTATAACTTTTCAAGCGCGACTTTCCCATAGAGTTGTACGGAGCACGCGGTCGTGTTTCCTCACTGCACCTGTCCTCCGTGGGCTCCCTGTGTCACTACCTTGGGTGGTTCCTCGGGGTCCCAGCGATTCTACGTGCTCTAGGCACTGTCTAGTCAAATCGTGATTGTTATACCATTTTTTTAGTATATGGTTCGGTCTCCCCCTTGAGCCCAGTGCGTGTATTGTGCTACTTACGAATGTTGTATTGATTCAGTATTGTGTGCTTTGCGTTCTAATCTCGTGTAGAGATTAGTAGAGAGTGTTATATTAATAAATACTTATTTTTATATAAATACTGTGTGGTTCTCCTTTCATTTAGTCATTCAGGAAGTGATATTCTGGTAAAACAAGCTGCTTTACATTCCTTCAAGATTAAGCCTGAAGGCTGCTCTTCACAGCTACCACTAGGATAGCTTTCTAAAGGTTATCTTTGACCTTATACATCATAAGGGTCGTGTGGACTGGTACAGGGTGCCCACTTTAATTAGAGGACAGCATATACCAGGCCACCTTATCAAATACATCTTAAGTTAAACTTTCACCTCGAAATTGTGATGTGGAGTAACCTATGCCAACTTAGCTTTCCTACAAGGCAAGGCAACCATCAGTCATAAAACTACATAGTATAAAAAATTACAGTAGGCAAAGCAAAACAAGATCTCTGCTAATAGGGCCTATTAAAGGTTGTGTAGAAATCTTCCGTACCCATGGTTGGTCAGAGAGGGAACCAGCAGCAAAATGCTTGCCTACTATGATAATCTTTGCGATTTCATGTAACAAAATACCTATCTGTAGGCTTTAATGCAGAGTAATAAGCCACCCATAAATGAC
Organism: Calotriton arnoldi; assembly: GCA_963921515.1. Classification (NCBI taxonomy): domain Eukaryota; kingdom Metazoa; phylum Chordata; class Amphibia; order Caudata; family Salamandridae; genus Calotriton; species Calotriton arnoldi. Next base: position 1,192,188 of record CAWUFW010004422.1, read on the forward strand.
TACTGATTTTACATTGGCTTTTCAGAATCTGTATATGTCAGGGTTACTACTTTCAGTAACTTTTCATTATAAACAATCAAACCTATACCTTTTTCATTGGCTGTTTCATTGGCAGTTTGTCGTTAACACATACCTTTCACAATAAGTAAGTACGACCTACTTGTTTTGTCATAACTTTTCATTATAAATAGATCTCACCCAATCAATCTGCATAACAATTTCACAGTGAACTGAAAAGGCCTCTAGCCTTTACTAATGGCTTGAGACTATATACAACCCAGGCAGACACAAGTGCACAGAAGCTAGCAACCATTAGGCATACATTTATAAAATTGCAAACACAGACACAATTACAGTTGGCAAAACAATATACAGCCATTCTCAATAGAGCCTAACAAGAATCATTACAGAGAAATTCTACTCCCAAGGTTTGTCAGACTGGGGGACCAACATAAAAACCCATGCTTGCGATGGTAATCGATGACCTTACATGTAACCAAATATCTTTCTACAGCCTGTAATATCTTGTGACAACAATTCATTGTTGGAGGTCTACTGGCTTTACCATTCGCTTCACAATAAATTAGTCAGGTCTACTGCCTTTGTAATAACGTTTAATTATAAACAGTCCAGACGTATGGTATCAGGCATAACCTTTCACTGCACAGTAATTAAGCATATAGTTGTTATTGGTGGCTTGTCTCCATATTGTCTCCATAACCAATTCAGGCCTACTGTACTGAGTGTAGGCAATATCAAAAGGAAACCATCAGGCATACAGTCATGAAATTGCAAATGCATTCAAAATTACAGTTGGCAAAGCAAAATAGTATCTCTCCTAACGGGGATAAACAAGTATTTCTTACTGTGCAATTCTTCTATACTCATGGTTTGTCAGAGGTGCAGCCAAAACCAAAATCATTGCCTACTAAAATAATCTATGAGATTCCATGCAAAAATAACCTATCTGTAGGCTTTAATTCGGAGTAATAACAATCCACCCTTAAATGCCTATTAACTTTAACATATACTTTTCAGAATAAATATGTCGGGCCTACTGACCTTTGTCATAACGTCTCATAATATACAATCGGGCATATAGCCTTTATCATTAGAATAAATGGCAGTGGGTCTTCCTGACATGGTGACTGGGGACTAACTGGGCCTCTGACATTATTGCATTTCTAAGGGTAGCTAGTTGGCTGGAGCCCACTCTTCCTAACTTCCGAAGAAGTCCACCCTGTCACTAATGAATGCAGCTCACACCTGGGCCTGCCTGCTCTTTGTTTCACTACACACTCCAGAGCCAAACCCAGGGAAAAGAGAAGAACTGTCCAGAAACAGTTTTAGTGTTAAACAATGGGGTGACCCCCACCAACAGGCTGGCACTGGGCATGAAAGTGGCCTCCCGAGAACCTAAAATTCGAACACTCCTGGCCTTGAAAAGATGCAGAAGAAGGACTTCCCTGCTGTCTGAGAAAGGAAGATTGGACCTGTTTGCCTTCAACCCAGAAGTGACTCCAGGGGTCATTTGACTGACATCCTGTTTGAGCTAAAGGGACACAACAAGCTTCCAGAGGCCTTTCCTGGTTTCCTGCAGACCAGTCCCAACTGGACTTGTCCTGGTACCCTCTTCTGACCTCTGTAAGAGTGAGTTCTGACTCCAAACTGCTGTCCTCAATGTCCTGGACCGTTGGCTTGAGTCAGAGTTACGCCTGCCTGCTTTGGGATTAATCATGTGTTGTGTTTTCACCTTATTGCTGTTTGAGTGCTGCATAAATACTTAACAGAAAGCCTTTAAGTTAAAACTGACTGATTTTGTGCCAAGCTACCAGAGGTCAAGAAAGAGAAATGGAAATAAGACTAAAAAGGAGTGTGATAAGAGTGAGCAGTGAGAAAGAGGTTGGGAGAGTGAAACAATAGGTGTAGGAATATATAGTCAATGTTAACATATCATCAGCAAGATTACAAGCATATAATCAATAAGTGGGAGACAAACATTTATGGAGGTCTAGGAGCTTCTTCCAATAGAGGCTGGTGTGAGTTGGAGTTCTGAGCAGAGGTATCTAAAAAGATGGCAACTGGTGACCAAATAATGTCTCTTTTAATAACAAGTGAAATTGGAGTGATACGTGCTCTGTCGAGTCTAAGATTATAGAAAACGCTATACCACCAGGCTTGAAAAGAGAGGTCGGAAACGTTTTTGCAATGTTTAGTGAGCTTCTGAAAAGCAATTGCAATTAATAGATCAATTATTAAAATTTTACATGTACAATTGTGCCAATAATCTGAAAGTCTACCAATAAAATGATTTAAAAATGAAAATGGAATATTAGTGTGAAAAAAAGAGTGAATTTGGGTCCAAACCTTATAATAAAACTGATGTACAGAAGGACAAGAGAAAATAAAAGGGCATAAATCTGCAGGGGTGGAACTGCATGTCACATAATTTGACAAGTTCTCTGAACTCATCTTGTTTAAGGTGACTGGGGTAATCATAAGCCTATTATAGATGAAGAATAGCGTTTGAGTTGTGCTTGCAGATCGTGATTTTTGCAAAATTTCAAACAGATGTAGTAGGCTATGAAATTTGGAAATCCTTTCCCATTGTAAGTCAACTTCCGATTTATTTCTGTTGTCTGGGAGTTTAGTAAGAAGTTTATAGATGGATGAAGCAGTGTGGATGCAGAGAGTAGGGAAGTGATCTGGATATTATAAATTTGTGTAGAAGTATTTGATGATAGTGTAGTTATAGAGTGAGTAATAGTCTGTATAAAGAAATACATTTGCTATAATTTGTTTTCAGGAAATTGTAGAGACATTGTGCTTGATGAAATGTAATAACAGAATCATTTGATATAAGTTGGTGTACCCACATCAGACCTTTGTCTCTCCACGTTTTCGCAAAAATTGGTTTGTTGTTAAGTTTTAGGGGTTTATAATACCAAATAGAGGAATGAAGAAATTTCTCTTTATTTGAGAGGTGTGAGAAGAGTATTGGTCTGAGTGATTTGTAAGTAGCCTTATGAATAGGAGAGGACAAGAAATTATTTTTCTGGACGAAGGATGGGAATTCCTTAAATGAGAAGGTGATAGAAAGGTTAATTCAATTTGTTTCCAAAGGGGAGAACATTTGGAGATGAGTCTGATAAATATTTGGAAATTTGAGCAGAAAGACAGTGTGATACGATTGAATGTCTGGGAAATTTACACCACCTTGATGTTTTCTACGTTTGAGTTTAATCAAAGACATACAAGGTTTTTTCTTATTCCATAGGAAAGAGAAAAGTATGGAGTAATGTATTTAAAGAAATGAGTTGAAATGCTAAGCTAAATTGCAGATATGTTAAGAGAAAAATAGGTACAAGCATCATCTTGATGGAATCAAGTCTACCCAACCAAGGCAGAAATTAAGGATGCCACCTAGGTATTAAGTTGTTTAAATTAGTTGTTACTGTTAGGTTTAAAGAGAGTGATTGCTTAAAAGAGGTTGTAAACCAAAGTCCTAGATATTTTATTAGGGATTCCATGCAAAATTTGATTGAATAAAATCTTGATTAAAACATAAAATGTTAAGAGGAAGAATTTTACATTTATAAGCAGAGAGAGTCACAAAAGAGGTAACTTCTGCAGGAAAAACTGGAAGGGAAGAGTCAGGTTTGGATAAAAATAATAGGACATCATCAGCATAAACACAAAGTTTATTCCATTTATCTCCATATTGGAAACTAACTATATTAGCGTTTTTCCATATTCTTGTGAAGAAGGGTATCAATGCAATGAAAAGGAGAGGGAAAAGAGGACCGCCTTGTCTGACACCTCTATGCAAGGAAAAATAAGAAGAAATTAAACTATTTGCAAAAACACAGTCTTTTGTGGCAGTGTTAGACCTTGCATCTTTTGGTGTGTTTCCCCTGTCTTTTTGCTTTCTACCTCCTGTTTTGATAGTATGCTGGACTTCGTTTTTGCTGGTTTAGTGTCTCTGTGCACTTTTTCACTGCAAGTCAGTGTTAAAGTGCAAGTGCTCCTACTGTAAATTGTGTAATGATTGGTTTTCCATGATTGGTATATTTGATTTACTAGTAAGTCCCTAGTACAGTGCCTTGTGTGTGCCCAGGGCCTGTAAATCAAATGGTACTAGCAGACCTGCAGCACTGGTTGTGCCACCCACACAAGGAGCCTTCCAGAGGTGTCTCAGACCTGCCACTGCAGTGTCTGCATGCTGTTTTTACTGTCATGTCGACCTGGCAAGTGCACCCACTTGTCAGGCCCTAACCTTCCCTTGTCCTACATGTAAGTCACCGCTACGGTAGGCCCAAGGGAGCCCCATGGGCTTGGTGCAGTGTATGTGAAAGGCAGGACATGTAGTAATGTGTGTTACATGCCCTGATAGTGAAATATTGTGCATTTCATTTTTCACTATTGAAAGGCTTGCTTTCTCATAGGTGATCATTGGAGCTGCCTTTGTAACGTTTTACAAGTGTAACTTTCAATTGAGAAAAGATAGAAAAATGGCGCTTAGGCACCCTGAACTCAGAATGTAATAACACATCTTTTAGTAAAGGTGGTTTTTAAATTGTGTGTTTGAGAATGCCACTTTTAGGAAGTGGGCATTTTCTTGTTTAACCATCCTGTGTGCCTCTGCCTGTTTGTGTATTCACCGTCTGGTTTTGGAGTGACAGGATCTGGGGATGTGCATTCAATCTAGATGGTCACAAAGATGGCTGAGATGTGCCCTGCCTTTCCTGGGTGACTCATAGCCAGGCTGAATAGACCTTTCTGCATTCAGAGTGGTGGGAGGAGTTTTCACTAGCACATGAATAGGCTGTGTTTCCTCTGCACAATGCTGTCTCCACCTCCTGCATTGAAGCTGGATCAGGGACAGAACTGTTTTTTACTGAGCTGAAAAGACTTTCTGCCTAAACCTTCAAAGGGAAAAGTAGAATAAATATTGGGGCCCTGACCCCAGAACTTTAGATCACTTTTGGACTAAGGACCCTGCCATGAAGAAGAGCTAGAAGAGCTGCCAGGAGGAGTACTGCCCCTTTTGTTGTTTGTTGGTTTTGTTGGGTTGGTCTGCGGTTGCTGATTCTGTCTTGAGCTGTGAAAGGACTGGACTGAACTTTCTTGAATCCTCTTATTAAAGTTTCAAAGAGGGCTTAATGTTGAGCTTGCCTCCTGTTGGATAACTCAGGCACACCAAAGACTTCACCATTGTCTTAGTACCCGCATCTGGAACTGTGTGTTTCAGCTGCTACAGAGGAAAAAGCAACCCAGTGCTGTCAACGATGATGCTGCCGGCTCCGGGACTTGTTGGCACTGCAGAGAGCACCGCCCCTCTTTGCACCGCAACCCTGGTATCACCGATGACACTGTTCGATGATGCCAACAAGCCGCTGCTTGCACCGTGACCTGAGTGCACCACACTTCGCACCGCCTCGCTTCACATCACCGCCCTGGTATCCCCGATGCTCCACGCCAACATCGACACCATGGCCTGTGGGCACCGCTCGTAAGTTACTCGACACACTGCCCCTTCCCACACCACAGCCTTGGCCTACTGACGCCGGTGCCATCGACTCCAGATCATCTACAGATGACAGCGCTTCAGCAAGGATGACGCCACTTCTTGCACTGTGACCTGCCAGCACCGCAACGAGCACCGCCCCACTCCGCACCACAACCCTGGTCTCACCGTCGCTGCTGCATGCCATCACCGAGCAGCTGCCTGCACCGTGACCTGAGGGCCAGCACACCGCACTGCTCCACTTTGCACCACAGCCCGACGCCTGCTGATGCTGGCGCTCCTGACTTCAACAACCCGGAGTTCGATCTGCAATGTGTGTGACTTCAAGCGCCCGACGACTCCTGCACTGACCTCGGGACCAACTTCTGCCGAAGCCTCCTCTTTGGAGCTCAGCGCAAGGTCCATGACGCCCTACATTTCCAAGGTACTGTTTGCGGGTCTTCCCAACACTATAGCAGGCCCAACACCTTGCGGTCGGCCAAAACTGTTGGATTTGTTTGTTCACGACGCCGTGATAGCCCCGGACGAAGCTATCGACTTCAAGGAAACATATATTAAGTCTATTTTTTTAAATTCTTATTTTGATAACTTTGTTGGATTTTTGTTTAAATATTTGCAATTTTTCTAAAACTGGTGTGGTGTAGTATTTTCACTGTATTACTGTGCGTTATGTGCAAATACTTTACACATTGCCTCTGAGATAAGCCTGACTGCTCAGGCCAAGTTACCAAGGGGGTGAGCAGGAGTTATTTTAGATGTGTAATCCCCTTACTCTGACAAGAAGGAAATGTCCCTTCTTGAACAAGGTGCATACCTCTGCCAACTAGAGACCCCAATTCCTAATGGGCAAAATATAAAAGGGATACTAAGAAGATAAATATGGGACCTTAACCAAACCAGGAAAGTGTGTGAAAGATAAAAGTCCAATCAATGCAGTCAAAAGCCTTTTCAACATCGAGCAATATATGCAGCTAATCATTGTGCATACTCGTTGAACTTGCTTAAAATGTTGAAGAATATTCTAGTGTTATCTGAAATGTGTCTTCCTTTGATAAAGTCTGATTGTTCCTTGCCTATGAGAAGTGGTAACAAGCATTTGCAATGCAATAGGTCTCGCATTTACACAAGTTTATGCTATTGGCATTGTAAATGACACTGCCTTTTATTTATGCATTCACGCGATTTCGAGCTATTGGCATTGTAAATGACAATGCCTTTTGTTTATGTTTTGGGTTATAAAACATAAATACAAGGCATTGTTATTTACAATAATAATAGCTTAAACTATACCAACAGAAAGGGCGCTTCAGATATATTCAGGTCAAAGAGCTAACACCCCGACTGGCGCAGATAAAAGCACCTTAGAATAGTGAACAGCAACTTTACCTTAAAGCAGAAATCGTTTGTCACAAAATGAAGGGACCCGTGCACCAGCAGTATTTCATCTCAATGGAAGAAACAGGAGTTGTTAATAAAACGCACAAACAGCAGCTGTTCTTCACTCAGTTGTGCTGGTGCTTTTATTGGCAGCACTGGCAGGGGCAATAGGTTGTGCAATCTGCAGTGGCCTCCTGACGAGGGCCCCTGAAGTTATTGTTTTTAGAAATTAAGCACTGTCTGACTGTGATATTCAAGAAGCTGCGCCCTAGTGTAAAACTGCACATTCTAAGCTGTACTGTACACCACACGAGCTGCTGCCCTTGGCTCTGCAGTAAAGCTGGAAACCTCTAGCCTTCCCATAGCCAACACAAATAATGCCCAGCTCCCATAGCAGAGTGTCTGGACACCCACTGCAACTAAGGCATAAGAGGCAGTAAAATAGCAAAAGAAAAAAAAACATGGGGAATAGCAAGGCAGGAAAGACAAGGAATCCTGAAAAATAAAAATAACGAACTTAAATTGTGTAGACAGTGGTAACAAGACGGAACAGGAAAAATATGATAAGAAATTGGGGTGGACTGTATGGTGGGGCGGGATAATAGTTTACTTCAAATGTGGGTAATGTGCATTGTAACATGGGGTAAAGTGTGCACTTTGCGACAGGACACTCACTACAGAAGGGGCGTGTGCACTATAAATCTGTTGGATACGAGGGCCGCCATTTACTGATGTGCTGAGAAGTGAACTACGTGCTTGATGTGAGGGTGGTACTCACTGCAGTGCAGGGAACAGTGAAATGAGGGAGGAGGAGAGCACATGGTGCACTTCAATGACCTCTTTTTATTCAGTCACAGAGATTTGTCCCCACAGACAGAAAACGTGACTGTCAGAGAAAGGTACATTCTT